>OY744536.1:62595717-62890717 GCA_963556195.1 Sepiola atlantica
ATTATCATTCTTTATTTTTATTACGTTATGAAGCCAATGTGTTTTGTTGTGAATTAAAGTTAAGCAATACATATCCCGGCCATTACTAAATGGGTGATGATTTTGGAAGAATTAATTGCTGACTCATCCTTCCGTTTGTGACGTCATTGTGAGAGGATTTTTTCACATTATCTTACTTTATTTTCATTACGTTGTTAAGACAAGGTGTTTTGTTGTAAATTGAAGCTAAGCAACCCATATCTCGGCAATTACTAAATGGGTACCCATTTTGGAAGAATAACAACACTCTTTCTTTGATATGACGTAGGTGCCTTCAATAGCATATTTAAACATAAGTTCTTTGATATGACTGCCGCGTCTCCTAATTGTCTTTTCGTTTTTTAAACTATGTATGGGGGAGGGTAAACATTTTTTTATGGGGGAGTGACACATTTGTTTTCAACTAAAAATATTCTCATGTATGGGGGAGGGTAAACAAAAATTGGTGGGCGGGGTAACATTTTTATTTTAAAATTTTATTTTAATTGAAAATACTACTATGTATGGGGAGGGTAAAAAATGGGGGGGTACACAATGTTTTACTTTTTTCTTTTTTTAACTGAACATATTACTATATATGGGGGAGGGTAAAGATACATTTAGGGGGGTCAAACATTTTTATTTGTTTATCTTTTTAATTAAAACTATTTATATGCATGGGTGAGGATAACACAAATTGGGGGGGGTCAAATATTTTTTTGTTGTCTTTTCTTAACTAAAAATATTTCCATGTATGGGGCAGGTAAAAAAAATAATTGGGGATTGCAAAACCTTTTTTTTTTTCGTTTTTAACTAAACATATTTCTATTCATGGGGGAGGGTAAACAAAATTGGGGTGGAGTCGAACTTTTTAAATTTTTATTTGCAACTAAAGATATTCTTGGTCGGAAACAAAGAAAATCAATATCTAACCATCCAAGAAATATGACTAAGGCTTGATCGGTTTACGGGTGAGCGTTCATTTCTGACGTGGCAGCCTAGCAAAAATATGCGACCGGAGGAAGCATTATTTGCTAGTCATACTAATGTAGAGACTGAATTGATATTGTACATATAAGTATGTATATGTATACACACACACACACAACCACACACACACACACACACATATATATATATATATATATATATATACATATATATATATATATATATATATATATGTGTGTGTGTGGGTGTGTTTGTGAGTGTGTGTTCAACTATTCTGGACCCTATTTGTATTATCATTTTTATCTAGAATTGTTATTTTTTCATATAGAAGTAAATAAATTACTTATTTTGCAGAAATACAGCATCCTATTTACATGTTTCCGCTCCGTTGAACAATTTGTAAGAAGGGATCGTTACGATGACTACCATATCCAGGTTGACAGTGACATTTGAGTAAAGTCAGACTGTATGTGGATGACAATAGCTGCTGTACATGGAATGTTGCACTTTACTATGATTTGTAAAAATAATTTGATTTAATTGTTTGATGAATTGAATTATATACTTGTGTGTATTGTGTACAAATGCACCTCAGTAACTTATATGCTGACGCTGAGAGAAAAGTGTGTATCTCTCTTTGAATGATCACAAATACATTAAGAAAGCTACAAAAGAGGCTGCATTTAAATTAAGTTATAAGAGATCTGGTTTGTAGTTGAGATATTGGACGAATATAAAATGAATTGAATCGAACTCATGTATGAATAAAAAATTAACATTTATTTCTCCATTTACAAGCGTAGAAAAAATTACTTCTTAGTCCAAATTGTCATACTTAGGGAGAAGTTTGTAACATGTGTTAATAAAACGTTGGTTAATTTCTAAAACCTAAAAAGGACGCGACTCTACGTTTTAAATCTTCTTGAGGCAAAGTAGATTACAAATGAAAACAGTTACTTCCCTTTCAATATGTTCTCTAGATAAAAAGCTGTTCATCTATCAACGACGGGCGAAATATATAGATATGTACCACAGATGTGGGTGACTAGTTCAATTAAATGATAATTACGGATAATAAGAACAAAGAAAATCGTTTTTTTTTCGAAACGTAATTCAACAACAGAAGCATCGCATATATTAATATGTGTTTTGCTCTTCATATATATCGGAAGATATCTTAAAAAGTACGGTGATTACCTCACATTTAGGATGATATCTATATATCTATCTATCCATCTATCTATCTATCTATCTATCTATCTATCTATCTATATATATATATATATATATATATATATTAGTGGTATGAAAATATATATTAAAATTAAACTACACTAATGCGTACAATTTAATGCCGCATGAACACCTTTAGGCTAAATGCCTAAGCTCTACTGGGTGTGTGTGCGTGATATTAGAGTAGAGCTTAGGCATTTAGCCTAAGCTCTACTCTAATATCACGCACACACACCCACACCCACACACACCCACACACCCCATATATATATATATATATATATATATATATATATATATATATATATATATATATATATAAATATATATATATATATACTTCTTTGTAATATAGCAGGAACACTCCCAGTAGAGTGCTAGATAAATTTAGAATTAAAGTTAAACATTTTAAATTAAAAGCGTAATATTTATTTATTTTGGTATAGAAAAATTAGTACAACATTCGTACCGTCGGTTTCAAGCACAGAAGGACTTAGCCCCCCGGCTCTCTTCAGCTTATGTTGCCATCTCATGCCCTGACAATAGACGCTGAAGAGAGCCAGATGGTACAAATGTTGTACACACTTTTCTGTACCAATATATATATATATATATATATATATATATATATATATATATATATATATGTATATATATTTGTTTTCTCTTTCAAAGATAAATATAAATTGATTCAGTTAGCATGTCGCCCCTCCCCTTCAAAAGTTTCGTAATCCGTGTTAAACCACGGCTTGCAACTTAATTTTGTCTATGTTCACTATATTCACCTCTCCCACGGGAGGTGACGGTGGTTAAGCGGTGTTCCAAGTTCGAATCCAGTCGGCTCCACGGTACCACTTTCAATTAGGGATGTTGGCAACCTTCTCGTGTTCCTTCCCGTAAGTACCCGATGTCTTTCCAGAAGGATTTCTAACTAGAAAAACATCGGGGAAACTAATGCCACCCTAGAATCGTCTGATCCACACGAAAGAAGAAGAAGAAAACCTCTCCAACTTCCTAATAAGCATATACTCTTATTGCTACTACTGTCACCATCTAATATTTTAATTGTTTGACTAATATCGACCGTAAGCTCTGACCCTGCTGTCAAAAACATGTTTGTACGTGTATGATATTTCTCTTCAAACAAATCATCGTGAATATGTCTGGCAATAAAGACTTAACGTTGATGAATACATACATGTTGTTTAGGTTTTCCCCTTTCATTTTCCATATTTATATATATATATATATATATATATATATATGTATATATATATATATATATATATATATATATATATATATATATATATGGGTGTGTGTTCGTATGTAAGTGTGGAGGTGGGGGGGGGTGTGCGTGCAACGACATACACCTATGTTTGTTTTGTTTTTAAAATGCATATAAATCAGCAAGTCTGATATTCATCTCCTTTCTTTTACCTACCTTCATTTCGTTTGTAGCCGTAAGGCTTTTCCCAGTGGCAATCATTATCTCTCGTTCAGACGTTCATCTAGAAAGCACGAAATTTGACTGTCTGTATGCATAGCTTTTTTTGCCCCGTGCCATTTTTCATGTTTTCAGACAGATCCAAATGGGTCCTTCTGGAATTCAAGTAAGAAAATGTATCATCTCTCAGCCAATTAGTTCGGACTAATGTTTAGTTATTTATCACTTTTCAGCTGATGCCTGTCTAAAAACAAACTTATATATATATATATATATATATATATATATATATATATATATATATATATATATATGGTAGTGCGTATATACGAACCATAATAGAGATGATATACGCAGAAAAGTATATATGTATATGTATATATATATATATATATATATATATATATATATATATATATATATATATGTTTATAAATACTTTAATAGTCAATTACAGGTAAGTTGTGCGTGTATCTCTATATGACGTGTTTATAAGAGAATGTCGGTTGTGTGTAGTGTAATGTTTTCAGCGTCGTGTAAGTTACATGCTAGTGTGGCCGAATGTTATTAATTTACACTATTTATTAGAACAAAAAATATTTAACTAGTCGTTATTAATAACAAATGCCCAAATTATATTGTTGAAAAACAAATACAGTTAATAATTCAAAACTTAAAATATACTACTACACATGGTAATAATATACACCCTCATAAGTACAAACTCTATTAACCTTTACAACAAATCTTTAGATTAGAAATAAAGCCATCAAAGAGATAGTTCGACGAAGAATCGAAAATGTTTGGTGTATATATAGGACATATATTAATCATATGATCAGTAGAAAAAAGTTTAAAATCAAAAAACTCATTAGCTACTGAATTTTTTAATTATATTTTACAAATACTTTTATAAATGAAAATATGCTGCCTAAATAAAACAATATATATATATATATATATATATATATATATATATATATATATATATATATATATATATATATAAGGTAACGGTCGCATAGGATTAGTACTCTTACAACTTCATAAATTTATAAATGGTGTGACTACAATTTATTTACTTATAAGTTATATTTTTAATGATTTATTATTTAATATTTTTAGTAATATATTATCACTTTAGCATATTATTTAAATATAATCTTTTACATAATAAAAATTTATTTTTATTTTTAACGTTATCTTTATTTACTTTCGATAACATATATAGCGTCTCTATTAGTTAAATTTGAATACTTTCCATAACGGGCTACGTAATTCCACGCACGTGACAATCAAAACCTGCTAGGTTCCCATCTGTCCAACAGTTAACGTTTTTCCCATTTAATTTCTTGCTTTCTCGATATACAGCGTCGCTGTTGTTTTGATCTGAAACTTTTCCATAACTGACCACGTATATTCTGTGCACGTGACAATTTTAAATCTGAAAGTGTTCCACCTTTCCTACGGGCAATATTTTGAAATTCCTGGCGGTTGTTCTCACCCATTAAGCTATACGACTCCGCTGATGAAGGTCCGATTTTCTCGGATCTGAACCTTGGTGCGGATGTTGTTGTAACACTTTATTTACTATTAATAAATATCATTCACATATTAATTATCTAGTTAATTTTACTTTTACATTAATAATTGAGCACTCTGCTGGGAAAGTCTCCCAATTAAGAAATACGGCATATATATATATATATATATATATATATATATATATATATATATATATATGTGTGTGTTTGTGTGTGTGTGCGTGTGTGTATGTATGTTAGAGAGTGTATATTTATTTATTCATATGTGTATATATATATTTATCTGTACTCATACTGTTTCGCTATATCACGGCCTCTGGTGCGGCTAGTATGGGAACAGTCGGCAGCACTACTAAGATTTAATTGATAGTCGGCAGCTCTAACAACTAGGTTACGGGTGAAAGGCTATTTATATAAGCATTGCCCGCCGCTTTTAAATTTCTCAATGTGTTCATTTACAAAGAACTTTCCATTACGCTACTAAGCAGCAGGCGACATAGCTTACGAACAGTGTTCGACCAAAGAATGGGCGTTTATAGAGTAATCCACAGAGTATTTCGCGTTGTCACATCCCTTTAGTTAAGCTAGACCAGCACACATCTAAAGCTAATAATCGATGCTTAAACCAGCAGCTCTTAATACAAGTCTACAGGGGAAGCACAATATATATATATATATATATATATATATATATATATATATATATATATATATATATATATATATATATATATATTTGCATTTTCTTATTATTGATACTAGCAATATACACACTACTAAATATATATATATTTGAACAGCTTTTTTTGGCAAAGTGTTAACTAGGATGAACGGAGTCATCGCGAGTCGAGGACAATATTACAAGAAACAAAAGAGAGGAAATGTGTAGTAATTAAATCGTCGGAAGATATTCGATTAAAAACTTTTAAAAAGAATAAAAAGATTGACTAAAATTAAAAGACTAAATCCCAAGGTACCTTTCAACCGACACATTGTCAAGGGAAACGTCGGTGAATATCGCTTAAAAACGGGTATATATATATATATATATATATATATATATATATATATATATATATATATATGTATATATGTTGATTAATAGCGAATGCGAACATAAACAACCGTGTTTCCGTCATTTAAACAGAATGTATATATATATATATATATATATATATATATATATATATATATATATATATATATATATATATATATGTGGTATAATGAAATAATTCCAGGTGGAAATCCGGGTATGAGAGCCCAATGTAATAAACAGAGCAATAATAAAATAACATATAATAACACGAAATTACAAAATCATCGATTCAATAATTTATTTCAACCTTGTGTTTTTTTCAAGCATCCGATCCAGACGATTACAAACAATTACATTTTTGAAACTGAAAAAAAGAGTTAAATTCACACTCGACAATTCAAATATAATTGGACAGAGAGGGAGTACCAACCTATTTAATACATATTTAGAGAGAGGGGGAAATTTGAAGCATATCTTATCTATAAGTATAAAGTGAGAGGGGGAATTGCATAATGCATTACAGACCGTGTAGGGGAAGGTCATATGTATACTTAGAAATTGTAAAATTAGGCATAGATGATGATGGAAGAGGGGGGCGCGTGCATGTTTTTCAAAAGAATCGGATCGAGTAAAAAGTAAACAGTATTAACCTTCATCTCATTGTTTGATGACACCTACTGTCTAGCGAGCAATGTATATTGTGAGTGGAGGGGGCGCCTAAAATAGATATATATATAAAATATATATATGCATATATATATATATATATATATATATATATATATATATATATATATATATATATATATATATATATCTGTGGGTGTGTGTGTGTGTGTGTGTGTGGCTCCTGACTGTTTGTTCGGTTGTTCACAAGCTCTTTTAACGCTTTAAGTTCTTTTAATATAAGTATTTTAAAACTATAGTCCACAGTGTATTTCAATACGTGTCTTGCATCTTAGCATAACGGGTATAACGAGGGTGTTATCCATTACAATTAAATCAAACGTTATTAAATGTAATTCATGAAATTAAGAAAAATATTAATAATTAGCTCAGACCTTTTAATGAAACCCGTGTTGTTCCTCGACTAGTTTACATAATATGAATTTACCGAAATGGAGATCAATTGATGTAAATTTACTGACACATTATTGACACCTAATTAATGTAAATTGCATCCTTGTGCTTTACTCGAAAAATATTATCAAATGTAATATAGTGTTATGAACTAGTCACAACAGGATATATAGTGT
Organism: Sepiola atlantica; assembly: GCA_963556195.1. Taxonomy (NCBI): domain Eukaryota; kingdom Metazoa; phylum Mollusca; class Cephalopoda; order Sepiida; family Sepiolidae; genus Sepiola; species Sepiola atlantica. The sequence continues at coordinate 62,603,206 of OY744536.1, forward strand.
TTCAATGAATCCCGAGCAACACTCGATTTTCCTGCTAGTAGAATCTGATTTTTTTCTAATATAAACATGTTTACTCATATACGTTTGCTATTAACGCACATAGAACGTAGCCAAGCCGGGACGTAAAGGAGGCCTAGGAAATGTTATTAGGTATGTGCCGTTATAATGTGTATTTTCCCATTTTTAATTTAAATAAAGATTACTGCTAAATATATATTGAACTTGTGTCATACTTGACAACTCATAGCGAATACGATAAAGAGTAGTATTTTTTTGTTTATACTACGAACCCGCTCTTCAAATGAGTTTTATTTGGACAGTTATTCAAATCATATGCATAGCAGCTACTTCCAAAAACATGACTGAGCTGGCCAAATGACCTGACCGGATGGGAACAAAAAAGAATAACACAATGACAGGTTATATTACCGCTCCGATGGACATCTGATGGATAGGTAATTAATTTTTATTAATTGGAAATTTCGAAGCGAAACACAATGAGAATATTCTTTCGTTATTTGTCCAGTCCATATTCTGAGAGAAATATCAGATGAGACTTTAATTAAATCGCTGTTTGTGACATAACTGTCTTTCTGCTGTAGAACTGAAATGCTATCTCAATATATACTGAATAAATTACATTGATGACCGATATACGTTTTGGGTATAATGAATGAGACAGGCCCCAGGTTCACGTGGGGTCACATCCACCAAAGGCAGTCGACGATCCGTATGGGAAATGTATCTCTAAAATTAAATGAATGAAAAGCGTCTGCATATTCTCCAATAACAGCGTATAGGATCTTGAATAATACTAGAAAGGGTAAATAGTAGAGAAAGAGAGGGAAGAAGAAAGAGACAACATGAGGATTGCAAACACAGACACATGCGTGATTTCATTAAGAAATTGATTCACCGATGAAAACTGTGGCGAACAATTATATCTACATAAATTTATATAAATAAACGACGAAATATGTTGGTCTGTCTATCTGACTATTACGTTTATCTAATACGGACACCAACTCATTAAAATGTATAATTCAGTCTACCCTAAGTAGGCTTACTAGTTACATAATATTCGGAATAACTAACTTTCTGCTTTCAAATTGACTGGCATCGCCTTTAAACACACGGCACTGCATTAAGAGCAAATCAAAACTATATTAAACACTTTACACACAAATAATATTTCGTTGGTTTTTGGTTTATTAATGAAAATTTGATTTTAGTTGCAATACTCTCCGCATTCTCCCAGTGGAGGTCTAGTTGGTGTTCTCTTTCCTTGCTAGTTGGTCCTTCACGAGAGATTTGTCTTGTACAAGCCAATACTGACGTAATCATCTGACAAGATTTAATATTTTGGGGGGAGAGGTAGCTTAATAGATTTCTAACAGTGTTTACTTCCCTTGTGATTGGGTGTTGTTGTGTCAACATGTTTGGATCCTTTCCCAACTAAAATTGTCTGAGGTAGAGTTCTATTTGTTTGTTTACTTGCATTCAAATAGTTGGCTGTTCTCGCTATTGCTGATCGTTGCATGGTCTCAATCACATCTTTTATTCTCATTTCTATTGTTTCCTTTCCCCGTGTTTTCAAGGCTTTACCTTGTGCTTCTACAATTATTTGTATGGAGTGATTTTCCTCTTCTAAATTCTTTCTAGTTAGTTAGTAAGTTCGGTTAATTAGCTCTGTTTTTCTGCTTCGCAGGTCTTTACGCTGTAATTTGCTAGGACGGCGAAATCTACGATTGTTTTGCCTTCTGGTGTCCGTCCTTCAATAAGTGTGTCCGTGTATCCCCTATGTCCCAGAAAAGTTTATAGTTTTCATTTTCCAATATTGTGTGTTATATGTGTCTGTACCATATGACTGCATGTTCAAAGTAAAGACATTTGTATACTTCCCAGTGGGCTGCATTTCAAACGCAATGATGTCTGTTTTTGTATTCTTTTGGGGTTAGTTTACTGTATCCACTTATTTTATGATCCGCGTTTCATCTCTTTGTCACAGAGTCTTCATTTTCTGTTAGCTGCGGTTTTGTCTATCACCGCTTTGATATACGTTGTTGTTATCGCGTTGTTCTGTGTGTATGTCAGTAGCTAGCACGTGTCTCTATTCACGTGACCTATTTTTATTATTATTATTATTTTATTATTATTATTATTATTATTATAATTATTATTATTATTATTATTATTATTATTATTATTATTATTATTATTATTATTATTAATATCAATATTATTATGTGTTCATCTTTAAATTAAGGTTTACCTGAGTTAAACTATTTAAATGCACGCATGCCCACATGGGTTTTCGTATTTTTTATGTATTATGTATTTATTTAGTTGTCATGCTATTAATTATATTCTTTTAAGGCTTATGTACATATATATATATATATATATATTTATATATGTACACATATTTATATATATTTATATATATTTATATATATATATATATATATATATATATATATATAAATATACATATATGTATGAATACATGCATATACATACATATATATACTCTTGATAAACGTAACGAAGAAAGCAAAATACAGGCCCGCCACCCACCCCATCCAGATTGGATATACTTGTCTGGGTCAAATGAAAAAATTCTATGTCAAAAGAGAAAGGGGTTAAGAAGAGGTTAAAAGAAAAGGGAGTTAGCATATTTAGGTCAGATCGTGTAATCACGTATACATGCCCAAATTATTACTTAAAAGCTAGCTTACAGTAAATCTAGCTTACAGTAAAAGCCGATTTCCCAAATCTCGTCCTATCAAATGATATAGAACATTTATGAAATTAAAAATGACGAAGTTATTAAATTGAATAATTTAATAGTTTCATTTAAGATTTAATTTTATCAGCCTAGGAATTCTAATTAAAGCTTAAATTCTTCCCAATTAAAAAGTTTAATTTAATTTTAGGTTTAATTTTTCCTAATTAAGGTGTAATTTTTCCAATTACGAAGTTATCAAAATAATTAGAACTTAATAATTTAATAGTTTTATTTAAGATTTCATTTCATCAGATTAGGAAGTTTAATTTAAGGTTTAGTTTGCCCAATCAAGAAGTTTAATCTAAATGAGGGTTGACTTTTTCCTAATTAAGAAGTTGTAAATATATTCAAGGTTTATTGTTTCCTAATTAAGAAGTTGTAAATATATTTAGAAACTGAAAATATAGGTATTTAAACTTTTACAACCTGAGAGTCTAAATACTTTAGGCAAGGAAGATTAAAAAGAACCCATCTCGAAGACTCGACACCCCCGGTCTCATTGCACACCTAATCAGCTACGGTGGGACTGGTGGTGGTTTCCACATTGCATATTTGAATTTCCTTCCATGTCGACATTTGGAGACCAATTCATTTCTTGAATTTATCAGATTTGAATGTGTAGGTGCAGTAGCTATCATTATGGCTTCATAATTGCATAGACCACAAGATCTGATCCTGGGCTATAGCAGTTTGATTTTTTTAGGATGGACCATTTTATATTGTGTGGAATATTATTTGATCTAAAGTTTTAAACAAAAGTGGTCAGTGATATTTTGTTGTTACCGACATCGTTATTGAAAGAGGTAATTATGCATATAGATGCGGGATTTAATTAAATTTGCTGTGGCCCCAATATATGTGTGTATCCTAGGATTTACTCTTGTTCCTGCTCCATTTATATTCCTATTCACGGGTCTATTTCTATTTACTCTATTTTCATGATGTGGATTAGGTTGGTTAATTGATTGTATATTATTGTAATCGTTACCTTCCATTGGGAACTCATACTCGGATTGATATTAGAATTTCTACGTCTAGAGTTATGGTGCACATTAGTAGTAGTGCTCAGTTGTTGAAATTGATTAGGGACTGCATTTTATAACCTGTAGTTGTATAACTGCGGTAATGGTCCTCTGAAGAGTAGAATTATCTTTGAACACTCTTGAGCTAACGACTTTAAGATACTTTGCTTGAACTTTGAATTCTAATAAAATTTGATTGACACCTTATTGTATTACTTCACTTCATATTATAATATATATATATATATGCATATATATGCATATATATATATATATATATATATATATATTTATATGGATACACGCATATACATATGCAAATATAATTTTATTCTTATATATATGCATATATATATGAATATATATCTGTATATATATATATATGCATACATATATAATTATACATGCACACATATATATATACATATATATATATATATATATATATATACATATTCATGTATATATATGCATATATATATATATATTTATATATATATATATATATATATATATATATATATGAGTAAAGAAGGATGAGAGTAATCCGACGTAATGTGAAATGAAAAAGGAAACACCAAGATATTTTTTTTTATATTCGCCAACGTTTGGTCTTCATTGTAAGTCTTCTCTAGGATCATACTTTTAAGAAAAATGTCATGCAAGTACATCGGAAGATTGGGTTAGTATGATGGGTTTATGAGGAAAAGTATTAGCCATGGCTGCTAAGAACGATGTACAAGAGTATGGGCTGCAATAAGTGAGCCAGTAGTAGAGAGTTACAGTTATAGGGAAAGCTTTCAGTAGACACATTAAAGTAGCAGTGAAAAAGAGGCGGGGAGACTGTTAGTGAATTTTCCTTAGTGGGAGAGAGGTTATGAGGGGCTTAGGTATTTGCCGTGGTGAGGTGTGGCATGGATGTTGAGAGGCTGGGGAAAGGGAGGGAAGGGGGGACTCTGTGTATAAAGTATGTAGGGGTATCATAGTTTTAGAAAAAAATTTGAAGAAATGAAGATAATGTTTAAGTAGGCGGGGTGGGTGTGTAATAGTATGAAATGGGGTGTGGAATGGGTGACATGTGTGAGGGGGGATAAAGGATATTTTGTTATGGTAAAGTTGGACATTTTTGTAGTGTAGGGGTATTGTCCAGCTGGCTATGTCAGGAATGTGTGAATATAAGTGAGTTAGAAGGAATGTGTTGAAATGTGCTGTGAACATTACAATAAAGAAAAGGAAAAGAAAAAGGAGAAAGAAATGATATTACTTTTGGCGAGAAACAGGTGAAATGTAGTTTTGCTCAGGCTCTGTTGATGGTTTAAGATCAAATTGAAGGCTAAAAGGGTTTAAGTATCTAAATATTTTTTAGGATGTCTAGATTGTGTTCATTGGTAAGGCTGTTATTTGTGGTTAAGTGGATTAGATTCGTGGTGAGTGAAATGTATGTGAGGACGAGTTAGTACGTGAGTGTGCGGGTAGTTGTTTATAAGTACAATTTAGAACGATGAGAAGGAGGGGTATCCATGATCTAGGTTAATTTTTTGTTCGGGCAGGATAAGTTTTTTTATTAAGGGGATTAGATTGTAGAAACCATTCCGTTGTCTGATTGTGTTAGACGCTGTGATTAGTGCTGTTTCTAGTAGTCTTCGCCGAGCTTTGTTATGAATGTATTGGGTTATTTTGGCCTGTTCCACTTTGAAAGCATGATCGTGCTCTAATAGATGGAGAAAAAGTTCACTGAGAGAGTTATTGTTTTGTTATATCTTTTTTGCGTTCGCTCATTTTGTTTCAATTCACGTTGCATTTCCATCACGTAAATTTGATGGCAGTTGTTACATGGGGCAGTATATAAGCCGGATGGAATGTGGGTTTTTTTTTCGGAAATATCTCGCTGTGTTTAATGTTTGTGTTATGGTTTGTGATGTGGTTTGTACTATTGAAGTACCTAGTTTGTTAAATGTGTTGCAGTAATGCGTGGGCAAGAGAAGATGTTTGTCTATGAGCTGTGTTGTATTTGATGTTTTTGTGTGTTGATTTTGGAGAATATTGGAAAGGCTTTCTTCTTGGCATTTAGTATAATATGTGCTGTATTTTTAAGGAATTACTGATGTGGTTGATTCCTTCATCTATGTATTGAGGACTGCAGATTCAAAGAGCGCGTAGGCAAAATCCTTTAATCATACCTGTGTTTATCATGCTATTGTGGTGAGAGTAGAAGTGTATGTAGTCGTTTTTGTGAGTGTTTTTGCTGTGTACTTTGAATGCTAGTTTTTTTGTTGGATTTGATTATAAGAGTGTCTAGGAATGGTATCGAGCTGTCTATCTAAGTTTCTTGTGTGAACTTTTATGAGAGTTTTACTGTGTTAAATTTTTATTTGAGTTTATTAATTTGTATATCTACGGGGAGGAAAATAAGAATATCATCAATGAATCTGAAGTATTCGATGTCAGGGGTAGTCTTAATTTGAAATTGCCAGATTCTAAGAATTCTAAGAAGAGGGAGACCAATACACCGATTAGAGGGTTTCCTATAGGGATTCCACATTTTTGTTTGTAGAATTCGTCTTTGAATTGGTAATAAGTTACGTCAGTGATGAGTCTAATTATTTCTATTTAAGTGTTGGGGGAAATAGTAAGTCGGTTTTGATTTTCTCTAGATGTGTGTGGAGTAAGTTTTGGCACGTTTTAACTGGAACATTTGTGTACAGCGATGTTACATCTAGACTATGTATCTTTTTCTGTTCTACGTTAATGTGTTTTTATTTTGTTAAGAAGGTCGCCTGAGTTGTTTATATAGGAGGGGCTGATGGTACCCATTAGTAGGGTGAGAATGTCAGCTATGACCCGTGCGATTTTGTGTGTGGTACTACGTATGCTTGATAATATATGGCGCATGGGGATGCACGTTTTGTGGTAATTTTTTTAAACATTTGTTTGGGTAGAAATTAAAAAAATACTGGAAGCTATCTACTTAAAAACACAACAACATCACATATGAAACCAATTGTAACATTTTACAATTATGAACGTAATGCGATTTTGTTGTGTGATGCCATTCCAGCATTGCTGAATTTGAATCGTAAACCACTACCTAGAACAATTCGAAAAACGTTGTCTGCGCGTTTCTCCGCAGACCTCTTAAAATTCACTTCTTTCTCTAGATTTGTTTTGTGATGCGATTCTTGCGTTGCTGAAATTAAATCGTCAACGACGTTCTGGAACAATGCGAAAACGTTCTTTGTGCGTCTTTCTCTCTTCTGTCTCTAGCATGTTTGTTCATTTGCTTTTGACATCTGACAATGATTCGACGAGAAATCGAAATCGTTAGTGAAACCTGTGAAACTGATGGTGCATTTATTTTTGTTTTATTTTAATACAAAAACAACCATCAGAAAATTGAAAAAATAAACAAGGTATAATTAAACAAACGAATTCTGTTATTTTTAACAATGTTTGCATTAATGAGAAAATGCTTCATTAATACACACACAATATATGCATATATATATATATATATATATATATATGTATATATATATATATATATATATATATATATATATGTATATATACATATATATATATATATATATATATATATATATATACGTTAATATTATTTAATTGTTTATTTCTAAGGTTTCATTCGAACACACATTTAAACAAACAAATTGGTGTATTGGATATACTATAATGATGTGTATGTCATAGGAAAATTATTACTCTACTAAGTTAGAATAGACGTATTACTGTAACCAGTTACGGGAATGCCAACACAAACTAGAGGTCTGTACTGTCCTTTATATACAGGTTAAAGAGAACAGATTATAGATAACATGTCAGAGTATGAATCAGAGTGTCTAGTGAATTAGTGATCGGAGCTCGAATCTTTAAAAAAACACTACCACGCCTAAGCACATTAAAGATCAGTGATTTATCAAAACTTACTTCTGTAGAATTCTATATAGATGTATGTATTGATATCATGGAGTAAAATCTATTTTTCCGTCTGCATCCAAACATACGTGGTGTATAAGCGAACCACTCATATGCTAATCTCCTTAAATACCCAATTAGCCTAAGTGATCATGAGTGTTTCATAAAGTATGCTTTCATTTCGTCTTCATTCAATAATTCTTACATTTTATCTGGATTAAGTTCTTCTCCAAAATACAACTTCCGAAGAGAAAATGCCTGCCATTTTACTCACTTCTTATTATCTACTCTTCCCGCCACCAGAATAACCGCGTGCTAATTGTTTTTAGCATATTAATGATACGAACACAGCTATTTAGATTATTATTAACATACTCGATTTAGTATTACAATTAAGGAACGATTCCCATTCACATTCCTGAAAAACATCAAATGCCCGTCAATACATTAGATGTCATTATCGGTAAGCATTTTCGATTATTTGTTTATTACATCTTTTAATTACAATACATAAAGAATTTAAACTGTTTATATTATTATACTGTAGGCAAAGATGGGGCATTATTCACACCTATGAGCTAGGGGCTTTATCCCCCTCTACATCCGAACGTGGACAATTCAGTTTTATTAACTTACTTATTATTAACTTCTAATTTTATTCATCAAAATTTGTATTCTGATGTGTATTGCTTTTTTTAAAACTAAATCATTTTTCCGATACCAACGTCGTAACATGTTTTGACTATTCGTAGAATAAAGCACTATCAGAGTATACATCAAATACACGAACGGCGGGCCACGTTCCGACTACTTACGAGACGATGTTAACTACACGGACTGTTATTTCTAGTGAGCACGACAATTCAACCACTATGCTTTTTGAGTAATTTTTAACATTGTTTTTTTTAACTTTAGTGATAAACAATTTTGTGAATTCCCTCAGTATAGCAGAATTTATCCTTCCTTTGCTGAGTCAAAAACTGATGGCTTTTAGTATCAGGAAGGAGGTCACATATGTGTTTGTTAACTCAAATAGGTCACATATATATTTTTAAATGACAATGTGTCTGGGACTAAAGCAAGAAAAACGCTGTCGTAATATATCAGATTTGGAATTAAAATGATTTTAGAGATTTATACAAATATTGTTTTAATTAAAATATTTACAAAATTATTTGTTACACAAAAGTGAGTACTCATATTCATGTAATATTGAAATGTGAAAGAAATGTAGAATTATTTAAGACATTTAAATGTATTCAGTATTATCTTTAAAAACTTGTGTTTCAAAAACGAAAAAATTATTTTCTAAAACCAATACATATATTTATACATATTTTTATTTGACCTATTTTTATGTAACTCACTATCAAGCTTTACTTATTTTTATGGAACTTAATCGAATGAAAGAAGTTGCCGTCTAGAAAATAGGCCAATAAAACTTGCACATTTCCTGATATAAAATGTTTCTTCTTGAGATTTATACATAAAATTTAATTGATTTTAATTGGCAGCACTGTTTATGTTCGCCACTGCCAGCATCTAGTTCATCCCTTTATTTAAATGTTTGTCGATTTTACAACAAAGTAAAGTATAGTATCAGAATTGATACCATACTTTACTGATAATTGTTTTTTTTTCAAGTAAGATTTTAAAATACACCGAATTTCTTTTTGCAGAGGTAAAATTATTTTTTCTAAAAGTCGAAAACAATCGATTTTCTTTAAATGGTTTAAATTGATTGGTTAGTTGTAGCCCTGTTAGATACATCGGTGATTGTTATTGGTGGCGGGCAGTGGCGGACAAAAAAGTGTCACCCGATGTTCACTCCGATACACTCAACATGTAATATCGTTTTTTACAAAACTTATCTGTCACCTAATTGACGCGTTTGTCACATTTTTACTATCACACACATCGTAGTTAGGGGCGGGACTTGTTTTCAATACATCAGCACACGGTAACTACTTTGTATGTTACAGTACAATCGAAAAAAATGTAAAAATTTGGGGACAAATAGATGTTGTTCTTCTCGAATTTATCTTACTTTTCTGCTGTAAATATAATTAAAAACATGTACATTAATACAAATGGAAGTGCCCATTTTCCTTTTTTAAGGAGTAACTCTAACCAATATCTAATTATAAACTACTCTGACTCTAACAATGCAACAAGTAGAAAAGGGCACTAATGTCGAAAGTGAAGATTGTTTACGTTGTTTTTCGAAAACCGTTGACAATTAGAAAATTTGTTTTATAATATTTTCGAAACAAAACCAAAAAAAAATGGGTCACGTCTGCATTTACAGCTAAATGAACTGAAGTTGGTGCCTATCTTCCGTTTTAAACATATTTACTTTATCTTGAAATTCCTATTGGGGGGCTGCATTGTTAGGCAGATGTACTCGCTAGACGAATGGACGGTATAGAAAAAGAATACTGTAACTTTTTTTTTACGCGTAAATCAATAAAATAATTTCACTCATCAACTACCCATCATGTTTACTGATTAAACCTGCGCTACAAATCCAATAAGGTAAAGTAAATGTTCTCCTGTTTCAGTTATCACCATAGATCATAACACAAAAGCTTCATGTGCAAATCTGTTTGAGCATTTCACTAACATAACAGAAACAAAATCTGGAAACGTGTAGGCTAGAATATATATATATATATATATATATATATATATATATATATATATATATATATATATATATATATATGAATCATCAGTGTAGAGAATAATTATTACCACCGGCTGCCGGACTTGTACCCCGGAACACGAGTGGTATTTCAAACTAAAATTCCAAAGTCTTAGCCCACACAGCCGTTGTCAATAACCCGGTAAATCAGCGGAAGATTAATCCTATTTAAAAGCAGCTGTCGTAAAGTGTTAGACTATTGAAACGATCATTGCAGACCCCCCCACACACACACATACACACACATACACACACACACATATATATATATATATATACATATATATATATATATATATATATATATATATGTGTGTGTGTGTGTGTATGTGTGTGTGTGTGTGTGTGCATGTGTCCCCGGCCATACTATTTAGTTTTCATGGTTTAAACATACAGACACATACTAATATCTATAAACACTCATAACAAACGATATACTCTCCAAATTCAATCCTTAAGCGCTTCCTCCTATAGTCAGGCCGTAGATCTGTGATGCAACAAAACAGTCTGCTGATGGATTACTTGATTCCTTCGTGTGTTGTAAACTTGTAATACAAATCTTCAGTACCAATCACTTCTTGTACTGCATTACTCTTCGTAAAAGAATAGATCAGTGTAAGATTTTTTGTATTCTTGTGAGAGAATGGATACAGTTTTCAAGGGTGGCAGAACGTTGAGTAAATTGTTAGTCAATTGTTGCGCAAATACTAATCACACTTCTCCAGAATCGTTACAACTTGATTCCTTTGATGAGAAGTCCAGGGCGACTTGAAACAAAGCTACCCCACATATATCACTGTTTATTCCCAATAATCATCTATTTTTGTATTGACTAGACTCCCTGTAGCTTAACTTCGGTGCTCTATCTAACACCGGTTTATCAACGTGATCATGTCATGTATAGAGATAACCCTAGGCCCTTGACAACGCCTATGTGAAGCATTACCGTAGCAATATAGTCATTTACACGCCTGACTGTTGACAATAGATTCGGGATTTGATAGCAGCTAAAAATGCATACTCGACTAGCGAAACATGTTTTTTGTTAATAATTTTCCCTCCCTCTTTGTCTCTATCCCCTCTCTCTCTACTTATATATTCTTATTTGTGTAGGACTCTATGTCTTTTCTCGGTGTCATTTCCGTTGACTAACCTTTTTACGAAAATTAAACACTTGAAATTATCGGCACTCAATTCAGCTAGTTTAAAGTCGTCACAATGTTTGTTTACTATTGATGCAAAAGAAGCGTGATCTTCCTCGTCTTATTTAACCAGGTGTATGCATTTCCAGCGTTGGTGAAATAACGTCGTCTTGGGACTGAACAATTTTACCACTTCTATAAAAGTTAAATCGCTAGTTTTCGGAGGCAAAATGAACCCCACGAATTTCGTATGTGCCGTGGTACCAAGTTTCCTAAGTAGGCACGCGAACCTTTTTTGAGTCAGCCGAACTTTCGCAGTCAATTCTATATAAATCTTCATATCTTCGAAAATATGCTACGAACGTATTTTATTCCGAATACGTGAACTTATCGATGGCGTTCCACACGGGCTCTGCGTAAACGCGTTGTCATTTCCATCCCCGTAGTCTCTACGCGATATTGTTTGTATAAGTGTTTCCAATTTGTCGTCATTTTATTTCCTTTGCTCGAGGAAGAGCTTTTAAAATTTTTCTTCAGTTGTTCTTGTTGTTGTTTTTCATTTTGCTCGAGTAAAAGCTTGTGTTGATGTTGGGAGATTTGAAATTCTGTCATTCGGCGATTACATCAATACGTAAGGTCTTCCATATTTATTTTTTTAGATACTGGATATTTTCATTTTTAGTATGCTTTTGTAAGAAGGTATTTTCCTTAAATTATCACTTGTTAGACGCCATCTTATTTGTTAAAAAATTATGACAACTTTTTTTACTACGCTTTTCTTTTCGGTGGAAATAAAATCATATATTCCCTTATTTGTAACATATTCTAACAGAGTCGGAATAACAATGTAAGGACAGAGAGAAAAAAAACTGACCTTTTTCGTTCAATTAAACAAATAATCAATTTGGTTTATCGTGTGTTTTTGTGTTTTGTTTTTTCACCGATAACTTGTTTTCACAACTAGACAATGTGTATTCGATTTAATCAAGTTTTGTTCGTTTTAATTGTTTTTTTCGAAGGTTCCGGCATACATCCGTTGTTGTTTAGTTGTGGTTTTCTGTTGTAACTCGTCGATAGTTTAGTTGTGGTTTCCCGTACAAGTGTGGGTACTTTGTTGACCGTTAGTTGGCGACCCGTGTCAGTTCGAATTTCCTCGTTGCCAGTTTGTGTTTACCCTGTTAGAGGCCGAAATAAAGACACGGACACACGGAGTTACAGGAACAAATATATAGTATTGAAGAAAAAGAATATACCCATAAAAGAAGTTGTATTCTGGACTGCCAGTATAGGACTGGGGTGGAATAAGTCAGTGAGTTGGAATGCTTCTCGCATTTTATTATAGATGGCCGAGTCCATCTGTTCTTCGTACAGGTACGGCACAATAACAATATGTACTGTAAAGCTTACATAATTCAAGCTCAAAAAGAGTATATAAATAATATTGGTATACTCTCTGATATTTATCCATACATATGTATATAAGATGACCTGAATGTCTACTCCACACCACCCTCGGATGTCTTCGATCTCTTTGTGCAGGGGTTTATCAGATACCCTGGCATGAAGATACTCATTATTTGAAATAAACACTGAACATATATTAACAAAAATTGGGTGCTGTCACCTCAAGTCATCCACCACGCCCCCGAATTGCGGACGGGCTACACAGTCTATTTATAATGAGAGAGGGCAGCTTTGAATAAGAAATGAGACGCTGTTGCCAATGAGGAAATGATACAAAATATGAATAACAATGGAATTTTATAATGGCAAGTAGCCACTGAGGATAAAAATGCGCCATCAAAGGTTGCCCGCGTACGATTGCTTGTTCCCCATATGGAAATGCATATGATAGAAAATTAGAACCTCCTAAAAAATGCAGCCAAAAGGGAGACGGAAAAAGACAACCTTCCTATCAGAGAAGAAGAAAATAGACAGAGGCAAGAGTCTAGATGGAAGAGAGGATAAAAGTGGTCATTGTTATTGGCTATGAAATATGACCAGGAAAAATATACCAACACTAAATAAGAAACAAAGGCCCGGCTAGGTATGCTTACATTTGTGTCCAGGCAAGATAATGTTCCACTCTCCCAAAAAACTTACCAAAGATATATCAGCATGAGCCTGTTCAATAAGGTTGACCTAGACTATCTGGCATCACCCATAGCAGCCCTCATAAGAATAAAAAAAATATCGACTTGAAAGCCCCATCAAAATTTACAGAATTTCCATCATCGTTCAAAACACAACAGGGGCAGCTAAAAGCAACTTACCATTCACCAATGGATCAAGCTGTCAAACAGTATAAGTCCATAACAAGCCACCATACAGCTACTTCAACACCGGAATCACCTTTGTCTAGTTGCTGCCTGACAGGTATCCTACCACCATCGGGTGTATGTTTGCAGTCACAGGGTGGCCTCTTAGTGAACCTAGGTTTCCATCACTTGCCAAAAAAATCAAAGAAAAAGATTACCAGCACAGGGGGAAAGAACACATAACAATTCTAACGAAATTTGGTGGTAAACAAAATAACGGTTGCAAATTTAGTGGCAGAGAAGGTTGTAGAATACTACTTGATGCCCCTGTTTGAGTATGAGGGGCCATTCAATCAAAATGCCAAGTGGGTCTTAGATATAGCTCGAAGTAATAAAAGTAAGCCAGAAATTCCAGAGCTGGAGATAACGTCGGGAATGATAAAACGAATTTTAGATTCATTTCAGAATCACAAAATTTGGCATAGACAATATACTCAATTTCTGGCCGACAAGACTAACAGCAGCTCATAACCATTATAATAGCTTCTTCATCAGACTGCTGATGGGGTGAGGAGGCTACACCAGCATGGCTAGTAAAAAGGTGATACAACCATCATACACAACACGAGTGAGACACACACTGTTACTAAGTGCAACCGATCTGCTGCCTCACTACAACCAACACACGTCACTGACCTCGTTGCAGACAACATCTACGAACACCTCCCTTCTGGAACGCACCTGGAAAAAGAAAAAGCGGGTGCAGGAGGAAGTGTAGGAAAAAAGAGAAAGCTAAACATGGCGTGGTTTGATTATCAAAAGGCATACGATAGTGTGCCCCACACATGACTTCTGCGCAGCCTTAAAACAATTTCCTCTACTCTTTTGCCTGGCAATTGATCCGCTAAGTAAATTACTTGACAACAGCCGGAGTGCCTACAATCTAAGCCAGTGCCGCCAACACAATCCAAACAAACGAGTCCACGCCTTCTCTTCGTGGATGACATCAAGCTGGATGCTAGTTCAGATGCTGCCTTAAGCTGACTCTTGCAGGTTGTCTATACCGTCTCCAAATATATTGGAAAGAAGGTTCGGCGTAAACAAATGTGCCAAGTGCTCCCTCAGAGCTGGGAAATAGATCCAAACGGAAAATGTACAGCTTGATGAAGATATTTACATAACATACCTTGAAGAAAACGAATAAAACACATATGTGCTAAAATAAAACCATTTAACTCAACATGCTAAGATAAGAGAACCAGAGTATATATAAGCCGTGTTAGAAGAAATTGCAAAATACAGCTTACAAATAAAAACAAGGTAACTGCCATTAACCAATTAGCCATGCCAGTGATGCATACACGTCTACAAAGGCTGTATCTAGAACGAGAAGGAAGGCAATTTTTAAGTTTCAAAACTTTTCACGCGATTAAATTTATATATAAATTATTCCCATTCTCCTTCATTATTTGGGTTTCAAATCAAGTCAATGATTTTTTACATATATATATACTTATTTATGTGTATGGATATGAATATGCGTTCGTGTTTGCACGTATATATATATATATATATATATATATATATATATATATATATATATAAGTGTCAAGTATAGATAACCTCCGATGGACTACCCCACCACCACTATCGGACCCTAACACGGTGATCCAAACAACACTTAGCAACACCTTCTTCTTTCAAGGCTAAAGCAATGAATTGATTTACTGCTACCGCGCATTCTGTCTTTTATTCTAAGTTATTTTAATTTTTTTTACTCACAAACCAGCCGAAGCTCTTAGCTTGCAGGCAAATCACATTTATGCTTGTATGAATTTTTCTGCATTTTTCTTCATCCTAACCAAGTCATGCAATAAAGACGAAACGTGATGAATACAAAAATTATATATTGATTTGGCTTTACTTTATTATGTTCCATTACGTCGGATCATGTTATCGCTATCTTTATTCATACATAAATATATATATATATATATATATATATATATATATATATATATATATATATATATATATATATATATATATATATATATAAGTTTATTTGCAATATTCTTGTTTTGACCGGACATACTAAGAAATAGTCCTTGCGTTAATATGTAAATATTGCTAGTCAAGTTAGGAGCAACGTGTCAAGCAACATATTAGTATCGTTTAGTGTACAAATTGTCCTTTTGTTTGGCTAATCACGCCACCGAGTTTTATTAGTCAGACGTCAGATATAATAAAATATGCCAAAATTATTCCGTTTTAATCGTTGTGGATTTTTAGTGATTAGATAAAAATGTAAATATCTGCCGCGAATATCATTTAAACTTGTATTCATTCTAATGTTTAATTCATCGTAGATTGGAAAATCAATCAATGTTCATGGGTGTAACTCCTGTCATGAAGATATTATAGATTACTTCACACGGTTAGACATTTCCTGGGGCAGACAGATTGCTTCTGAAAAAGGAAACATAACCAATGATAATTATCTTCTTCGCATATTCACACATATACATATTTACACACACACTCTCACACACACACACACACATACATATATATATATATATATATATATATATATATATATATATATATATATATATATATAATACTTATTATTAATATATGTATATATATATATATACATAATTATTATTAATATATATATATATATATATATATATATATACAATAAAATAGTTATATCCACAGACTAGGGATTGCTTCATCTTTATAGGACTCATCAGTGTGGCTGCATACATTGATTTCACGACTAGAACCAAGGACATCAGGCTCCAGTTACAACTGAATGTACACACCCAACGTTTAACATGTACACATTGGAAGGATAACTACACAATGTGCGTCCGCTACATCGTCCCTACATGTATTCAATCTCAGAAATAAAGATGTGAAATGTGTATCACTTATGTCAGGAATAATTAATAATTCTCAACAGAGTTCTCGCCATTTAAGATAGCCAATAATAATTCAATATCTATATTAACAGACATGCGCATGTTTCGTCTTTAGATAAAACAATAAATGTAGTTACATATACCGTTACTATTTAATATATACATATATATAAATACATACATATATATATATATATATTTATATATATATATATATATATATATATGTGTATATATGCTCAAATTATGAAATAATATATCTCGTTCATACATTTGTCAGTATTCATTTCGACAGTATTCGATACATGAGTTGAAATTGAGAGTAATAGAAAAATTAGTCATTTGTATAGGCTACACAGAACCAGTTGAGTTTTATTTCCAGAAGAAATCATCAAGCTAATTTCAATTATTTAGTTTTTACATACGCGCTAAAATTCAATATTCGAATAGAAATCAACCGACAAGGGAATGGAATAATACCAAGGTGTCTGGTATGTTGGAAGCTTTAGTAAGAACATCTAAACTATAGATATGTTGGTAGATTGTAAACAATGTGCGGAGATAGATGTTTTAGCTCGAGAAAATATGGGTGGATGTACTTGTTATTTATAAATATTCATAAGAACACACACTATATATATATATATATATATATATATATATATATATATATATATATATATATATATATATATATATATATATATATATATTTCTTTGTGGTACAAAATCGTCATTATTGTTATATATGGACCATATTTATGTATTAACATAATTACATTTGAAGATAAGAGAATGAACGTGCAAGCTGACCGGTTTCGAACCTCTCTCAACAGATCTAGACCGAGGTTTAAATTTTAAAAGAATATGCTATGGGTATTATAGCGAGGCGAAGGGTGGACAAAGATGAATCAACTAGAAACTGCATTAAGTCATAGAACATTTTCTTTTTGTTTGCAAAGAGAATTTGTCAAATAATTTATGTAAATAGTTTCTAGAATGATCTGATGAAAGTGTGAGTTTGACTTACTGATTATTGAGAATAAGTCAACACTGGATGTTGTGACTAATGAACGGTTATTTATGAGATGTTCGACGATGAAAACACCGTGCGTATTGCGGAAAACATCAGTTAGTAAGTTATTTGCCTGACGAATTATATATAGAGTTTTGTTATTGAAAATGATGCTATTACAATGTGGTTACTTACAATATGCTTATAATGTTTTAAATGAATACCCGTGCCATACTATTTTTTGCATTATTACTGTACGTAGACTTTATCTTACACCTAATATATTCCATTGTTGTAATTTTTGTGAGTGAGTTTTTCTGCCGATATTTTCTAAATTAGAGGGTCTAAGATTATCAGAGCTATCAGTATTTCTAATTAAATTCTACTTATTTCTGATATTATTATGAGCTATTCTATTCTTTGGTCTATTTTCTCTTTTTGTTATATTATTCGTGATAATAATATTTGTGATTTAGGTTGGGGTATGAGTTTTTTTCTTACATTTTGTTTCTCAGAGTAACTAGAGTTGAATGATGCATCATTGAAAAATAAAGAATTTTATCGAATATAGATGAAGGTTTAGCGATACTATTGGATACAAATGATACTATATATTTAATTATTGATTTAGGATGGTTTGATTTGTATAAACATAAAATAATGTTAATTTAGGTTAATGATACTTGGCTATATGAGTCAATGTTTAATGAAACGGTATTATCTAGAAAAATTATGAATATACTTCTCAGGGTCGGCTGTGAGTCTTAAAATAGGAAGATATTTAATGGTCTATTATTCATTCTCGGGCTATCTTTGAAAACAAAAAGGGCATCATGTCTGATGGTTTTTAATTCATAAGTTACTTAATTAAATAAATATAGGCTTACAAGATCAGAGTGTGGTGCGCCATCATTGTTAGGGATGTCCTTCCTCGTCAAAATGTGTGGCCAAAATATAAAAGAGATATCCCAGCTAATAAGGTCGATTTTATTTCTGAGCTAGTTATATCAGAATCATTTTTCCCTAATTGTGTAGGATGATGAAAATAGATTGGTAATGATTATTTATGTCAAAAGCGATGACATTTCATTTAGATTAATCTTTCAGATCCAAAAACAATTGTATTACAGTATCGGAGGATTACCATTACGTAAAGTGTGTTTTTATAAGGTTTTGAATGATTCTATCTCATTTGGACGGCAAAATTAATATGATTTAAAGATTACCTGGACACTTTTTTGTGGACTTAAAGATGAAATATTTGTGTCTCTGGAGTTACAATGTCAGCATAATTATGAATATTCATTGATGTAAGTAAATAGCTGCCTCATTGTGTATGCTGTCTCATAATGGGATTAGAAAACCATTTATGTTTTCTGAATTTGATTTTCTGGGTTAGATCATTAATTGCTTGTTCGAAATCATCAATGGATCAATCATGCTTCGGGTTGAAATTTATTTTAATCAATAGAATGAAGGTGATAATCTTTATTTTTCTTTTGTTCATTGTTGGAATTAAAGCGTAGTCCGAATAAACGAGTTTCCGACTGAGATGCATTTTCATTGACATTTGAATTCTTGTCTTTTTTATGTGTATATCATAGTAGTAGGCCTTCACTTTTACATTCATCAGGAATTATTATGAGATTCACCGAATTCATGGAGGTAAGCTTTTTCGAATAGTGTACGTATACTTTTTGCAGAAAACAGAAGTAATTCTTTGTTGAACATATCTCGATAGGTTAAGAAGCTTAAACTACAGGGAGCTTAAAAATTCTGTAAATGTGTTCTGAATTAATCATTTTAATATTGGATCGTATCATGATATGGAGATTCACAATATGAGATATATATCATTATTATAGGAAATAATGAAATATTAAAGCAAAAGGAAAGTTACATAATTTACAAGTTAATTATAATAACATTATATAACGTACACTAAATGATAAAAAAAATCCTTTAAACCCATAAATATGCAAATAAATATATGTTTTTCCTGAGAAAACGGAAGTACCAATAAATTACAAATCATAGTTTAATATTAATTTGAAAAATTTACACAACATTTTTAGTTATGTGAAAGTAAAAAAAATAAATAAATAAATATACGTATTAATCAGCAGAAGTATTTGTGATGATAAATATTCCAATAGATCATGAGTTGCTGAAAACTTGTTTGAAGTAGTGTGTTGTATTATAAAGGATATTAGGTTTCAGTAAAATTCAAGAATAGCCAAACATCAAATAAATATTCGGATTAATATATATGTAAATGTATCATGCCTCGATATGTCTTCCTTGGCAGTTATTGTAAATGTGATATGACAAATTCAGTGTTAAATGAATAATAAGGAACATAACCATAAGAAAGAGAAAAAGAAAAGAGAAAAATAAGAAAATCAACAAAAGAAAGCATCGGAGGCCTAACGGCAAAAAAGATCAAGGAAACACTTAAACACAAGTTATAACAGTCTGTTTTTTATTTAAAAGACGCTATTAAAATTAAAATTATGAATTACACGTAATAAACCTAAAATATAAATGAACAAAAAAACAAATTTTAAGTAAGAAAAAAATAAAGAAAGCATTTTTAAATGCATATATGTAGGATTTGGAGTAAAATAGTTCCATGTTAAAATAAAGTTCGTTATATGTATACTAGATGATATATACACTTAATTTAATAATTAATATATTAATTAAAATACAATATGACAATAATTGGATCTTTATATATATGGAATCAAAAACAGACACACTTTAAACAGCGATATACTAGACTGAAATATGTTTTTAAAAGCTACACGAATTTCAATATTTACAATTTAATATTTAAATGAATGTAAGTAGTATCTATATTAAATATTAAACCATTTAAGTTTCGAATTATTACAAATCAAGTATCATCTTGATTTATAAAAATGTGTTAATCACCATATACTGCACATATGTACATAAGTAAATAAAAAAAAAACTAAATGAAACCGCCTACATTTGTCTAAAAAAATCTATCGAGACGATATGTAATAACGAATAATGGAAACATACTATAAAGGTGTTCTAATAAATATGAATTTAAACTAATATGTGTGCTAACCTATTGAGGAAAGTGCTAAGAATAATCCTAATCTTAATATTTTTAATACGAGTCATTGGTATTTTTTTAAATTAATGAAATTGGGTCTGATTGAAAAAAAAAAGTTTAACACTGAAAACTACAAGGTTTCAAATTAAGAGATGAAGCAAACTGACAGTCTGTAAAATACATAATTCTATAAAACCTGCTATAGTTGCAGATATTATATAACATATATTTTCAATTGGGAAATAAAACGTTTTGGGAAGCCAGTAAAAACAGTACATACGTAAATAAATTATTTCTCTTTGAAAATATTTACTGCAAGATTTTATAAAAAATATTACATTGTATAATGGTAAATAAGCAGCTGTTACTTGTTAGAATTAAATCTGAAAATTAAAAACATCATGTATATACACATAAAAACACATACTTTACTATAACTATATATATATATATATATATATATATATATATATATAAATATATATATAAATATATATATATATATATATATATATATATATATATATATATATATATATATATATATATATATATATATATATATATATATATATATCAATCAACAAAATGTACCCGCCCCGGGCGACATTTACCGAGGCTGTAGTCTCCTTAACAGAAACCAACGAAATACTTTGATATTTTCGTAATTAAAAGGAAAACAAAAATAAAACAACATTGTCGTAGTGTAACTTGATATATTCTAATGCAGGGGAAATATATTATGTATGCATATCGACAAAGAGTGCATTTTGGGAAATAAGCAGAAAATGTTACATAATATTGTCTTCAAGATATTCAACATAGATGGATTTCATTTTGTTTCAGGATGTTTTTAGTAATTATGTACATTTTTTATCACCTAAATATTTTATGTATTTGTATGTTATGATTTTATTGGTGATTGCAGCGTTCGTTGTTTTTTATCTTACTATTATTATGATTGTCTCACTTCTTTAGTGATTAAGATGCAGAACATTCATTATTAGTCGCCCTTAACGGTATAGGACTTATTTTTCGTTAATATATATATTTTATTAAATGTATACGTACATAAAAGTAATCCATGGGCACGTGTTTGCTTGTCTAAGTAAGCCATGCTGATAACGGCTGTGAACCAGACACACGTGTCCATGGATTACTTTTATGTACGTTTAAAATCAACATATATATATATATATATATATATATATATATATATATATATATATATACATATATATATATATATACATACATATATATATATATACATATATATATATATATATATATCGAAATTGAAAACAGAAAACAAAAACATATATTATGTATGTATTCATGAACGTTTCGTCATCATTGTTACGATCTATTCAGCATGATTATTTTGAAGAAAAGATCATAGCAGGTACATAGTATTTTTGCAAATAGTTCACAACTACGACTGTTTCGTTCAGAAGAAGTCGAAATATGCGACATACTATAGACTGCGACGGTTTGTAAGTAAACGGTAGGAGTGTGAATTTTAATAGGAAGTGGGAGGGTTGTTACAAGCAATGCGCGAAGGAGGGACGAATTTCGTTGCGATTGGATTTGACTCGAATCATGAAAGTGGTGTTGGAGGAAGATATAAGACGGGCTGATTGCGTCTTTCAAATGTTGAAGGTAGGTCATACACTGTCTTGGTCACGGGACAGGAAATGTGGAGGTTGGGGAAAAATAAAGAAGCATAAAAAAGACAGTGTATGACCTACACTTAAAATTGGAAAGGCGCAACTAGCACATCTCATACCCCTCTCCCCTCCAAATTTTCATAATTCGAGTCAAATCAAACCGCGACGAAATTCGTCCCACTTCCCGCATTGCTTGTAACAACCCTCCCACTTCCTATTAAAGTTCACATTCCTATCGTTTGCTTAAAAACAATCTCCTTCTATATTATGTCTCATATTTTGATTTCCTTTGCACAAAACGGTCGTAGTTTTGAACCAGAACCTTTACACTCTGTGCCTGTTATGCTGTGTTATTCAAAATTATCATTCTGAGGAAGTCTTACAATTAATAAATGAATAATATATTTTTAGGTTTTCTCTTTTTCAATTCCAATCACGTAAAAAACTTTTCTATCTTTCATGATTATGTATATCTCGTTGTTATTGAGCTTACTATTATTTCAATTGTTTCACTTCCTAAGTGATTAAGATGCAGAAACTGCATTATTAGTCGACCTAAACTTCAAGGACCGTATTTTTCGTTAATATATATACAAACACACACACACACACACACACACACATATATATATATATATATATATATATATATATATACATATATATATGTGTGTGTGTGTGTGTTAATTTTATACGTACATAAGAGTAACACATAATAATGATAATAATGCAGTTTTCTGCATCTTAATCACTTAGGAAGTGCACAATTGAAATAATAGTAAGCTCAATAACAACGAGCTGAAAATCACATATAAAAGTAATATGTATATATATATATATATATATATATATATATATATATATATATATATATATATATATATATATATATACATATATATATGTACCTCCGTCTCGTCAAACAAAATGATGCAAGTAAAACATGTGTCATACTATCGAACTCAGGCGACACTATTTATAGTGATTGGGGGCAGCAAAAAGCACATATCACGTCAGAATAAATTACACTTCAACTTTAAATGAATTGAAAATAGAAATAATTAACACTAACAAATAAATGGTGATACATTTTACTTCAAAAATGATAAAACAATATATATGAAAATGTAACGGGCTAAATTGTACAATTTTGTATTTAAATATTTTAGTTATATATCTAGGTAAATTTCGAGAACGAACACTAGTAAAACATTTGTTTTCATTATTGTTTTAAGAATGATGCACACTTGTATATATATATATATATATATATATATATATATATATATATATATATATATATATATACATGTATGTGTGTGTGGGGGGTATATTTAAATAGATAGATAGATACATATACAAAGAGATAGATAGATATGTTATATTATGAGGGGCCCTATATTCGGAAAACATGTAAAGTTAGCTAGTATGGATTATGAACTCGGTGACAGAAATAGGATGAAGTGCAAGATAGGGGTTTATGTGATTAGGGTCATACAGACATGTCTCACGGTGATTCATTCTGGGAATCATAACCTACTGGATGTGAGGTGGCAGAGGTGAAACGCTTGGATCAAAAAGGTTAAAAAAAAGTGATATTGAGTTCTGTTCTGACATTCGTTAAAGGGTCAAAGGGTTCTGAAGTCACAGATCCTTGGTGAGAAATTAGCTTTCAAACCAGTTCACCATGGATGTGCTAGATGGACAGACGTCCATAACTGAGCTCTGCAATGCGTAGAGTCCGGGTGACATCGCCGTATATGGGCTAAGACGTAGAGCAAGAACCCAACGGCGGGACAAGAATGTAGCCGATTGCATCCGTCACATTCGAACATAATTTGCCCACAAGACAGGTACACCACTAGGATCACGAGCCAGCAACGGAGATTAGTGTGCAAGCAAACCCACGACCAACAGTGAGTCAGAAATCTGTAAGGTAACTTTTAATATTGATTAAAAACGTAAGAACAAATTTAAACCTGTTAAACACATTATAAGCTTAAATCCAGTTTAAAAGCTTAAAGACAGTTGTTAAAATGTTGATTATTCTGCATGTAAATGAACGCTAAATTTACTAAGAGGCCCAGCCGACGTTTCTAACTTTCGCAGTGACTTTCGTGTTGTTTTGATTTATGGTGGTGCTCGAGAAACGTTGACACCGCTAATACGAACTATTAAATATATATAGAATAACAAGTGTGTAAAGATCGTTTAAAATAATTATTTGATAGAAAAAAAGTATTATGTCGCAGATACACACACAAGTATATATATATATATATATATATATATATATATATATATATATATATAGATAGATAGATAGATAGATAGATAGATAGATAGATATGAATAGTAAAAAAAACATTAAATTATTATTGTTCGTATTCGCTCTTCATACAAACACACACAAACTTGCCTAATGTTTTCTTGTTTTATGAGATATACACCAACACATAAAAGTGCATGCCCCTGATACTTGTATACCTACTGTAAATCCAACATTGCAATAAAAATAAAGATTGCTGCGACGTTTATATGTGTACACCATTAATGAAATTAGTTACATCAACGAACACACGTTTCCTTCGCGAGAGTGAATATGATTTATTACTGATATAGACATTCACCGTACCGGCTTTAACTTGCATTTATAGCTTGGTGGCCTCTGTTGGAATTGTTAGCTTGACTTCACTTATTCCTCCCGTTATCAACATGCTAATAAATAAAGCGATTAAATCACTAGTTTTGTAGTTTCCGGAATCTCGTTATGAGTTTGGTGTTTATTGTTCATTGCTATGGCTACACTTTGTTTAGATTATTTTAGATTATTTTAGATTTGCGATAGGACGGATTCCTTTTGTAAAATAATTAAATAATGAAACCAGTGTTAATGGTCTATCTTTACTGGCGACATCATTTATCTGTTTCGTGTTCTTATCTTCTTGCTCTTACATATATTAATTTCTGGTGGACATATCCATCATCCCACTATTATAAATACTCAATACGTATTTTATATAATCGATGTCTATATGATGATCAGAAACACCGAAAACGACGAGCGGAAACTGATTTGAATATATGTAGTCTTTGCTTTCTGTAAAACATATCTTTATTCGTTTATTTTGTTGAAATACGGTGTAACTCCAGTCATCCTTTAAGTGTTTTGTTTATGTATATTTATTTCAAATGAGCGATTATCATATTTTTCCAATAATATAACAATGTTAATATCAGATACTCAATTTATTTATGTTGAAAACGGCGGGAAATTTTTTTTAAAATATCGCCAATTTAATAAGTTTACCAATACAAAAATACTCTTTAAATTATTCATTTTTTTTTTAAAATGTCATTACATTTTTAATTTCATTCTATTTTTGCATTATTTTTTCATAGAATGTGCGAGAGTATGAATATTCAAAATCCGGCCCACTGAAAACCTTGAAAATAATACATTTTTCTCCGAATTCTCTCGGGGTACTTGGAGGTTTTGCGTCTAAAATATATATCTTGATAAATAACAAATAATAAATGAAAAAATAGACGATGGAAGGGACTTCTCTAAATCTGCCAAAACAAGTTTTACCAGGGTCCGAAAAGCATCAACAGTAACACCCGGTTTTGAGGTTTATGGTTTTTCACGAAAATTAAGTAAACACTAATCTCTGTAGATAGTATTATTCATGATGTGCGGCTTAAAGCAATAATTCAAACGTAAAATTAGAATAATTTTACGTCTAGAACGTATATTTGTAGGGTAGTCTGTTAGTTATTTTGTACGTTACATTTAAGTTCTTAAAAGCAGGTTTACTGTCCGTCACACTTAACTTTGTAAACACTAGGACCTATTCCATATTAGTTATATGCCGTTGTGTTACACTCAGTTATCAAATATCCTTAACATCGCTCAAATTAAAGCGGCATATCATAAAAATATCTGTATTTGCAGTTAAGTTAGTATCTTTTATATATTTGATTTTGTTAATCTAAAATTGTGAAAGTAAGTTTTCGAAATATAATGTGATTTTATATTTTCAACATCTGTCATCAAATTATATATTCTAAAAAATATTTATAATGTAGTTTTTACAAACCATTATTTAAATCAATACTGTCTGAGAAATTAAACGACTGGCATTACTTATATATTGGCTATCAGTCTGTTCGCCTCAACCCGCTCATACAGATGTGTTCATAGTACTCTGTATTCGCCAAGTAAGTGAATTAAATTTAATTTAAATCTCAATAAAAAAAGAGTCTTGCAATTTGCTCCTTCACGGTGTAAATACTTTATTCAGAAATACCATCCTTTATTTCATTCCTGAAGCAATGAACTCAAATATTTTTGTTGTTTCTCAATTGCTTTTTATGATTTGAAACGTCAGGACGTTTCATTGTCTTAATACCTGATCGCTCACACTAAATGAGCTGTTGACATTAATGGAAGACAATGTACTAGTGCAGAACGGATATTTCGATAGGCATCTTTTATCTATGAAATACGTCCGACGGACAGTGGCTAAGTGGTTAACGGCACGGACTGAACACCTGGGTAGCAAAGTTCAAATGCAGGCCTGCATAAATATTTTCTATGAACATCCACACCTGACCTTGTGTATTATCTCCCCGGGAGAACATAAATAAAATAACCAAGGTGTTGCGCTCAGAAATGCAGATGAGAACAATTGTTAACGACCCTTTTTTCAGGGTACATTTTTGCATCAATAATCTCCGAAAACTATCGAATTGATGACGGGAAATCACCATCACTGATATCATACAAATCCCACCGATGATTCCGATGATTATATCAACCAAGATTGTCAACCTTGTTCTGAAGTTTTATGAAATTCACAGTCTTAATGTAATTCACCAAGCCGCGTTTAAAGTTACGGCTCATATTCCGGCACACCTTTGAGCAAAAATGTTCAAGCTCTCACTTAAGATTGATGTGCTGTTGAATAATGGGAAAATAGCCATCGTGTGTGCAATATTCAAGAAAACCGGCAAGTAAACGCATCTGAATTATCGACCAATCAGTCAGCCTCGCCTGTATTATCTGTAAGGCTATGAAAGCCATTCTTGAGTAGATGTGCATGGACCACCTTCTAATCTCGAATGTAATTTCTCCATCAAAACATGCATGTGTACCTAGAAGATCGTGTTTAACTAATAGTTTATAGAGTGCGTGGAGGACTGGGTCACTAAGATAATGGACCGAAGGTGACAGTTAAGATACATGTTTCTTGAATTTTCCAACGCGTTTACGTGTGTTAATCACCGGCTACCCCTTTGAAAGCTCTATTCGTATAAACTCCATCATTTCGATTATAAAATGCATCATATCTATCATTCACTAACGTAATTTTCAGATAAATTGTTCTCTTTCCACGGACGTGATGGCATGTAGGAAACATCCTCCAGGATCAGAACCGGGTTCAGTTTTGCTTCATCTCTATGTTAATTAAAGATGCATTGACTTAAAAGGTACTACGCTTCATTGTCGATGTAACTGGTATCACTTAGAATAAACTATGGTTAACTTCAAGATAATCTTAACAAAATCGGATCTGTGTCTTCAAGCTGGGATTTATCTGTGAACTCTTCAAAATGCAGAGATGTTTCTATAGGCTTTCTACCTATTGCCCCTATGACCATCGGTAATTCAAAGGGTATTGGTAACTTGTTAATAACCCTTTCAAACAAACACCTCTACTATATCGAGATTATGTGCAAATCAATGCAGTTATCTGTTTGATCTTCAGACCCTTCCTAAGACTTATAACACACGCTTGTTGTCACATATACATTACCCTGGTGCCGCTCATTGTTTAATATGGAATCCAAGCAAAACACCCATATATACAAGAAATGTCGTATACCTAGAACATGTTCAATGGTTGTCAACTAGGATGATGAAATTCTCCACACATCTTTTAAAGAACGTCATCAAAGACTACACATGTCCTCATCTAAGTATCACATGATGACAGGGGATTTAATTCGGCCATACAACATCATGAAGAGAAGAGATTTTCGCAGAAGATATCCCATGGTCGATTTTGTCTGAACTGGAGAAAGAAAGCATCCTCTATCCTTGTGTATGCTTCCTGTCTACCATATTCAGGTTTAAAGTCGCCTTGGACAAACATTAAGACAGTATATAGATGAAATATAGTCTAACAGTCTTTTGACATGGGTTGCGTCAGTTTGATATTTGTCTGCCAATAAAATTGATTGATTGATCATGAACCAAACTAAATGTTTCTTGTTGGGATGGAGCGTTGATCTTTCAAAGTAATATTTTACTAATTTCAATGTGTTTTACATTTTAGTAGCAGACAATGCGAAAATACCCGCAACTTAGAATACACTGTCTCTAGCTCTCAAAGGTGTGATATCCTTATCTCTCTATTTTTTTAAGAACATTAGAAACAAACGTACGTTCGGCCGATATCATATTTCTTCATCAGATTCTAGAAAACAATTGGTAATTTAATCTGTAATATTGACAATCTGTATCTATCAATTCTTCATACGCATCTACCCATCATCTTGCTCATTTTTTTAACAATTAACACAAACAAAAATAGATCTAACAACATTCTACTTACACACGTGTACATCAATCAATATTGTCATTGTTACAACTGCCTCAAACCCTTTAACACTTTAACTCTCATTAAATCACTCCAAATTGACTGATTTAATACATTGTTCGAGTACAAACTAGGTCGCTATACTTGTATAGGGATAGAAGTTGACGAGTGTCCATCATGTCCAATTTTTTTAATGCATCACATTGCTATTTTAAAGCATATACTTTGAACACATTTTATGCAGTACTGTTTATTTTTCAATTGCAAGACGCACCTGAAGAAAGTAAGTGGTCATATCGGCTAAATCGTTGTATGTCTTTAAGTAGTTTGGAACTTTTCTGTTAACATGTACATCCCTGAGAAATAATTGTATGCATATTAACCTAAAGTGATTATTTTAGAAGATATATTTCTAAAAAATATCAAGTAATTTCATGCGATTCATAAAGCGCGTGCTTTTAATATATGTTATCATTCTTCCTACAAATGTAGACGAAACGACTCACACAATTGGCAAACGAATTGTTATCGTAAATCGTAAGGGTTTTATTAGAAATATATTTTAATGGTAACCAAAACAAATCAACTATCGTTATTATTACTTGAAAACTATTTCACTTTGTGCATTTACTCATTCAGAGTTGTCCTACTTTAACGAATATTAACGTGTTATTGTGACAGTTACTGTAACATTTGATTGCCACTGTGATTATAAAACTGTTCACATATTTCAAATATCTTCATGAATATTAATAGATAAAATCGTAAAGTTAGTGAAATTCATAGCAAATATTGTTCGATACGACAGAAGTTATTAAAATGCATAGACAACATTATCCGATACGATATAAGTTATTATTAACATTTATATACACCATTGTTCGGTATGATAGAAGTTATTATTAAAATGCATAAGCAATATTGTTAGATATGATAGAAGTTATTATTAACAACCATAGCCAACATTGTTCAGTACGATAAAACTTATTAATACAATGTATAGCCAACATTGTTCGATATTATAGACGTGCTTGTTAAAATGCATGCCCAATATTGTTCGATACGATAGAAGATGCAAGACTGTTTCTTAATTCATGCTTACTTGTTTGACATGCGTATGGTTGCAAACTTCAGTTTACTTTCAAAATATTAGTTGAGTATTGTGTTCACCAATTCAAACGAGAACTACAATTTAAAATCTAGTCATTAGTTTTCATATCAAAATATAATCTATTCTTTCGTTTAGAATAGTTATAATTGTATGCTATTTATTTGTTAATATATTGGTTGTAATAAAGAAAAATAATAAAGCAATAATACTTTATATAATTATAATGATTTATACTGTATTTCCGAGGTAATAATTTAAAAAATATAATATTTATTTATGAGAAAGGAGAATCATGTCAGCAATAAAAATCATTAATAATTATTATTTATTGTGCGAAAAGGAAGCTTCCTTTAGGCAGACTGCCCAACTCCCATGAATAATCGCTAAATCAGCGAATATTCATTCGATTAATTATGCATTAACATGTGAATTAAAACGTTTCAATAAAACACTTAATACAACATTACCATGTTTGCAAAAATTGAATGTATTTCCATTTTGGTGTGCGTTGTGCTTTTTGAAACTGTTCTGCTGAATCCGTGTTATACGACCATTGCTGGTCCTTTCTTACCTTCATCTTTAAGAAGCTTTTTAACATAACCAGCTCAAATATTATCTGTATGTTTAAAAACTGTTCTGCTGAATCCGTGTTATACGACCATTGCTGGTCGTTTCTGACCTTCATCTTTAAGAAGCTTTTTAACATAACCAGCTCAAATATTATCTGTATGTTTTAAAACTGTTCTGCTGAATCCGTGTGATACGACCATTGCTGGTCCTTTCTTACCTTCATCTTTAAGAAGCTTTTTAACATAAGTAGCTCAAATATTATCTGTATGTTTTGAAACTGTTCTGCTGAATCCGTGTTATACGACCATTGCTGGTTTTTTCTTACCTTCATCTTTAAGAAGCTGTTTAACATAACAAGCTCAAATATTATCTGTATGTTTTGAAACTGTTCTGCTGAATCCGTGTGATACGACCATTGCTGGTCCTTTTTTACCTTCATCTTTAAGAAGCTTTTTAACATAACTTGCTCAAATATTATAGTCAGTATCTACTACATATATTATTATGAACATTTTAAATAATTTCCTAACATTTATGAACACTTTTTAACATTCTAAATATTTTCGGAACGTTTAAGAAAATCTAAACAAATGTTCAGAAAAAAACTTGAAAAAAAAATAGAGAAATATATAGTACGTTCCGTGTTAAAACGGAAGTTTACATTGTTATGTAATATTAAACAATCTTTATAGTTTCATATCATTATTTCATCTTTTCTCCATCTTACTTACGGCTTTCCCTTTTCTCGTACTACTTTCTGTTTCCTGTCCCTCTATTTTCATCTCTCTATCTTCTCCTCTTTCTATTTTTGTTTTACTTATTTCAATTATTCTATCACCCTTACCACTTTTCCTATTATATGCTTTATAATTTAAGTTATCGCTATTGTTCGTACTATATAATACATTTATGTACAGATTAAGTGTGCATACTGAAAAGAAGCACGCAACTTTATTAACAGTATATCTAATATTTGATCAGTCTATATATGAATCATTATACACTCTTCAATGCAAACACACGCTGTTATGGGTGGTGAGCCTCCGAAAGAATACTTACTGCTGCAACATTATTTCATGCATGATTGTTTGTCTTGAAAAGCTCTATATGCGCTCAAACTTCATCATATAATTATTACAGGAATATAGGTGTATAAATTCTCGAAATAAAGGTACAAGCTTGATTTTTTTTCTCCAAATAGACAGCCAGAGAGACAGATATTGCATTTGATAAGAACAATAATTACAATGCACCAAACATACGTCCTCACTATTAGAGTGTGATTTAGTTGTTTGAGATATTAATTCTTGTGTCTTAACATGTCCACCATTTTGAGCGCAATGACACTTTTATTTGAATATTTTCACGTAATGAATGCATTTTTGAACCGATAGTGAGCTAGCAAGACGATCTAGTGAATGAGAAAAACGGGTTATAATTTAGAAAAAATATTACATGAAAATATTTCTCAACTAACATTTATCAGAGAATTAACGTTCAAATTAAAGGTGAATAGAACATACGAACATGACGGATTAAATGCCATACTTAAAATATCCGTAAACGCTTTCGAAATAATTACACTCGTCTTGTTTACACACCAAAGATAGTAAAACATAAATGTAAATGCTATCGAAATGTTTTAAATTAAAAGTCTGCTGATCACACGCGACGCTTTTACTCTTTATAATGATCAGCTATGCTGACGATATTAAACAAAATCAGTGAAGTCTTGAATATTCTGTTAAATTAAAAATTTTACGCAAATGAGCTGTCACATGCTTACTAATTAATTCAAACCTTTTTAAGACGTGTATAATTTTAAGTAAAATTTCAAATAACAAATTAAATAATAAATCAATTAACTTGTCCAAGTTCACCGCATCATTTTCGCGCGTCGATAACACAATTTAGATTCAAACTATATATCAAATTAGACACGAGCTTCATGAATAAAACGTATCTATGTGAAGCGACTTTACCGATTAATTGAATTCGCAAAGACTACCCTATTTAAAATTATTAAAAAAACGAATAGCTAAAATCGCATATAAAACATACATAATTGTAGATATAGTACTTACTTTACTGGTAAAATGTATTTTTATGAAAAAAAATTGACTATTCCATTTTTGAACGTTTTCTTTTCAATTTTTGCTATTTTGCTGGCCTTACTTATTTGGTGTATATATTTGGTAGAAGTATATATATGTATATACATATATCAAAATATATTGAAAGAAAAACAAAAACAAAATTGTTTTTTCTTCTTCATCTGGACTTTTTTATTTAATATTTCGCTTGATATAACAAGTCTCGTCAGAGCTTTAGGCAAATAAAAGTAAGTAGGTATATATTTAGGAAAGGTCATTTTTAAGCATCTTTAGAATTTTAAACTTAAAGAAAGAGGCAACATACTCACTTGGTTTTGATTTTAATAAAAATATCTGCATCTAACACATGTTTTTAAGGCATTTTGCCTCTTTCTTTAAGTATAAAAGTGTAAAGATGGTTAAGTTAATAAAAAAAATTAAATTTCCAAAATGTATACCTACCAGCGACCATGCGCGATTTAAGTTCAATTAAAAAGAGCATTTTCACCGTTAAGTCCACACAACATCGGGCGTTACTTTTACAAGACTAAGAAGGATTATTACAAAAAAAGGTTAACAACTTTTATTTGTCTAAAGCTCCAACACATGGTTTTTGAAGGGATTTTGCCTCTTTCTCTAAGTTTAACATTCTAAAGATGCTTAAAAAAAGAAACTTTCACAAGTGTATATATATATATATATATATATATATATATATATATATATATATATATACACTTTAAAGTTTAATTGTAATGACAGTAGGAAAAATTTATACGACACCATAATTTCCAATTAATCTTACAATTTCCTTATTTTTATATCTCGGTGAATACCTGTATTTATTCTTATCCAACAAACAACACCTTTTTTTAATTTTCTTTTTTTATTGAAATACACTTTCTAAATCTTACGCACTTTTCACAGACAAGTCAATCTAAATGTATACTATTATTATTAGATTACATTGTTGATCACTAGAAATCAGTTCGTTTAATGGTAATAGGAACACATATTATTTCAAAGATAGAAGAAAGGAATATCGGAACAGTTTATGAAGTATTGGCATAACATAAGTGCATGCCGAAATGCATGAAAAAGAGAATGATGACAACAATCAAGCTCTCCCTCAGAAAGAATTCTGCTTCTAAAAATTGAGACAACTCCTCAAACGGTCACTTATAACTCAAACAAAACCTATATATATATATATATATATATATATATATATATATATATATATATATATATATATATATATATATATATATATATATATATATATATTGTGTTTTGTTCATTATCCAGTTATGTATACATTTCACCCTTTTTAATCGGGACTCATCAGCATAGAGATATAACTATTCACTACTGGCAGGGTGATTCGAAACGCCGGCTACGAGTATTTTATTTATATTCTGAACAATTCATTTATGTTTTCGTTTTACAGTTTTCTTATATATATATATATATATATATATATATATATATATATATATATATATATAAAGTGTTGTTTATATTAATCTTATTATTAATAGTAGTAGTAATATTAATTTACACGATTTTATTAAAACACATTTAACGTTCGAAATGATTTTTTTTTAATTCAAATAACTTCCGGTCACATTTTAAGCATGCGAACCAACAATTTAGATTACCTGGAATAATTTATTTTAAAAACCTGCACTCCGCATTGAACACAATAACTGACAAAGTGTGTCTTTATCTATATACTTTATCTTTAAAACTAAATTTGTTGTTGTTTTCGACGACGACAACGACGACGAATATTGAATATAATTATATTTGCTATAATAAAGAAAAACAACTCCCTCACCCCTCTCAGCTGTTTAAATTCTAAAGAAAAAAGATTAATATTTATTTTACCCTTGTTTGCATGTCTTCTAAATGAATAAGTGCGAAAGTTATTTTCTATTTACTCAAACTATTTACATCAAAAGACCAATGAATTGGGGATGGGTATATATGTTTTTACTCAGAGACTTCCATAATTTTAACAACAAACTCTCATCAATGTGTAAATGAACACTCCCAGCTAAGTTTAAACAATGTTATTCTACTTTTACCGTTATTCTAACTTATTACGATAGTTAACTAATGTATTTTATAACACTAACCTAAACAAAGACCTTACAATTTAAAAATTAAAACATAAAATAAAAGGAACTACGTGTTAAAATAAATTCACCCATTATATCGATACAAAAAAAAGAAACAGGATGTGGGCCAATCTATAGAAAACAGAACAATAGAACAGGATATAGGTAGAAACACTAACCACACTATGTTCGAGTGAAGCCCAATGATTGGCTGAGAGAACAACACAAATTATCATTGCTTAACTAGCTAGCCATTTATATAAAAACACCCGGCAAAATATATCTATGCATTCTAGCCTGAAGATTGCCTCCCGGGGATTAAACGCGGGAGCCTCTGTGTAGCTTAATTGGCATAAATATATCGTCACAGCGTACTATATATATATATATATATATATATATATGAATAAATGCGAAAGTTGGCTCATTTCTCACACGAACGGTAATGCCAAAACAGTATATCTCCAATAAATCCAACTCATTTTATACGCACACCATATTTTTATATACCGTTAATATAGATGTGGTATCAGATTGGCAAGGTAAACTAATTTGCATATTGTTTTTGTAAAAAGTAATTTTATTGATTGATTATTATTTGGTATTGTTTTTTAAGTAAACAATTTTTAAATATTTTAATATAACAAATATTGTTTTTCGCAATATTGTTTTATTTTCTGAACAAATATTTAGCATGTATGGCCAAACTGTTTCTTACGTAGTTCAAATGTGCTAAACGTTGGCCGCGAGTTTAGAAAATTTCCAGTGAAATGACACAAATTTGTTTCTTTTTTTCTTTAGGTCACGTTTAAAAAGTAAATAAATGTTTTCAAATTACCAAAATGTTAACGTTTTATATTTGTAAAGTGTATAAGTCTGAACTATTAGGGCTACGCGGTATAGTAATGTATTTTTATCAATAACAATTGACGCCCTTACTATGCACACCCCCACCTCCAACAACAACAACAACAACAAAAATAAACAAATACGCGAGTTACATCTAACTAAAAAAAAAAATTCTCGAGTAAAGTTTTGATAAAACAACTCGATATATGTTTAACTTAAGAAAATAAACTAATCCCCTCCCCTCTCTGTCTCTTTCTCTCTGGCGCTCTCTTTCTCTCCCTCTTTCGTGTTCTGTATCTGCTGTAAACGACGCCGTATTAATATGTAACTGTGTTTTTATTTTTGTCTCAGCGATAGTAAAATATTAATATGATGCTGAGTGCAGATACTACACTTGTAATTATAGATTTGTACAAAATATACACATTTTAATTACGAAAAGATTATATAAAATGCGAACAAAAGTGTGGGTTAAAGAAGGGTGGTTCGCCATCCTTGGTCAATGTCAATCTAACGCTTTAGTAGAACGATCTCAGTCACCACAATACCATATTTTCTCTTGGGTGACATCCTAATCAAAATATCTTCAAATTGTTGAAAAAACATTTTTTCATAAGACATCTATTTATAGAAATTCGTTGAATAAAAATGAGGAATGGGATCTTAGGGAAAACCCCAAGAAAGTATAAAAAATGTGTTTATAAATAAATGACACCAAAATAATAACCCTGATTTAATCTATTATCGTATTATCTTTTGATAATGAGTGGTTAGTGTATTATCGGTTCTGTTGTTTTAGAACCGGCCTCTCAGCAACTACCTCTTCTGTTTAATATTGTTTTCTTTTGTCATGTTTGTCATGAGATCATCTCTCCAGGGGCTACTTTGTTTATTTGTGGAAGAGCGCAAGTGGGAGTATAGCCTCTTTTCTGCTGCCATTATACTATATCCACATGGATGACCTTCTGCCTTCATGGAGAGACCATCTCAGGTGCTATCTCATGCCATCTCATGTCTATGCGATAAGTACTTACATCAAGTGACCTCATGCCTTGTCTGAAGCGATTTTTATAAAAATAATCGTGATTAAAATTCTAATACGTCCATTGAATCAGCGCTTGATACTTCGAACGAACCCAAAACGTAATATATTGACAAACATGCTATTTCAAAAAAGCGTTAGCAATTTAACGAAGGACATAGTTTCTTATGAAGTTCTTGGTCGCAAGCGTCATTCAATATTTCCTGTTTTTCGTGGCTGTCATATTTTATTCGGATCTGTTCACCGGTATTACTACCTTCTTTCCGGGATTGCAAACGGGCAATCACTACTTCTTTCCCCGCCGATGGGTTGGATTCCGACAACGTTTATTTTTAACGCTTTACCAGCTTTCGCGTCCTTGCGGCTCTATTCTCACTTCTATCATATCCGCCCTCCTAGAATATAGTCTAGTCGGGTTTTACGATCAAAATATTATTGAAATTCGGGCTTTAAATACTTATCTACCTGTTGTATCACTATTAGAAAATGTAAAGCCTATTATAGCGATTGACGAAAAGGTTATTTCCCTTTGCAATGTTTTCTAGTGATTAACTTCGGAAAAATGTCCATGTAGCCTGTTTAAGTTTGTAGATGTATTACACATTGATAATTAGAGTCGAAGTTCATTTGGGTGAATATTATTGGTAATGTTTTTAGCCGAAAGATGATACATATGTAAAGTTTTGTTTTTATTGATCACTTTTGTAGAATACTATTTTAAAACTTTGTTAGCAAATGTCAATTATGTTTATTCGTATCCATCTGCAAAGTAGTGGATATTTACTTTTTTTCTAGCTACAAATAATATATTAAATGTGTAACAATCAACAGTCACCGGAGGTATAATTAACGATACAGTATTTACCCTGCTGTATATGGTCTTCTATATATATATATATATATATATATATATATATATATATATATATATATATATATATATATCAATTGCTTAACCATAACTTTCACAGTGATGTTTTTTTTATATTTATCAAACTGTAACTCCAACATTTTCAGCAAAGTTCAAGAACGGATGATATCAGCCTATATTTTAATAGTGTTGTTATCATCTTAAAATGTAGTACATGCTTAGAATGGCGAGCATTTGGAAAAGCAATGTGATGTATCTGAAAAGACGGCTACATCGCGTTGCAAAAACCTACGTCGGCAATTCTTAGTGCGGACTGACAACCGACAATATAGAGTTTCCTCTAAAAATATGTATATTGTAAACAGTATAACCTTCACCAGACAAACGAGTATGCCATGACAAATAACTTGTTAGTCTTATGCCTATAGTATTTCGAATTAAACAAAAAATTAAACATCATAAAAATACTAAATCTTTAAAACTGAGTTATGACTGATGACGTCATCTAAAAATTAACGACAACTACGCAAACTCGTCTCGTGTAACGAAATAATTATGAAAATACGGATATATTTTTATCTATCTGTTTAGCTCTGAAGTGTGGCGTCAGCCACGTTATTAAATCTTTATTTATTTAAGACAAAAACATTGAACTGATAAGTCATTATTTAACGCCGTCCTATTTTCACAAGATATTTAGCTTGACAAAATGTAACATAAATACGTCAAAGAGAGATGGAAAGCTTACTAATTCTACGAAAAAAAACCATTGCATCAATATTTTTTTCAATTAAGTATACGTTGTCTCAGATTTCTTAATTTGTTAAAAACTAGGAAAGTGATAATTGTGATGACGGAGATTGCGATCTACTTATCCGTGTCACGTTCGAATTTCCTCAATTTCATAACGCCAATTTTAATATGGACGACCATTTTTGTAAATACTTGATTATAAAAATAACTGGAACATCAAGCCCAACATGAGAATTTGAACGGACAAAATCGTTTTTTGCTGATTGACAAGTATATATTTTACTTTAGTTCAAAACAATTACATGTAACACACTATTTTATGATGTGAAATATGCTTAATCATTTCATAATTTTAAAATTCAGCAGAGTTAATTTCCACTACTCACTTCATACAACAATGTGTAATACAGTGTTTGCATTCATGCTAGTAGAGGGAATAGTCGTGTATACTATACGTTACAAGGGGAGTTTCATTAACATTAGAGTTAAAGGAAGCTGCTCTGGTAGACATCTAGTTTTACATGGCAGTCAAATGACAAGATATAAAAACTTAAACCAGACATAACGACGACAGAAGTTGTTCCACCCGCATACGCTCTCATCGCTAAGCACAGTTTACGTTAATGAACAGAATTATATAATTGTCTAAAGTTTAGAGTTTAAACTAATCGCACCACTAATTAAAATTATAGTTTTATAGTTAAGGTATGTTAACAAAACATACTACCTATCTAACTGTACTGACCCGGACTCAGAAGTGAAAAGTCTATTTAATGTAAGAAATATGAAATATAGATAGCTTGAACATTGCCTCGGTTGTTTTACAGAACTCCGACGAGAAAAATAACCCGCAAAATATCGCCCATTAAATCTTCCCCTGCTCTTTTACAAAATCCTAGACTGATTAATCAATCCCACGATTTGCTACGACAATGACAATTATAGACTTCTCTTTGACAAACAGTGTATGTTTCTCACGTTTGACTGCTGATATACTAACTATTTTAAATGGGTTCATTGATATTAATAAAATATGATATGCTTAGGATTAACAGGACCTATATTTACAATCTTTATTAAATAACATTTTGAAAATAAAGTGGTTTTCTTAAACGCGAGTATATATGGATAACCTTTTTTCCGTGGCAATTTCGGCAGCTAGCTATGATAATTGCAATGCTAAATGACATGTTCTGAATACAATAATTGAACAAAAACATATGATAGCTCAAACTACACTGCCAGAGTAGAGTAGATAAGAAAGACCATTGTCGAGTTAATTAGACAACAAACAACATCGTAGAATGTATTAGTGCTCAATGCCAAACATGATCCACTGTGCACCTATTTATTATATAAAAGATATAATATATTTACCAGAAAATATTCACTTAAAAATGCATGACGAAATAACAGATGATTAGAAAATGTTCTGTTTAACAAAAACATTATTTCATAACGACATTTATGTTTAAGTTAAATACCATCAATATTACAGTTGTATACTAGACCCTCTGGGTCTATACAGTTCTTCTAATATATATGTATGTATATATATATATATATATATATATATATATATATATATATATATATATATATATATTATTGGGGAAATGTAGTTTAATAAGTACCATTGGAGAGCCATGCATATTATAACTGTCCTGTTTTTAAATCTCCGAAACAGTTACATGGTAAACAGCTGATGATCCCGTGTTAAAATTAGACGCTTAAGGTCTCTTGTTTTCGTTTCACTCTTAGATACTTAACCCCCTGCTTTTTTTATTTACTTATTTTTTTATTTATTAATTTTCCAACGAATGTTAAGTCTGCAATAGCTTGGCTTTAGTTAGTCTCTCTGGAAATTTAAACTGCATTTTACTTTTTTCATTTTTATTATTTTTATTTTATTTAAATGACTCAAAGCTTCTTTAAACTATATATATATATATATATATATATATATATATATATATATATATATATAATTCAAATAATTATATATATAATTCAAATAATTATATATAGTTATTTAATTATTTTTTTAAATTATTCTCCACATACATGTTTCATGTATTTTAAAAGTATCCTGAGTGTGGAGCTAACTGTTTAGTCGATCGTACGATTCGAACACCGAACACAAGTGGGCACTGTCCATATGCTATTCTTTTATATGTAAAGGCATCTCTTTGGTATGCCACCTACGTTGTGCGTCATGAAATATATTACCATTATATTTAGCTGTTGGACAGATTACTTGATCTATTTCTGAATGTATCTATTTGTGCTGTCAAATAATTTGCACGCACAAAAACAAGGTTCTCATTTTTTTCGTACGTGTTTTCTTCGGGTTGCCGCAATTCGTCTAAGTAACGTTATCATTCTCTTATTCTCTTTTTTATGAATGACTAACTAATTGCGTGAAGTCTTCCATTATCCCCGGTTATCAGCTATTTGTGTTAATTTATTGTCTCATCCTTTAGTGACGTCGTCATTTACTGACGTAATTTATTAATGGTTTCATCATTCATATGAACAAGGTCTGCTGCATAAGCTACCCCGTATTTAATTCAAATACTAAGGAAGTTTTTGTTCGTGGCATGATCATTCTAAATATAACATCTTTTTTCATAGACTTTTCACTTTTTGAATCGTACCTAAATTATATTACTAAATTAGCCTGCACTATACAATACATTGGTCTAATCGGATGTTTTCAATAACCGCACTGATGTATTCACAACTACAAAAATTCATGTTGATAATTGGAACATTTGGGCCTATTTTACTTTAAGCATGATTCACAATTGTGTTGTAAATTTTCAAATTAATTTTGTTCTGCACATTATTGTTTATTTTTTCTTAAGATGAGAGTAATTCTTAGAAAATTCCATGAAAAATTCCAGTATACTGAAATCATATGCCCTTAATAGGGTTAAGATGAACATTCATATACACTAAATGTACAAAAGCAAAGAAATTCCTGATTTTTTACACTTTTATTGTCATTAAGGGTATGACTACATATCAACCAAACCATTTCATTATCACATAACTACAGTTTACATCTCTATGCATGAGTAGATGAACTGTGTGAGGTGCGCTGAAGAAAAATTCCTACTAGTAAAATATATAGTCTTGTTGTGCTGGCATACCCTAATGACAATAAAAGTGTAAACATTTGAGAATTTCCTTGCTTTTGTACATTTAGTGTATATGAATTTTCATCTTAACCATATTAAGGGCATATGATTTCAGTATACTGGCATTTTTCATGGAATGTCACTACTTTTGTAAAGGCTATGCCTCAATACAATGCCTTCTCATAAGTTATATTATTGGTAGTTTGAGTAATCAATGTTTCTTCCAATATTCACAGGTAAATATTTTTAAACTATTATTAGTGTATATTTACTCATGATTCAATTCAAACTAAAACAAATGTTTTCAAACTTTATCATGTATTTATTTCAAACAATAAATGGTGATTCTATCATGTTACAGTCAGTGTGTTTGAAAATTGACAAGGACACAATGCAACAAATTTTAATTTGAATGAAATAAATAAATCAACCAAACATTTTTGGAGCAGGGAGAAATATAATAAAGTTATTCACAATAGTAAACAATAAAATATTGTACAAAGGAAACCAAAATACAACCTCCATCTGTGCCATGACATACCTGAATTAATCAAATAGCTGATGAGATATAGAAGAAAGTGTATGTGAACTAGTAATTTCTTAAGGTTTGTTGAACATTTCTGAGAAACTACGGTATATTGGTAAACTGAAATTAGAAAGCTATCAACTAAAGCCAAGAGCCTCTATCTCTGCCAAAAATCAACTCAATCCATAAAAAGTTAATGAGATACAGACAAAATTGTATGTAGACTAGTAATTTTTTTTTCGAATTTTCTGGAAAACTAAGGTATATGGTAAACTGAAATTAAAATGCAATCAACTTGACACTAGCACCTCTATCTTTTCCAAAATTAAGCTTAATCCATCAAATGGTCGATAAGATATAAAATAAAGTGTATGAATACTGGTAATTTTTTAGTTTTTGTTTAAATTTTCTAGAAAATAAAGGTATATGGTAAACTGAAATTAAAATGGATTCAACTAGACCATAGAACCTCTATCTCTGCCAATAATCAGCTTTATCCATTATAGTTGATTAGATACAGGGTGGCACGTACGTACGTACGTACGTACACACAGATAACATGATTTCATGATTGAACTTTCTGGATCTCTGGGTTGCCTTGCCTATGATGCTGAAATTCAGTACACTTATAAACCCTATCAAATACAACATCTGTGCAAAGTTTTAAGTAATTTGGTTTATTAGTTTTTGAGTTATGATTGATAAACAGAATGAGATTTCCAGCATAGTCTATTAGGTCTATTAAGAGATAGAGTGCTCACGCGCCTCCCTTGATTCATCGTTATTTTATTCTTTGTTTAAACACCTGATGATTATAATACATTTGTAAATTATTTGATTTTACTGTGTTTCATTATTTAAATATTTAATATATTGTCTCTCTCTCTCTCTCTCTGTATATATATATATATATGTATATATATATATATATAGAGAGAGAGAGAGAGAGAGAGAGAGAGAGAGAGAGAGAGAGAGTGTAAGGAGAATGCAAATAAGTATGAAGGGCTCGTAAAGGCGGATTTTAATTTAAGTTTTAGGACGGTGTAGACAGATACACTGAGTCAAACATATTGAAGGAAATATTATGGCTGTACATGTGACTTGATCAATGAAAACCGTTCCTATTTTTAGCCTCTTTCACAATAGAATTGTATTTTGCCGAAATTCCTTGTTTTTACTTCTCCTGTAAAAGAGCATGACTCTGTTTTCGTGGAAGCAATCAAATGATTATTATAATAGAAAAAAAGAATTAAGCCTTATTTTGTGAAGAGTTGCATTTGTATTCTCTGTTTATAGTAGCTTATAAAAGAAACATGAAATATACTGAGAAAAGTAATGCTATAAGAGATTATCAGTGTTTAAAGTTTTCTTCCGTTCGTGCTTAGTTATATTCGTTTACGTCATGAATAACTAATTAAGTCACTTAAATATTCGAAATAGAATGTTCGTCGTGTTATCCTACTTACGTTTAAAATGGGATTTTTGTCGACTTGTTACATTTATCTTTAGATGATATGTTTTAAGTAGTTTTGTAACGATTACCGTTCAAATAGATTATTCATCTCTAAACGCGCAGATTCCATCCGCGTATCTGGTAAATATCGTTCGTTATTTACATGTGGCAACTATATATATATATGTATGTATTTACATTAACTATTTTTCCGTTTGAAGTTTACACGTTCATTATCTAAACTTA
Organism: Sepiola atlantica; assembly: GCA_963556195.1. Lineage (NCBI taxonomy): Eukaryota > Metazoa > Mollusca > Cephalopoda > Sepiida > Sepiolidae > Sepiola > Sepiola atlantica. Next base: position 62,647,144 of record OY744536.1, read on the forward strand.
TATAAGAACGTGGTTACAGCGTAGCATCTTTAAAACCGGTTTGAAGCTTGGAACAATATCCTGCTTAACCATCTACATAAGTGTACATCTAATAACGAAAACACATACACGTCTCATGTAACATTTATTTTATTCTTATATTTAAATCATGTTCTGTTACCAACAAATTGTTTCCTAAAATAATATATTTGTGTTTAAATCAATTTTGCTAAATTCCTTATATATTCTGAAGCAACCTATTTTCAACATCTAAATAAGTGTAGTCGTAAGACCGTCTCCGTCGTAGTATAAAATTAGTAGTGGTGTTATATAAACAAAAGTGGTCAAACAAATGCGTAAAGTGAACAAATAACGAAAAAAACAAGAAATTTGATCACCAATTTACGAAAACAGGATCAGTTTTCTTTTTTAGAATAGATATATGTGTCTAATGTACATTATTTAGCCGGAAGAACGGCAGTTAAGAAAATACCAAAATCATGAGGCTGCGCTGAGTATTTTGAGTCTTTTGCAGACATACACAGGCACAGACAACTGCCCTTTATATAATAGCCAATGCTTATGTTATCAACATTGTTGTTCACTATAATAAAATAAGTTTTGTATAAAATAAGTGTAATACATTCTCTGTATAATCTGAAGCAACCTATTATTAGAGATGTGGGTGTGTGTGGGGGGTGTCTATCGGTACGCCCGTCTGTATATCAGTCAGTCTGCTATTAATTTAATTGCCTAGAATATAGTAATACGAATTGTGGTCCTGTTTTACTATCGATATGTAGTAAAAATATTCCTTTGTGTGTAATACTAAGGTAGATTATTTTTTTGCATATGTACAACAAAAACGTAAGCACCAATAGTATCGGACGCTATTCATTAGTAGTATTGATAACTTTGCGTAAGCTAGACGGCAACTCTTTCGATAAGTACTTTAATTATTAAAATTGTTATTATCATGATTTCGTTTAATAATGTTATTTATTACTTTTCTAGATGTGAAGACTTGCCAACATATAATTAATTTAATATAATTAGTTCATTTTTTTGACAAAAAACAGTAACATACCTGGTACAGAAACATCCACTGACAAAAACAATGAAATAAAATGAAATGGGTCGATGTGGAAAGTAGGTATCATTATGAATTTCAAGAAAAGATTGCTTGACTCACAGTTTTTCAGAGTTATACCTGTTTGGGAGTTTCTGAATCAGATTATGAAAAGCGAATACTATCTTTATTGTTATTCACAATCACATCATAATCAAACATGAAATTAAGGGAAGATTTTTGAAATTATTTGATAAAGTATTTAACAGAATTCAATGTGTATGTTGATATTGTATTAATAGAGTAAATGACTGTGTTTTTAATTTTTTGTCTAGAATTAAATTGCAAAAAATAGAAGAAGCGTAGCAAGTAAATACTTAATATATTTGTAAGAAAATAGTTAAGAGATATGCTCAAACAATATAATTCCGCTTTTCTTTGTCGGGATTGCACTGAATATAGTGTGTAGCGTAATCGTCTAGTAGGTGGTGGAGTTGCACTTGTGAAGCAGAGATGTATATCTTCTAAAAACATAAGAAGATATGAATAATTATTTTTGAGCAAGCCTAAACTGTTTTGAAATTAAACATCATCATTAAAAAAACTGCAAAATTAATGTTTACAGTTGGTTTCGTTATGTTAGTTCACATATAGTAGGCAAAACATCAAGGGAAGCTCACGCAAAAATGGTTCAAATATTTCGTTTTGAAGATACAATTATTGCACTTCCGCTTCGCCTCTATTCTTGTTGCAGTCTCTCGAACAAATTACATCTAAACACGCTCAACGATGCCCAATCAATATAATGCAAAATCCTCACTGTCCCACATTCTTTTTTTCTAAAAGGTCTCATAATTATTAGTAAAATAGTACAAAAGTCGGAGTTACCAGTCTTTGCAAGAAAGGCTTTAACAAGCTTTTAACCCCCTTTTCATAACAAATACATCAAACAAAATATATCCTACATTTGCAACCATTACGCCCAGCAGATATGTTCAAAAAGTATTTATAATGTGTTACTCTATTAAAGAGTAAATACTGCACATAAAAATATATAAACATATAAACATACCTTATTTTATAAAGAAAACGGTAACACACATATGTTATGAAATAATATGATTATTAAGGTTAGTCCAATTAAAACAATACTAATGGACTGCAATAATATAATAAACAATAATGCGAGGGGAGTAGGTCATACATAGTGCACTTATACCTTGGGATTATTTGCATGCACATTCGAGGACAACACGAAAATCAAAAAGCTTGAACAGAAGCATACAACGTACACCATATAATTTATATTCCAATTTTACACTATGAAATACTAAGACCATATGATACATATTTTATATATACATATATATATATATATATATATATATATATATATATATAGCACACCCTTACTATACTATGCAGATATTACACGATGACATATTCGATATCAGTTTAAAAAGTTCCTACTAAAGGTTCTTAAAACGATTGATATAGAAGAACGTGTGTATCATGAGAAACACTAGCATGGAAATAAAATAGGCTGGATGCTAAAAAATAGCAAAGAGAAAGTGATGTAAGAATTGTCAAAATATATCTACGAAAAATATACGTCGACCCTCTACCAATGTGCGCAGCTTTCGGATCGAACACATTCTTCCCGCACGCGCGCTTTGCTGAGACAAAATGTCAGAATGTACGCACGACCTTCCTTAGTCATAAACAGAAGACCAACTTTCTGCCGTTATTAAATTTGCTCTCGTCGAAATTGCATATTTATTACAGTTGAAATAAAAAGAAAATGGCAGATGAAAAAAGAAATAAAGACAAGTAACATCTAGAATATCTTTTTTTCCACTATCTGTGCAGAGGATACTCTCATAAAACACACAGAGAATGAATAGACAAAAAGCAACTAAATAAAACCAAATAACAATGAAGCAAAATAGTTTTTATTTTAAATTACACTCTTGTTATATTGATATATTCCATTGAAAAGACAGGCGCGAAGAAGTTGCAAACCTATATTTGATTCGCTTTTACTACTACTACTACTACTACTACTACTACTACTACTACTATCACTGTTTCTTTTTCTTCTACTTCTTCTACTTCTTTTATAATTATTATTATTCGTACTCACTAGGAGTTCTCACACATATCATTATCTGTGAGCAATCACTGATAATCACATGTGGTGTTCCCTGGAATCTTAGTGACAGCAAGTCTCCCCAGATTTCTAGTACTATATAGCTCTTTCGATTACTATTGCAAATGACTTTGCGTTATCACAACATACGCTTACCGCCGATTTCTCGTTGGCAACGACCTTTGGTTTTCTTTGGAATTAAGTTGGCAATACGCCTTCTAAAGGTTATAGTCTCCTCAGGACTCCTAAAGTGAAGGTCTGGTTAGTGCTCTTTCTCCTCGGTGTTATCTCCTCCTTGACCTTTCACAACTATTTTGTCTAGTACGTGTCGAGTCAGGTAGGATCACTTTTTGAAGTGTTTGAACTTTATTGCGTGTCCTGTTCTTTGCTTTCATGTGGTTATGTTCTTTCTGTGTTTTTGTTTTCTTCTGATTGCAACTTCTATGCTACTGGTTTCCATTCGTAGCTTATGTAGGTTGGTTTCCACATTGTGTTCGTCATTTTTGTCCGTTGTACGGTCTCAGTCTTCCGTTTGACTCTGATTTTCCTAAGTTTAGAATGTATATACATATGTGCCGGGTATTCTCCTTGAATAATAGGCAGAACCTTATGAACTTTGGAATATGTATTATCAAAAATACAGTGAAGAACATGGCCATATTACTTATAAGGTTCATTATCTGTTATTTTTATGAAGTGATCATTATGAATTATTCAATATATATGCTTGGCAATGAGGTGTGTTACATGTGTAGATCATTATTTTCTGTTAACTTTACTATTTAGACAGTACGCCCTCCTCAAATCTGGGCGCGTGTCTACAAAATTTTCATCTACTAATGGACGGATCATCATGAATATTTTTACATGTAATCTGAAAACACGGTCAATAGCATCAGCATATTTTGCCTTTTGTTTAATGTATACATTTATGATAGTCATCTATTTAAATATTAATTTGGTTATTAATTTTTTTATGAAGCGATCAATATGAATTTTGGAATATATATTCTTGGCAACACGTTAACAAACATGGACGCTTTTTTAGTGAACATAACTATTGAGAGGGAGGCAATACGATCTGCAACCACCTCCAAAAGTGTAATATCCGATACAATTCAACGGATCATTATGAATGTCTGAATATATTTTCGGAATAATACGGTAGGTAACATTAGCACATTACTTTTTTGGTTTAATTTTTCATATATGGGGTACGCCCACCTCAACTGGAACCATTTCACTAAAAACATTTTAAACACGTTAGCTACAAAAATAATAGAGGAAAGAACATTCTACATCAAAATTTGAGTTATATTAAGCAATATATCTTAAAAGGTTGTGTGTGCTAGCGTACGCGTCAACATGTATGTGATAAGATACAACCTACTCCTTTGAACTTATCATCACAAATCACGGATTTTTTTATTCTAGGAAACATGGTACGTAACGTGGGCAAATTAATTTGTTAATCATACCATTTAGGGTGATTCCGCCGGAAGGGTACTACACCCTCCAAGTAAAGCAACAAATAAAATGTTAAATTAATGCAATAGTTATTGCTTATATACATCCTTTACATACTTGATGCTATTTTCATAGCAAAGAAATCTAAGCGAAAAACATATTTCTATGCTGTATACCTATTCAGACACTTATAGTATTTTAATTTCTAGATTCAACCTTAGAAGTCTTTTTCGGTTGAACTTCAATGGAAATTGCAGGAGAACTAATAAATAAAAAAGGATAACTAGTCTACCACCAGAGATTGTCCCCATAAATACATTCGAGTGGCCACTACACTTAAAATGTAAATAAGATTCATAGGTGATGTAAATTATTACAGGCGGTCCATTCCGAAAAATGCGATTTATTATCGAAATGAAGGTCTGTTGTAAAATTAAAAATCAAAATTATTAATCTTTCCGAGAAAGCGATGTCAACATTTGCGTCTGCCTATCAAGCAATTACGAATGATATCATATTAAATTACACCAGGAGTTATTCGTCTTGACTTTTAATGATATTATCAGACAAATTGCATTCTGCCATTAGACATATTTACATCAATCAACTTATGTATGTATTACCCCAATTGTGATTATACAATTGTTTCTGTTCACCTCTATGTTAACCAATTTTGACATTCTTTTAATGTGTTTATATTTAATTATGTTCATACTTTCGAAACAGTACATTTTCTCGAGTTTATTACACTGCATTGAATGTCATAGTCTTTATAAATATTAGTCATATATTCGGGATGAATGTCGATGACGCACTGTTTATTGCAATCAAACAATTATATGAATGGCCTCTTAATTTAATAATATTACGCGACAATGTTTAAGTTAAAGTAATGAAACACATTTATGACATAACTTAACATAACCAATATCCGATTTCTTTCTGTGACACGAAAGTATTGTGAACATCCTTAAAATCACTCTCGTCCTTACATATCACATTTATCTAGCATTTTTATATCTCAAACTTGGTAAAGGTGATTCATGAAAAACAGTATGTGACCAATTTGTTTGGTTTACGACGGGCACCGATGTGGTATATCGTGTCAGCACTACACACCTTGTAAAAAACGAAAAAACTACTCAGAAACACAAATGTATGAGGTCAAGTATTTTCACTTTCTAATAACGTTTCTTGTATAAAGAAACACGTGTTTAGGCGAACCTTTGTACCGATCGTACAGACTCTAACATAATTAAACCTCTGACCTAACCACTACGTGATGGAAATAAGAACGCATTAGAGCTCAACAAATGCGAACCTCACAATATATCTGACATTTTTTACACCAATATAATTAATAGCCACATGCAATATATCGCTATTGATACTCCTAGCCTTGGTTTCGTTGCGAAATTCGATATTCACATTCGAGCCGTACACTCCCTGTCTGACAGGAATGACATCGCACATATCTCATAACTAAAATACACTGACAGGAAAACAACTCTCGTGAGATAGTTTGTTTTCCTACTAAGTTGAAAGTTACATTCATTACTGATAATTGGGCTTTCAATATAATGAACAGTTTGGTTAAAGATGAAATCACGATTCAAATATTTTATTTTATTTTTTATATCCCATCAGATGACTTGATTTATTAGTGTATTTCTAACAGAAAAGAACAACATGTTAAAAAACAGTTAGTTACTGATATCCTCAATAGACACTTACAAGTCCTCAGTCAGCCAAATATATGAAAACTGTTTGTATATATCACTTGCGGCGAAAATAACACACATATACTGTTTTTGAATTTTTTAGATGAAGTATAATAATTGATTTTATTTTGATTATTCACACTGCTGTTCTTATCTTGTATGTTGTCCTCACATTTCGATCGATATAACCTTCGCCTGTCTTCAATTTCTTCTTTGGAAGTCATGAATCTTTATGTCAAACTTGGAAATTTGTACGAAAGTTTGAACTGAATGTTTCATTTAATCTAATGGGGTAGATTTTTCATGTCCTGACATCGATGACCAATTATAAGTCTAAAGGAATTCGTAATTGTAGACTATGTATCGCCCGCAGTTTTGACGACAATAGTTTATTTTACGGAAGAGGACTATTTACGGAAAATAGTCGAGTAGGTGTTAATCAGAGGGAAGAGATTCAGTGTTGATTCAACTCTGGACGAGATGCTGATGACTTGAGTAACGACAATGTGGGTCGTGACAGTCCGCAATAGTGTCACAGAAACTCATAGTTTCAACTAACTTATACACAATGTGTATGAGGCTGTGCACTTTCTTGTAAGTTGCGTTGCTTTTATTTATTTTGTAAACTTGTAAACCAGTTCTGTGCATTCGACGATTCGTAAGTGGATAAGCGACTCGGATAGAACGACGATGAATACAAAAAGAAGGTCACAGACACACAACGTTGAGGTTAATGGTCGACGAGAGGGGCAGCATGGTCTCTCTTTCTCTCTCTCTCTCTATATATATATATATATATATATATTAAATAGTAAAGAATTTGGTACTTACAATCGATATAATTTCGGGCTTATTGCTCCTATCAGTGCAGAAGTGGTTGTTGAAGGTAGTCGCATAAGATCGAACGCATTTCGTAGATTCAGGCTAGGATTACGACATACACCCTATATATATATATACACACACACACACAGATTTATATATATATATATATATATATATATATATATATATATATATATATATATATATATATATATAAACTATGTTAAAATAACCCATGCACACATATGTTTCATGCAAAACATGTAATCATTAGTACGGGAGTGGACACTCTCTTCTGGTCACACTGTTCGAACTCCACTAGTCGGAGCGCGTACCGATGTGACCCCCACGCATTGCCGTAGAAATAGAAGAGAACATTAACTTCAACAATAGGAAATGCAGCTGTCATATCAGCAAAGACGCAAGAAGATGAAATAGGCAAGACCTAGAATATTGCATTAAACTATAAATTGCGGTTTGTTTATTCCATACTAGCAAGAGCTTTAAATGATTATTTATAAATAATATTTTCAAATCTACACATGTACACATGTCTTCCATGCTAAACTTGCAATAATCAGTATAGAAGACTACAATCCATTATGGTAACACGGTTAGAACACCAATACAAAAGTAACATTGGAGTCAGTAGTAAGAGGGCGTACCGACGTAACCAGCACACATTGCCGAAGAAATATGAGAGTAAATCAATGTCTAAAATAGAAAAATCAGCGGCCATATAATTAAGCCGTCAAGCGAACTGAATACACGGGATCTAGAGTATTGCATCATTCTATAAATTACGCTATATCAATCTATCTCTCTATATATGTATACATGCAGGGAGAGCTAAAGAGAGATATAGTGAGATTTTTATTAATTCATTTTTGCGTGCATATTTTATATGTTGTATATATATAGTAAGTTACACAAATATGTCATGTCAATTAAGCGACACAGAAGCTCCCGCGGCTCAACCCAAGGAGGAAGATTCATGCTAAACATCCTCCAGGGATGAATCGCGGGTGCCTCTGTGTAGCTTAATTGCCATAAATATATTTTTTATAGCTTGCTACCTAGCTCTACTTACGTATCGAGCACTGTTGAAGTAAATAGTGAAAATTGATACATGAAAACTTATATCTCCTCACAAAATTTTATGTGGGCACATGCAATAGTAATATATATATATATATGTATGTATATATATATATATATATATATATATATATATATATATATATATATATATATATATATATATATATATATATATAGTACCGGAAGTTTCTCAACCATTGAAACTGTATTAAAAAAAAAACTTTTAGTCCCAAGTCTTTCAGTGGAAAATCACTCATGTTAGTCAATTTATTTTTTACAGTTATTATATTAGTTGATTTCTAACACAATTTCAAGGGATCATCAGTTGTTTACCATGAAAAACTGTTTCGGATGGATATATATATATATATATATATATATATATATATATATATATATATATATATATATATATATATATATATATATATATATATATATATATATATCATTCCAATCTTTTTAACTGTAAGGTGTATTTATACCTACATACGATATCGTGTCTGGTGTTATACTCTAATAAGTGCAGGGCTGGCGGTTGCAAGCAGTCACATGAGATCAACGCAGTTCGTAGAGTCAGTCTAGCATCACGATCCTAACGTATATACCAACGCAGCCGCTAGAACTCGCCACCGATAAAAGCTTTAATTAACGTACACTAACTCGGCTGGCAGGTGAAGGCCTCATTTTTGTCGAGAGTGGTCAACGCCTGAGCAGAAGTTTTCATAATCGCTGCTTATAACAAACTTTGTAATTCCAGACAGTGCTCTATTATAAAGGCTGCAAATCTTACAGTGGAATTCACTGTAAATATGCTTAAGTATTTAAGTGGGGTTATGCCTACATACCATATATTTTCGCGTGTTATACCCTAATCAGCAGTGGAAGTTGCAAGCTGTAACATATGATCGAATGCAGTTTGTGTATTCAGTCTAGACCTATGATTATTACGTCAATCCTGACGCGATCGTGAGAAATCGCCACAGACGATATGCACCCTGTAAATTACGCCTAAGTGAAAAACTGGAAAAGAGTATATTTTGTGATGGAGGTTATTCGAAACGAAAAACAAAATACCTCTATAAACTGTATGCACTACAGAGCATACCTTCTTAGTAATACACATATACCCTCTTGAACCAATGGTACCATGGGAAAATAAAGGAGAAACCAAAAACTACAATCTCTTAATACTAACAAACTCCACCATTATGTAGTATTTACTAAATCTCCTAGAATCAATTACACCTCACTATGCACTACAACAACACAGAAACATCATGGCACTTGTTAGAACGTAGATACCTAGAAACATACACAGAGATAACATAGTTATACATTTATATGGCATATATTATACCATACTGTGTATAATTATCTTAAATATATTCATATGGTTTCCATTACTATTATTAGAATTAAAACAACAATGCATTACTATTAACATTATTACTAATTACGAAAAATGATTATTATTATAACTATAAGTATTATAATTACTATCATTATTATTATCATCATTATTATAATTATTATTAATAAAAACATGCCAGTGTCGCAGATGTTGTACATAGCTTCATGAATTAAAAATAATCGTATATATATATATATATATATATATATATATATATATATATATATATATATATATGTATATATATATATATATATATATATATATATATATATATATATATATATATATATATATATATATATATATCGATTTTGTGGATTAACAGCTATTCAATATTGAGATCTCATAAAGGAGGATAATGATCTGATTCTTTTCCGTAGATCGTAGTTACAAAAATTATGTTACAAGAACGGGAAAGAAGGGAAATAAACAAACATTACACATTTATGATTGAAAGGTCAAGTTGTTAAATTTGCAACCGTTGAGAATTAAATATAATGTTGTGAAAGAAAAGTAGAAAAGAAAAGAGGGTCAAATTACGGCAAGTTAATATATGAAGAACCGACTTCAAAATCTAGTGGATGATATCATTTTCTCTTTCTTACAACCTCTTTCTCACAGAAGAAACGTTGCTAGTCTTTGTCTACTCTATCGTAATTTGAATGGCAGATCTCGACTGAGCTTCAACCTATGCTCTCCTGTAAAACATTCACAACAAAAACTTGTCTAGCTACAATTAAATATAATGTTGTGAAAGAAAAGTAGAAAAGAAAAGAGGGTCAAATTACGGCAAGTTAATATATGAATGTGTGATTTACTTTTAAGCGTCAATAGTATGTGGGAGATAAGAGTGCAGGGAAGAAACATTCGTTAGTCTGGCTTTGATTTTAGGTGTGGGGTGTTTAGCCAATAAGATCTAATCGAGTTGATTTTTAATCTGTTATTATCTTGTTTATTTATTCATTATTTGTTTTAGGCTTTATCATACTTGAATCTATTTTAACTGTATATTTTATTGTGTATTTTGATGGCAATACAATGATAAGGATCATAACATTAGGTACATGAAACAAAATTAAACACCATTACGTAAAAATGTAATAAAGTGTATTGACATAATGTAAGGACGGCAGTGGTGATAATAAAAATGATCATAATCATTATGATATCAAAATACTACTTATGATTATCATAATTATACTACTACTACTACTACTACTACTACTAATAATAATAATAATGATAATAATAATAATATAAACAATACCAATAATACTAAAATAATGATCGTTATAATGATAATAATATTAGTATTTATAATCAGAATAAGGAATGATGATGACGTTATAATTATGATAAATAAATGATGGTGAGATAAAGGTTGAAATAAGAAGGTAACATAATTAATAGTACACATCCTAGTAGCGGCGGTGGTAGTAATGATAATAATAATAAAGGTAATAATTATACCACGACTACTGTTCATATTCTAATAAAAATGGTAATAATGATAATAATATTAAAAATAATAAAAGCAACAATACTATTAATAATCATCGACAATTGGTAATAATATAATGGTATTAATAACCACATTAATAATGTATTGTGATTATAATTGTTATGAAAATAGAGTAATTCAATGTAATAATAACACTGACGATGATATGCTATAATATATAATGTGACTATATATATATATATATATATATGGTAAAATGAAAAAGGAAAACCAAAAACTGGATGTTTTTTTATGTGTACATCAACGTTTCGTCTTTATTTATAAGACTTCATCAGGATGATGATATAGGGAAAAGATATCATGCAAGCACGGATACATGTAGGGTAGACATGTTGGGAAGAAAAATAAAATAAAATGAAAAATAGTGGCAGCGTCTAGCTGGACGTCCGTACTTGTTAGAGAATGAAAAATGAGTGGGAGAAAAAAGGGGAAGGGTGGATGGAGCAAGGACTACTGTGGCTGGCGATGAGAGAAAGAGGTGGGGGATGAGCAGGGGTAAAATGGATGGCAGAGAGAGATTGGAGGAAAAGGGGGAGGGGGTGTTTGACCAGATGACTGTCAAACACCCCCTCCCCCTTTTCCTCCAATCTCTCTCTGCCATCCATTTTACCCCTGCTCATCCCCCACCTCTTTCTCTCATCGCCAGCCACAGTAGTCCTTGCTCCATCCACCCTTCCCCTTTTTTCTCCCACTCATTTTTCATTCTCTAACAAGTACGGACGTCCAGCTAGACGCTGCCACTATTTTTCATTTTATTTTATTTTTCTTCCCAACATGTCTACCCTACATGTATCCGTGCTTGCATGATATCTTTTCCCTATATCATCATCCTGATGAAGTCTTATAAATAAAGACGAAACGTTGATGTACACATAAAAAAACATCCAGTTTTTGGTTTTCCTTTTTCATTTTACCATCACGTCGGATTACCTTCATCCTTCTATTCCCATATATATATATATATATATATATATATATATATATATATATGAAATAAAATAAAAAGATAACTGTGTTATTTATTTTAAGTTACTGAATAAATAAGTAATCTGATTTTTTTCAATAATAGGGGCCTGCCATTGTAGTGATGTGATGGGTAGTATGAATGGGGTATCAAATCAAAGGAAATTTATAGATACTACAACATGATGATTGCGGTTAGAATTAATATATATATATATATATATATATATATATATATATATATATATATATATATATACTGATGTTTGCATTAGTTAAAGAGGTTACATGTAACTTACTAGAAGGTTAGATATAATGTGCGTACACGAAATTGAGTTTTATTTTGTTTAAAAGTGTACCTCTATCCCTAAATCTTACTATATTAAGTTGTTCACTTAGACATAGTTAGCATTGTACATTTAGGTAACTACAAGTTCTGTTATTTTGAAATCATGATCAATTTAACTATGAGTGATTGATTGTTATTGGTTTTTCCCAGCAGTGTTTAGAGAATTATGTTATTTTTGAATAGTCAGAATTGTTGAATGAGCATTTATGGTCGGGATATCTTTCTTTAAAATGATTTGCAGCTATACTTATATAGTATCTTTCTGAGTTGTTTTACTTGAAATTGTTGCATGGTAGATTATGTGGGTTGTGAGGCAATGTTGCTGCACACTACATCAGTTGCAAGACTGAATGGTTTGCTGTTTTTTATCATTTGATTCAGTAGTATTCTTATAGCTGTTATTGTTATGTTTTAAATTATTTTCTGAGTTTTCACCACAACTGTAGCTCAATTTAAGAGTATTTTTATTAAATATGTGATGTAGTATATTATCAGGAGGGAGTGTAGCCTTAATAATTCTAAGAGTATGTTGCAACTCTAGTATTTACCATGTGATTAAATGAATGAGTAAACGAAATACTATTTCAACATCTTTTGATGTTTATTATTGTGCGTTCTAGGTTTAATATATTCAATTTGGATGTTTCTGTGTCCGTTTACTTTTAGTGCTTAATTGTAAAAAAACTGTGTGTGCGTTAAAACTGCCTGCTTAGAAATGTTGTTGTTAATTATTTTTTCAATTGATTTGGACATGTGTTTAACTATGGTTTAAGGTGATTAGAAACTAGATGGACATGAATTACATTTTTAATGTCATAATATCTCTTGTTTTGTAGTTACTTTGTGTCTGAACTTCCATTTACGTTATAAAACAGGTTCCTCAATAATCAGAGATAAATTTACCTTTCTTTTCTTCTTGTAGTCGCGTCTTTTTTTGCGAATTCGTTGTGGTTCAGCAGTTGATCATATTCGTCCTAAACCGTTTGTATTGTCGTGCGTTTTCTTTGACCGTCTAGTGCTGTTTATCTATTTTATTTGAAAAAAAAATTGGTAAATACAACAAAATATCAAGCAGGAAGGCAGATGTTGAGACAGGTTAAAAGATGGTATTAATCTTGTTTGTCGTAATACCTAAGAGATAAATTGCCATTATCTAGATAAGTTGGTATAGCTTTAAGTTTCTGACATTGCTAATTCCTCACAATTCCTGAATTGGGCGAGAAGGGAGAGGGTAGGATCATTCCAGACTTGGCTTAAAGCGTTCAGACCATATTCGGGCTGTCTGTGTCGCGTCGATTCTATTCACGAACTGTCCCGAGACACTCGTCTTGACAACAACCAGTGACGTGATGTATACTCGTACCGTCGCTTACTTTGTTCGCGACAAACACGTCATCGAACTAACAACACATCAGCTCTCTATAGTTGAGCCTTACTGACCCTAATCACTATTCTCCTGATCCCATATTAAACTTTCTATTCCGACTCGTGGTAAAACAGTTGCATTTCCTCAATGTATGTGTCAGTTCGACATGCACTTAATTCTTAATTTCAATATAAATAACAATTCGTACGAGCTGAAGTGCACTATTTCAATAAATAGTGCCTATCATAATGTAACAGATTTTCACCTTATAGAAAAAACAATATTACGATGATTTTCGAAATAAAACAGTAGGGTTTGTCAGAACGATTGACAAAAACACGGGTAAGCCATCCCTGAATATCTTAATCCGGCTGGAATTCACATCGACCTACTACAGCACAATGATGACCTCCAACACAACAGAACCAGAGTTGAACATCTAAAGTTCACCACCATGAAACTGCATGCTTTAATTTGTTTTGTGGCTGACCCTTATATTAACCTCAACTAAATCAACTGATTTTAAAATAATTTTCCATCTTCAAGAAAAAAAGATTTGTGATTCAGTTAAGCAAACAAAAACCTACTAGAAGAATCCGGTTTTTCTCCCTTTAATACAAGTCATCGATCAACATCGCTATAACAATTCAATCGACAAAAACAACAGAAAAAATAATTTCCATGCATTTAAAAAAAAAATTAAAAACACAATTACATTTGCATTGTTTCACAAAATAGACCTTTTCAGAAAGAAAAGAAAAACAGCTTTCAAAGTTTCAGACGAAAGTGTTGATATATCGTCAGACATTTCTGTACTTTTTCATTCAAATGTCACAGCACGAAAGTTCAATAATTCTGTTATTGTTTTTCTTTTCTTTCCAAAGACTCTGATTCTCGGAAAAAAATTAAACAAAAAACACAATAGTCAACACAAAAAATGTGTCACCAGGCTCCCCACCGTCTCCCAGTCATTTTTATTTTTCTCTACCTCTTCTCTCTCGCTCTCACTCTCTCTATCTCTGTTTTTTCAACTCACTACAAAAGACAATTGAAAATCATAAAAACATTGTCCGTTTCTATAGTTTCTGCTCTACGTCTCGCCTCCCTTCACCGTTGCCGACATCCATTTATTAATAAGAAAAAAAACAAAAAACACAAATAATTGTGTCTATCTTTTCCAATAAGAATGTCACTTCTCGAAAGGGTTTTTACAAATGTTGTTTTCCTATCTTTTTTTAATAAAAATGTCATTTCAATATTCGATGCGTGATGTCACATTGTTACTGTCTTTTTTATGTGCTATTTAAAGAGTTAATAATTCTTCTATTAATATTGTATTTTTACTCTCTCTGTACAGATCTATTAATTGTTATTTTTATAGTGTCTGTTAATTTAAGTTATCTTCCCTTTTTTTCTCTGAGCAAAAAAAAACTTGACATACTCCCTCTCTTTCTCTCTCTTCCTCTCTCAATCTCTCCTTCTCTTTCTCTTTTTCCTCCTCTCTCTGTCTGCTACGATTTTCGTCCTCTCTCGGGCCCGCACGGGGCTCTAGTAGCCCCGGCGATTTTAACTGACTCGCTATAAAATACATTTCCATCGTGCCTTGCCCTTTAAAGTATAATATATGGTGAATCCTTGCTGTTTTGTCTTAATTTAAAGTGTAGGATTTGTCCTCGGATTTGAATCCAAAGTTCGTATCTGAGTAACTGGTTCCTTATCCTACCCTCTATGGGGCTGTAAATACAGTGACACGTTTAACTTTTGTTGTCAGAATTCCTTTCTCTATCGTCCTTTTCCCCTCTGCGATTAAGATGCAACCTTGATTTTCCTGTATGGTTCGAGCGGTAAAGGGGGTTTGAACACACTTCCTCTCTTAAATTAAACTGGTCCCCCTATAATTGCTGAGTCTTATCTATTCTTCACCATTCAGTTTTAGCATTTCCTTTGGCCCGAACATCAGCTTCTTTATCCTACCCGTCTCCACGCCAGTTGAAATGGTGAACTTCTCAACCTGTTCTTGTCTTTTGTAAAACTGGCGGAAATATGATTGAAGGAAAGAAATATGCGCCCGTCGCTATCACACAAAAAGGCGGCAAATAATCTCTCCAGACAGTAGTGAACATTAAAAGGCCTGCTATATTTGAGGGGAACTCACCTATTGGGACCTCTATTAAAATGGAAGCAAAAGAAGAACACAGGGCATAACGCTCGTACTTAAAATCAACGGGGGCTGCTCTCTTTGAGAGTGACTCTACCAACAGAAAAGCAAATAAAACAAGTTAAAGCATACCGCCCAGATACCGAAGATTCAGAAAAACTATCTCAAAGATTGACTCCCTTTACTAGAGCTGCCCCGGAAAGAGAGCAACAGTGATAAATAACAGAGCATACCGCCCGACAAAGCAGCGTCTCTTCCCAACCAATAACTCCCTATCTCCTTAATGTTAAGAGGAAACTATTCTATTTGTAGAATGGAAGGCAGATTTAGACCGAATATTAAGCTCGGATAGGGGGCACACTGTTCCTTTACGATAAAACAGGCCGAAGGAAAAGGCAGGCGGTCTTTCTATCGAGCTCCCACATAGATACCGCAGAACAGGGAAAAATGAGGTGTCACCCAATAAGGTGATTCTTCTTGTGAAAGAGGCTCTTATAATCCTACAGAAGAATGCATCCGTCATCAGCAACCAGATCTCATCCGGCGAGGGAGCAAACAAAATGATTATTTTCACCTAATGTTGCGATTCCTTACACTTTTAACACCCTCACAGCTTTCCAAATTAGAGAGTGAACTTTCAGGGCTAATGCCACTCCGGTACTAACTTAAGAGACCAGGGGTAGACTAAAGGAGACACTACCAGCAGACGTAGGTATAAGAAATAAGTGTAATGAAGATATTATAAACCGTACATCGAGAAGAATGTACTACAGCTTGTGGATGGTTATTGGAAAGCGATTAAGGACAGGTTCGTGCCCCTCGTTACCGCATGTCACTTAAATATAGGACATTGTTTCGCCACCCGCCCAACCGCAAAAAGAGCAGCAACTTTTGCAGAAGCAGCAGCTGTAGAAACATCAGCAGTGGAAATACCAGTAGAAGCAACAGAAACAACAGTGGCAACAGCAGTAGTAACAACATCAGAATGTCCCTACGACGAAAAACTAGCAGGGGACAAAAGAAACCCCAAAAGCAATCCTGATGAAGAGAAGAGAGCCAGTATGGCCCATCAAAAAAGAAAAAATGAGCGAAGTGAAAATATTGCCCAGCAACTTATAAACCATACGCGATCTTAAACAGCTCAAATACCTACACGTACACAGACAGCGCAAAACTCAGAACAACACTTTCGTAAAAATATCTACTCATACTCTGCAAACACCGGCTTTGACATCAACACACGCAACAACACCTGCCGGCATACTGCAGTTACCAAAGCGGATACCTTCACACACAGATCCGACATCCCACTCTTTATCCTCTAGACAATATCAAGTCCAGCCGGAGAAGAAAAAGAAAAACATCCATTTTCTCTGTTTTTCGAAAAGAAAAAGTTAAACCTCTTCCATTTAAACTGAAGAAAGACACTTGTAAGATTACCCTCTATCTGTGAGACCGGAAGTGTCCTACCATCAGACAAAGAATTTGAAACATCTCACCGACTACCATCAGACAAAGAATTTCAAACATCTCACCGACTACCATCAGACAAAGAATTTCAAACATCTCACCGACTACAATCAGACAAAGAATTTCAAACATCTCACCGACTACCATCAGGCAAAGAATTTCAAACATCTCACCGATTACTATCAGACAAAGAATTTCAAACATCTCACCGACTACTATCAGATAGGGAGCAAACGTTGCGGAGCCAACAGATTTAGTGGATGCCCCCATCATACAACATTCGTAATGTTTCAAGCTGGTAGCAAGAACGTTACCTGGGCAAATGCCGGAGGCTGCGGAAGACATCATGCCGAGGCCAACACTTAGCAAGGATAAACACCATCATCTGGATGGAACTTCACCCATAAGCTAAAGAAGGGCCATAGTGTTTGTTCGCCCATCATTATATATGGTAATAACAAAAAACATTTTCCTCTGGACGTCGGCGAAATTTCGCGCAGCGGTCAGGATACCAAATAATTTGGCTACATTACGCATTGCGCTTAGCGTCCGCGTCTTTTCTCCGGCAGAAAAGAGCGCGACATTGCATGATGAAAGTCCTTGTCTCTGTGCTTGGCTAGTTTGAATGCAAGTGGGTTTGATGTCTTAACACCGGGAAGTTCGCTACCGGAGTAGCTGCGATAAAAGATATGCACTTTGTTTCGTTTTGCGATTGTCAAGTGCTGACAAGAGAGTGTAGCGGCTTTTCAACATATATAAATGCCAAGAGTAAAGGTGTTTCTAATTTGTGAAATGCACCTTTTCGGGGACAGTCGTCATTGTCAATAAGGATGCGATAAGTAGGCTGGTCATTGCCTATATTGCTGTTAAATAGTTCGTGTTTCAGATCGTTGCGCTTCTTATGTCTAGCATTATAAATAAGGGCAATCAACTCCAATAAAATGTTGCAAAAGTGAGAAAATAGAAAAAAAAGAAATACTTAAAATACGTAAAAGTATACCACTGTTATTAATACTAATCAATATTCTCAATCTTTCTTAAAAAGCACTGAATTTAGAAAAGAATAATTCTGATGTAACTGATATAGGAATTAGTTTCATCTTATTGGCATGAAGATCCATTCTACAATGTTACAATACATATTGGACAAGGAAAGACACCCACAATAGTAATGACATTGCTATGGGGTCATCTGCCGACGTTACAGATACTGTTGGCTTATTTATCTTACATGAATTTAGACATAGATTCTAAAAATATCCAGGGAGGTGTATATGCCCTTTTTTGTCTAGAGAAAAGTTAAGAAGATACAACAAACCCATTGAGCAATTACATAGTTGTTTTTAAAATAGTGTTATTTTTATAACGATTAACTCAGAGATAAAAAGCTTAAATTTCGTTGACGTTACAATCTTACTACCCTCATCACACACCCAATCTACCTCTAGTCTATGTACATAAGCTTTCAAAAAAGAATTAATCATGAAACCAATAGTGTTTTGATTGTTGTCTTAAATTGTTACATAAAAATATATATGTATTTTCCTGTCCTTTGGTTGATATTATATCATACTATATTATATATTGTTTGTATATAGATATATGTATCTCTCAGTGTATACATAGGTATGTGTCAGTGTGTACATACATATATATATATATATATATATATATATATGTATATATGTATATATATATGTATACATATGCATATCTGTATTTGCCTTTCAATCTCGTTAGTAGATTTATTTTTAAACTGAACATAAGAATATATAGCTTGTACACACTGAGAACGTGTATGAGTACGGCAGTTTAAAATAATGTTTTACATAATTTATTTTTCATTACTTGTGGTACGTTATCAATAGTGCAATCACTACTTATAAGTCTTTACTCTTTTCGCTCCCCCTCCCTCTTTTTTTAATTATCCCCCTCTGTTAATCCTAATTACGTCAACTCAAACAGTTAATTCCGGGCTGCTGTCTGTTCTGTATAAACATAGCGATGGACAATTTTCTCAGTATATTTCTAGCTTAGTTCCGGTTTAATTGCGTAACATTTAATAAAGTCTGTTTCTACTCGAAGCCTTCCACACACTGGAAAAGATACATCTTCGTGTCATAGTTCTCGATGCATTCACAGTACTGCTTCCTCGCCGCCATCGCAGTTGGTCATGCTCTGCCCAAATTTCTAATCTCAGAACTCTTGAACCATTTTTCAGTTTTTCTGGGTCCTTTCTAGTAAATCCATACAGTCCTGATCCTTCCTTACTTTTTCTGCTGACGCCACATCTTCATTAATATATATGTCATCAATGTACGCCGACATTGCTTTCCTTAGTTTCTTATCCTGAGTTTACACAGCTCGGGAAATGCTCACACTACAAGACGCGCCACATTAATGCCAAATCCTAACCTAATAAGACAATTTCTTTCTTCTTTAAATTTGACTGTCTGGTACGGCCAGAAAGATCTCCTAACATGGATCTGTAGGTATGCCTTCATGGGGTCAGGAATTGATACATTCGTTCCATTTTCTTATTTTATCTGCGCAAACATCTGCATCGCCAGTGAATGCATCAGCATAGGTGTTCAATTCCTGATAGTCCATCACAGGACGCACCTTATTTTTATTTACTTGAGCACAGCCATCAGTGGTATTAGTAACTTGGGTCGGCAAAACTCCCCCTAATTATATGGCAACAACCAACCGTTGTTTATCCAGGTCTGACAATTGCATTCATTCATGATCTTCCCTTAATTCATTAGAGATTGGATATCAAGAAATCCGAGTTTCCAGTATTTCTGGTGCATAACCCGCTGACCATTTGCATGCTGCAACCCACACTCTCTTCTGATCGTCAAATTTGCCAACAAAATTAGCCGCGTTAATACAATGCGCTGCACGGATGGGTTGTTCCTCCTCAAACTCCACACTTCTAGAGTGTGTTGCGAACGCCACCGAGTGCCTTAATGGCGTCATTTCCAAGTAAGATATCAACATTAAAGGGCTTACTTTGCATAATCACCACGTTGGTTGCAGTCTGTGTGAATCCTAATAGTGACATTTCCGCAGCAGGCCTGCGTAGCACCGGTCAATGTAGTTTCCAACATCTTCTGCTTTGACCAAACCGACATAGCTTTGCACTTAAGATATAACTTGAGAACTCAGCGTCGAGAAGAACAAGCAGGGGAGGCATCATAAACATACATGGTAATAACAGGTAGCGCCGAGTTTTGATTCTAACTGGGGAATAGACTGGGCTGATGTCTTGTCCCCAACTTCTTTTCCCAGACAATATCTTACCAGATGGCTAGCCTTGTTGCACCGATAACATCGTTGGCAGATGGTCTGCCACTCTTTACATGCAGTCTCTCGTAAAATGGTTAGGGCCGTTGCATTTGTAACATGTATAACCAGATCGTCCCAGGCTCACAAATGGTTGAGTGATTTGGGTAGGCTGTGTCGCAGCCACTACTGGTTCCCCTCACTTCAGCAGTGTATTTAATCAATGCTCGAGCTTGAGCCAACAGTTCTTCTAAAGTCATATCGCCCACCCTAGAGGAGGACCGCAACATCCTTTTCACAAGGTTGGTAATCCCCCGTAAAACACACACACTAGCACATTATCTGGTATTCGTTTAAATAGGACTGTCATCCTCCGCAGATCTGCCAAAAATACGTCTACAGTATCACCCGGACGCAATACACGTGCCCCAACCTTCTTGAGTGTATTGCTGGTAAACTGTGAATGCTCCCTAAGTTAGCCGAAGTGGGATGACATTTTCAAGCCGCTTTACTCCAGATAAGTCAGGCACTAATTCCATTTTCTCGATTCATTCAACGACTGCTCTAGTCCCATCAGATTTAGTTTAGGTGAAAAGTACTGTTAATTTTTAGCCGAAATAGCTTGTTAACTCATTGCGCTACAACATAAACTAATTAAACAAAAACAAAACTTTTACTGTAATTCAATTTCCAGCCAAATTTCGTGCAACCCACTTTCGCTCTGCCTTTCTCTCTCCAATCCCAATCGCTTCTCCTTGCTGCGTAGCTGCCCTCTTCATTGATACCATGTGATCTTCACATATCAGAGACCACCATAAAAACCTGCACCTATGAAGAGCAGACCGTTCTTAATCTGCAGACACGACATGCGAAGCACCTCATTTATTTTCCTGACAGAGAGTGTTCCTCTTTATTGTCACATATATGTTTGTCAATTCTTCATTCTTTCATCTTTTTATTCTTTGCCCATGCTTTAGCGTTTCAGTCTTCCATTTTAACCGACTAATTTTAAACAATAAATGTGTTCCCATTTGGCTTTAGTGTTAAACTCTTATCGTTACCCTTTGAATTGAACTACTTTAATTCGTAGAAGCAGACATTAGGAATGACTACTGTATTATACAGTTGGTGTTCGACCTAAAACTTTCATTTAAGATCTTACGAGCTAGATATTCCGTGTTTCGCCTGTTCGTATTTTTAACGGATCTTCATGCATTCAGACTACAAAAAAGTATCTGAGTTATATGGAATGCTTAGCCTATTATTGACAGCATCTAAACTCTTGAGTACTTTGAGTATTTTCTTATGTTATTCCCTTTACAACATTTTTATTGGATTGATTGTCTACATTTATGATCTTTCTCACAAATAAAGTGTTTATTTATATATATGTATTACATTTCAAAGTTTACTGTTACCGGTAATTTTCATATTACTGATTTATATCTTTTAATATGAACCTATTCTTTCAAAATCCATAGATTAAGGATAACCAGATATCTACTTGTATTTGAACTGATGATGATTTAATAAAGTGTGTAAGTTTACCATCCTTAGTTTCATAAGTATATCTGAATGTATTGCTTAATTCACTATATTGAGCTTTCTATTATAACGATATATTATTATTTAAAGATACTTCAGATATATTTACATTTTTATTCAATGTTATATATATATATATATATATATATATATATATATATATATATATATATATATATATATTCTACAAGGTAGACCCAATTCGAGCTACAGTCATTTGGTTATGTTTACATTAAGAGTCAACTTGCATTCAGTCAGCGTCGCATGATAGCATAGGGGTAGAATCGCCGACTATAAGCTCGACGGTTTGGTTTCAATCCGGGCTTGAGGAAGTAGTTGGAGTAGCTGCACTGAAGAGCAATGACACAGCGAAACAGTATGTATGTATGTCAGAATGTTATCTCGTATCCTAGAATTATGATACACATCAGTCCGACAATGGCTGTGTTGCTATACGACTGAAGCATAGTTCTGTTAAGTTCAAGGATGTCAACCACATACGTCTTACCTTCTCTCTGAGAATCGGGTAGTGTTATGCTAATCGCCTGTTTTGTACGTATGTGTATTATAATAAAAATAATATGCAAATACCATTTTTTGCTGTTATATTTTTTATCATGATGCAAATCAGTCCAACAGTGCCATTGTTGCTCTAGGACTGAAGAATGATTCGCCTAAATCCTAGGATAGCAACCACGCACGCCTTCCCTTATCGCTAAGAAGATGTTAGATACGTAATAAATGTGTATGTATTTATAAACGATATGCCATAATATTACGTCTTATCATAGAATAAAATAAACATGATCGTTTTCATATTATTATAGTTTGAATAAGTGGGAAAACATTCGCAAATAAACACTACCCTCCAGCGGCTAAAGGAATTCCTGTAAAAGGATTTATTTAGACAACCTGACCAAATATTCAAAATAATATAGTATTCGAAACTCAAATAAAATTATCTCGGGATGGCTATACAATGGCTTATAAGAGAGCTGGTGCACTTTTCTCCAAGTGGTATTACCTCATGGAACACTAAGCTTAATACTCAACCAGATCAGATGAATTATTTACCTGGGGTCTGTTAAGGTTCAGAAACCACAACAATTAGTTTAACATAATTAGCTGGTCAATTGAGTAGAGAACACTTCATGTTCATTACTTATTTACTAATGAAACGTTTCCTCATTTCAAGCAGAACTCGGATGTGCATGTATCTCCTATAAAGCTAATGTGTTAGTCACAGAAAGAAGCCCTTGATTTCTGAAAACTTACACCGAATGAAAAATGAGAACAAAATAATTGGAATTATCTAGAAAACACATCCCAGAGTGCCTTCCGCCTCTCTGTACAAGAGTTTCTCAAGACGACTAAACATGAAGATATTCCACCCTAAAAGTAGACCATGCACAATAATTCAAAATAATCAAAAATATGATACACTCGCTTATACTAAGTATAGAACATATTCTGTTTGTGATATTTTAGCAGAATATTTCAGCAGCCCAGATGAATTCTGCTCCTGAAATCCAATAAGACTAAAATACTACAATAAAAGTATGATGTGATATATGAATTAGACAAATAGTTGCATTTAAATTTTGTAATTTTAAACAGGTTTTCAAACAAGTAAAAACGCTGAGACTTTATTTTTGAATAAACATATTTTATTTTTAATTTTAATTTTCGATTTACACAGGAATCTTCATCATGATAATATACAATTTTGTTCTTCCTTCTTCTTAGACGACATTAGTCGCATTATCTTGTGCTTTAGTTGTGTAATAATGCCTACAAGTGATGTGTGTGCGCTCTGGTCGCACGTTATAACTATTAGTAAAATAGTTTCACTGTAGAGAATGCAGCTCTTCAGTTTTGCTAGATAGGCAAGTACTTCAAGATGAGTTCTGAACCCGATCGTTTAATAACAAGCGGACACCTTACCCATCACGCTATCAATCGACACTGCAAGTGGAATATACATTCTTTCATTGCGCATGCTCACCACTTATGCATGTGTGTGTACATATTAGTGTACTCAATTTATTATCGAGCGCATGGTAATGTTTCTCTACTCCTCCCCAGTGCCGTGTCTTTGTAGATGTGTTTTATGTATTTTCGCAGGGAATCCCATATCAAACGGGATACCGCAATAAAGAACATGCCGGCGCCAGAAAACGTCACATCACTTAAGAGCTTTCTGGGATTGCCGATTACGACCAGCTTTTTATCCCAGAGATGCATAATCTACGCGCTCCACTTAATGAAGTATTGAAAAATTATCAGGTTTCGGACTGGACGCCAGAATGGAAGGTGGCATTCGACAGAACTCTCGAAATGCTTCCATCAGATGTATTCTTTACGCATTATAATGTAGACTTAGACATATTAGTGGCTAGCGACACTAGTTCATATGGATTAAAAGCCTGCATTCTTAATGTAATGACGGATGAAACGCATACACCCATTGCGCATTTATCAAGAACCCTGTTTTCGTCGGAAAAGCAGTACTCTCAAAGTACGCATCTCATTTGATCTTGCACTGTATTTACGAAGTCGACTATTGACATAGGATTGCCTTTTTTTCGACTAGTGGGCATTCATATATCTCTGTTTCTGTCTCTATCTCTGTATCTATCTCTGTATCTGTGTTTTGTAGGTACAGCACCATTATACCTCTTCACAAGCCTTACCTCCTCAGTAGTATTAATATTTTTTCTTATTTAGATTGACTTCCATAAGATCTCGAGACTTCCGTTCCTTTTGGATTGCCGCTTTTCCCGAGTTGCCTTGTATCGACTATGACGTCCATAACTTCTTCTTCTACCCAGGGAGTGCTGTCAGTGCCATCCGACAGTCGTTTCCTAATTTGATTTATGAGTATCTTATGAGAAAACTGAGGTCCTTCGATTATGTACATCATATTTCCAATTCTATTTTCTACCATACCATGTTCTCAGAAAGACGCATTAATTTTAAACATCCTGAAATATACTCTGTCCCCTGAATTGTATCGCTTTTTTGGTGCAACAGATGCTCGGCTTTGCTTGGTCTGTTTAGGCAGTATATCAGTTTTCGCGTAAATATCATCTCTGCGGAAGATAATGAGGATGGTATGTAAATGTTTTGCGGAATACTGTACACATGTAAAAACTACTACAGGACCGTTTCCGTAGGAGTGCCGCGAGCTTTTGTCAGGGCTTTTTTTAAAGTGACCATAAAGCGTTCTACCTGGTCGTTTGACCTAGGATGATACAATTGAGTAGTGATGTGTCTGATTTGAAAGACTAAACAGAACTTTTGAAAGGTGGAAGACGTAAACCGCATTCGTTGTCATTGACCAAACAATCAACCACCCCAAAACGGGCAAACAATTTGTGCAGAGAGTTGATTGTTACTTCCGTGGTGGGATTTTACATCGTAACACATCGAGCAACTTGGAAAAAATATTGACTACAATTAGATAATTAAATCCCTCCAATAAGATCCACATGTATCTTTGCCCAAAGTCGATCTGCTTTAGCCACGGACTATGTTTGATATGTGGTGCATTTTCCGCTAACGCACAACCTTTACACGTATTTACGACGTTCTCAATGCCCTGATTCATTCTAGACTAGTACATCAAACGCCGCATCAAACTCTTCATTCCGTTTTTCACCGAATTCCAAACTTGACAATTCATCATGGTTCTCTTTTGTAACTTTCTTTTGGAATGACGACTCTCTCGTTGTACATGAATACATCGTTGCATAATGCAAAGCTGTCCACAAACTGTAGGCTATTATCAGCCATTTTAGCTTTTGTACTGATGACGAATTCATCATTGGCGGCTGTCTTTTTAATATCGTGTAGAGTAACCAGAGCGTTGCACACTATAGCTTTTATATAACCTTCTGCATGCAGGGAAGCGATCACGATGTCTTGTAGTTACGCTCTCTGTCTTGGCACTGGTCTAGATAATCCATCCGCGTGATGAATCTTTTTTGAATGGTAAAAACTCTATTCTGAAATTATAGTTCAATAACATGGTTCGACATCTATGTAACATATTCGCCGTATACACCGGTAGCCTTTTTTTTCGAACCGGTTAATGGTCCGTCTGTAATGTGAACAGTCTACCGTGTATATAGCGATAGAACTTAGTTACAGCAAATATTATTCCTAACGCATCCTCCTAGATTTGAGAGTACTGCTTTTCCGACGAAAACAGGGCTCTTGATAAATGTGCAATGGGTGTATGCGTTTTATTCGGCATTACATTAAGAATGCATGCTTTTAATCCATATGAACTAGTGTCGCTAGCCACTAATATGTCTAAGTCTGCATTATAATGCGTAAAGAATACATCCGATGGAAGCATTTCGAGAGTTCTGTCGAATGCCACCTTCCAGTCCCAAACCTGATCATTGTTCAATACTTCATTAAGTGGAGCGCGTAGATTATGAATCTCTGGGATAAAAACCTGGTCGTAATTGGAAATCCCAGAAAGCTCTTAAGTGACGTGACGTTTTCTGGCGCCGGCGTGTTCTTTATTGCGGTATCCCGTTCTGGGTCGGGCTTTCTGCCGTTCTTGTCTATGACATGACTCAGATATTTTAGTTTTTCTAAAAAAAAGAAAACGACACTATTTCCTCTTTTACTTTGAACTTATAGTCCCAGATTCGCGAAAACACTTGGTTGACATGTGTCCGGTGTTGTTCTATGGCTCTACTGTTGATTAGAATGTCATCAAGGTATGCAATAAAAAAAATAAAATTCGCCTAACATGGCACTTATAACTTGCTGAAAAAAATGCGGGATAAACTTTGACACGGAAGCTAGCCTTCCGGACTTGTAGAAACACCGATGCGTATTTATACATAACAGCTTAGAACTCTCATTTTCAACGATATTTAGAGGCACGCTTCACAAAGATGTATTTTCGAAAGAAATCTGCTTCTATTTAATTTTGGCAAAACTTCCCTCACACTACGCACTGCGTAATGATTATCTTTAAGTGTTGTATTTAATCCCGTCGAAAAATATGCACACACGCCCTCACTTTTTATTTCTTTTTGACATAGATCGTGGGTGCTACCCACTGATTGTATTCCAAATTTGATAAGATATCGGTCGTCACTAATCGGTCCAATTCCTTATATATTTTGTTTACCGAGGCATGAAAAACATTTTATTTTTAATACGGGTTTAACATTTTTTTCCAGTTTTAGTTTTTCATATTCCGTTGTCCGACTATCAATTTTTTGACGAAATGTATGTATTGGTAACTCTCATACATTACACGTTTGCATCCAATAAGCGCCCAAAAAGGTTATGAGTGTATTTTAACACGACCAGTTTTTAGTTGTTGGTATTTTCCATTAGGGTCACATCAGTTATTATCTCACCCTCAAATGTAATTATTTTTCCATCAGTGTACTTATTATTATGTTAGTTCGTCAACGTGTGGGGCTATTCAACCTCTTCCACGTATGCACATATATTATTTACACACCTACGCCCGAATCCAATTGTGAGTTAATAGTTTATACAGGATTTTTACGTGCAGATGTTTCCTTATGTTGATGCATTCCTGATAATTTATACTTGTAGCTAGTACCCGCGTGTGATTTATTTTATTCATTCTACAGTGCAAATATTTGTGTCCGACCCTGTTTCAAGTCAGGCACCTCTTAAACCGAAATCGGCATTCTGTTAACCGATGCAAGCTTCCGCACTGATAATAAGGGCTCGGCGGTATTATTTTTATATAAGGTTCGCTTGTTTTTTAGGCTTATAAATATCATTTGTTTGATTTGCATAGTTTTTGGATGAACGTTGAATTCTGATGTTGACGTACTTTTTATATGTGTGAAATGTCCGACTGTTCGATTCCCTTCGAATCTTGCTAATACCTGCAGTGTTAAGTTATGTTTATTTTCTAATTTATTAAAAACTATATGCCTTATTTCAACGTCTTTTCCTGATACGAATCTTTGAACGAAAATTTAATATTTAAAATTGTCAGCACTAAGTTTGGGAAATTTAAATCGTCGCAGTGCATATTTACTACTGATACGGACGTGCAATAACACTCGTCGTGTTTTTTACAAGGTGAAACCACTTGAAGCGTTTATGAAATAACTAAGCATTTGAGTCGAACAGTTTTTTTTTAAGTTTGACGGCTTCTACAAAAGTTTATCGCTTGTCTTTCGAGGCAAAATAGAATCCACGAACTTAGTATGGACGGTGTTGCCTAATTTCTTAAGTAACAGGCGAACCTTTTTAGGGCCTGTCCAGTTTTCGCAAGCAATTTCATATAAGTCTTCATATCATATATGATATGAATCTACAGTTTTCGTCTAAACAGGGAAACATGTGAAGCTGTCGATTGCACTCCACACGGCATTCTGCGAAAAATCATAATTGTGTTCGTTACTTTGGTCACTAAGCGATATTGTTTGCATTGTCATCTTACTCTTTTCGTCAGATGATTTTTTTTGCTAAAGTAGCTTTTCAGTTAGTTCTAAGAATAACTTTTTGAAATCTTTATTCAGTTTTCTGTAGTCTCTAGTGTGCCTTTACTATGTTCGAGGTGCTGTGAAATTTTAAATTTTACTAATTTCGCAACCGTCGCTTTAAATTCTTCTATATTTTAAAGGGTGTATTTTTCTGTTAGAAAGTCAATGCTTTATTTCAAGTACTGCTTGTTAAAAAGTTATTTTCTAAGGATCACGCTTGCAAAACGTAATCTTAGTTGTAAAAGAGTATAAAACTGTTTTCCTTGATGCAAACACTCGCTTTTTATTATTTTTAAAAATCTTACTTAGTACGCTTTTACGTGTTGTGCGTAGGCGTAGAATTTTCAGTCGGGACTTTTGTCAGAAAAAAAATAAAAATAAGGTTTACTTTTGAAGAGTAAATACATAATATATTCCTTTATTCTTAAATATTACAGCAGTGCCGGAATAGCAATTAAAACAAAAATCACTGACCTTTCTTCACTGAACAGAATAATAAGTTGGTATTACGTGTGTTTTCTTCTTTTATTTCTCTACCACAGGAAAGCCAGTTTTTGTAATTAGGATCTTGTGGCGTTCATTTAAAAAAAGTGATCCCGAATATTTTACTGTAATCACGCTTTAAGTCTAATGTTTTTGTTTCTCGTGTAAATTAGAATATTTTGTAGCCAGTTTTTTTGTGAGGTCATTTTTAAGGGTTTTCGAATTGTTGTAGAGTCACGTGTAGATTCGAAAATCAGTACGACAGCTGATGCTTTGGTAGTTGTTGTTGTTGTTGTCGTGGTGGAGTTCCGTCTAAGTGCGAATATCTTGTGGCCAATTTGTTATACCCCTGTTTAGGGGCCGAAATGCGAACACGGATACGGGGTTTATATAAAACAAATATATTTGAGATAAGTATATACAAAAGAGGAACAAGAGAAGTGGTACACCACTACTTACTTCCAGTGTATACTGGCGTTGAACTCCAACGCTGAGAAACCTATGCTTCCCGAAACCTATTTAGAATGGACGACCTCAAAATGTCCGTTATAGGTACGGTACCATCACACTTACATAAGCAATATTTCATTCTGAATAGCCATTTGGTTTATTTAACGGTTTCCCATTATGTTTAGAACAATGACATACACTTAGATTGAATTTCTTTGAAAATTAAATTTAGCGTTAGAATTTTGTTTCATTAACTAGAATAGAACACGTCTAATTGGCAAATATTAATGTATTTTTAAATAGAAGTTGTTTACCATTATGTAACATTACGTTAACATGTTGCACGTAACAAGTTGACAAATGTAAAAACATAAAATATGTTGATTACTTTTTGTTGCTTATTCAAACATTCAAGTTGAAAAACGATTTGTTTCTGTAAGTCTTGGGTGTATGTGTGCGTACATTTTCTTTACGACCGACAGGTCTAGTAAGGCATTATTATTACTGAATTAGAACACATTTTAATGTTATAATACACCAACTGTATTTTCCTCTAATCCGTCATTCTCGTTCTCATCTATCTTAATGTTCGTTCCGTTTCTTCTCCATATCTCTCTCCTCATTAATTTCCTTATTTCTACCAACATCTCCGTCTCTCTTTATATTTACATCATTCTATCTTTCTCTCAGCTACCCATTTATTTACGTTATTTGCACTTTCGCTTACGATTTCAAAAATACATGTACAACTGTAGTGTGAGTTGTTCAAAGCAAGCAGGTAAATATTAAAAATTATTCAAATCATGATAAATATGCCCAGAGTGTTACTCCTATAAGACATTTCTCAAATGTGTTCAGAACGTTTAGACGTTATTTTAGTTATCGCAGTTAAATTAATATTGACACCAAATAATATGTTAGAATATTCGTTAAAAACTGACATTAAAAAAAAACATTTTCGAAACAACGCCCGTGGAAAGATGGTGCATAAGAGGTAGGAAAAAGATGAGGAAATCAAATATATATCAACACCCGGATGCAATTTCCCTCCGAATGAAAACAGTGTTTTTATACCAATGACTCACCATTAGCAAGGCCAAAATCTAGTCGATGATATGTGTAACAGCAAGCAATCTGGGGCAAAAATCTCGGAACCAGAGTAGTACAGGTGAATGTATGTATGAGGTGTGCACGTGGCCAACGCTGAATATAACATATGTTTCTCACCGTAAAACTGTAAATACAGGAAATAAAACAGTCTTAACAACATGTTCTAAGAAACAAAACAAACAATTGAAAGAATGCGAACACTTAAATAGGTTCAGAGAACTCTGCGTTGCTTACCTCTATTTTACCAAGCTACTTGTCATAGAATGACCAACGCAAGCTCATCGGACGCCCGACTCTCATGCTGGCTAATTTGAACATGACCGCTTCTGAGTAAGCAAGCGGTGGTTAGGCAAGACAGTTCCCCGTGCGCATATCTTCCGGAATGAAACTAAAAGTAAAACATATACTTTTAAAATGTAAACCTATCGTGAAGTGGTATACACTTATTATACGGAATACAACAATTATATAGACACATGAGAGAAGATGAATAGAAAATGTGAGAATGGCAAATCTATTACGTCTTCAGTTATTAAAGCAAAGTATATTTAATAAAAAAAACTTATGTGTTCCTTGCTTATGCCATAATCTATAGTACTTTAACCTAATGATGCATTTTTCACGAACCTTCCCACAGAACATATTGTCAAACATTTTTCACTGGACAAATTGTGCATCTTTGAAGGTTTTCATACTCACATTTCATTACTTTTTCAAATTATGACTTTTGGTTTATCTCTAGTCAATGTATCTATCTATTTACTTTCGTAAGATAATGAATCATATTTTTTGTAAAGCCTGGTTTACGGGAGGAAAAATAAATATTCTTTCATTAAAAAAACAGTGTTTTGAATAACTGAAGATATAATAGATTTGCCATTCTCTAATTTTGTATTTGTTTCTCTTCATTTATTTGTTTATATATATATATATATATATATATATATATATATATATATATATATATATATATATACTATAAATATTGATTAAATATTACAGACGACGTCGTCTCGTTGTCTCTTATCCTCATCAGTTTGGAAATGACGGTTGCAGGCGGGCGCATGGGCTAGAACGCAGTCCGTAGGTTCAGGCAAGAATCACGAGACAGACGCACCGGTCTACAATGCCGCGTTAAATGTTATCAGACAGTAATTGAAATTAAGCTACACACCCGGGACGCTGGAGAAGAGGTATTGTCGTCTTCAGTGTCCAACGCCCGAACGGAATGTATATATATATAGAAGCAGAACTATGAAGTCTTTCGATAGGTACTTCTTTAGAAACTTGTAACTTGAATCACTTAAAGAAGCATTACATTACGACCAACAAAAACATGAGAATACTTGCGTAATGTTGAATAACGTATGTAAAACCAGCTCCAGCCTTGAAATATTTATCTACCTCCCACAAGGTAAGATGTGACAAAAGGTCGGGAAAGTGGGATAAGATAAGCCAGCGCTCGAGAGGTGAGCACTCTGGCCATTTAAAAATTGCCTGGGCAGCCCCGTCATCATTCCCCGGTAGGGGCGCCTCATGCAGTAAGCAATAAACTTACTCCTCCCTAAAGAGGGGAGGAAAAGCCTGGGAGGGTGCACCTCCTAGAACTGCACAGGACCGGCAACCCCAAATAGACCGGCGTAAATCCAGACCCAAAGGCTCGGACAATAGCCTTGAAATACGCATTGATTTACACATGGTATGATCTTAAAAGACGAGCCCGTAAATGCAGTGGAGTGTATGGCCTTTTTTCTGTTCCATTTCCTACGGGACATGCTGATACACAGCTAAACTAAAAACCCACCTAAGAATCAGTACAAAATGAGCAATGACCGTAGCGGGGCGTGAGGTCACTGTAATCATTTAGGGCGAATCATCATAATTATCAACAGTAGACACATCATCATCATTATAAACAACATCATAAATTGCAGCAGTAAAATGCACCACACCACTATCATCATCAGCGGTACAATGTATGTCATCATATAAGCGGTTAAAGCTACCTTTTCTTTAGCGGTACAATGTACTAATTAGACTTTCTTATTGGCATCGGATTTAATGCTTCTTTTTTTCTACGCAAACAAATTGTTCGCATTGTGTACGTGTCATGATCAAGAAGAAGATATCGTCATCAAATCTTGACAACCCTAAGCATATATAAAACTAACACTCCCAAAATAATGGCTTTTTCCACGATGTTATCCGATGTCCCGTCATATATCACCTAGTTAACACAGTAAATAAGATATGGGTAAATTGATCAAGGTGGCGTATATGATCTTGTTGAGATAACATTGGATACAGCGCGCGTACACATGATTACCATATGTGAACGAAAACTTGGGCGATTTCTAAAAGCATACATTCACGTCAGTAGCGCTAACTATTTGAATATTTAACTCAAACAATTAACAAAAATAACTGCTTCCAAATGCGCTAATTCATGTTTAATAATCGATCAAATCTCATATGGCGTATCTCACATTCGGTTATTTAAAAAGCCGACGAGGATAAGCGTTAAAAAAAGCACACATGTGGGTAGTGGAAAAGTAAGATGGAGCCCAATAACGGATACGGGGTATCTATATGTCCCTGGGCAAACAAGATGACGCCAAGGAGAGGTATAAATGACGTCAGAAAGCTAATATTCATAATGCATGATGTCATTCATTTACAAGTGTCTATGCTTCTATCTATTTATCTATCTATCTATCTATCTATCTATCTATCAATTCATCTCATTCTCTCTCCCCCTCTCTCTCTCTCTTTATATATATGTATATACATATATATACAAATATATATATGTATATATATATATATATATACATATATATATATATATATATATATACAAATATATATGTATATATATATAAATATATATATACACCCATATATATATATATATATATATATATATATATATATATATATATATGTATATATATGTAGTATAAAAACTATGTGCATCTTGTTGGTCTGCTGTCATTTAAAAGTATCGGAAGTACCAGACAAATGCTATATGTGTTACAAAATGAAGACTTCATTAAAATATAAATGTCACAATGCAGGGTGCATCCTTTGGCAAATGATATTTATGACGTCATGAATTCTAAAACAACACACTGAAAGTCATCAAAGCAAAGTTGTTTGCAAAAAACAGCAAAGTGCAACAACCATGTAAAATGGGTGTTAGAAGATATATACCGTCCGTATGTTCAAGTAGACTTTACACCTGGATATGCTAAGCACAGTAACTAGTTCTTGCACGCTGTTTCTAAAAACAGAAACGCGAACAGGGAATGATGTTTTTCTCTTGATGATACAAATACACCTATGGTGCATGTTTTGAACCAGTGTAGGGAAACGCGGGACTTACCTAACTAGCATGTGTGCATAGTTCAATGGGTCGGTCGTGGAAGTAAATGAATGAAGAAGAAAGAAACAAAAATGGCTGCCTTGTCTCTTTATATGCCTGCAATGTGACCACCTGATATGTAAATGAGATGCTCCTGGTTGGAGATAAAAGAGGGTTGATTTGTTGTTTTGGTGCGACGTTCACTTTGAAGTTGGATTTCAAAGAGATAAGTGAGATATACAGAGGTTGGAAGCTATAACCAGGATCATAGGTTGTGGTAAAAACATCTCTACGGTATATGTAAATTTGGTTTGATGATAACGTACGCCAGAATAGCGATCCAACGATCCGTGCGCTGCTCAAGTTAAATATAATTACTCAAGGTCAATAGACAATGATTAATCCAGTGTTGAGCTGAACTGCTTTTGAACAAATAAAAGTCGTTTCATGGAATTATTCATTATCAAGAAGATATATGTAACAGAGTAAGAAGGAATGGGATAGTTAGGAATATAGAAACAGAGGATAAATAAAAAAGAGCTAATAAAGAGAGAGGAAAATAGGGATACACAGATGAAAGATATAAATAAAATTATGTATAATGATAGAAATAACATTATTTATATTGATAGAAATACAATTATTTATAATGATAGAAATAAAATATATTATATTGATATAAATAAAAGCATGTATATTGATAGAAATACAGTTATTTATATTGATAGAAATACAGTTATTTATATTGATAGACCTAAAGTTATTTATATTGATAGAAAATACAATTATTTATATTTATAGAAATAACATTATTTATATTGATATACATGAAATTATTTATATTTATAGAAATACAATTATTGATATTGATAGAAATAGCATATTTATATTAATAGAAATAAAACAATTTATATTAATAGAAAATATATTTATATTGAGGGAAATAAAATTCTTTATATTGATAGAAATACAATTATTTATATTGATAGAAATAAAATTCTTTATATTGATAAAAATAAAAGTATTTCTATTGATAGAAATATTTATGTTATATTGATATGGATACAATAATTTATATTGAAAAAATAAAATTATTAATATCGATGGAAATAAAATAATTCATATTCATAAAAATCAAAATATTTATATTGATAAAAATAAAATGATTTATATTGATAGACATAAAACTATTTATATTGATAGTAATACAATTATTTATATTGATAGATATACAATTATTTATATTGATAGAAATAAACTTATTTATGTTGATAGGAATAACATTATTTATATTGATAGAAATAAAATATATTCATATTGTTAGAAATACAATTATTTATATTCATAGCAATGAAGTTAGTTATATTGATAGACATAAAATTATGTATAATGACAGAAATAAAATTATTGATATTGATAAAAATAACATTATTTGGAAATTATGACAGTTTTCTACCATTGATTTTCAAGTAATGTAAAAAATAAGAAATAATATATATAGACCCTGCTGACCTTAACAGTGACTGCTTGTGTAGTATTGTACTAAAATTCCGAAGGATATGTTTATTATTACATTATAACAATGCATTAAAAATAACTGCCCCAATTTAATTAAGGTTATCTAGTCATATTTTACAAGGCCTTTGATATTAAAATACACTATGAAGGTTTACAGAGATTATATCAAAATTGTATTAATTAAATTGTCAGACAATATCTTCAGTTTGTTTGAGAATCACTAGGCTATTAATAACTTTGAAATATTAAACATTGAATCATATGTATATTTAATATTAATCGTATATTTATTGAACTCAAAATAAAATTGCGACGATATATTTGAAAAACTATTTTTTAAAAAGGAGCAGTGTTTGTCACATGAAGTTCACCACATGCATTTTATTCACTTCAGCTGCATTCTGGATAGCGGCTTTTAACAGATGTTTCATAAGCTCTGTATTAACAAAACTATCAGATAGTACATCCTGTCTGTAAATTGTTGTAGATGCTGATTTAATTATATTTTGTGTGTTAACGTTTAAACAATTAGCTATCGAAATTGATAGTAACTAAGCTAATACTCAAACAAATATTTTCAAATCCTATTTTGAGAAAATATAAACATGAATATATTTTGAGTAACTTTCTCTAAGCCAACACCCATTAAGAAATATACTTCGACCCGAATATTTTTTCAAAAGAAAAAAAACAATATTTAATTATACTTTTAAAACTTATATAAGGTATTGCCATATAACATCAAATAAGATTGTGCAAAATTAAACAGCATTCCCTTTATTATTAAAACAGCAGAATAATAAACTACATATGTGAATACATTATAAAGTTACACGAAAATATATTTCATTTAAATTGTTGAAATACATGTTGCCCCATCCATGCCGTACATGGGATTGTTAATAACATTTACAATTATTTCTGCAATTTAATGCAAACATTAAAGTTCAGAGAGAAAAAGGTATACCAATTACCTTCAATTCAAACTTCAATATTGAACACTCTTTGTGTTATCGCCATTCAATCATATATCAATCGGTGATTGTCTGAATATTAGAAGGTGTAATTTTAAATTAATTTCATACTCAGCGGACTTACACCCCTTAATTTTTAAATCTCTGAAGATATTCCGAAAGTCATATTTATGAAGACAAGTTTTACAGATTACCCATGAATCAAAGGATTGTCAATGGAGGCGTGTGTACAGGTAATTGGCAATATGGCAGGTCGTATTACAGTGTGCTTCTCCTTCAATCGCGATTAATCAGAGAGATACAAGTTTATTTATATCCAATGTGTTAGATTAGAGGAAAGATTGTGAATCTTCATAACATTAAAAGGGGTGATTTCAGAAATATGTCGCGGTATTGTGTACTTCTTAAATAGCTTAACAATGTTTCAACTCTGTATTACACGTTCATGCAATGCTAAATGAGAAGTCAAGGTAATATTATGCATTCGATTAATACAAGAGAAGATGTATCAAACGCTAACACTGTTAATCTTCCTCATACTCATCTCAGGTGGGTATATTGAGGTGATGTCTATTTGAGACAGCGGTAAAGGCATGTGTGTCGTAGGAGGACTAAGTTTAGTATCAATATTCCATGTAAACTCAACCGTGTATGTTATAGAACCTTCTACGACTTCACGAGTCACAACATCCATCTCTCAACTCACCAGATTGAAACCGCATTGACCATTATATATTGGTAAGATTTTAGATTGAAACGAACTGTACTGTTTTAAAGACCAACGGCAAACTGATTGTCAAGATTACACTGATGTTAAGGCGTCTCTCGAGTGACGTTATGAGACGTATTGCAGGTTCAGATTCAGCCGGATGTCATATTAAAGGCTTACGGTTATTTCATCAAGTCAGCTTTATTTAACAAAAGATAATCTATAATTGCCATTTGCATTTCAAAAATACAGAAATTATTACACAATTCGTGGCGTATTCCCATTTCTTTTTCAAACATATCAAATTTGTTTCGAACACCCTTTAAACGACTTTATCATAATTTCCACATCAGTTTGCCAGTTTATAACTAGATTACCACTTAATACGCATATATTAGCCCGATGTGTAACGTTATTAATAAGCATACTTTATACTAGGATGACCTCTTAATTATTTACAAATGTTGATATTTCAGAAAAAAAAATTAACTCACAAGGTTCGCTTTCTATGACATCATGCCACCAGAAAATTTCTTACGGACCTCGCTACGAAAGTCATTATATATTTGGTTAGTTCTTCTCTACAATTACTACGTTACCTTGACTATTATATCAACTGGGGTGTATTGATGTTTAAACTGTAAGACAACTCATGATATAGTAAACATTTGGAACGTTGCAGGACGAAAACAGTTTCCAGCTATTATCACCATTAAGCATTACATTTCTCTCTCAAAACGCCGCCTTAATTATTAACAACACACTTAGAAAACGTCCTAGCTATTACATGAGCAAATGTTACCACTAGGAGAATGCATTTCATTTCAATTCCTTAAACACAATTTCCGATAAAAATCATTGACTATTTTATAATCAAAATAACTAATTAAAATAATTGCACTTCTATTAAAAACACTGCATCACAAAACTACGAAACAGAAACATAAGATATAGGAACATGGTAGGAGCAAATTCATGTTAACCTTTCATTTATCATTTATTGGCTTAACGAATTGCCTAGTCTCACTTTTAACGAATATATAATTAGTCTTCTAGTTAATAATCTTAATTTCATAATACGTTAAGGTCCGTATCTCTCGATCGCGATAAACGGTCACTTTCAGGAGGAGAGTGTGTTCTTCCCCCTTTCACAAAATATGACGTTCATATCATATTCCGCATTTTTTTCATTCAGCAAACTCCACGTGGTCATCTGGTGCGATGTAAGATCGGGCTTTAATGTAAGGCAATTCATAAGCACCGTAAGTTGGCGTGATGCCCTGTACAAAGATATAAACAACACAAAAATAATATTTTTAAATAACAAAAGGAAACATAATATAGAGAAGAAGAGTGGTTATCCCGAAATAAAGAAATATACATACATCTTGTCACGCTCGGCCTTCGCTAGGAACTACGGCAGCGCGCACGCGACAATGATAATGAAAATTAAAAAAAAAATATCCGGTATCTGCTCCCAGGTTCCCATGTTTCGATAGTACAAACAATATATAAAGAGGATGGAT
Organism: Sepiola atlantica; assembly: GCA_963556195.1. Taxonomy (NCBI): domain Eukaryota; kingdom Metazoa; phylum Mollusca; class Cephalopoda; order Sepiida; family Sepiolidae; genus Sepiola; species Sepiola atlantica. Next base: position 62,686,170 of record OY744536.1, read on the forward strand.
TTCTCCAATACAAGACTTCACATAGTAAACAAAAGAAAACAACGAGCAAGTAAGAGACGCCGTAAACGTCAAGTTAGAATGTAAACAGTGTTGTATGCCTTAAACAAAAATAGTAAGAAAACAAAATCTTATTTTTAAGGAAGAGAAGTATTAATTATCATAGCTACTAGCAAGCGTCGGAGACCGCGTATGCGAAAGCGGCTTGGATTCCTCGACGCTATCCAATCTGCTCGTGGGAGCGAATTGCAGTTGTTTCTCAAAAATGTTCATGGCGCTCCTGGAGTCTCGTCTTCATCTCGGCATATCTGTGTAGCTTAGAAACTCTCTCCAGACGGTCTGATCCTGGTTCGCAGTTTCTACATCGGCATACCTCTCTACAGAAGGTCTCACTTGAGAGATACTTCTCTCTCGGTGGTTGGTCGCTGACTGTCTTGTCGCCAACTCTACTGGTGCGCCTCGAGCGGGGTGTATGGGTATGTGTGTGTGCGCGCGTCAGATCCTTCCGGGTTGACGAAGAGAGTCATGATATCATAATCTATTTTTGCCTTCTTATGTTGTGATGCATGACCCGACTAAATGGGGCTCTCTGCGTTCAGCTGGTTAAACGCTAAATTCCGCTTTTGGTGAATGTACGAGTAAGGGGTCGGTAGGGGTATTAGTTTTAACATTTCAATTACACTTTCTTCAGTCGAATAGATTGGTCTCTATGGCTGGTCTCAAATATAACAAAATTGACTCTGCTCGAGTTAATACAATGTAAATACAATATTCTAGTTCTCTGGTTCAGATCGATTATTTAACATTTGTAACAATATATATATATATATATATATATATATATATATATATATATATATATATATATATATATATATAATATTACATTATTTTTAACATTTTACTTAGGTACGACGTCATGACGAGTTTATGGTTCTCATCAGGACAGTGGAAATTACCATATAAGACGGGCATAGGGTGCGAATCGTGTTCACAGATACATCTTGAATCTGTAAGCGTTCGCGTAGTCGCATTAGGCAACGAGTGATTGTCAGGTAATAACGGAGAATTTAAGTGATTTTTACACTGAAAGCGGCGAGTGTAGACACCTACACATTCGATATTTCTCAACGACAGGATTGGAGCATTGAACTAAATTTTTTAAGTGAATATTTATTTTGTTATCTTTCCGATACTGCTCAACTTTTAATTTTACTTCGAAGGGGCTTATAATAATATTACATTTAAAAAAATATTTTACCTATGTACAACGCTGTTTCGAGCGTATGGTTCTTATCAGCGCAGGGAAATAACAATCTCAGACGGGCATAGGGCGCAAACCCCGTTCACAGATACATTTGCAATATATGAAAATGTATATCCTTCCTTTCTCATATATATATTCAACTTTAAATAGATAACTTCATAAAGTACATTATTTTTCAAAACTACCATCTATACTTTATTATTCAATCAATACTCAAGTAAATAATAATACAATTATTAGTATCAATAAATGTCGAAGTTTTAAATATTAGATATTTCATAATTTATAGCACATTACTGACTTTACTGGCCACGCATCTACCACTATAATGATAAGCTAAAACCTACTTTCTTTCATAGATTCATGAATGTCCACGAGTCCTTTTATTATATCATAGATAATTCGAAGCGACAGGGATATTGACCGTGTTGCACTGGGAGGAATGGTAATCAAATTATTTTTAATATGGCAAAATTGAAGTAATCGTAAGTAATTGGAATTTCTGCTGAACTTAGTGACATGGTTGAATGTCCCATCTTACTGATCAAAGTGAAGTTAATCTAATTGTCGAGTCTTGGTAAACATAAAATACCCCAGGGAAAATATCCCTCCACTTATCTACAACTCCCGATCTATAAACTGTAAACGTCGATACGCGGGTATCCGAATTAGTTGAAATTAAATTTGAGTCTAACCTCCAAGCCCATGGTAGTGTTCGCATATTTACTCACTAAAATAGAAGTCAGATAGGGCAAGTATGATTACAGATGATTTTGGTTTTGTTTCTACAGCGGCTACTCGTTAGTCGACATATTAATGTATATTTGTAAGGGGTTTGGATTATATTTTCTTTTGTGATTTTCTTCTACAGAGAATAGATGTTATGCTTAAAAAATATCAGACAATTGTTTTCATAGTCGATGTCTTTCCGCCCCCCCCCCCCCCCGGCCGAAGAAATAAATTATTCAGTTGAATGCGCAAGAGACTTATTTTAGGTTTAATAATCCAAATTGATAAAGTTACCTCCAGAGGTTCTTCAAGAGACTTCCTCTGGGCGGTAAAATTTTATTCGACACCGTTTCATGGTTGATTTCACAACCTACTCCTTTACTCTGACTTACGGCAAAGTAGAAGAGGGATCTTTTTTTTTAAATACTATCTATATGAATGTTGGTAAACAACTATGTAGCCCTGCCTAACGTTCAATTACTTTTCTCACTAAGTATTGAACAGTGACATAAATTGTTCTAGAAAGTAAATATATAGTAGTGGTCGTGACTTCTACAAGAAAATGCAGCTGTTAATTGAATGTATGATCCTGGGCGTTAAGATTACGAGGTTCCTCCCTCCAGCATCAGGTATAGCAGACTATAGAATCCAGGATAGAATTACTTTATTCTGGAAACACACTCTCAATAGTATCCACTAAATTATCCAGATACAATAGAGTTTGCTATATAGACATAACAATTTATTCTGCATGCGATACAACATTATAAATCTATCTCAGACCGAATTGTTATTTCCATCATTAAAGGTTAATTAGTTAAGTTTATTTTAATACATTGCATCTTTCCAACTTGTGTATACTATTATTAATGAATTGATAAAATATATGATCAAATCCAAGAAGCCTACATTAAACATCAAAACAAGATTACATTTTTGTCATAAGAGATTTCAATTGAAAACTCATCTACCTACATGACAATTACCGGGATGCTATAAGGAAGAACAACATTGTAAATGCAAACCTTCTCGGCGAAATTCTTGCAAATGTCTGCGTCAGAAATATACTTATTTTCATCAATACCTTGTTCTAAAATGAAATACTTTTTACTTAGGCTTCCCTTGATAGCAGGACAACTACTCATAACTTTATTTTTACTCGGTTCTTGACAATGGGGCTATCAACAAACCGGGCATGTTTGACAACAAACTTGTGCGAACAAGAGTAATCTCATACTTGAGTGCGATCATTAAGGTAATTTATCTGAGAGAAATTACACACTGTGCGATCAACAGCCTATCAGGACTACTGGCCATCACATACATGAATAGGTTAGAACAACGCGCATTAGACACCTGCCAATATAGCATCTTCTTCACGAGATATGTGGACGATATTCTCATCCTCACATCATCCCGCGAGGAAGCCAACAAAATCTTCATCAGCCTTAAGAATACAGACCACAACATACAATTCACAATCGAACACCCTAATACATCCGGATCCCTCTCACTGCTAGACTTCACGCTCTGCATCACCGACGAAGGGCTCATTCAGACCAGATTCTACAAGAAAGCTGCTTGTAGAGATATCTTCGTAAACTATGAATCGGCCCTCCCTACCAAAGCCAAAATAGGATATGCTGTGAACGAAGTGAACCGCATCCGTGGCAAATGTACTACAGAAACCGACAAGACATCCTCTGTTAGACACTTCCAACAGATACTCGAGCGGAATGGATACCCTACCAACATCAGACACTACAATAAGACATCTAGAACGCACCCAAAACAAACTCCTTCTAACGCATGCTTCCTTAAAATACCACACTTTAGCGATAGAATAACCTCGGCCATCCGCAAAGCCATCCACAAAGAACACTTAGACATTCAACTCACACACTCCGGACCTACACTAAGACAACACCTATCTTAATCTAGAACACCTTTCAACACGTATATGCGTTCAGCCTCGACGTTGTATCCCTCTAAACATCCGTACCAGCTCACCCAGCTGTCGACCTCATCACCGACTGCATCTCATCCAACGATCTCTACTGCTTCGGTCTCACTGCCACTGACATACACAAGCTACTTTACATAATAGTCGACAACACTTACTTCACATACAAAAGAACAGACCTACAAACAAATCACAGGCCTACCTATGGGACTACTGGCCATCACATACATGAATAGGTTAGAACAACGCGCATTAGACACCTGCCAATATAGCATCTTCTTCACGAGATATGTGGACGATATTCTCATCCTCACATCATCCCGCGAGGAAGCCAACACAATCTTCATCAGCTTTAAGAATACAGACCACAACATACAATTCACAATCGAACACCCTAAGACATCCGGATCCCTCTCACTGCTAGACTTCACGCTCTGCATCACCGACAAAAGGCTCATTCACACCAGATTCTACAAGAAAGCTGCCTGTAGAGATATCTTCGTAAACTATAAATCGGCCCTCCCTACCAAAGCCAAAATAGGATATGCTGTGAACGAAGTGAACCGCATCTGTGGCAAATGTACTACAGAAACCGACAAGACATCCTCTGTTAGACACTTCCAACAGATACTCGAGCAAAATGGATACCCTACCAACATCAGATACTACAATAAGACGTCTAGAAAGCACCCAAAACAAACTCCCTATAACACATGCTTCCTTAACATACCACACTTTAGCGATAGAATAACCTCGGCCATCCGCAAAGCCATCCACAAAGAACACTTAGACATTCAGCTCACACACTCCGGACCTACACTAAGACAACACCTATCTTAATCTAGAACACCTTTCAACACGAACCCTTGCACCCTAGCAAACTGCCCCATCAACAACACAGGTTTATGCAACCGCACACATGCTATATACTAGATACAATGTGCGGTCTGCAATGAATTTTACATCGGCAGTACAGTGAGACCTTTGCATATACGAATTAAGGAACACATAACCACCAAGGCATCATCCTTCCAAAAACATATACAACATGGCCACAACCCCACCAAAGACATACGAGTCAAGATACTAGCTAGCGAAAGAGACCAGGGCAATCTCAGACTTAAAGAATCAATATTAATTAGAAAGCTATCCCCTAAATTGAACAACAGAGCCGAGCTAAACTCCAACTTCTTAATATAACCACACACGACAAGCACCATCATACACATTATACTAACAAACACCTATGATACTATGCGGACATACTATTAACGAAAACAACACTAAATGAAGTTAGTTAGGCACATATTATTAGCGCAATTACTGACACTGGTGCACACACATCCACTTGCACCCGCTGCTAACTCAGAAACGTGTTGCACATGTTGCCCGCCTTACATATTAACTAGAAATCCCGACCATTATATACCACGACTGCACATAACAACATCTAATAATATAGATAAATAATAATATAGACTCGAACGAAAAAAAACAACAAAAAAAACGGAAAAAACAAAAAAACAACATATATATAAATGAATAATGAAATAAAATTAAAAAATGTATGCATATATGTATCTTACATATACGTATATATATATACATATATACATACACCAACACACACACGCACACACACACATATATATACCAAAGGCTCTATTAACGACGCCCCACTCCCAACCCCAGGATTCCTCACCCAATCACATCTGCTACTACACACACACGGTAAATTTATAGAACGAGTCGAAATTAATTAAAACTCTAAAGGGACATAAAATAAATAATAAATAAATTACTCAGTATATTTACTAACCACACAAACAACAACGGTTATAAAAAAATAAATAAATAAATAAATAATAAATTATATATAAAAAAATAAATAAATAAAATAAACAAACTTCTGGGGACCTGCTACTATAAAACAAACCAGCATTTCCGGCTCCGACTTTTGGCAAAAAAAGAGACTCCAAAAAGTGGCTGTATTTATTTTATTTCTGATGATGAGGGCTTCCCTCGAAAATTAAAAAAAATAATAAAAGGACACACTCCAACCTAACACCACGGTCAACGATACACTGGTAAATGAAAAAAATGTTTTTGAAAATGATTGACTCTTCAATATTGTCACTTTGTTTTTACGATTCCACGTGTCGTATATGTGTCACTCCAACAACGCATTGTTATCGCCTCCCAAATATTATTCTTATATATATATATATATATGTATATATATATATATATATATATATATATATATATATATATATATATTGATATATATATACATATATATATATATATATATATATATATATATATATATATATATATATATATATATATATATTCTCGTATGTAACACAGGAAAATCAATAAACACTACTAATAAACTATAAGAAAAACGCGCATTTAGTAAAACAAGAAATTTAAAATTCATAATATAGAAGGCTCAGCATTATACCAGACGCACCGTGATAGATTCACTTGAATAGCTTCTGATTGGGTTTTCTTTATAGATGAAAAAACAAGCGTCAACAATATGGCGTCATCAAAGACACTGGTGTGTTAATCGATCGATTAAAGGCTGCAAAACGTAGGAGATATCCACTTCAACTTTTGAAATTAGAGGGACAATGGTTGTTTTGTTTGGAAGCTAAAGTATGGCATTGTTATTGCAGTTCCGAATCGCTTCTGGGAATGTCCCAAAATCAAATCAATGGGAATTTCCGACTGATTATTTCCAAAATATCATTTCCAAACAATGCCACAATTAGACAAGTCTCGACTCCTCAAAACAAATAATCGTTCATATAGATGACCGCTTCATCGTTTCACAACAAAATGTTGGAAATCTAAAAGTAGACTAACTGAAAAACAATCAATGTTTATATATATATATATATATATATATACATATATATATATATATATATATATATATATATATATATATATATATATATATATATATATATATATATATAGACAGCATCTTCTCTTGCAGGCAAGTATTGTTGAATATAAGAACAACTTAGTTTCGGAGGGGAATGGTCTAGACCTGATTTACGTCATTCCCCCCACAATGGGCCCAGATGGGTCGGAAAGTACTTTAGAGACTAATGCAAATTATGGCAAACTCATCAGCCAATTCTCCTCCGAAACTAAGATCCAAATTCGAACTATTGAAAGGATCTACTAAAGGATATCTAGACATGCGTTTTATCTTATACATATATATGCATATATATATATATATATATATATATATATATATATATATGTATGGATATGTATATATATATGTATATATATATGCATATATATATATATATATATGTATATATACATATATATATATATGTATATCTAGACATCATCTTCTCTTGCAGTATTGTTGAATATAAGGGCAACTTAGTTTCGGAGGGGAATGGTCTAGACCTGATTTACGTCATTCCCCCCAAGATGGACCCAGATGGGTCCGAAAGTACTTTGGAGACTAATGCAAATTATGGCATATTCACCAGCAAATTCACCTCCGAAACTAAGGTCCAAATTCGAACTATTAAAAAAATATACTAAAGGATATCTAGACATGCGTTTTATCTTATACATATATATATATATATATATATATATATATATATATATATATATATATATATTACTCGTAGGTAACGCAGGAAAATCAATAAACACTACTAATAAACTATAAGAAAAACGCGCATTTAGTAAAACAAGAAATTTAAAATTCATAATATAGAAGGCTCAGCATTATACCAGACGCACCGTGATAGATTCACTTGAATAGCTTCTGATTTGGTTTTCTTTATAGATGAAAAAACAAGCGTCAACAATATGGCGTCATCAAAGACACTAGTATGTTAATCGATCGATTAAAGGCTGCAAAACGTAGGAGATATCCACTTTAACTTTTGAAATTAGAGGGACAATGGTTGTTTTGTTTGGAAGCTAAAGTATGGCATTGTTATTGCAGTTCCGAATCGCTTCTGGGAATGTCCCAAAATGAAATCAATGGGAATTTCCGACTGATTATTTCCAAAATATCATTTCCAAACAATGCCACAATTAGACAAGTCTCGACTCCTCAAAACAAATAATCGTTCATATAGATAACCGCTTCATCGTTTCACAACAAAATGTTGGAAATCTTAAAGTAGACTAACTGAAAAACAATCAATGTTTATATATATATATATATATATATATATATATATATATATATATATATATATATACATATATATATATATATATATATATAGACAGCATCTTCTCTTGCAGGCAAGTATTGTTGAATATAAGGACAACTTAGTTTCGGAGGGGAATAATCTAGACCTGATTTACGTCATTCCCCCCAAGATGAGCCCAGATGGATCCGAAAGTACTTTGGAGACTAATGCAAATTATGGCAAATGCATCAGCCAATTCTCCTCCGAAACTAAGATCCAAATTCGAACTATTGAAAGGATCTACTAAAGGATATCTAGACATGCGTTTTATCTTATACATATATATGCATATATATATATATATATATATATATATATATATATATATATATATATATATATATATACATATATATATATATATATATATATGGATATGTATATATATGTATATATATATGCATATATATGTATATATATATATATATATATATGTATATATATATATATACATATATATATATGTATATCTAGACATCATCTTCTCTTGCAGGCAAGTATTGTTGAATATAAGGACAACTTAGTTTCGGAGGGGAATGGTCTAGACCTGATTTACGTCATTCCCCCCAGATGGGCCCAGATTGGTCCGAAAGTACTTTGGAGACTAATGCAAATTATGGCAAATTCATCAGCCAATTCTCCTCCGAAACTAAGATCCAAATTCGAACTATTGAAAGGATCTACTAAAGGATATCTAGACATGCGTTTTATCTTATAGATATATATGCATATATATATATATATATATATATATATATATATATATATATATATATGTATGGATATGTATATATATGTATATATATCTGCATATATATGTACATATATATATATATATATATATATGTGTGTATATAATAAGGTAAGGTAGTTTTCTTGTGTAATATGTACATAGATGAGTATTAGAAGGCTATCACAAAGCAGGAAATGGAAATATGTCGGCGTTGAGAAGTGAGACAAAAACAAGTGATTTTACTTATTATATTTATTAAAAAAAATGTTTTAATAATCTTTTTCCTTATATAGGAAATCTAACTTGATTATGCAAGACTTAAAACACTTTCATGTAATGTGTGTCACTATGTTTCATAATACATTTCGAGGAAACCTCTTTTTTAGTTCATACGAAGTTTACTTTATATATACTAAATACACAATAGTTTTATCTTATAAGAAAATGAAGCATCATTTTCACTTTACTTCGATCATTCATTTTTTTAAAGACATTTCCACGTTAAACTTCATATTAGATTAAACCTTTCTGTCAATAGTATTTAATTCTCATTTAACGTAATGTGATATGCAGATGTTTGTTCTTTATCGTTTATATTATATTAAATTATATTTTAATATAATAATGTTAATGTCATGTACCTATTAAACATATTGCTAGTTGGATCTCATTTTATAACCTTGACATTGGTTCCGATCAATCCAATTACATTATTCCCCTAAAATGAATATAGCATTGATTCTAATTGTTATTTATTTAATCTATCTATCGAATTCTTGATAGGTTCTTTTTATGTTATGGTTGCAATAACTCATGTATCTTATTATATATGGTTCATTATGGTAATTTTCAGTTTCATATTTTTTGGTAATCAGTTATTGAAGTTTTCCACATATGCCATTGTAACAGTAATACATCGCATAGTAGCACATAATTGTTGCATAGGTAGTAATAAACACTGTGTCTTATATATATATATATATATATATATATATATATATATATATATATATATATATATATATATATATATATATATTAGGGAACATTGATATTCCTAACGTAGGCATATAGAAAATAAATCGTGAAAATATATAAAAATATAATATTCACATTGATCTTGTATACACACTCACAAATACACATATATATATATATATATATATATATATATATATATATATATATATATATATATATGTAAACATTTGTAAATTAATACATTATTATTGTGCCAATAATTAGAACATCAACTCCATTATAGCGTACGATTGTTTGCAAAACAGTTTAGAAATACTTTAATTTATTTTATTTTATAATTTCAGAAAGCTAGACTAAAACGTGTCTTCACTAGCGTCTATAGCAACACGTCTTACAGAAAACTAAAAGCACAACAAACACTCGTTTTACAGATACATTCACTGACAGAAAGAACGACCGGTTAGAATGTTAGTAGCATAGGAGGGGAAACACACTGATACTTATAAACAAATCATTGTTACATATAAAAAATAACACAACACTTTTCAAAGATTTACCCTTTAAAATTTCCGCAGTCTCGCTTTAATCTAGGAAATCCGTTAACGACTTTAATTCTGCTCAGCCAGAATTAGACCCACAGGATAAAATTAACCTTACACAATCTTATCCTGTTAGGAGAATTTTAGATATTGACACACATGGCTTATATATTCTGAAACTTAATCAGCCATAATATTTTAATACGAATAATTCAACCGCAACAAATGTGGTACAATAATATTGTGGGGTTGTCGTTCGTCTCGAACATCTATACAATACACACAAACATATACAACAGATAAAGGAAAAAAATTGTGGAACGTCATCGGGGCTCGCTAGTAGAAGAAATAGTTTAATCGATAGTTACCACTTCATTATGTTTTTTTTTATATCTATCATTACACATTGACTTATTCTAAATTTAAAAATAATTTATTACATGAATTTTTAAGAGTTTTATTGACAACTTTGGTGTATTTGTATTACAATAACGTGGAATAGTAAAACAAATGTGTAGACGAAAACGTAATTGTTAAATATTGTAAACATGAATTCTTCAAAACAACTATAGACTCCTGTTGGATGTTAACTACCGGCAAAATTACACTTAAACATAAAAAATATGTCACCATCTATTCAGAAAAGCTGAACTAGCCAGGAAATGACTTAACACATTCGAGGACAAATCATGATAATACTGTCAACTATATTTTATTTCTCCAGATGCTGCAGAATAAAACGTGAATTACAAAGAACAGCATAAACAATGTCTAATTGGTAAGAAATACTAACGATTAGAACAGGAGAGATGCTATTAAATAGAGCGGTGCTAAACGAAACTGCTGGAGTAATATATGATTACGTAATTAGACGTGTGCCCTTATTATTTACTGAATATATGTAGTTTGGAAATAATATTGGCTTTTGAAGCTTTTTCTTAAATGAAATGATTTCTACAGGGGATGATGTAATACAAAATCGATCGTACGCCAAGTAATTGTTGTGTTTGAATGTTCGGAACTGATATAAATGATGTTCTAATTTTGTTTATATACACTTACTCTCTCTCTCTCTCTCTCTCTCTCTCTCTATATATATATATATATATATATATATATATATATATATATATATATATATGTGTGTGGGTGTGTGTGTGTAAGTGTGTGTAGGTGTGTATGTGTGTATACAAATATATCTGACCGAAAGCTTTAGACTCGAGTTCCCCGTCTTTTGAGCTTTAAAGTAAGACATATCAAAATCAAGGATTCGAAACTCGAATCCTTTGCAGATGAGAGCAAAACTATACCAACTGATCTACATTGCCTTAACGATTACTTATATAATTCTAGTATATATATATATATATATATATATATATATATATATATATATTTATATATATACATATATATATATATATATATATATATATATATATTAAGTAGAGAACTAAAAGCGAACTTTTAAGAAAAGTAAAACCTATTTTTGAAAGTATAAAGCTCAATAGAGCAGATAGATATATAGAAGCATGAAAAGGAATTAGAAAAGCGACGGAGGCAGATCTTTTTTCAATTAAGTTGCTCAATGCCAGGTATATTCCGTAAAAAAGCAATTTATTAAATTAATGTTTTCCTTAAGCCAGGCCTTTCAAAGATCAACCTCTTATAATCGGAGGAAATTGCTGGGATAGAAAAGTTGGCGAAGAGCCTATATTTAAAATGAGCAATTGAATTGAAAAAAAATATGCCTCCGTCAAATTTCGTATTCCTTTTCATCCTTCTTTTCATCTATTTATCTATCTATCTATCTCTCTCTCTCTCTCTCTCTCTCTCTCTCTCTATATATATATATATATATATATATACATTTGCATTCCATAATCCATGGTGAATGAATCTGAAACTATAATTTTAATTTGTTTTAACACCTTTTTTATTTCTGTACTTTGATATGTTGTTATTACACAGAAAAGTAATTAATACAAATTTAATATTCAGTCATAATCCTTACGCACATTCAGATGAGTGTATTTAAAAACATAGTATAACCTTTTCTATCCCCAGAGGGGTGCTATATTTGCTGTTGAGTATTTCTGACAAAAAATTGCAAAACCGAAGTATATAAAGGCAAAATACGCATTTGGAAAGCAGGTGGTCAGTTCAGAAAAAAAAACAAAGAAAAAAATAAAAAAGGCAACTCAAATAAAATGTCTTAAACGATGGTCCAAAGCTAATAAACATGTATTCTTTCAAATCGATCATTCCGAGAAAATCTTGAAATAAAGACAACACGTTGATAAACACATGAACAATGTTTGTGTTTTCCTACTTTCACTTTCCATTACGCTGGAATATATTCTCGATTTTTATCATATATATATATATATATATATATATATATATATATATATATATATATATATATATGTATATGTATATATATATATATGCGTATACGCATGTATTAATATTAATATATATATATATATATATATATATAAATATATATTTAATTCATAACTTTACATTTCAGTAGCACCTGTGCTTTATCGATCTGATCATACTGAATTTATTATCACATCAGGTTGGTTATCGCATGCATATTCATCTGCTTTATTTTGTTATCAAAGATGCTGAACACGTGTTATGAAACTTTGATAGACATGGAAGTGAAAAACATGTCTTGTTTTACTATCAATAGTTTATCCATCACCCAGGCTTACCAGAGGTATTAAACCATGGGTTCACTCAGCAGATTATAATGTATAGTTTTAACATACTTTTTTATCAACACTTGTAAAACTGACGATCGAGCTTTTATTGTTTTTTTTTCAAATAACTTGAGATAAATTATATATATATATATATATATATATATATATATATATATATATAGGTTTGAAATAAACTCCGACACATCTACATTATTTTGCAATTTATAAAATTATAAAAAAACAATTATGACAAATGACGTAGCTAATGCTTTTTTATTTCAAATGTAAGAACGTGTTCTTAATACTAAATGTCTAAATTAAGAAGATACGCAATTTATTTCAGAATCCAGATAATAACCTTTTTGCGAAGCAAATATACTTCATAGAATCGATAACGGATTCAAACAAACAGTTATTTCTAGACATTTTAATTAAAACACGTATTAAGCTTGTTGTACACATAACTTATTACATCTATGACGATAATATAGCCGCTTGTCATTAATATAACTAGCATAATAATTAAATACACTGGTACATAATTATTTCTGACCTTAAATAACTCTTCGTAAATTGAATGACAAGGAGCATCGATCGTTGAACGCATGTTATACTACATATTACTGACTTCAGAATATAGAATTCATTTAACAAAGAAAGGAAGCCTCAGTTCTATCTGCGCTTCTCGAGATGAATATTATATTTCAAATCAAAGCATGACAGATCAATGACCATTCTATTTAACTATAAGGTTGAAGATCAAATCAACATTGGTATAAGGACATTAGTCGAGATAGAGCTCAGCCCTACGAAAAGTGTGTGAAACATAAGCATGATGTAGGACATAAAATGTTTTTTGAAACATGAGCCTATATTGCGACCACAATAATATTTCTTAATAAAACCTAACAGTCTATCTCCAACTTATGCGTCACAGTAATACGCAAAGCTCAACAAAGACATCGTCTCTTAGCGATCCTATGACTCATCATATCTGCATCAAAGCTGTACGACGCCATTGCGTCCCTTCGTAAGGCTTCAGATTGACAATGTCGATATTGCTTTCTTGTGATTGACAATAACCAGGAGATGGGGATTTGGTTTGATTTACATCTCTACTCAGATGTCGACTTTCTGAAGCCATTAGGATATCTTGCGCATTGTGCACAATGGATATCCAGGACACAATTACATTTCGAAAAGGTTTTTCAAGTGTATATTAATTATGTATATTCACTTTTGATCATGTTGGAATATTTGGCCTTCATTTATGCACATTTCTATTGTTATTAAGTAAGGTAATTATGTATATATATATTTATATGTGTGTATCTAAATGATTCACTCCTAAATAAATTTAGGTAGCATTACGTATTATACTACACAGCTTAAATATTCAGTGATTATATTTAGTACTATATTTGATTAAATTTAGTTTTACGAAAAATCGGGGAAAAGAGTAGGTATAAACTGTGAGATTTTCCGTAAAGTTTTAATATCGGTATTGGAAATCAATTAATGAATAAATATATCACAGCAGAAGCTACAAGGACTATTGGAACTGTTTATGAGATACATGTTCTGAATGGTCGAAAATGTAAACTGTGATTAGGAAAATTGTTTCTGGAGACTTTTATCTGTCAGATTGGCGACGTTCTGGAAGGCTAAAATCAATGTATAAAGACGCCATTAAAGATGCTGTGGAAACCAATTCAAAGTTTACCAGCAGGGAATTAGCTCAGCAATTCAATACAACCCATCCCACAATTAGCTCATGCTTTCACGAGTAAAGAAAAGTTTAAACACTTGCATACTGTGTTCCCCACGATTTGACCGACGCTCAACGAAATCGAAGATTGACTGTTTGCATATTTCTGCTTTCCAGAAATCATTGATAACTATTTTTGCAAAGGATTGTGACTGGAGAGGAAATAGGAGTTCTTTACAAGAAAACCCAACGCAAAAGTAAATGTATATACAGAAACCAAATCAACAGACTATTCCAAAACAACGACTACACCAAAGAAGGTGATGCCCTTTTTATGGTTGCACATGAGAGGACTGATTCATAATGAGTTACTAGAGCTTAGTCAAACAATCGCAACAGTAAAATATTGTTCGCAGCTTAGAATTGTTTTATCAAGACAAAACGACCACTACTACTCAATAGAAAAGTGTGGTGCTTCAGCATGATAACGCGAGTCCTCACACAGCACAACTAACTGGAGAAAAGTTAATGCATTTCAATTGGGAAGTTTTGCCTCATCCGCCTTATTCCCCTGACATTTTTACATCCGACTACTATTCTTTCCGGTCGTTGCAGCATCACTTAAACAATACAATTCATGTAAATGACGACCAACTAAAAAATGACCTCAATTTGTTTTACTATACAAACCTGTATATTTGGCGAGAGTAAGAAAATAAATACATGCAAACTAGGCTACTAAACTCGCTACTCTATTAACGTATTCACTCGAGCGCGTTTCAAGAAAAAATATGACTATTTTCAACATCTAACAAAAATGTTACTTTCCGCCCGCAACCACAGATTATTACAAAAAAACATACTCTATACAGATAGTAGCAAACACTTTTCTACTTAATTTACATCTACTTCTCCTTTGCTACTTAACGCCGATTATTGGATAACATCTGATGATTTTAAGAATCATCACGGTAAATATTTCATTACATACTTCTATTAATTTCATACATATTATACCAGCTTGCAACATAAATTAAAAACCGCTACCTGATACTCCTTCAAAATTACCGAATATCGGATTGCATATACTTATGTATTGCCCGTCGTTTCTTATAATTATTCAACATAGACTGAAACTAATTCCGAAACTTGCGGTTTACATTAAAGAACTGCATGCATTCTTACGTACATTGCTTCGAAATAGCGTCACGTACTTTACAATCTCACCGAGAGATTTTATTTTAGTTGCGAATCTTCGATTTTACACGCATATGTACCTTTAAGTCACCTTTTATGTCATGCCATAAACACTTAGGCATTTTCATATTTAACACTTTCAAGGTATCTAACTCAATTTAAAACAACTCACAGCGTAAATAACAGAGGTGTATGTTGAAAAAACATCAACTTGCTTATAGTAATCTTATGGAGAGCCATAAAACACACAACAGGTACATTGTTTCACTTTTGACAAGTCCTACTTATAGAACAATATTCAAACAATCGCAAAGCCTAGTGTATATTATTAATCTGTTAGTTAAGAAGAAATCATTCTAGACTGTAGCAATGTTTACTTTTATCCCCAGTTGATGTATTTTGGCGCGCCCTCACACTATCTCTCTTCATTTATTTATTTACGTACTACAATAAACAGAAAGGTGTGGTTTCATTATTCATTTTTCAAGTTTCAAAATATACTTTATTATGACGTCAGTTATTTGTTAATTAATTAATAAAAAAACTATTCTTTTAGTAACAAACCCATCCTTCTATAAGTGCTACTTTTATCTCTAGTAGATGTTAACAGCCCGCCAAAAATATATCTCTTTATTTCTGAATTTGCTTACTACAATAAACAACAAATCTCATATAATTCGGTTGATTTTTACTTATACATTTTAGTTTGACAATATAGTGCAGTATCTGTTCTCTTCTCGGTCAGTGAAGTACTACTCTTATTATTTTCTCTCCTCTGTCAATAAAGTAAGACATCTTACTAGACTGCGGCAATTTTAATATTTTACTTCCTAAGATAGATTTCCAACAAATTAAAACCCACCATTGTTTTTCATTGTTGGTAAATTCAATTTACGAACAAAAACGGGGCCTCCGTATTGGGATTAAACATTACATCAGTATAAGTCTAGTAGCATTTTCCTTCACATAACTTGGAAAAATCCACGCATATACTCGGCTCACATTTACTTAGATTTGTTTTGCAGTGGGGGGCAGTAGTATTTTAAATAAATAATGTGCTACTAACAATAATAGGCGGAGGGGTCAGTCACACAAAACATAGACAATTCTATTTTGTTTAATTCAAAATATTTAGAAACCCCTATTTAAATACCTAAATTACAAAAATTGTTCTTTTCAACTTCTTTTTTACGAATGTATATACTCTAATACGTATATATTTCTCCCGCGCAACGCGGGGACACGAGTCCTGCAATATCACATAATACATTGTGTGTCTCTTTAGGGATCTTATGCAGTTTACGGACCGACCTTACTTGCCTTTACACAACGCCACAGTTAGACACAAGGTCGGTTTCTAATGTGAGTAAAAATCCATCTCCCCAAATACGGTTACTTCGGATAGTGACTAAAATGAAACTTGTCGTAGTCTAGAAGGAGTACACATTCACTGACCGAGAAGAGAAAATAGTATATATAGTATAATAGACACTACACTTCGACTTTATTTTGATTTTGGAAAGTAACAAATAAGATCATACATATTATATGATACGTTATTTGACTCTGTATGGTGCTGATGCAGTTTACGGATCAGGCTATATATTAGATAGGGTTTTAAAGTTAAATTATAATTTTACGCTATCCTTGGTTTATTAAATTATTATGGGAAAGTACAGAATACTAAATCAACTTCCCACCTCCCGATGTCAGAATGACTTTCTAAATTATAACTTCAGCCCGGTGAGTAAACTGCATAAGTATCCTCTATATAAATTTATAACCGGAAGCCACGTTTATTAATAATATTCTCTTTGACTAAGTTAATTAATCGCCGACACAATCAGCCAAACATCAGCTATTCCAGAATACAATCGTATATCAACCCATAAACATTTACGTGACTAAACTAGGATTTACTAAAAAAGTGACTAAACTTGAAAATACTAGAAATATACGGATACTTTCTCTTTCTTTATTTGAGACTCTATGCATATGTAATGTCTCATCCAAAAGGAAGCTGACCTGTTCGGAATTGTATTGCACAAGAAAAACATACTCATGACAAACACTTCTAGCAGACTTCTGACCAACACCTCCTATGTTCACCATGGAAGTCGCGCGGTTGAGCTCAACCGTTGCTTTTTTCAAAGTACATCACGGCGGTAACATGATCTACAAACATGCGTTACATTAACATTGGGAAGTCTATGTTCGCGGTAGTCAATCATAAGCATCAAATAATTAAATAGTTACAGATTTTGCAAAGACGTTTTTCAGTAATCCGACTCGCACAGCAGCGCTGTGTTATATAAACCAGCCAATATGGTCAGCCGTCTAAACAGTGTTTAACAGATAACATGTACATGAACTTTTACTTTGCTAAATTGGACAGATTATTCTATTTCTCTTAAAGGTGCCCATCCGAAATGGAGCCTTATTACATAATACATATATGTCATTATTATTACTATAGGTATCTGTTTCAGCGTAATGGAAACCCAATGTTGATATATATATATATATATATATATATATATATATATATATATATATATATATATATATATATGTATATATATATATATATATATACATATATATACTACATATATGTATATATATATATACATATATATATATATATATACAAGTATTAATGAATAATATTTTAAAATGAACCCATATACCTATGTGGTTTATGACAAACCTTTGTCGCCATACGGTTCGACCCCCTATACAAAATCATATTTGACTAAATAGTCAGAGCGGTTACAGATGTGTTAATCACTTATGTCTATTCTATGAAAAGATGTTTGCTATAGGTAGGGCAATAAGTGTTGATGCATATATATTGCAAGTTGCAGGCATTAATTTACAATGACAAAAGAGAATGTATGTCAACAGTATGCGATATATCAAACCGAAAATTATATTTAAACTTCGAACATAACAGTCAAGCAGATGCTTCTTCTTCTCTCATGTGAATCAGATGATTCTGGTGTTGGCATTAGTTTTCCAGATACTATTGACGAGGAAGTACTTTCACTCGTTATTAGTTTACGTAATGAGAACATTATTGTTTTAAAAATTACTAAAGGTCATTGATCACAAATACTAAAGCAATCTTACTAAATATGGATTATTACTTTTCAATAATGTATTTGTTTTATTAAAGAACGTACAACATCTGCACTCGAATACGCTATGCCAGGCCAAATGTCTGCGTCGCTTACAACGATTACACCGCGGTTTATTCTCTGTGAGACCGAAATGCATTTAAAATGTAATAATAGCCGAGAATTGTCCCAGATTTAACTGACGTTCTGATGAGAGTTTTACAGTTGACAAAAATATTCTGGAGACATGCAAATACTTTGAGTATTCCAGCGGCATGGAAGTACATTATAAATAGTACAATTACCCAGCGAGTGAAGGAATATGTAGGTATTATGCGCCACTCGCAACACAGTAATAGCAGAATTAAAGAAGAATGAACAACAGTAAAAATATTGAATAAGATAACCGAGGAAATTGAAATCAGTAGGAATATTTACATCATACACGCAACTATTGATTGATGCGAACAATATATTTCGAGCTTAGATCATCCATGTATTCGTGTACCAACACATAGGTTTATGACTAAAACTACTTTAATGATGTACACACACATACACACACACATACGCATATATATATATATATATACATACATAATATATATATATATATATAATACATGCATATATATATACATGCATATATATATATATATATATATATATATATATATATATATATATATATATATATATATATATATATATAAGTGTGTATATTTTCTAGTTTTAGAAAGCATTTTTATTATTGCTCGTTTGAATATTATTCAAAATAACAAGTCGGGTGAACGTGTAACAATGCAATTTAGTTGAATTAACTTCTTTTCTGCAGTGTGTTACATTCTTGATTTTAACTTCCATTCAGAAATTGACAGCCGACTAGACAGACAGACTGCAAGACAAACAGACAGAAACACACACATACGTGTGTATATGAGAATACACTAAGCTGTTGGAAACAGCTTAGTATATTTTCATCAGCGCATTTAATATTCACTTTTAATCGAACTGATGTCTGTGTGTCATGATTAATAAAGTTCTGATTATTTCAACATTTAAGTGATTGGTCCGAGAATTTGCGATTGTTTTTTTTGTTAAGCCTTGGTAAAAGCAATCTGCTGTGAAAGCCATTTAAAAACAAGCGAGTCCATATACTTTCCAGGATACATACACGAATACCAATACTCAATAGAAGTGTTTGTGAGTGAAAGACAATAACATATTCAATTTGCTTTTAAGCGAGTAAAAACGATCGAGACGGGTCTAGATAAGAGCGTGAAAATGATTTGAGATGCTAAAAGTTACACAACTTTCAAATAAAATGAGTATGGACGTGGTGCTCATTGTTAAAGAACTCGGACGTCTGCATAGAGGTACGCCCATTTTATTTGCGCTGTTAGCGATGTGTAGTAATCAAAGAGCCTACATCATTCCCTTTTTCTTATGACTTAAAATCTAGAGGGTGAGTCTCAGTTGACAAATGTCTTCCTTCAGACATCAGTATTAACTTATTAATGTATCTCTTTACATAGTTCAGGCGTTACTCTAAGAAACGTAACATAATAGATAGACAGAGATTACTGAGGCATTATATATATATATATATATATATATATATATATATATATATATATATATATATATATATATATATATATATATATATATATATATATAAAAATCCGGGTATGGTATAGATCCACATGGTATACATACAGGGGACTTGAACGTATCTGAAAAAGGAAAGATAAAAAACAGAAAGGGGCACACAAAAAGGAGTGTTGCCAGAAACAAAGATCATTAAAACAATGAATTAGCGTCAAACACAAGATTGTTGGCAAACAAAATCTGAGAAAAAAAGTTTCAATATTAGGAAGAAACAGAGAAATGTTGTTCGATATATTATACGAGATAAATACTTGCATTAGTGCAAATTCTTGAATTATAATTAGCCATTAAGCTTAGGAGGCTTTCGTTAATTTTGTAGACATATTACAGCTACACTTTCTTTCCGGAATTATATGGCAGTTTATCGAGTTCTCTAATTAGATAGGTTCAAGTGCCAAATGGGGATTATGAAATGAAAATAGCGCATATATGCGAGCATCTTCTCAACGGTCGACATAAGGAGGGCATTACATTATATGCAAAGTAGTGGAAGCAAGATTTACAAGATACTGAGGCAGAGGTTTAAACACAATGTATGCACAATTAGTGTATTTCAAGTCATACAGATTTGTTTGCTACAATGAAAATTTACATGATAGAAAGTGTTTATGTTATGTTTCCTTCTTCTTTTCTAAATAACGGTATTTACACGCCTACTGAAACTTACACGACTGTTCCTCAAATAGTTCGTAGACAACTTCCCATATTCATCATTAATATCATTTTTAAGACAGTCGGCATTGCTGTATACATTTAGATAAGTAGGCTGCTCTAAAACGCTCTAAATAGCCTACTCCAGAGACGTAAAATATAGGCTAGAAAGCAGACATACATATGCCTTCCCGAAATGCTGTTGAATTTGCAGAAAGCTTGTATTAGTGTAGCTGTGTCGACTAGAGTAACCCCTTAAGTACATACATAATTCCCATCTGACAATGTTGCTTCTAACCATGACAAGCCCTGATATCTCAGCAGCGTAACATATAATGTTTATCAACTTTGTAAAGTTTTATAGGTATTTTCTGTTCATCGGAGGCAACACCACTAAAAGCCATAACTTGAGCAGGATATTTTGTGCTGAATGTTCCCTGTTAATTTTGCAATACATCTGTTATTACTGTTGTTCAGAATAGCATAGGGAGTAAATATATTTGTATCTAAAAATATCGTTACAATGAGGTACTTCTTTTGAACACTGTTGTAATGTTATAGCACGTTTCCAATCTCTATTCTTTCACAGCTGTTCTTACCAAGTGGTTTGGTGTTATAGTGTTATAGTGTTACTTCAAGTAATATTTTACTACATTTCCAATAGTCTTGTTGTCTACCTCAGCCGCAATTTCCAATTATCTTATGGATTTGTTTAGATCTTTTAGGATTTGGGATTTAAGAGTTGTTTTAAAGCCATTATAATAGTTGTCTAATTATCATTCCACTCTCTACATTATAAACAGTATGTATGAACAACACACCTATTCTTGAAATCTCCTCTCGTGTGACGAGTGCATTCAGCAAGCACACTCTTAGACGATTGCTTTCTTGATGACTCATATTGGCAAACGTATCTGAAAAAGTATGTATAATAGTGACAGGTATGTTTATGACATAAATATATGCATAGTTTCAAAATAATGTACTTAGTTGCTGCTGAGAAATAACAGCTTAATTTTAATTGCAGATGTTACTTTCCCCTCTGTATATATATATATATATATATATATATATATATATATATATATATATATATATATATATATATATATATATATATATATATATATGAGTGTGAGGGGTTTACATACACAATCGAAGAATATCCGTCCTAGAACAGTTAAAATCAATTCTATGAACTCGGAACAGAACGGTATTGCAACACTTTGTATATTTACTTATGAATAATAAAATCAAGATGTTATAATAATAAACTGTGTGAAATTAAAATCATGATTCCAATATTAATCTATGTCTCTTATAGTAATTTGTTTCTAAAAAATGTCTAAAATTCGAGGCTTAATCCTGAGAAGAAATTACAACTCAGGGATTTTTTCTTACTTATTTTCTATTGATTATCGCATGTATTAAATATGAATGCAAACTGTTTGAATTTCCATTGTGAGTTTTGGTCATATTATGCGCATTTATTCTTTTTTATGTGCTTCCTAAGAAACTGAAACTTCGGGAATAGTGTGTAACTGATATCAAATTGCAATTGGTCCAATTTCACACGCAACGATGTTTTCTAAATTTTCACAGAAGGCTCCTTACTCTCTATGGTGCATGGGCGTAAATCTTTAATAAACTAAATATAGCCCGCATTAAACACATCATCAGCAGTGTTCATAGATTCATAATTAAATGTAAATTAGCTTAGGAAGTAATTGCTACACCCAAATATATAATAAGGCACGCGTATCTTATTTTATATGTACCTGAGTTGCTAGGTTAAGTTCAATATTAATAATAGTACATGCATAACCTCAATAAACATTAAGCCGTGTTTACTTACTTTTAAAACGAATTTCGCCTCCCCCAATATAAATATGTCATAAGCACTGTATAGGGGTTACTTTTTATTTTGATATTTGTTTAATCAGAATTTCTCTCTTCTCTAATTACTGATATCATTTTCTCAGAAATATCCATAAAGCACTGACAATTTAAAATTGAAAAATAAAAAAGTGTACGTTGAAGAAAAACAAAAGGAAAATTAAAGGAATCAGTTCGTATTTGAGGTCAGATTCGAACTACAAAACCCTCTTATTCTAAAATAGATATGTCGTACTAATAACATTTTATTTATATGAAAAAATAAAAACACGATCTACTAATGCACCTTGTATTCATTTGCGGTTGGTTATTTTAAACATTGCAGTTCATAACATATCATGTATCTGTCTACAACATACAAGGACGCTGTAATGATACAACTATCTTCTACTCTATCTGCAAACAAATCCATTTTACTGGAACGTTAATTACTTTATCTGATCCATTTAAATGTACCATTTGTAGAGCGAAACAATAGCTCGATTACTGGCAAAATTCTCCAAATCTATGTAGATACTTAACTATGAGGCTTCAAAGGTAAAATGCTTAACTCATGTTCGGTGAGCCAATATTTTGGAGATAACTATTTCCACTGTTGGGTAACTGCTAGATTGGACTGTTTGCTTTCATGTTATAAGATACAGTGACACCAGTAAATGTGTATTCGTATCTTAAAAGAGAGTAAGACTTCTATTAGAAACTTCCAGTAAGAATTTAAATATTTTAATGGTGCATAATAACTTCTTATTCGAGTATGCATGCATTATAAAAATAATTACATTTTATTGACAGTTATAAAAGAAACTTAAAATGTTGTTTAATTCACAATGCAAATAAGTATAGCTTAATAACAATATTATATACTGTAAAATAGGAGTGTATGTTATAATCAATATTATTATAGAGAGATTGGAATCCCATGTATGTGAATAGATGATGTGTATATATTAGCTACTAATGTGTATAATCTTTATCACAATTTAAATAAATATTTATTACGTGACTTTGATTGTAGAAAATGTTTTGAATATAAGGTGTATACCTGAGAGGTGTTAACCTATTCGTGTGAAATTATTTTCTTTAATTTATTACCAAACACATTTTGTAAATATAATATCATTTTATGCTAAATTTATGTGCAATAATGTACTTAACTTTACCTGAGAGTAAGATAATGCATTTATACTATGTATACATACATGTCGGTTGGATATAAAAACTACTGACCAATGAATTATTTCATGGAACATAAAAAGAAACTTATTGTATCGTTTTTCACATGCATATTTGAAAATGGTGAATATTTGCCGGGATACTAAGGTGTGTACAGAAATGTCTCTGTTACTCGTTGTACTACGATTATAGGGTTACATTAGGTCACTGAGTAAAAAGGATTGACCACTAATGAACAATTTCTATGCGTATTAAGAAGACCATCGTGAGTTAGAATTCCTTACACACTAGAAATTCTTACATGTGTCATAACCGGTAATCACTCATTCGTGAAACAGATGGCGTTTACTTGAGACTAGATTACAAGGCACATCATATCAAGTACTTGCAAACACTATTTCAACTCACTTTGCCTTATCGCACCAGCGGTTGCACCTGGTTCACAGTAATAACGGCAGATGTATCTCTCCATAATCTTGTCTCTCCGCTACAGATCATACTTTACGACTACAAGTGCCCAATATCCGATTCCAGTGACAATTTCAAACATATATAAACTACTTCTCACATTAATACGAACGTGACTATTATCATTAGCATTTTTAATTTTAGTTATCATACCAGTTGTAGACTGTAATTGCTTTTTGTACACACACGGTGATTTCTTTGGAAATTATATCCGGGTCTAGATGGTACTAGAGCTTCTCTAATGTTCCATTATCTGCAAAATACTCTCTGTATATGTTCCATTGCGGAAACCTATGTATGTGCCACGTTCTTATCCTTTTTCTGGAGGGGGGGTATGAGTTATGGTATAGCTAGTAGTTAACATACCATCAGAACGTATCTATATTGTTTATTCGTTTGTTGATTAGTTGTTCTACTGTTTCGCATATTACTACAATCATGTTTACAACCGTAGCTGTAATGTTCCACAACTCCTTTATCTTTCTACTATGTTAGATAACTTTACATAGCTTATAGATGTGGGCACTGGCTTTACCATGTCATCGGTAAAGACGAGGAGGTTCTCTATTTGCTTTGTATTGAATATTACCATGTTCTTGTGTGGCTCCAATTAATTAGGGCAGGCTATATAATGTTTGGGATATATCATATAATGATTCGGATATATTATATAATGTTTGGGATTAATTATGTAATGTTTGGGTAGATTACTATAATTCATTTTGATATCGTGTAATATTTGTATATGTATGAACAGAGTTTACAGTTGCTATTTTCCTTGGCCTTGTCTACCTAATTTTAATGTAGTATCTTTTGATGACCTTGATTAATTTTCATGTTCATAGTGACTTGGTTTCTCTTTTAAGTAATCGTCTACTGCACCGTGCCCATGTTTTTTTCGGATGCGATTACTTTGTCAACTATTTAGAAAGTCTATGTAGCTGCTTCTCTTCACAGTTGTATTTACTCACATTTTTAGTCTCGTTTCATTGTTTTACGTTATCAGCGCGACGTGTTGCAGCTTTAATCAGAATCTGTAATTTGTTTCAGACAGGTTTCTTATTTTCTTATTTTATCATCTATGGAACTTTCAATACTACCTTGTCTACTTCGCACTTCTGTTTGGGTACTGTTAACTTGGGCTTATGCATTACT
The DNA here is from genome assembly GCA_963556195.1 of Sepiola atlantica. Lineage (NCBI taxonomy): Eukaryota > Metazoa > Mollusca > Cephalopoda > Sepiida > Sepiolidae > Sepiola > Sepiola atlantica. The sequence goes on from OY744536.1 coordinate 62,712,393, forward strand.
TTTATGTATCTGTGATTCAGGTTACTGAGTTCTTCTTTGCTCCACTTGATGTGGGTCTAGGACACCGTGTTACGTTTTAGCTTATCGGAGCGTGTACACACGTATACACTTGTCGTCGTCGGGACCCCCAGTTGTTGATCATCTGTAAACAAAACTCAAACGAAGATGTAAGTTCATGAGAATGTTTATTATTAATGATAACTTAGACAATTCATAAACGCAGACTCAGAGAGACAAAAACACTTTAACATGTGGAATGCCACACTAGCCAGCGATGCGTAACAAAACAGATAGACATATGCGTAGTTTTTGTCGGCGTTTCAACTAGCTGGATTGTGCATAATGCGGGCGTTTTCTATGTGTTCGATTTGCTAAAAGTGTTTCAAAGGAGAGACCGAGAGTTAAATTCTTACTTTACATCAGTGAATTACTTTTCCATTTATTTAACGGATTTAGTCTTGTTACAATACCACCAAAGATAACGTTGGTTATTTTATGTATATGTTCCATACCAAATAAGGTTGTTTAATGTCAATTGTGTACTTCTCAAGTGCTATCTTTCAATAGTCTCTTTAATATCTAGTGATTGGGTTGTGACTGATGACAAACTGTCTAGTTATTTATTACTACTAGTATTAGTAGTAGTAATGTTAGTAATCCAGGTTGTAGAGTGCTATCGAAAGTTAAAGAGTCTAAACATCTGCTGGTTGACGGCGGTTAAGAGGTGTTTTAAAAGGGGTGTGGAATTATTTATACAATACCACTAATTACTATATCTCTTTTTTTCTATTTCTTCCCGTTCGTTAATACTTTCTTTATTTCTCTTTTTATTATTGTTGAACTTTTCTTTATCTTACTTTTTGCAACTACGAGAGAGAAACGCCTAGTCGTTAAAAACTTATTTAAAGTGTAGACGTTTCTGCTTAGCACGATAGTTCCAGTTTTCATGTTTTTCGAAATGCGAATATAAATATGTTTTTATATAAAACGTCATGTTCCCTTTTTCTTCAAGTATTCACTTTACAACGACTATTGCTATTTTATGGCGTAAACGTAATTTCTTTATTGTAAATAATTTATGATATCTTACTGTGAGGGTTTTACCTATTAGGCCAGGCAGCAGACCATATCTTTTTAGAATCTAAAGACACCACGAGTACAATCAGAGATGTGACTAGCGTACTCCGGGTTCTTGTGGTACCGTGCCAAAATTATAAGACTACACCTGAAAGACTTCACAGGCCACGGTAGTTTAAAAATGGTCTTCTGCCAACGATAGTTTCACAACAAGAAATAAACGTAGATTCCCAGTACTCCCCTACTTCTTTCTAACACTGTTGAACATCATTATGCGTATTTACTACACTTAAAAAAGGAAAGTTGTTTGATTAATAAAAGATTGGTAAAACAAGTGTTGTGAAATAGAAAGATGTCGACACATTGAAAGATGTTTGAAGAACAAGAAAGATGTTTGAAAGAAAACAAGATCTTGATACAAAGAAATGTGGTGGCGAAAAGAAAGGTTGTTAATAATAAAATATGGTGAACAGAAATGAGTATTGTTGAAACACACATGGTCGACAAAATATATTGTAGACACAAAGATGTTGACACAAATAGTTTACAAAAAGACAAATCGTTCAGACAACAAATATGATACGCGAAAAGATGGTCGAAAACAAAAACGATATCTGAGAAAAATAAAGACAGTGCAAAACAGAATGATTTTGACGAAGGAAAAGCGGCTTGAAAAGAATAGAAAGATTGTGTATGAAACAAAAGGTGATTTTAAAAATATGATTAGCAAATTAACATTTTTTTAAATAAAAAATGATAGAAGTAAATACAAGATAGATTACAAAAAAATCGTAAACAAAAAGAAAAAGAAAAAGAAATGCTTGCCAAAAAGATAATTGGCTAAAGAGAAATTGCGGGTTAAAGAAGAAAAGTGCACAAAACAACGTTAGGTAACATAAAAGATGGCGTTAAAAACAAAGAGCATTAACACAAAAGTTGAGGCAAAAAAGCATGACTGATGAAAAACAGACTATTATTAAAAGAAAGGTTATGGATTAACAAAGATAGTGAAATGAGGAAATATTTACGACAAAATGTTAGGTGTTTGATGAGAAAGCAGGTAGTAATAAAAACGATAGATGGTTTAAAGTAATAATACTAGTTTATAAAATAGGTTGTTGATAAAGAGTAAAATGGTTACCAAAGAAGATATGGTTGAAAAAGAACGAAAGATCGTTGACTAAAACAGAGACTGTGGACGAAGGACAGATGGTTGACAAAAAATATCATAGTTTACAAAAACAAGAATTAAGAAGGTAAAGCGAAAGATGATTGGTAAAAAACAATGGAAGAAACAATCGAAGATGTTTGACGAAATATTACGAAATACAAAGAATGGGGACAAAAAGGAAGGTGGTGACGAAAATTACGGTTTACAAAGTGAAAGTAAAAGCAAGTAATAACGATAACTGAGGACACAAAGAATAGCAGCTTTCAGCGTATTTGCTTCTTTCTGTTGCCGGTGTGTTTTCTTCTTTTCCACTTAAGCAAACAAAAAATAGTTCGTTATAAGTAGCAGCAGTATTTATTTCAATTCGATTCAGTGGCAATGTTAGCTTTAAGACGAATAGAGCAGAAACGCAACACAAAAAACATCACCGCCGACAATTCAAAACACACACGAACGATGTTATCTGAATGACGTTCAAAAACAAATTCTCCCCGAGAATAAAAATGTGTACTTTATTTATTGATCACTTTTAAACTACTGAAAGCGCTTGGTTTGGATAATCAGGTACGTTGGAGCGTCATTTCGAAATCAAACAGTTTCAGGTTCGCTCCCGCACGCAGCAACGTTTTCTTGTGCAAATCAATAAGATGCAGAATATTAAAAAAAGAGAATTTACAAAAGACCGCTGGTTCAAAAACGGGGAATGTTGTCGAAAAAGAAAGCTCTCTTAAGAAATAAGGATATTCGTAAAAAGTATGAGGTTAGTTGACCAAAATAAATTAGTTAAAAAATAAGAAAGATGTTTTACAGAAATCAAAAAAGAAATGAAATGGAAAAATGCTGGAGAGAATGAAAAAAAGGAAGCGAGTGGAGATCAAAAACTATATTTGACGAAAAGATGTTTTCAAAAAATGATTTGAAAAAAAAGAAAGTCTGCTTACAAAAGAGAAATATAGTGGATGAAACCAAAGTTGTTGACGAAAATACATATAGTTAAAAGAAAAAAATAGTTAGGGTAGAAAAAAAAATAGTTAGATGGTAGAAATAAAATAACGAAGCTGAGAAAAATATGTTTTTTGAAAATAATATAGTAGACGAAAAGTAACATAACCAAACATAACCAAATTGTAGGTGATGAAAATAAAATATTTGACAAGAAAGTAAGGTAGAGGAAAACTAATTATTCGACATTCATGTAGAAACATCGATCGATAAATTCAAATAATGATTTAATCAGGGCGAATCTTTAATTATAATGGGTCATTAAGTAAACGGGCCTTTCATTCATTTTATGACTCGTTGTTCTTATTACCGCTTCACTTGTTCACCGGAATTACCCAACAGTTTATGATATTCTCTAATTGGGCAGAGTCAAGTGCCAAAGAGAGATTATAAAATAAACGATGCCATAGATTAGTGAGCTTCTTGCTTTGTTTTGTCAACGATAGAAGAGTAAACGATATAAGTTTAGAAAATATAAAGACATGATATATATATATATATATATATATATATATATATATATATATGTGTGTGTTTCATTTTATTTGATTCGATGTTCTCAGAAATCAAGGGGTACCTTCCTGGGACAAACACATGATATCTATATGAGATACATATGTGTTACAATAATTTCTGTTTTTCCGGTCTAACGTAAAGAAGTTAACACTATTATGTTTCCTCTCCACAATTGACCAGCTAATTATGTAATATTATATATTTCTTAGGGTATTTTGGCCTTACTCGATTCCAGGACAATACTACATTTAGTCTGGTGGAGTATCCAGCTAAGTGGAGTTACTTGAGGCAACATGAATTGGAGAAGATGCAGCATTGCTCGTATGAACCATTGTATAGCTGTGTAAAGGGGATCATATTTAGGCTTGGAATACTATGTTATTTTGTATATGTGATCAGGAATTTCTTGTAGTGTGAAGTATCCTAATGCCATGGCGTCCTGACAGACGCTTGTACATAGATACCGAATACACACGGGAAAGTGTCTAGTATGTAATTCAGACTCCATATATATATATATATATATATATATATATATATATATATATATATATATATATGTATATATGTATATATATATATATATATATATATATATATATATATAGTCGAAGAATTTAAACATAGACTAGTACGTAAATATAAAGTATATTTCGACCACGTTCGTTGTATACTCAAGTCAGTATTTCTATATATGCCTTCCTTCGCATAACTTGAACTTAAATTACCTTATAACGCTTGCTTGCGGAGTCTGAAGTGATCATTCCCTACACTGATAAGAGCGAAAGCTTTAAACGCTGGCATATGCAAGCAAAATTAATTAACTATTAGTTATTTAAAACGTAATATTTTTATAAGCCATTTTAATACGATTGAAGTTGAGCCCTGTTCAGGGAAGTTGAACATAAACTGACACGTAATATAGGGGGTATTCCGACAACATTCGTTCAATGCTCTAGTCAGTATTTCTATGTGTTACTCCCTTCAATTAAATAGAACTTAAAATCCCAATTTTACGTGGTAAAGTCGCGTGGTTGTATGGTTATGCTGGCTTGCGAAGTCGAGGTTGATTCTGTATTTGGAATTCCAACTTTGCGACCGTCTGTGATTATAATTCCCTACACTTATGTGAGCGAAAACATGAAAAGCTTGCGCATGTAGGTTATAATTATTTCATATTATTTACATAAAAAACGTTATATATATATGTATATATATATATATATATATATATATATATATATATATATATATGTGTGTGTTGTGTGTGTGTGTGTGTGTGTGTGTGTGTGTGTGTGTATTTACATATATATATATATTTGGATTTTTCACTTGGAAAATAGATTATTCAGTGATGATCGGGATTAGGCCAATGAAAATAAGCTCGATGATACTCGATTACAGCGTACAGAGCATTTATATTTGATTGTGTGAAGGCTTACCAAAGCATTCCGTTCAGGAGCCCAATCAACACCACAAAATACTTTTTCATTCAAAGATTATTTATTTCTCATTTTCAAATTAAATATTTTTTTAACTACACGTGTTTCACTACCAAGCATGTCTTTGCTTGGCAGATCATCAGGAAAATTAAGTACCTGGAATAAGAATTACAACAACCGGCAATACACAATGTGGTTTTGCTTTAATTGAGGTCACTTAAGAAGGGAAGAAGAAAATTAAATAAAAAATAAAAAATAAATCTGGTAAAAATATAGAGAATGTCTTAGAAAAATATCTCGCAAGATTTTCACAACATTGTTGCTACTAGGCGAAATAGCAAAAAATTAGTCGTAAACCAGTTGAAGCAGCAAAAAAATTAGTGCCAAATGCACTCAAATGGAACAGTAATAATGGACGAGAATACACTTTCTCGACGGGCGGCACAACTATGAAAAAATATCCCCCCCCCCCAAACAAAGACCAAACAGTCAAAACTCCGTTCCCAAGTTAACATGCCAAGCCAATGATAATATTGGCATTCCATATCTATTCCATCAAAAGGGAAGGCAACATAAATGTCCGTTTGTAATGCATGCGGTCGTCCTAGCCTTATTTCCAAGGCTGACTTGCTCCCTTTCGAGATGAACACTCTACGAGACAAATGAATAACACTCCCGCAGAAACTCCCCTTTCAAGAAACACTCCCTAACTAGTAGACAATTTAATTTGAAAATGATAAATAGATAATTTTTGAATGAAAAAGTATTTTGTGCTGTTGATTGATTTCCTGAACGGAATGTTTTGCTAAATATTAATATTTTTTTATTATTTTTTGATTTTGATTTTGATTTTAACATTTTGATTCTTAACGGTTCCAACCACGTGACTTTCCAACTTTTGCAATTTTAAATTTATTTTCTATCTTCATCTTTTCTCTCCATTTTATTCTTTCCATATATGATCTAAGGTTAAGATCGAATTCTTACTCTTCCTGATGAGCTCTCAGTTTATAATAGATGTTGTTATCACATCGACATGCCAGTGTCGCAGATTTTGTACATGTCTGTGTAAATAAATATAATCATATATTGAAGCTCTATTTAATATTGAGCACTTTTTATGAACCCGGTTGACAATTCTTTGGATTACCACCCTGTGGATGGTTTACCTGGATTGTTATTATATATATATATATATATATATAAATATATATATATATATATATATATATATATATATATATATATATAAATGAAGGAGAGTGGAAAGGAATTAGAGAAAGCAAAAGCCAAATCAAAATTCAATTCAAAAGTTCAAAGCAAGGTATAATCCGCAAAAAGGCAATTTATTCAAGTTAAATTTTCCTTAAGCCAGGCTTTTCAAAGATCAAAATCTTATCATCAGAGGAAGTCGCTGGGATAGATAAGTTGGCAATGGCCAAGATTTAAAATTTGAAAAAATGAAATAAAATAAAAATTGTAGGGAAGGAAACGTAGGGCAAAACTGTGCCAGGGTGCAAGCAAATGTCCGATTGCCAAAAAGTCCGGTGTCGAAGAGTCCAGCGGAGAGGATATGATGTAGATAGGTAGGTCGTTAGAGGCACGAGAAGTAATGAGAGAAGTTTCAAAGTTAAACTCCAAGAAGCCACAACTTCAGGTACGGCGAAAATAGAAAATCTACCTGCTCTATCCTGGATATTGAGCTGTATACTCTTCACAATAGGGTTTTACCTTTCCTAAAAGTTCGCTTTTAGTACACCTCTTTATTATATATATATATATATATATATATATATATATATATATATATATATATATATATATATATATATATATATACTGGAAGCGTTCTGAATGTATTGAAATTAGAGAAATCTTGCGTGGTCGGTGACACATGACTATGGTTCAAATATGAGTTTCTTTAAATATTAAAGGGTGTTTCCATAGTATGCTCTAAACGCCGATTAAAACAATTAAAATTACTTGTATTTTGGTAGATATTTTAAACTAATTGTGAAAAAGTCACAAAGAATAAGAAGGATTTGCAATTGATTCCCAATTCTATCAATCGATATTAAATTTAATTTAATTATTATTTTCCAACCCTTAAGTCATGCTTTTCATCACTTTACGAGTGAATTGTTTTCAGAGAAGTATATTAAATAAATATAGATGTCTACTGTCATTTGTGAGTATTAGCTTAAAAAAGGTTCAACATTTCGGAGGTTTATTTATATACAGCGTCAGATATGCTTGAAGATATCCGGTAATTATCTATATGATGAAAGAAAACGTACGCGTGCCCAGCTTGCTTTAATAATCACATACGCAAATGAAGTTTTTATGAGAAAAAAAAACAAGGTATATTTGAATAAAAACTGATGATAACAGTAAAAATAAAATTAGGTATCATCTCGTATGAACATTTTATTTCATGGATAAAAAAGTCACTAAAATATTCCTTTATTATTATTAAACTTTAACGAAGGAAAAATATCGAGTTTGGTCTTATTTTTCGGATCGATTCATAATACTTTCTTATCGATTTATTTTATCTCTTTTCTTATTGATTATTTTTGTATTTTATCCATTAGTTCATTTTCCTATCGATAGTGAGAGGAAGCATTTCGTCTTCCTTTACATCGATTTGTTTTCTTTCAATTATTTCCAGTTTTAAATATTCATTAAATTGCGAAGTGACATCGAGAGAGCGGCATATATTATTATTTTGTAATTTACAGCAATCTATTCTTTATATTTTCAAAATATGTATGAAGTACCTGTAAACTAGTGACAACTGAAGTGAAAAATGTAAACAACACACTTATTTTTTAATAGACTTCAATTCCAAATCACATCATACTTTTCAGGGAATTCCAAATAATACATATGTTTCATGCATACGTATACTCGCTTGAGTACACAAATTAGCACAATTAGAAATTACTTAACTTGAACAATGCCACGAAAAAACTAAATGTAGACTTCATATCGTCTCAATGAAACAGTTTAATTAATTTACAAACAATTATCGCCCGTTCGATGAACATTGGACACATAATTATGTTTATAAAAATGTCGTTATGCTTTTAGGTAAGCAACAATTGTAATGTATAAAAAGAAAGAAAAATGAGCAAATTAACTTAAAACACAAAATAAACAAGAAAAAAACAACTACGATCGATACATTCATTTCCAGTGGTAATATACGCATGTACTAATCAGGTTATGCAATTTATTTGGGCATTACATGGAGAAAATATGTTTTCGTAATGGAAAATATTACTTTGATAATTGTGATACGTGTCATAAGAATAGTCAAGTTTTCATCAAATTAACTTTGTTAAATTTGTTGAAAATTGACAAATTTGCGTACCTGACTGAGGTTGAGTCGCTCAGGTGGTTTGTATCGTGTCGTTTCGTTTCGGTATAAGTGGAGTTTATGCTACTTGTAGTGAGCATGATACATCGGAACCTGAATGTGAAAAAAACACTGGGGTAAAGAAATAAGAACGTTTGGACAGGTTGCAGAGAAAACAGTTATTATAAAATGGATACAAAATACATATATGAACTCTCCTAAAATATTTTTGTATATAAACATATATTGTTTAATTATTTCTATGCATGAAGTTAACTCCTAAAATAAATATCTGATCATTATATATTTAGTTACAGAGCTACCACGCGTATTAGCTTGTAATGTGGCATATATTTAGTTAGATATAGTTTAATGAAAAAGAAAGGAACAGAGTGTGGAAGAGATTCTTAGTAATGCAGTGACTCCGAATAGAAATGTTACCAATACGTATTGAACATGAATTAATAAGTACTCCCTTTATTTATATATCCTACATAGTAATTTAATTTTTCTTCGTGGATATAAAATATGCAAATCCTTTGGTTTAAAAATTGAACTATATCAGCTTTGCATTAGAGTTGATGCATAGTGATTTACACAGATTAAGCAAAATGTCATGAATTTAAATTTCTTCTTAAGACCACAGCAGCTGAAACCTTTGATTTGAGATATTTTCTAGAATCCAAATCATATAATGCATTTTGGTCAAAATTCTAAAAATGTTTTAGATGATTTAATTTGAAATGTAACATGCATAAAGCATATGCACGTGGTACACACTTTTATGTTTAGGGAATACATGCAATATATATATATATATATATATATATATATATATATATATATATATATATATATATATATATATATATATATATAAATCCCCCTTTTTATTTTATTTACTTACTATTATATATTATTTATTTATGAATTTTCCAACAAATGTTAAGTCTACACTATTTTGGATTTAGTTAGTTTCTCTGGGAATTTAAACTGCATTTTCCTTCTTTTTTTTGTCTTTTTGTTTAAAATAACTCAAAGCTTCTTTAGACTATATATATATATATATGTGTGTATATATGTATATATATATAATATATATATATATATATATATATATATATATATATATATATATATATATATTTATATATACAATTTAATAAAAGATATGTGTAATTTTTATCCACATACATATGTGTTTCATTCTTTTTCCGGGATCATCATCGTGGACAATGATTATTCTGCAAGTCGTACGATCCAAATCTCAGATCCAAGTCACATTAAAATTGCAAGTCATAACCTCTCTATCGATGCGACTAACATAACAACCACGGAGAAATAAGAGAATTCACGTCTATCTAGTCTATACTAGCGGGCATATATACTAGGTTGTGACAACAGTTGAAACAATCATATTGGACCGTAGATTGAATTAACAATTAATTTGGTAACCTATTTTGACACCTCTTAACTGCCTCGTACGGCATTAAAGGGAGCTATGAACAATATTATGATACATATTTCGTCTTATTCTCATACACAGCTTTTTCCCCTGGAATGATCAGCGTAGAGGATGAGTGTTCTACTTGTCGCACGATTCGAACCCTAGACAAAAGTCACCGTTTAACTTTCAAGTCTGAACGTCTCTATGTATGTGGTCAAACAACATTTCTCTATATATTTTCATAATTTCAGATTTGGTTGAACAAATTGTTTTTTTTTAAATGACTAATCCCGCAATGCGATAACGCAAAAGTAACTATATAACTTTTTAATATAGAGATAGACATATGCCATACTTAAAAAAAGTTGAATTAACTGGAGGGATGTAATAAACAAAACGATGAGTTTGAGACATCAGCAATTAACATGTTTTAGTCTTGTGTGTCCGAACATAACATTATACTAAGCCAGTATTCGTGGGCACGTATTATAAAATGTATTTTACAAATCTACATGGACTAAAACAATCCACGCAAATAGATATTAAGAACAACATAAAACCCTGTTGGTAACAATTCATGAACACATTCAACGTGATCTTGCATGTGTTTTTAAATAACTTGTCATCAATTACCAGAAAAAAAACACATCCAATTAGTTTGCGGCATTTAATAAAAAGCACGATGAGTCAGAGCGGTATTTAATTAACTTGTATATTTAGTTATTTTCTACAAGAACCCACCTCTCTCTTTTTTCTCTCCCTCTCTGTCTGCCCGTCTCCCTCTCTCTCTATCTATATATATATCAATCTCTCTCTTTCCATCTCTCTGTCTCTCTCTCTCTCCCTCTCTCTCTCTGTCTCTCTCTCTCTCTCTCTCTCTATATATATATATATATATGTGTGGGGTGTGTGTGTGTGTGTGTGTGTGTGGTGTGTGTGTGTGTGTATGTGTGCATGCGTTTGTGTCTGTTTTCATATGAGTAAACGTCCGAGACTAATAAATTAATTATTGTATATTTTGAAACTCAGTTTCTATATATTAGGGTAAGTGGAAGTGTCTGCTACATTTAATTTAATTATGTGTCATGCGAGGGACGTAAGAAACTCTTTTTGTGAAAATTCAGATACTACTAACTTTGATAAACATTTCAACCAATCGTATTAACCAATAAATAATCTCAAAGTTTCTTTTAAATATTTTAAATGGTTTTCAAGAAAGACAATCTATGCGTTCACCATTTTATTTGTTAATTAAAAAGTTCGCATTTACTCGAAAATGTGATCCATTGGTATTAGACACGAATTAATTCGGATTCACTTTCATGTCCTAGAGAATATTCGTAGAAAAGAGCGTATCTTCGTCGTTAATAATATAATATAGTAAACGGTGTATAGCAGAAATAATAACAATACTACTACTACTACTACTACTACTACGTATAAGAATAAGAATAAGAATAAGAATAAGAATAAGAATAAGAATAAGAATAAGAATAAGAATAAGAATAAGAATATATACATGCTTTATAATTTGTTTAAATTTACATCTCCATTCCGAGGTTTCGGCATATTTAGCCACTTAAGAAGAACTTTCGTATTGGTATTATTATTAATTATATTTATTTATTTATGAGCCATACATATTTATTAGTTATTCCTTACGACGCCGCTGCATATTGTCTACCTTGACCATGACATAGCCTTCGACCCCGTAGAAACACAATGTAATTTGTTACACAGTTCGACACATTGGAGTGCCTGAAGGGCTGGTTTACCACTCACGTGTGGTGTAAACCAATGCTCAGTCATCTTCCCGCTGCTCTTTATTATTTTCTTGGACGCTACTATCAAGAACCTGCATCGGCTCGTGTCCTGAAAACACTTCTACGCAGCTGATGTCCTGCTCGCCTTCTACAGTAAAGCCGACCTGCAATGAATCAAGTCCTGGAAGGACAGACTGTCGCAGTTTGTTCAGCGGCTAAACATAAAAAACGGGATATTTAACTACCGATAAATAAGAACATGGCACCATCTAATTTGACAGAAAAGATCTCCTACGAACGCACGAGGTCAAGTATTTTAGCGATGACAGCAACATCATCGTAGAAGTCACTGTGTGCATCAATGTTACCTGACTAAATGCCGCACTACAATCGGTATCCTCTGTGATCGCGACATCAATGACCGTTCAAAGTCGAATATATACCAGACTGTTGTGAGATCAGTTGCTTTGTACGTCTGCGGGTGCTTGCCGACAACAGCGAAGCACGAGCGAAGATTCGCCGTTATTAAAAACAAAAATGTTCAGCTGGCTATCAAGAATTTCACCGCTTGACTGCATCTTTAATGACAACCCACGAAGGCGTTACGACATACCTGTGATCGAGACTGAGATGGAATTTTCTTATTTGCTAATCATTGTTATTCACACAATTGGTTCATTGAATTGTATTGTTATCCTCTGTAATAATTAATAGTTCAAACAATCTATACACATCCCTGGATGTATATATTATTAGTTAAGGCTAATATTCGTATCGTGTTCGATATATTAAAATGTGTGGTGCGTATATACCATCTCAAATTATCCATGTGCATATCTGTGGATTCAGGGATCATCCACTTTAAATTGGAAATGTTTATATTGAAATCGTAATGTTCGAACTGAACAATTTAGCATTAGCTATTATTGCGTGTAATAAGAATTCAACCATCAACCTGAACATTAAATTTCCTTAAAACTGATCGTTAATAAACGACTAAATCATTACCGCACGCGTCCAAACGGATTAAGGCGAATATATCCGCCCGTTGTTTAAGTAAAACGTTCGTGTTATGGTACTTTACCTATACAAACTACTTGCACCTTTCTACTCACCATAAACACTGGGGGTACCTGCTTCTCAGTGTTGCAGCGACCCCTTCCCGTTCAGTTTCTCAGGTTGTCTCCCCTGGTTGGGCTAGAGTAAGTTTACTGCTTACTGTCTGAGGCGCCCTTATCTGGGAATGTCGACGGGCTCTCCATGCTATTTTTTCTAGGCCAGAGTGCATCTCCTTTAAGTGCACTGGCTTGACTCTCCCCACCTTCTGATTTTGTGTTACATATTTCTGCGGTGGGAAATGAATTAGATAGCTGCGGCGACCCTAGCTTGTTCAGTCTCTCAGTGACGTTGATTGATAGAGGAATTCGAGATGGAGTAATACCAGCTGAGGATTCGTTTTCGACAATCAGTTCGGCAGGAAATAAACCATTTTTATCTGTCGGGCTGAGGTATTGGTCCTTGGTGGTCCTAGGAGGTGCACCATCCAAGGCTTTTTCTTCCCCTCTTTTAGCTGAAGTAAGTTTATTGCTTACTGCCTTAGTAACCATACCCAGATAATGCCGACGGGGCTGCCCAGGCTATTTGTTCTAGGCTGCATTGCTCTAGTTTTGGAGCACTGGCTTGTCTACCTTTACCTTCCGACCTTGTGTCACATATTCCTGCAGTGGGAAGGAGTTACATAGCTGCTACAACCCCAGTCCGTTCAGTCTACATGAACCCAGCTTGATTAAGAATATCAGGATTGGGAAATACCAGTCGAGGAGTCGTTCCCTACAATCAGTCCGGAGGGAACTGGGCCATTTCGGTGGCCTTTTATCGTTTGGACTGAGGTATTAGTCCTGAGTCGTGCAAGAAGGTGCACCCTCAAAATCCATTGCCTATTCTTTTAGGGTGTTGTAAGTTTATTGCTTACTGCCTGAGTTGGTCACGCCGCTAAATGCCAACGGGGCTGTCCAGGCTATTTTTGCTGCGCTAGAGTGTTTCGACTTTAAGACCGCTGGCTTGACCCTCCCCCACCTTCCGGTTTAGTGTCACATATTCTTGCGGTTCAAAGGAATTAAATACCTGGGCCGACCTCAACCAGTTCATTTTATCAGTAATTTCGGTTGCTGAAAAGCAACGGGATAGGCTAATACCAGTCGAGAAATCGTTCTCAAAAATCAGTCCGACAAAAACATAACTATTTCGATGGCCTTTTATCTATCGGGCTGGGGTATTGGTATTTGGTTTTTCTAGGAAGTGCAATTTTCCAGGCCCTGCCTCCCGTTTTTGGGGTGGGGATGGTTTATTGTTTACTGCTTGAGGTGCCACTTCCTTCACCGAGGGATGCAGACAGAACTGACCAGGCTATTTTTGCTAGGTCAGATTGTTCCTCTATTTGGAGTGTGTACTTGAATCTACTGAACCTTTCGACCTTGTGCGATATAATCCATGTTGTGGGAAGGAATTTAATACCTGTAACAACACCAGTCTATACTGGCAGTAAACACTTACGTACAACCACTCTTGTTCTTTGTTGTATTCTACTGTTTTCAACATACTTGTTTTCTGTTAACTTTAAGTTCGTGTTTTACTGCCGGTCCATATATAGACAAATAACGACAAAATACTGTAATGGATTTCTAAGAACCTTTAAATAGACGGAACAACTGGCGACGAAGTAATATAAGGAGTTTTTCGAACCTTAAAAATGTACAAATGTGGAGAAATGTAACTGACTTTACCGGCGGACCAACAAATAAAAATCACGTAAAACATCAATGTATTTCCTCTGAGAGAAGAAAAGTCATTGATTTTTTATTGCTATTCCAACACTGTGTTATTTTTTAAAAGGAAAACGATACATGAAATTAGGAATACTCTTCAAAACAAATGTTCTGCCGCCGAAATAAACACAAATTTAAACCTTATGTTGTATGTTCACTAAAGTGCTGACTATAAATTCTACAGTTACGTGTTAAGCGTCCAAAAAAAGTGATTTCTTTTAGTCGAGAATAAAGAAGTGTGATACTTTTTTTCTATATTTACAACTAAGATTACGTTTAGCAGCGTAATATGAAAGAAAAACCTTAAACATTACCATACTCTACAACGACACATGTAAATAATGGTAGATGTTAAAAAGCTATCACAAAACTTGTAACATTCTAAATGAAACAACAACACAAAGCTGAAGAAAGACAGCAGGAACATAAACTAAGAAAGTCAAATAAGATCTCAAAAGATTATTCTAGAACAAAAACAAAAGCCGACTGAAGGCTACATAACACAACCGATAGACGTCTTGAACTAAAACAAAGCCTACGAAAACACTGCTAGAACAAAATCAAAATTACTAGAACAAAAAGAAGCCGACGAAAAGCTACAAACACAGAAGAAATACTTTAAGATCAAAAATTTAAAAAATCGAATGATTATTACAAACAATATCGAACACGTGTCAAAGTAACGGACATGTTAATGCTTTTTCGCAGAATGCCGTTTAGGGTGCAACTGACCATTTTACTTAATCCTCAAACAGGGATACACTTTTGCTTCATATTTCAGAAGATATAATAAGCTATATGAAATAGTTTGTAGATATTGAGTAGACTCTAAAAAAGTTCGAGTACTTCTATGAAAATAAGGCACCGCTGAACATACCTAATTCGTGCACAGACTGTTACCCCTAAAAAATAGCGACTTTATTTTTTTATGAAACGGTTACACTGTTAACAGATTTATTTCGTTCTAAGACTTCTCTGCTTCACAAACAGTAGAAGTGTTTATAGTCAAAAAGATAGCGAAGACTACGCAACGTTCGCGTTAATCGTTGATAAGTGACTATTTTAAATAAGCTGAACTTAGCGTGGATAACTTCAAATATTTAATATTCGTGCAATGACTTGTATAAGTAAAACACGTAGAAATCAGACGTAGGGTTCTGAACAAGTCAGAAAGTGAAAAATATTTACCATTACAGACAAATATCGCAGATTGCCTGAATTGTTTAAGAACAACTCAAAACAAAAGGAATTATGTTCATGCTCCTACAAAAACAAGCCAGCCCAATAAAAACAGAGTAAATTACAACCAAACCTCTGTTTCAGTTGTGGATACCTTAATTGGGTAACAGATTGCCCATACCGTTTTAAAACCTGTCTGACTTGTAATGAAGTTGTACACACAAGTGTTCATTGAAGAACAAATACAGGAAATAACACTCGAGTGAAATTCAGAAAGACGAAAGAACAGAGCGACAGAATTATGAGAAAACATGTACAGAAAAAAATCCATAATAAAAATGTAAAATCACAAGTAGATTGTTGTTCAAACGTGTCGATTATTAACATCGATACATCGATAAAGTGTGATGAACCGACCATGCTAAGAACCAACAAAATAGCCAGAACTGTGACTGGTAAATAAAATCGAGAGTGAAATTATTACTGACATTACTTTGTACAGAAGTATAAAAAAGTAAAAAGGTTCGAAATTAAAACAACTATTAATAGTTAATTTAGCACAAACGTATAACAACGGTTTAACCCATTGAGGTTTCGGACCAACATCGTTGGGTAGAAAATTAAAAAAAATGGCGACCGAGTAAGAAAAACGAAAGAACGAATTTGTTTCAATGATTTAAAAATCGCATGAAATAGACACAAGATGAATTGCCTGACGAAATTAAAGCACATAAGGAAACAGAATTCATGCTGCAAATAGAAACCACTAAACTTAAGGAAATGAAGTCACATTCTTCGGATAACCTTTTTAATGTTAATAGGAGTTACTAATGGTTTCACAGTGTTCAAAGTTAAAAGATGTGCTCCAAAATCAGAAGTCTACAATGAAATGGCTGGAGGATATGAACTCTGAATTATAGACAGGACCTTGAGTTCTCTAATAAGAGATACCTAAATCAAATTAAGAAACGACGATCGGAAAACACCGACAATAAATGTTATCAGATACAACACTTTCGACATACATCTACCCCCAACAGCCTCAGAATAACGTCAATCCAAAAAGGAAACGTTACTGTGATTCTTGAGGAGGTAATCTTTAGGAAGAGACGTTATGGTACCTCCACTATATGCACTACTTGGCTTCTCCCACTCACCATAGTTATCGGGAGCATCTGCTTCTCAGTGTTAGAAGTACACCAGTGTATACTGTCAGTCAAGCTGGCGTACAACCACTCTTCTTTTTATGTAGTATTCTACTTGTTTCAATGAATTTGTTTTATCTAAACTCCGAGTTCGTGCTTTGCTTTCCGGCCCCTTTATATGCTTACAACAGTTCAGTTCAAAACTATGTACTGTTTCTCAAGTCGGCATGATATGTTTTAGGTTCGACTAGAAGGTTTCCAATTTTGATATATGCATTTAAAATTGGTATGTTGTTAGAACGGTGAACACGTTGTGTACTATACGTATTTGTTAAAGGTGTATTCACCTCAACCAAGGTATAGTGTGCTTAGGGGTCATATTAATTATGTGAGCCTCAGTTGAAAGTTACGCAGCAAGATGTTTTTCGCATTACATTTAAATGCCTGCATATTTATACAGTCGGGGGGAAAAAGCACACGGAGTCGGATGAATACGGCATTATACCTCTATAATAAATAGTTGAGATATTGGTTATTGTCGTGTTTATCGGATGTATTTATGTTGAGGGCGTACACGTGTAATTAGTTCATTATAGCTGATCTTCTGGGAGTACTGTTAAAGTATCATATAAATGGTACATTTCAGTGATAGGACAGTGGCTTGAGTAAGGTAGACAGTGCAGGACCGATTAGGTTAGATACACTGTTTTCTCACGAGGGAAATACTAGTTGTAATTGCACTCGTATATATGTGGCTAAAATACGTCATACATGGGTGAATGATCGTCTTAAACAGATATAGGATTCTAGAAGGTATGAACAGTTTAGTAGCCCGGTAGATAGAGCGTATATTCTTAGCAGCATACATGGCAGTGCCTCCTATGTATTTATTCCATGTTTCTATAAGTGTAAGGCTGATTATTTCAAAGTTTGACTCTCGGGGCGTGGGGGTTAAGCAATGAAAGTCGTTGGTTGGAAAGATTTCTTATAAACCTTTAAAGGAACGCAGATTTGACACGGTAGCATTATATGAACCATCTATTTTCCTATTCTACTGCAGTATAACAACAAAGACTAATAAGAGTGCGAATAATTACAATAACAAAAATGATTAATGGCTTAATTCGAAACAGTTGTTTTCGCCATTTTCATGTATCATTTTAATAATGATTAATAGAGGCGCATCATATGTTTGAACAAATTTGAATCTTAAATTAACTTCAATTTAAATACGATCATTAATACTTTAACAATGTAAGCAACGTTTATTCATATCTGTATTCATTTGATATATATTAATAAAGTGTAAAAAGCCATATGTTTCTTTTTAAAAGAAGAGTTGACATTAGTCGTGAAGGAGTAACCAGATGTTTTATGTCACTGCTTCTTCTTTTCATGTGTATAACTTTTAACTTTTATTAATTCTCATCAAAAATGAAATTTGGATATCCAAGAAAAATAGTCTCTCTCGCCATTTATTAGCATTTAAACCGTCTTCTGTAGTGTTCTAAAACACAATCTGGCTGAGTCATTTCCGGCTTTCATTGACATATGAATTCGTCAAAATGTTGTGAAAAACCAATAGTGCAATTTAACATCGCTTTCTACTGAACATTTATAGAATTGTCTGGAGTATTTGGTCGTGAGCTTTTTCTTTTGTTTACATTAGGGTGAAACATAATTATTTATGGATTTATTTGATGTAATTTTGCAATTGGTCGTTTATGTATGAGAACTTATATACACAGATGTATGTAATTAATCTACATCAGTGTTTGTCAGTACAAAATTACAAGGGTATGTAGAAACTTAGTAAGAGATAGATAATTTGGTGAGTAAAGTTCACATTAGAGTTGGATCGCATGTCTAAATATAATTCACTAGTCAAATTAAATATGTGTTCCCATGTATTTTGTGCGAACACCCTTAAGAAACTAATATTAATTAATACAGCGTTCGTATGATGATATATTATGACGTCACAATATATATTTTCACTTTGATCTCTCTTATCCGTCTATTTCTAAGTATTTCCGAACTCTCCCTCTTTTCTCTTCTTTTCTCTATATGTCGTTATGTCTTTTCTATGTATTCCAGTCTAGTTCTACATGTAGTTTTTGTTGTTCTGTAATTATGTATATCATTTTAGTTCTCTAAAAATTCACATCACAATTCTCTCTGGTTAATGTCATTTCTCCTTACTGCTACAATATAAACGTCAGTGCACGCTAAAATATGCAAATTGACCAACATGCATCGTAACAATAGTTTTCAGAATTTTATTTATATCATATTTTATTGACTAGTATTAACTATACTTTTTAATTGTGGTACCTGTTGTTGTATTGTTTAGACTGAAAAGTCACCGGACTTGGTGTGTTGTGTGTAATATGAAAAAAGATGTACGAAACAGTACAGTTATATTGAGTATATACTCTTTCAAGCTTTACTCTCTTAAGCCTTTAATGTTTGACACACTTTTCTTTAGGGTTCACTTATCTTCACTACAACATTATAGTTGTTCACAACGTCAGAGAAATCCGGTAATATTTGACCAAGCACATTACCCTACTTGAGGAATCTCACTTTTCACATGATAGTACAGGATTTTACCAAACGTACTCTGTAAAGTAGTGCTTATATCCTATTTCATCTGGACACATCCATCTCGTCACAAGGTTTAGAATCTCTTCATCGCATCAAACTATTCTCGCTATCTGCATTCTTGTAGCTGTAATCATGTGGACGGAATATATGTTAAGTAATATTTGATGGCGATGCTGCAGATGTTTGCGTATGTAGTATCAATACGGTATATAGTTTAGTATCCGTATGAAAATGGAAGCGCTTACGTGTATTCATACATAACTATGACGAACAAATAATGGACAAAGCCTCGCATATATAAACCGGTATACATCACTAAATATGTATTTCGTCGTGCATACGAATCTTTCTTGCATCATATTTCACCTACAGAGCATCATAATTCTACATTAAGGTGCCTGTGTGATATTCGAATCAGATTTATTGATTATTGAAAATGTTATCTAATCACATGTTCTTAGAATTTCTTTAACTAAAAGAGCCAAGGAACACAATATAAAAAAGCGCATGAAAAACATGCAAAAGTTACGATTTGAGTGCACTTCAAAAGCAGACAATTTTGTAAATCGGTCACTTCATTTCTCCTCTGGCGTGCAAGTAAACTTCCCACGAAAAATTGTCAATGTTCTAACTGTCGCCAAATTGTTTAAAAGCAACACTGAAAAATGGTGTTTTACGTCTATCTGAAATAAATGTTTCTCCTCTTTCTGAATATATACCAAGGAAAACCCTGAAATTGCCATCTAATTTGAGAAATTTGAAAGTGGATACCGGTGAGTTATTTTTTAACTAAAATGTTCGTCGAAATTTACCGTAAATTTTCTGAAAAATGGTAATGTATGAAAATGCTCACATAATTTCACACCATGTCCACCTGGTGTCCTATAACATAGAGTTAGTCAATGTTATCATTAAATAGATCAATTAAAAAGTATACAAGTTGTAAAACAGTATTTTTCTAAACATTTTCAATTTTTTTTAAATATAAGAAAAAAGTTGCCGTCAAGTAAAATCCCGTGCTGATATTGGTGAATTTTCAAAATATCGCCAATTATTTTCTGAAAGAAGACTGCCAAATGTTGTCTTTATCTATCTGAAAGCATGTCTCCTGTTTTTTTTGAATATATATAAAAGGAAAACGTTGAGCTGGCTTTCAAATTCGAAATTAAATTTTAAGTTTGATGTGGGCGAGTTATTTTAAACTAAACTCAATCCCTCAAACATTCCGGAATTTCCAGGAAAATGCTGAATTAAAAAAGATAGTCACATAATTTTTCAGCAATAGGCACCTAGTGTATCCTTAAATTAGGTTTGTCAATGTTATCATTTATAGAAGAAGAATTAAAAAGGTATCAAGGGATGAAACACTGGAGAAAGTAGTCAACAGTTATCAATAATATATAGACATTATCTTGTGCTGCTCGAAGGTTGGAGACCATTTATATCTGTTCGACTTTGTGGTATTGCCAGTGATACCAAAAATGTTACAGCGAGGTCGTCTACAATTATTTGGAGAGATTATTTGTTTAAATGATTTCTACCTTATCAACCATCTTACGCAGCATGGATATGTGTAACCTCTGGCATGGTTAGTCCGCAAGGGTAGCGATGGGTCTTCCCGTCTTACATCTTTCCTCATGAGGTGGCTTAGGCAATGATGGTAGCACAGTAGTCTCTTTAAGGACAGGAGACGATTCCAATCGCTGAGTTGATAAATTTCCTTATTTTACTCTCGAACAATCTATATAAACAAATCTAAATTGCTCTTTGATCACCGGAAGGAAAAGTTCTTCGACCAGATTTAAAGTAGAAACCTCAGCCTGTGTTTAGATCTTAGAATTGTCGTGAGCAAATAATTGGCGTACTTCATATAGAGCTGAACTTCATCTGTCTTTCTTAAATCCAATGTTTCGTTCTACAATTATATAAACATTGTTTTAAGCAGGAGCACCAGCAACTATATAAATAATTATCAAATAAAAGTATGGAACATTTAGGTCCAGCCCTTACAAGAATTAATAAACTAACAACACATTGCATTCACTATAAGCGACTCGGTAATACGCTTCTGACTAGCCATAAACCAATATTCGGTGATTATTGTACGTTACGATATGCGTGAAAATGTGTCTTAGGGTTTAAATGGCCAAATATGGTCAGTTAGGCTCAGAAACCCCAAATTAACATTTTGAAAAATGTTGCTTTCACTGATAGCGACCCAGAAATATTCTTCCAATGACCCCTTAGCCATTATTATCCGATTATTTTCAGCCAAGATATGTAATTTATTCCTCTATTTTTCAATATGGGTGCACTGTTCAAAGGTGGTAGAAACTGCTGCTTCTACTTTAAACGTATTATGAAGATGATTAGTTCAAGTACGTACAAATATTGTACATAGGTACGCATTTGCATACTAGCACGGGAATAGTGATACATATAGAAGAATCGCAGACATTACCAACGTTACGTACGCAAAAATGAATGTGAACAAAGTTTTACAGTTGCTATCATCCCTTATCTCTTACTAATATGAAGTTTATTGATTTATTATTTACTCTTCAATTTTTTAGGCATACATATTATAAAATCGTATGTGATTTTATATTATTGTAAAAATAGTAACACAATATCAATATCACTTTTACATGGTATCATTCTATGTGATAAATATGTATTTCATCCTGGTATAGGTATCGATGGGCATTCATCAAAGCAGACAGACAAAATGACAGAAGAACCAAGGCTCGACCATTACGGAGAGGAGTTTTAGTTTCAATATTCTCCAGGTAATTACGCAACGTGATCTATCTATTTATATAACTAACATATTGTGGAATTTGGTTGTTTTTGTGTTCATTATCTTGTTTGTTTCGTCATGTGTACACAAGATGATGTCACAAAAGAATGACGTCAGAAAGAGATGATTACATCACCTATTACAGAGTGTGTAGATAGCGTGGATTCTTTTAATGTCATCTACGAGAGAGTATATATAAGACATCTGGAAGATCTTTTAGGAATTCATAAATTGATGATGTTAATTGTGACGTTATCTGGTAAAATAGGGGGATGGTGGAAGACAACAAGACGAAATGTGTTGAAGGCATGAATGATGAAGTTACACAAAAGATAATAAAGGATTAAGAGTACTCTTGATTAGGATACGCGTGTTTTGTTTATTAGCGGTGTACAAGTTGAATGTTTTATATGGTGGGTGGAACAGCGAATGTTACAAAAATACGCAGGAGTTGTGTTACTACTACTGTTACATTATCGTTCTATATTTATTTATCAATAATAATATACCCTACACTTATTGATGATTATCGTTCGGACTGACGAAACCTCGAGGCCAACGCTTCCGGCAACATTATAAATACGAAAGTCGAAATGATACGGAAATGCCCCCGGAAGTTCCAGCCAAGACTCCTCTTATAAAATAGATTTAAAGTTCTCAATATCATTCACAAATGCATGAATAATTAACTGTTTTTACAACGCCTTAACAATTTACACATTCATAATCGTTTTTAATTCTTTTTTCTCGTAATTATATAAATGTGTACAACCTTTATAAATGTATCTGTTCATTCTATAAATTACATCAGCCACGTTTCTTTTTAAACAACTTATTTTAAACACGTCTTTCTTTTTTAAACATGTCGCATATTTTCTTTTCACTTTATCAAATTAAGACTCAAAAATGTTCAATTGCACACAAAAAGTTACCTTATAGTTTTTCGTCGTCTACTGGTCGCCGTCGTTATCTGTGCCGTGAGTTTCATTACGTATATGGCTGTGCTCGATTCTGGTGGCCTTTGTACTATAGACACACTGTTTTTTCATGCAGGAGATAAAACTCGGGGGGTTCTAAGAGGGAGATTCAATTATTTTGTTATTCTGTCTTGTGCTGTGGAGGAAATTTCATCCATTTATATCACTCTATTCTTCTCTCATTCATACCTTTTATCGTGAGGTGCGACGGATGCATCGGGATATGTCGGATCTCATTTGAAATCCAGACAATAACTGTGTAGCCTATATTTCACATGGCAGTTTGCTTCCAGGACGAGCGGCTACATCGTTGGTCTGATCCCTCTCAACTCCAGTTTTTTTAGAAAAACTAATGACGTAGCAGACACTTGCCTCGCGTCGGGCAATCAGATACGACATTCAACAATCGTTCTATATCTGACTTTCCACGACCTCAAATGCCCTGTGTCAGTGCCGAATTTGTCACTTTGTTATGGTTTGATAAAATGATTCACTCACAAAAATACCCTCCAGTACATGCCAGCTTAACACGCACTTATTCTCTCAACTAACCCCAGCCCTAATTCATATAAGCTAACTTAATCGTTTCCCAAAATATGGGACGCATCCCCAACATAACACTACTACTACTATAAATAATAATAATAATAATAAAAACAATAATAATAATAATAATAATAATAATAATAATAATAATAATAATAATAATAATCAGAGACGCTACTAAGTTAATAGAAAATATAAAAAACACGTAAATGAATAATAAAGAGGAATGGTACTAGAGACATCAGCAACTAAATAAACGACGTAATTACAAAGGAAAATATACATCGATATATATCATACATTTCTAGCCATAGAATGTATATATTAATGTAAAATTTACCAGGTTTAAGCCAAACGCGCAGTGGTCGTTTAGTTATTAAGGGCATCGTATTCGATAGTACATATTTAATCAAATTGCTTCACGTGTATTCCAAAATTACTTTTAAAAAATATTTTTGAAAATGTGTTTCCGATTTACGAGTACTTAAATACTTTCCATTGTTTCTTTATTTTTCTGTAGATCTCAAAATATACGACAACTTAACATCATGGCAATCATCGTCGATGCTAAACAATAAAATAGAGCCGATAGGTATCGACACAATCGACGTTTAATTTTCAATTAACTGTCATAAAAACAGGTATATGCAACAAAGCCAGAAAGTGTTTTAAATATTATCTTTATTTTTCTCAAGCAATAATCGATAATACTTAGAAATGACAAACTATTTCTGATATAACCAGCAATATATATATATATATATATATATATATATATATATATATATATATATATATATGTATATATATATATATATATATATATATATATGCGTTTGAAAATGATTTGCGGAAAACTCTGGAGCTGTTTCGACTTTCACCTCGTCAACAATAACCGATACTATAATCAATCAAATATCTCAACGACATTTAAGAGCAAGGATTGAATGTGTAGTGTCAGCGAATACTAAAGCACGATTAAAATGAATTTAATTTAATAGTCCTTTCGGACGACACAACGTGGGATAAAAAACGGAGGGGGTTTCAAAGACTTCCAAAAACAGTTAGCGCTTTTACTAACTCTGTCTGCCGGCACAATGGAGGTTTACGTAGAGCGAGGGAGACAGATTCCAAAATGTTTAAATGGTTGCTAGAGTCCGCTCTATGAAGTATCCAAAACGCTCGAAGTTATAGTTACTTGCACACCATTGCTTTTCAAACAAATTCTAGCCAATATCAGAGTCCAAAGTCGCAGAGGATAGGTGGAAAAGAGATACTGCCTTTCTCCGTCTACTCCTAGATGGACCATGCTTCTGTATTGCACATGCAAGAATATACGCCAAATATAACCCGAATCGCACTGCAATTGAAAACGGTAAACAACATTACTATGATGGGTAAAGGGCACACTATCCTTGCGAAAAAAAGAAAAAGCACAGTATTGTAGCAAAAACAAAAAGCAGGAAAACATAGTAAAATAAATTAATAATTCTTCGAACGATCTGCTTACCAAGTACTCAACTATTTTATCTTATAAACGGTAATTTTAGGTAAACAAGGCATTTCAAACGATCATAGATGTTAGGGGATTTGAACTCAACAACCTATGTATTTATACAATCATTGATAAGGTCTTCCAGATAACAAATATTAATAAATATTTCCCATGATTCTATTAAGTTGAAACTTCACTCTGTTGGGAGAACAGATCCTAAGGGCTCCATGCACCAAGATAGAAATACGACCAATCTTTCTAGACCTTTGTACAAAAGAAGATCAGTAAACATAAATGACCGTGAAAGTAGGGTTACTTTATATAGTAGTGAGAAAACCACATCTTTAACGTTCCACAAAGACATCCAAGAAGGAAAGGCAGTTATCTTTCTTACTTTCTATACTGAACTGGAGAGACTCATGAAGGGAATTCAACTTGTTAAAAAATGTTAACGCTTTACTTTGCGATGCAAACGTGGCAAAGATGTCGTCAACATATCTAACATACGTTGTGGGTGTGTTTATAGAGCCAAACATATCGATTCTGTAGTATCCGACGAAAATATCAGCTAACGTAGGTGCTAATGGACTCATAATTGAGACCGCGTCAACCTTGTACATACTATCAGCAAAGCTAAAGTACACTGATCTTGTACAAAGAAATATCAATTTAACAAGGATCTCCTTAGAAATTGAAAGAGCTCTCACGCAAATCCCATAGAGTGCGTTCATCCACATACATACAGTCTCATATAATGGTATATTCGTAAAGAGACTGGAGACATCAAAGGAACTCATAAAGGATGTCTCAAAACCCGAATATAACCCACGAACAAGGTCAACACACCGATTAGAATCAGGTATAAAATGAATAGTGTATAACCTACGCACAAGTTGTATTTAACAAAAAAATCTACTGAGCCAATGTATGTTGGGCAAAGCGCATCATAGATAATATACGGTTCAGTGGAATACCCTGCTCGTGTATTTTTGGAAGACCAAATAATCGTGGACGAATCGACCCAGAGGGTCTACGCCTGTACTATACTTCCTTAGGAAATAGCTTCTATTTAAATAGTACAAGTAAACCTTTCTGAATTTTGACTTCATTCTTAGAAGTATTATCTCCGAACTCAACAGGGCCGAGTTTACAAAATTTAGAGTTATCGTTGAGAATAGTTACCATATTCGCAACGTAATTACCACAACTCCTGCCATTTTGCCTGGTTTAGAAATATAACTATTTGTGTTGTATTATGAAGCGTTTACAGTTTTAAAATGCATGTTTTTCACGACAAAGTCACTGTGGTCAATAGAAACGGTACTATATCGGTGTGCCAAGTCAATCAGCCTAGAGTTCATTTCAGAGATATCTCGAGAAACTACTTAAATGATGTTTCCTTTTGGGAAAAGAAAACCTGAAAAAAGCATGGGTTTTCTCTTCATTTATATTGGTAGGAAGTATACAAAAACCTAGCCCTTTGTGCGACAGAAAAAGTTTGTAAGGAGCTTACTCTCTTTATGGAATTTTGAACCCAGCACCCGTTGTTTTTAATTCGACGCTGTACCGTTTTAAACGACTATTTAATAAAATTGCTTTACATTGTGTTTTAATATTCGGTGGAACTTAAAATGTATCCCTTGTTCTTCCATCTAAATCTATTTGATGGATTATACTATCGTTTTCTTCTGACGAGATGATAGTCGAAAGAGCTCTAGAGAGTCTCCCGCAAATCATTTTCAAAAGCATATATAAATGTGTACCTCCAAATATTTGTATATATATATATATATATATATATAGAGAGAGAGAGAGAGAGAGAGAGAAAGAGAGAGAGAGAGAGAGAGGATAGAGAGATAAATTATGATAGCAGGATAATTGCTGATTAAAATAATTTTAAATAGCATAGACAATCGTATTATTGTTCATTGGTATTTCGAGGCAGAGAATTATCTACTTTGAAAGTATATGTTGGATAAGTTTTTTGCAGACATAAAGGTTTAATCTACGAAGAACCCCGTGGAACTACTTTTACTTTATAGTATACATGTTTGAAAGGCACTTTCGTAAATAAATATTCTCATGAGGATCATGCCTAGACAACTGGTCTATTCGTATGTACACGCAGAACAGACGCACATAAACGTAAGAATCATTTTATTGTTCTCTAAGAAGCAAAGGTGCTAAGCTCCGCTGAAACTGTGAAACAGCTTACATACATTTTTAGCGCGCAGCAATCGCATTTCAGCGTTCGTTGTTATTATATAAAACTGCAAACAAAGATGATGACAAGTATATTAACTTTGACGGTCATATAAATCGCAAATGAAATCCATCACAGAGGATCTGTTTAAATATCCAATATGTATTGCAAGACTTCAATCTACACAGGATTCAGACATTCGTACGCATTTACTTTCAAGGCGGAACTAAGGTTAAGACGTGACACTCAAAACTATTACTACAAAGTGTAAACGTTTCTAAGCCTTCGGCGCGATACAATGATAGTAGTAAAGTCTAGTAAGAATTGGAAGCAATCAGTGTTCGAGCAACGACTAATATACCTTCAGGAAGATTCCACGAAGAATATTCAAGCCCCCCTGGAACTGCATCGAGATGATTTTGTTTCGCTTTTTTTTCTTATACCACCTATACATTTACGAAATGCATTAATTCAGGACATAGAACAAGTGTTTGTTATACTCAAACAGGCAAATCATCTAACACATACAGATCATTACAATGATTTTCATACAAATATATTTACAACAAAAATGTGTAGAAAAAATATAATTCATATTATGTGTCTGCAACATTCAATGTTGTTTTGAATCTTGCAGAAAATGTATACCATCCCAGTTTGGTTCGACACGGTTTCAGTCATTCTCCTTAATGTAATGGTACACGTGAAAGCATATAAGGCAGCCGATGTTGACGAAAACACATTATATATTGCCGGGGACGATTGGGTTTTATTCAATGTGTTTATTAAAGAAACGCCATTCTCTACAAATTGTTTTATTTCTGATGACTGATTAATTTTCTTTTGATGTTCCAGGAGAGGCTAAAGTGTTATACTAAATCAAAGACGGCTCGTTAATCAAAGTCTGATCGAAACAAAATTACAGAACCTAACGTTCGATACCTTATGCTTCACTCGACATAGTGATCACAGAGTTTGAACTTCTGTAACAGGAAGAAGTCCTACGGCCAACTAATTACTCCGTTTGTAAAAACGAATGGAAAAGTTACAATGGATGCTGCTTATTCCATTGCGTGAAACAAAATCTTACATGCACATAGTACCTGTGTTAGAAGATTTTTCGCAAAATTTAATAGTGGAAATTGTTTTGTGAACTATTGATTGGTATGCCTTTCTACACTTGAAGATTGATGGACAGACTCTGACAACCAACACACACAAGTGACTGCTTAGATTCAATCGTTTTTATTTCGTAGTCAAAACATCTCTAGCCATATTCCAGCAAACAAATGAGGCAATGTCAAGTTGAGTGTCATGAGTTGCAGACTTTATCGATGATAACATCGTTACATGTACTTGCATAAATGCACCTTTGCAGCGTTTTATTTCCCTATGTGAGTGCATTCGGCAGTATGGATTTATTGTAAAGGCTGAATGTGAATTTTGTCGGACACAAATCAAATATCTGGAATTACTTTTTAGCAGGAATTCACGATGGGCACACCCATAATATATTAGAGCGATAAACAAATAAAGTAGATACCGACAACTATTTCATTTGAATGATAATCCACTAAACATGTTTCTTCAATTTATGTACTATGGAAATGTCCCACTGAGTGTCACTCTGTCTTTAATATGATGACATGTTTACTTTCTTGACGTATGTTCCCCACACACTACAATTGATCCATGGATATTAATGTTGTTTCCTATAACTATGTTGGAACTTTGATTTTGCATGGCTTTCGCGGTTGATCGTTTTGCGGATAAATTTAAGAAATCACACATAAAAGTCAAAGAGGAGACAACAACACCAGAAGTCTGAAATGTGTTCTTTGGTAGTTATAGAGCTACATCAAACGAACATTCCCCTCATAGTAATTCATCGACTGAAACTCTATTGATAAACATCCATTCAGCTACACACACTTGTTGCACATGCAATATAGAAATGAAACAACATTTCAACCGTCAACATAGTGCAGTGAGTCTCACATTCAAACCAGGATATACAATCTTAGCGAAATCGCAAATGAAATTAAACACAATGTTGCGTATTCTCCGAATCGGGCATAATATTTATGACAGCAGTGTGCAGTGTTCTGGTTGGGTTCGGTATGCGAATCTGTCACAACACTCATCGCTGGTATTTCATAGGATCCAACATGCAGAACACGAAACATATAATTTCCCACCAGATATACTACTGGCCACATTTCAGTCGTCTAAACCAAAAAATTAAATTCAAGCAAAAGGTAAATTATAAGGCGGTCTGTTACCATCAAAACTGTGCAAATATCATGCAGTCGAGGTCACGACTAAGATATTCATAGAAAAACGCTAAAAAGGGAATGTTTTATATGATAACAGTTTTCGCTCTAAGAAAAATGAGTAAACGTTTATTATTTTAAATGGAAGTAATTATTTGCATATCAACACCTTGCTCAGTATAATGTCCATGTTCTATATATGAGTCATGTCTCTTACAAGCGAACATCGGATTAGACCACTCAGTCGGCATAGCCGCTCAGCGACAAGATCGCTTGGTAGATATATCTGAAACAAATTATAATGCCCCAACCCCACAGAATAATAGCACAGTTACAAACATAGTTCTGTACCACAAGCAAATAAACGTGTCGGAGTCTTATTGGATTAACAATCAGCGATGAGAAATAGTGGCTTAGAAATCCTGAGTCGAGCAATGTGCAATTCACTATAATTCTGAAATGTACTATTTTCACTAATAAATTAAGAGAATACTATTGGTGTTATTTTCTATGATAAACTGTTGTTCTTTTAACAAAAATAAATGGCTTTATCTATTATTCTGTTCAGCTATATACATATACATATATATATATATATATATATATACATATATATATATATATGAGCGTGTGCGTGTACGTGCCACTTTTTAAGAAATATAAAAATGCAATCTACACAATATTAAAACAAAGGATTTTGTAATAAAACAGATATATAGCAGTTAAACATGTTAGTTTATATGTTTTTATTGTTCGGGAAATAGTATTCTTCCATTAATGCCAAGTTAATATTATATATATATATATATATATATATATATATATATATATATATATATATATATATATATATATATATGCATATGTATATATAATTGCAATATAGTAGTCTGTTATAATTATTATCATAATTATATAATAACTATTTATATACGTAAATCGACAACATCTTTGAGGCACACATAAAAATGTATTTAAGTGAAATATTTTTGAAAATTAACAGAGGGTTCAATTGAAATGAAAAAAAATCATTTATTAAATTTTGTTTGCAAGCTTCCGTTGTAAAACAACCATTCAGGCCAGACTTTCTTATATCTCTTTCTTTTCCCCCCTCATTTTGACGGTATTAACCCCAGTGGGTTGAATCACGCTGGAAGCATAAACGCACGTCAAGTTGAAAATACGTTAGGATCAGTACAGTCCAGTCGATGTTATGCGCAAATTGTAGCTTTTTGAATAAAGAAATGTACAACATTGTTGTTTTACAACGAAATCTTACAAAAATAAATGCATAAATAACATTTTCATTAGAATTGCACCATGTGATGATTTTCAAAAATATTTCACTTTAATATATTTTTAGGCGTGCCTCAAAGATGTTCTCGATTTCCTTTTTCAAAAAGCGGCAATCTGCGCAACACATCGACCGGACTCTACTGATCCTAACGTATTTTCCACTTGACGTGCTGGTTTGCCTCTATCGTGATTCGACTGTTCAAGGCGAATCCCATCAAGATAAGAAAGAAGAAGAAAAGAAAAATGGACTATGAGACAGTCTCGCCTGACAATATTTTTACTACGAAATCTTGCAAAACAAAAATATATCAATTACTTCTTTATTTAAATTGCACTATGTGTAGAGTTTCAACAATATTTCATTTAAACGTCTTTTCCCGTTGACGTGCTTTTTTGCCTCTACCGTGATTCTACTCCCCGGGGTTAATACCATGAAAATTGGCGCAAATCGTCGCTTAAAAAAATTGACACCATTTTTAAGGCCTGTTAGCATGAAGATCCCCCCCCTGGGGGATGAAACGCGGGAGCCTCTGTGTAGCTTAATTGCCATACATATATGTTTATAACTAACTACCTAGCTCTACTTACGTATCGAACACTGGTGAAGTAAATACTGAAAATTGATACATAAACAATTATATCTCTTATAGAATGTTATGTGGATGCATGAAATAGTAATATATATATATATATATGTATAGCTATGTATTTGTGTGCATGCGTGTTAAAATAGGAATAGAATGTGTATGTATGAACACGATTTGAAGAAAATTAATTCGTATATTGGATAGAAATAGGTAAATATTGACCAGTATATATATAATATCATGAATTGTAAAAATTGGGTTCCAAAAGATTACAAGTAGTATTGAGAATATGAAAATCCAGTGTAGCGTCATTATGGTAGTATCTGCTTATATAATTATGAAAGAAAAATCGGGTTGTATCCGTTACATATATATATATATATATATATATATATATATATATATATATATATATGAGAAAGGAAAGATGAAGGTAATCTGACGTAATTGGAAATGAATAGGAAACACCAAAAAAATGTTTTTTTATATATTCATCAAGGTTTCGTCTTTATTTGTAAGACTTTCTCAGGATGATAATTTTAAGAAAAATGTCATGCAAGTACGTGGAAATATTGGGTTGACATTATGGGTTGATGAGAAAAAGTAGTAGCCACTACTGGATGCGCAGGACCGAGGTCCGGACTTAGTGAAATCAGTAGCATGGAATGAGATTAATGAGGATAGTTCTGAGTGAAAAAGTGAAGGGGTTGGTGTGAACGGAAATAATGTGGATGGCTGTTAGTGAAGAAGTGGAGGGGTGGGGAACGAAAAGGGGAGGGGATGCTCTGTGATTTTGATATCATGTTTTAGAAAAGATTTGAAAAAATGAAAAAAATGATGAAATGAACGTGGTTTGAACTAAACGTATATTCGTTTTCAGGGTCGGAATCAAAATCAGCGGGAATACTCTAAATAGAGTTTCATGAAAATGTACTTTTATCTTAAACAATTTTTACCGCAATTCGATAATTCGTATAGTTGTTTGTGTTCTTGTTAGATATCAAGTAACATATTCTAAACTATTTTATTTCCTTCAATTGCCTTTTTAAAAATTTATTTTCTTTTACTCGCAATGTTTTCTTCTACACGAAGTTCTTCTTCTTCTTGTGTTAAATATTTTCCAACATAGCACTGTTTAATTAATTTATTGTTCTGTCAACAATAATACGCTACCGACTGTTTCCTGCATATTTTAAATTTTTTTCGTGACACTGTCGTAACTTTTCTCACAAGAAGATAACTATTCACTACGTACCGAGGAAAATAACTAAGCTTGTTCAAACTTATTTGCTGGTCCCTGATTGAAAATACAAATAGACAACTAGTTTGTTGTTTTTATTTCGTTGTGAAACGATTTAGATTTCAAAATTTGTGTTTCAGAATGGCGTAAACTCTTTTTTTTTTCAAGAACAACATGTGTTATTTAAAATCTTATTTTCTTACGTTAGAGTTTTTCTTTAGCAGATTTAGAACATATTGTGTGTTAAAAATCAAGAACGGGGTTTTACTTTTAATTGTTAGTGCTGGAATTGGAAAATATTTCGATCACATTATCTTAGTTATTTTTCGAAAATCTAATATTGATAGTTTTAGTAATAGTTATGCTTTATACGACATAAGTCCAAGTTTTCTTTGCGAGTGTTGTGTGCAGCATTACTTCGGTCATGTTGTGTTTCCAAAAAATATATGCGTTCCCATCGCCAGTTTTGTGACCTTGAAGGGCTGATAATAATTTAGACAGCATGGTGGTACATTTACTAGAGTGTATTTACACAAACACACGATCTTATGCTATAGAAATGCTGCTCTAAAACTGTCCCGAGATTTGTCGCAAGCTCATTTGTGCATAAATAATGTCTAGAGAGTTTGATATAATCTATAAAGGAAGTAGATCACAATCGCACCGTAACCAACTATTTGTATATCATTTATACGTCATATTATGCAGTAATAACGTGAGTAACTTAAATCATTGTTCTCGGGTTATATCAAAAATCATCCCCAGTAGTGAGAAGATTTTCAATCAGCTTTTAATCAACTAACAACCTAACTCGTCTCAAAAGTCTAATCAGATAGTATCAGACATCTAATCAATGCATTGTTGTATAACATTTTACTAATAAATATTTACTTACAAACGTAATATGGACGTTTGCGTTTATTCCTTTTAAAGTAAAACACACGTACATAGACACGCAAATCTACACACCCACACACACGCATCCACACCCACAATTACAACATATATATATATATATATATATATATATATATATATATTGAACAGCTTGCTTCTCGACGGAAGGAATGGCGATCTGACTGCCAGAGGAGCATCAGGCGGTTCTCTGTAACTGTAATTGATTAACAGCACGAAAGACGCGAAAGAACAAAAACATCTACAAGTATCCCAGCCGATTTTTCTCAAGATCTTCCTTCTTGCATCCATTGTGGGCTGGTTTGAAAATCTCTCGCAGGACTCAAATGTCATTTACGATTGAGTAAATGTAAGCATGCTACATCCATCGTAGACTAAACAAATTTTAAGTTGCCAATACTTCATACGTCGAAATTGACGGGAGAGTCCATGATATATATATATATATATATATATATATATATATATATATATATATATATATATATATAGAGAGAGAGAGAGAGAGAGAGAGAGAGAGAGAGAAGTAGATAGATAGATAGATAGAGAGAGAAATTAACAGACGAAAAACAAAAGAAATAGTATGTATGTATTCATCAACGTTTCGTATTTATTATAAGACACCATAAATATGATTTGTCTGAAGAACACATAACACACGTACAACATGTTTTGGCAGCCGGCTCAGAACCTGAGGTCTTTGGAGCAAGAAATACTTTTTTTGAATAATGCACGTATATTTTATTGTAGTTATTGTTTGCGCAAGCGGTCGTAGATTCTGCCCCGGATGCCAAAAAATGTTGTAGTTGTATATTTTTCTTCATACAAATCATCCTGAGGAAGTTTATAATACAGACGAAACGTTGATAAATACATTCATAGTATTTTTGGGGGTATTTATTTTTCAATTTCTATTACGTCGGAAATATTTCTTCCTTTCTTTATCATATATATATATATATATATATATATATACCTAAAATAACAAAATTACATATATATGCTATCTTTGTCTGCTTTGCTACTAGCAAAGTTTGGTCGTACACTTGCAAGGGCACCGGACATGATACTGGCGAAATAGTACAATGTGTTTCTTTTTGAGTTTACGAAATGCTTCCTCGTAAAAATGTTGGACTACGTTCAAATGTCAATATCGCAAAGAACAGCAGAAGCAATACATAAAAAAACATTTCCATGCGATAGGTTTGTCCCCTGCTACTGTCAATGTTTAGTACCCAATTGTAAGAGTTCCAGATACACTGTCTTGGGGCTTAATTTCGAATCTCGCTAAATGCAGCTACGCGAACCAACGAGTAACCTATGCACATCATTTTTGATAAAACTTTTCATTTAGGAGCATTGCCGCAAAACTCGCCCTACCCTCCAAATCGTTTGAAACAAGAAGGTTACAACAATATTAAGAAATATAGGAATCGTTTGTGATAAGAAAAATAGTCGTATACTGTAATATAATTTGATCTGACTGGTGCAGTCGTCTATGAGCATCAAGTATGTGTACCCTCAGGCAAAACTCCCAAATTAACCCCTTTATTATTATTATAAGATAAGTATAGGATACTTATTATCGGCAACAGTGTAAGTGAAAACAAATGATATTTTCATTTTAAAATAGATTTTCTACAATAAATAACATCAATCAAAATATATATCAGGGTACAATGTATTTAAGAAGGTTTAAACATTGAAATAACTATTTTATTTGTATTTCAAATAATAAAATCAATAAAAATGATACAGTATCCCTAAAATGATTCACCGTTTTACATGCATCCAAACATAATAGACTTCATTACGGAAAAATGTATTTTTATATGTCGATTCGGAATATAAACTCACAAATTAGCAACATCAATGAGAAAAAATTCCTTCGAACCAATAAACACACATAGAACATATTAACTAATAACAAACTACTTGTTATTACTAAAATTACTTTTTATTCAAAATATTTTAAACTCTTTATATAAGGCAAAATTGTAAACATTACTATATTAGAACTTGATTTGACCTCAGATACCTTTCAACAAGCAGTCTACGTATAATACCGTTGATGTCATTCTAAAATTAAACGTGACTATGTCTATGTAAAACGTGATAGGTCGATAAATCAAATATGACAGACTTAAGCGTTCAATGAATCCTCAGAAAAATGCTTACATAAAATGAACTGTGAAAGGCCTACGTATCCCTTTATGTTTAACTTAAACGCGACGTACTGCCTGATTGACAGAAACTCTTATAAAGATGCGTAAAATAATCAAAATTAAGTTCCGTCCATCAAACCAACGCCGATGGACGAACACTTAATTAAAACATATAATGTGAAAGATTAACCGGGCGCACGTTTAAGTGGCAACCTCTATTTTAGAGGTGTACAGACGCATATTGAAAAAAAGGTTAAAAATAAATGAAGCTGAAATTACAAAGAAAACACTGCGGCGTGAAACCCCTAACTTATACAAGATATATGAGTGTGTATTGTTACGATAACAAAGCACTATTTTAGACTGAAATCTGCTGTGAAATGTCTATTCAAAATCACAGCAATAACATTCGATAACTTCATTAATAAAAAAGATAGTCGTAATTCGTGATCTGTATAATAGATACGATACCAGAATATGGAATTGTATTTTGCGATTTAATATCGTATCTAATCTGTTGCGGTCATTTCAACACTAATCAACACTTAAAGATTTGAATCTGCTATGTAAAATACTGGGCCGATTATAATTACTTGACTAAATATGACATTAAACACAAACTAATTAAGCATTTTAATTGATGACATCAAAACACACGACCAAGGTTTCATTTTGAGTTGCAATAATATGTTTTTTACATTACCCTATCATTTTCTGAGAAAATTTCCGTATATGTTGTTAGATTCCAAATTGCCTTGCTAATCAAACAATTGTAATGTCATCAATCACTTTTTTAGATAAATCGAGTAGATTGCCGGACTCCTTAATGATTGATTAACCAGTTTAGAAGTGTACATAAAAAATATAATAAATATAAAAAATGAGGTAGAAAAATGCTTCGGGGATTATATCGTAGTTATTTATTGCGATTATGAGAACCTCAATTTGCTGATTGTCACTTATTACGATAATATAGAAATATTTTAACTACAAATTTGCTTTGAAATGACTATTCAAAATAAGAGCAATGTTCCAGTTAGTTCGTTTATAAAAACCAAAATGTTGGGAAGTCTTGGTTGGTGCAATTGATTCAACAACATATGGAAGCAGCTGTTGTAATTGCAATGTGCATCAAGTTTATCGCGGTTATTTAAATATAAATCAATGTCTAAAAGATATGATTCCGCTACATACAAAACGGATAATAATTATCACCGCTTATAATTACTTGATAACATATGAAATTAAAATTGCTAACTAAGCAATTTCTAATTGATTATATCCAAATAAACAAGAAAGCTTTAGTTTAAAGTCAGAAAAAAGGTTTGATCATTTTCCTATCTTTCTCTTCAAACAATTCCGCATGTTTAGTTAAATCCCGAACAGCCTTGGTAATATGTCTTTTACAATGTCTTTACTTTCTTCTTCAAATATATCAGCTAGACTAACGTGTCTCTTCCGATGATAAAACTAAACGTTAATATCAACTACAAGTACACATCTAGATGACGTCATCCAAAGTGAAATGACTCATCGAGGGAAAGGAAATAGAGAGAAGAGAATGAAACATAGAGAGGTAGAAAGACAAAATTATCAGAGGGGTTGTTATTATCCCTGGTAAAATGATGTAATATATGACAAACACAAAGAGGGAAAGGACAATCGTTTTCATTCAACATGAAAACTGACAGTTAAGAAATATCATCAGAATATACAATTCAATTAATTATTTTGTTGTAGTTGACGAAATACACGCGCAGGTGGGTAATCCGCAATATTAATAGAAAAGTACAGCAGTAATCTAGATGTTTCTCATAATGGGCGCATGTGTTTTAAAAAAAGCAAAACAGCGTCGCTTGTTTTCTTTATAGCGATTCATATTTGTAATATAATTGCATATTTCTCTATGCTACACCCCCTCAGCAAAAAAGAACAATAATGTTATGATCTTCTTGGTAATTGTGCTGTTTACGGACCGGGTTATTTTTTTATAAGGTTTTCAAGTTAAATTCAATTTTTATGATATATTTTGTAGATTTAAGTTTTAGGTGAAGGAACAGAATCGTTAGCAATGGCCACCTCTCTATGTTTTGAATGGCTTTATAAATTATGTTCTTATTTTAACCCGATCCGTAAACTACAAAAATACCATCTTTTAAATTAGAATATTAGTAAAAAAAGTAGTAAATCAAACTCCTATTACGAGATTAAATAAATCAAATGAAATGCATTTCAGTTTTGTCTTAAAAAAATCAGCAATTTTAATATTTTGCTAATAGTTTAAACAATAAATCGATTATTTCGTGTTCTTACATTTGAAAGGGAGTTGGAAGTATGTAAACTGTCAAATACAAGTAATTTAAACTTGCTTAAACATTCTTAGCAAAACTTATTGTATTTAAATCCCCCCGAGATAATATTTTGAAATAAATGTTTAAGGGGGATATAGTAGTAGAAAAGGGGTACCTCCTCCCAAAAAATGAAAAGATAACTATTTTAGAATATTTATGGTTCCTTAATATTGGAGCGGCACGCGCAAAAATGTGTGTGTTGATTTTGAGACACCACGTGCTACATGATGTTGTTAAATATTTAAGTTGAAAAAAATGTGTTTTTTCTGAGTTGAAAATTATTTTAGATTTAGATGTCGGTATATGTCAGTTACACACAATTGTGCTGTCTCAAACGGTTGCACTGCTGATTGAAAATACGTAAATGTTATCCAATCAAAACCTTTGTAGCCTTGGCGAGTGCGTGACATACGACAATTTATGGGGTAACAATTATTTACGGTTCATTAATTTACAGCATCCTCTTCCTCTTCTTTTACCATTTCCCGCTTTAACCATTCTCTCATTAACCATTTCCTAATAAACCCTTCACTTAGCCCTCTAATACGTTCACTTACCCGGCAAGTAAACACGCAATATTATTAGAGTGTGTATGTTGGTTACTATAAACTAGTATAATTTAAGACGAGCTACTTCTATAATTCATTAGAATATTACCTTTCGATAGAAAGATTAAATATATACCGAAATAAGAAATTATAATGTCACTAATGCAATCTTTATTTTATGCACGTTAAGAGATGTTATCGCGCCAGTCAGACTCAATTACTAAGGAAATAGCATATCATGGCTAAAATAGAAATGACAATCGATCAAACGACATGCGTTTTGTTTTATATGTGAACATGTTTTATAAAATCAGCATTTTGCAACTGTCAGTTTGCAATTTGACGTCCCGATATAAAATTGGCGGTCGTTAGCGACAATTATCGCTCGGCATCGAACAAAAACACATGAGAAATTGCGAAATAAATACGACTTCAATTGACCTCCACACTCAGCAGATTATATTTATTATTTTATTTATTTTTAAATTGCGCTTTTCTAACATTAAATTAACGAAACAAAACGGAGAGTAAATTATTTGTTTCTGACTGGTAGAGGATTTAAAATGTTTGGCGTTAGTAAAAATAAGAACAGAATAACAACAGGAGGAGTAATTGAAAGCAGGTATTAACAAGACAAAAAATGAATTTAAAAGGAAGCATCAGTGACTCGTAAAGTAAAGAATGGGCCAGAAAGTATATCTGACGAGAGAAGAAAAAATACGCAAATAACAAAAACTAGATAAAAGTAGACCGACTATTCTTATAATGCTTCTATTGAATCTGCTATTTGAAACTTAAGTGTGGCAAACCAATAAGATATTTGTCATTTACTATGACAGACTTACCGAAAACAATAACTGTCAGATAATAATGGTAGGTATGTATACTAGCAGAGGGCAAGGTCATAGTGTGTCTTGCCGTCGGCACATTCCCGGGTGATAGTACAGGAGACCGAACTCAGGGGTAGCCTCTTAAAGGTATTTCCCATAATCACCCCCTAAATATCGAGTCATTCTCAAGCAACATTTTGCGCATTGATATATGTAGTTTAAGGTATTTCCATCCTGGGGGATTGAGCCCGTCACTGTCAAGTTTATGCTTCAGATTAAAGTTCCATTATTTTGTCTCTTAATGTATAGCCCTGATTTTACAAATTCCTCGTATTAATGTGACTCTTCTTTTCTCTCCTTTGTTTTTACTATGCAACTTTATCATCTTTCTATGTTAATTACTCTTAAAATCAAGTGGATTGTTACCTTACCTGAAGCGAACTATATTAAAAATGATATATAAAACCTTAGCGTTACAGACGACCAGATATAATATTTTAAATTTACCGTGATATAACAACGAGTATGCTAATCCAAACTTAATGGTGACAGACTGACTAAAGTGGTATTTCAAAGTAAGATTGTCAGACCAGCAATAATGCAAATGCTAACTTAAGATTGAGAGAAAAACGAAAATGATATTAAAATTTTAAGCTTCATAGACCATTGAACATGTTATTCAAAGTTGTATATTGAGATAGCAACAGAAATTCTATTTGACCTTAAAGATTGACAGGCTAAAAGACAATATTTCACACATAAGATGTACAGGCTAATCGAAATTGCCATTTTAACGTTGAGATTGGCAGACTAATGAAAATTGTATTTTAAAGTTAAAAATTAATTAAAGGATGAACATATATTTCTAAATATAAGCGTCACAAACCAAGAAAAATATATTTTACATTTTAGCGTGACATAATAGTATGAATGATATTTCATGCATACCTGACTGACCGACCGGCAACCACATATGACACATATGATTTACGATCTCTTTATTTGTTTTACGATAGAATTTACAAATGTAATTGTATTAGACTGATCGACTGACGAATGTAAAAACATAAGTTTTTTTTAAAACTGAGGTATGAAAAACTCACCGACATCTTAATGCACTCATGTAGATGTTTAGACGCATCTAAGCACACACGAAAATAATGTAATACAAACAAAGATCGTTCGAAGAACTAATAAGCCTAAGATTAAAACAACACACATGAATTATTGATCTATTTTTCTGGTCGATATATTTATCTAATTCGAAACTAAATTCATTAACTTCCTGTTTGTCTGACGGTAAAAAGAAATGCGAAAACTCTTTGAATGAGTGTTTACATCTCATACAATCCCTTCGTTTGCGTATGTCTTTCAATGTTTTTTTGTCTTATTCAAGTCATTTATTTTCAAAGTCTAGGTTGAATGTTTATTATTATTATGTTCGTTTTAATTTTTGTCATGTAATTTTTCTTAACGAGATAATTCGTATTTTCTGATTCATGAACATGGAAGAAATCGGAAGTAAATTTGCATATAAATAATTTAAACTTTTATAAATCAAGTTCGACTCACGAGTTAGAAGCGAAACATTTAGGCTCGTTGTAGACGAAGTAGCTAGGCTTCAATTGCCGTTATACTTTAGACGTGTCAGCTGTAAAATTAAACTCAAAAGAATAGTAAAAACTTAAGTCAGAAAAGAGGACCTAGTTGAACTCCAATCATCAGCAGAATAAACGTTCAATTACGGTTCGCCATGTATTTAGCAGTAAAACGCACATTTGGGGTGCATTTAGCAGTATAAAAACAAGGCCATCTGTATTTAACAGTACAGTTGTTAAGCTGCAATTGCGTTGATAATACTTGATCGACCAACTCTAACACTCTGAGAAGAATTGAGACTGTATAATTTGTAAAATAACAGTTTGTATCACACTTACAAGTACAATATATGTAAGACTTCATTTAGCAATACAATAAGTGTATGCACTGCCCCTTACGTTACAAATTCTTTGTGAATTTACTGTTTAAAGTACGTTACCAGTTTGGGTTGCGTTTATATTAGACGCAACAGTAAAATAACAGCTAATACATCCATCCACGGTTCAAGAGCTCTTTAGACATCGGTTAGCAGTACACCAATACTTGTTTTGTTCTCAGTAAGTTGAAAATATTAAGATTAGGACTTCGTAATGAAAATAAAGATACTCCAGTCACGAAACAAATACGGGATGGACCTGTATCTTACAGTCCGAAAAAGAATTGGGACTGTATAATCAGTAAAATAACTAAGCAAATAAGTGCTGCAAACTTTGTGAGCAGCATCTGTTTGTTTAGTTGGAATCGTTTCTTGAACGGCAAATAAGGGCATCAGTAATTCGCAATGTTTGAAAACTTGTAAGGAATTAATACAGTTAATTGAACACACGTGTCTATTTAATACACGGTTGAGAGTATATTACGGATGTAACTTTTCACAACAGTATAAATACGTAAGTCACCGACATGTTTCGATGAGATTTGAACTCGGCATTTTTTATTCGATAGGTCAGGTGGGTATCCATTAAGCGCATCAAGAAGGCACCGTCGACATATTGTACCGTTTCGAATTCTGTGGGTCTGCCTCTATTACCTTCATATGAATAGAAGTGATTATATGTCGGTTTATTTATATTCACTGAAGACTGATAAACTACTTATGCGATTTAAATCTAACCTAGTATACAGGTAGGTAGCTCCATGATATTTTTTCGAGCAAGTCAATGCTGAATGCATGAGATTTTAAAAAAATGAATCAAATAAGTTCTGCAGGAAGTCAAAATAAATAGCATTCGTTTGTATGCTGTGTAAAGTAGTACAATGTCTGTCTAAAAAGTATCCGACCTTAGGCCAGAAACATATTCTAAATACGTGACCGGGTTGAGACCCTAGTTCCTTTTAAAGTAGGCTCCTTGTGCTTGCACTCACTTCGCCCACCCTTACATCTACTGCCTGAAACACCTTTTTTTATTAAATGGCGTTTCTATAATAATTTTATTTCATATTTTAACATTCAAATAATTAAATACAATTTTAATTTTAATATATATATATATATATATATATATATATATATATCCTAATAACCAATTGTTTGCTAATGCCGTGCATATAGTAGATATGTTGTTTTTCTTTAAAAGTAAACAAAACGATACATCCAACTTGAAATTGAAGAAAAAGAAATTAATGAAAGTATATACACCCCTGGACAACGCAGAGAGAATACGCTTGGTTGTCGATAGGAGGAATACTCGTTCCCATCTAATAAAACTATAAATAGCAGTAATACACGTCACAGATTTGTAATAATGGTAAATGGTTTAAACACTTCACAATTAGAAAAGCATGGACTCTGAAATGATTAACATTCATTTACAAGTCTCAGTACCAATGTAAGTTAAAATACACCTTACACAGAGGTTATTGAAACGTCTGGAATGTTGTAGCTTAAAGTATGAAGAAGGTGGCGCTTGCATGGGCGAAGTTTGCTTCATCATTTTAATATACAAGATTATCCATTATTAATTGATAATTGTATTAGTAGGTGTAACTTTAAAACATTTTTAATGTTCTTATTAAAACATTATTGAAAATTGTAACTAAATTGTGAAATTAAGAAAA
Source organism: Sepiola atlantica (assembly GCA_963556195.1). Classification (NCBI taxonomy): domain Eukaryota; kingdom Metazoa; phylum Mollusca; class Cephalopoda; order Sepiida; family Sepiolidae; genus Sepiola; species Sepiola atlantica. The sequence continues at coordinate 62,755,811 of OY744536.1, forward strand.
TATTTTTACTAATAACAAAAGAAACTAAATGTGCCACCTTATGAACTCATTTGTTCTAGAGGATTATTAATTAAATATTTTTTCATGAATGTATGAGGAGAAAACATATTATTTTTTTACCTTTCTCTATTGCTATTATTTGATTCCAAATATATCAAAATGTGGATTAGTGTATTTATGTTATTACGTACGTAATTACATTTTACACGTTTCATAAAACGTGAAGAATTAACTGTGTCACATATATATATATATATATATATATATATATATATATATATATATATATATTTGTGATCGGAGTTCGCGCCCACCGACCGTTGAGAATTAGTTCCTACACTGAATATTGCGTTAGCATGAAACATCGATGTCTATAGGTATCAAAATATTTAATAAATATATATATATATATATATATATATATATATATATATATATATATATATATATATATATATATATATAGTTTTGTCATGTTTTAAACAAAATGCAAGTAATAGTTTTACAAAACCGACTTCAATGATTTTTATATGAATTATTTTCTAATCCAAAATCAGCGACATATATTGAAGTTTAAAAGACTTTTAATGAGCTCTAAAAACCTTTAATGAGCTCTAAAATGTCTACTTTCGGTTTCCGTACAACTTCGAAAAATAAGTTTTAAAATATCTAAATGAGAAAAAAAATGTTTATACCGATTAGCCTTAGGATATACTATCTCATACGAAACAAACATTTTACTCATATTATTTGTTTAAAATAGTTTAAATTCGTGTTTGGTATTTTTCTCTCATAAGTATTTTGAAATATTTACATTTATGCAACACGCACAATCTAATGTATTAAGCTCATAATGTATTTAGGTTTACTTTAGTAGTCAAGGGAAAACCTACGCGATTTAAGACCTGAGTGTACAAAGTGTCTATCAATACTGTTGTCAAACACAACTTTTATTCATAGATATCGGCAACTTTCACATGCTTTTTGCCGTAAATAATGGGGAAATCAATCAAAACAACAGGATCACCCCATTACGTCCAACCCTTTCTCGTCGTGCTAAAAAAGGTAACAACGTGGTAATGACAGAGACACCTAGCGTGAAGGCCCTTGGTAAAAGTCCTGGAGGTCCCGCATCAAGATCCGTCGTGATATCAATGATGCCGAAGTTGACAAGTCATTTGTTAGAAAGTTCTCGCTGAAAGCTTCACTGAGTTTGCATGCAAACACTGAACTTGATGCCGCGAATAAAATCTGCAATCATATAGATTACCGCATATCTGTGATTAAAGAAGATGGCTCCATGCAGACAAGACAAACCTGAGTCACGATTTTCGTGATCCCTATGCAAAATTCTAACCCGCTTAAATACCACAATGATAAGCATTCATGATATGTTGAGCACATACCTTCATTGACGTCGGCTTCCATCTTACAGACATTTGGATATTCTTTAACTTACATCTTTTTGCTGCTTTACCTCAGGATTGTAACCGACAATTCAAGGTAACCGGAACACTTTAATCAAGGTCCTAAACATTTGAGGCAGTAAACTCTGAGAAAAGTGTAATTGTTTCATAAACATGTTGAATGTTCTCGTTTAGTAGAAGGCCGCACTGATTACACGTGAGAGTCAAGACGACTAAAAATCGAGCGATTAATATTAATAATCATTATCAGGACGACGAAGATATGTCACTCACACACATGTGAACATAACACACCCACACCCATGTATATGTGTGTGTGTGTACTTTCAATTACCGACAGTTTAAAAATGCGTTATACACTCGTGACGTCGTCGTTGTGAACCCAGTTTTTTTTTTCGCTGATACACTCACTCCGACACCGGTTGTCAATGTATAAGGAGTATTTATCGCTGAGTAGAACATGCACACAGAAAACTTAAAGAGACATGTTGTATGCATGTGAGAGAGAGAGAGAGAAAGATAGAAAGCTGAACAAACACGCGCACATACACACACACACATATATATATATTACTTAAGTTATAATATATTGATCTTAATTAAATTAAAACTAATGTTTTTTTTTTAAGTTCTGAATACAAATATAGAGTTTAGTAAATAAATATAATTATATAAACAGTAGAATAGCCGCCGCGGATAAATACGTTTTAAGTGTGTCTCGGCGTGGTGGGTGGGGAGTGGATGTAAGAAAGTTTTGTGCCTACTGTGTGGCGATGGTATGTTAATGAAATGTAACGTATTGACATGTATGCTCTTGGAATGCGTAAGGGCTCTTGTGGAGTGGGTGATTTCTGCTGACGGACCAATTAGGTTTCATGTACCCCAGAAAGAATCAAAGTAGAAAAGGACGAATTTGCGTCTACATCGGTTATTATTATTCCGCTTGACCTTTCGCGTACGAACGTGGTACCTGCAAATAAACGGATAATAGAAATTTTCAAAATTATAACTTTTTTTCAGTTGTTTGGTTTTTCGTTACAAAGTATGCTCTAGAGTAAACGGGCTTATGGGTATACTATACAACAATAATAGGTTAACAGGTGCTTATGTCACAGTCTTTGAATAATATCAAAACTGCAAAATATTACTAGTGGTTATGACCCAACGGGTTACGGGTACACTTAATTTAATATTATATATATTGTCGGATGTATTTAAAATAATATACCTCTTTTTAGTAAAGACAACCTTATTTAAAAGTGAAACCTGGCAGACTGCCCGACGGACAAAGCTTCTAATAATGATATAAGATGCAGGTAGGCACACAAGAGCCAGCATCTCATCCAATTATTGATTTTTCGATATTTCCTTGCACCAATCGAAAGTTTCAGATCTTTAAATGTTTTCATGTTTTGTCGTATGTTTAAGAACGTTTCACTGGCTGAAAGTTTGATAAAATTCCCCAAGGATGGATGATCCCCCTTTTCGTTTGTTGTTGAAGAGGATCAGATATAAGGAAAACTGTGAACGTTCGGAAATTAGTTCGGGAATGGCATTGGTGAAAAGTCGTTATTGATTGACTGCAAAAACTGGCCACGAGCCGGAATCTTGTCAGGTTCTTATCGGTTTTACGTAGTCTGATAGAAAGCAGTCGGCGGCAATCCGTCACCTGCCGGCAATCGTCAATACCGGAGAACCGAATAGGCTTCTTAGTAGATAATCGGAAAACCAGTAAAACATCACTTTTCAGCTCAAAAGATGATAAAAGTAATGATTTCTGTTTTCCTTTTCAGATAACAGTGTTGTTTGTTGAATTTCTTCCAAGGAATGCACCCTTCTTTATAAAAAGAAGAACACAGGTATTGCTTGCTTTTCTAGTTTAAGATTATTCATTAAGTGTGTATAAACACATCGCCACCAGAAAAAAAAAACGCTGTGTTTTAGTGAAAGCCATCACCGATTACGCAGAGTTCAGCGACTAATTCCCATATCCCAAATAATGGTTAAACAGAAACAAGAAGAGAGAGTTATCTGATTATTTATCCGTCGTGACCATATATAAGGTCAGATTAGGTAGAGTAAAATGATTGCCCATTTCTTTCTGTTATAACTTTACGGCGTGTCTTAAGAACCAAACCAGAGAGGAACTGTTCTTCAGTTTTGAAAATCCCTCTGCAATACAATGACAAAGACGTAATATTTGTATTTGTATGGACTTTAAATTGTCTTCATGTTACATATTGAATGCCGGATATGTCAGCCAGTTTTAAATAATACTTATCTTTGGAAGATAATCGTCTAGCAGGGTTATAACGTTAGATTCGTATGACAAGGTAGAGAAAAGGGACTTGGATGAATAATTAGATGATCTGCGAAGAAACAACATAATTGTTAAGTGATAATTTAACGACTGATCTAATGTAGGAAACACGCATGAAGATGTATTTTTAAACAAGAGTAATAATAAGTAACTCTGTTCTCTCCTCATCTCAACGCTGAATGGGGAACTCAAATTAATATCCTAATGCCCAGTGACAAATCATTATGAAGTTTGTTGTATTCAGTTCAATGTACGCTTTAGATTAATAAAGTCAGAAAAAATCTCCTCTTACATGGTTTTTACATTTGAGATTCTTCAAGAGTTCAATTTTACAGCGTTTTCAGACGTCCCTTGACATGAAGTTTATAAGATGGGAAATAATTAATGAGTTTCGATTTTTTTTTCAATTTAAAAATTCAGGTTAAAAATAGTAATGTTCATGTTATTTACGCTACAATATTCTGTTTCAATTTTTTATTTTTTTGTAATTTCAGATCAATCAAATTTAATTTTACAGCAGACAAAACTAAGCATTTTGGACACCATTTGTTGTTTTCTTTTTCATTTAATCAATGTGCCTACGCGTGTAGTGATGGTTATGTGGGCTATTGCTTCTCGGAGTCGTACTAAATTTACTCATTCTTTCCAATTCGAACGATAACATATATACACGCATGTTCGTAATCTTCCTTTCAAGCCAAGTATAAATATATTAACCCATCCACGTGTGTTTTAATCTGACTAAGGAAGAAAGTCACAAGTATTTTAACGTAGATGTTATGAACGCTTTGCCGCATGGAGTCTTGATATTCAGCACCTAACGAATAGTCATTATAAACATCATGGAAAATCAGGGAAACTAATTAATTGTGTCGAACATCTTCTGGTTTAAACGTTGATTTGATTAAGCGGATTTTTTTTTGGTATCATACAAAGTGTGTCGCGTTCATTGGCTGCGTTGATTGTTAAACTGTTCCCTACTTAATTCCAGGACGATGACGTTATTGACTTGTTATTAAGACAAATTAAGAAAAGAAAAACAAACTAAATTGTTTGTTTCTGTTGGTTCATTAAGGCTTTAGCGGTATCCGTACGAATCACGCCCGCAGTCAAACATCGCACGTTGCGCATTACAAATACTGGGACATTTTCAAAAGCGATAATCAATCAAAGATGGACGTAGTAGTGCTTTGCAGGTTTTAAAATGATATTACTCACGGATAGAATCTGTCATGTGATGCAGCTTTTAGATACGTCCTCTCATTTCTAATAAATACTCTGTCAGTTGGTCGAACGTTTTGTTAGGCTTCAGTTTGAAATATTTTTTCTGTCTCTGAACGTGTATATTGAATACGCGCATTATATTCTCAGTGACGCTAAAAATCTATGAAATATGGTTTGTCTGGCAGGTGGTATGTCACACTAGAATCTCAAATAGGTAATTATTCAGTCGTTTAGCATGAAGTATAGCGATTTCTTGTTAATTTGGTCTCACGCCTATATTTGAAATAGTACTTTCTGTGCTAAACGTTTTTAATTTTCTTAAACATGAATAAACTCTATGTACATACGCAATCCTGTCTGTCGGTCGCTCTAGAACGCTTACGTTTTAAATATTTTTATAGAAGTAAAAGCGATATAGAAAATAATTACAAAGGCTTTCCGTACAAGATAATGATTTCTATTGACAACTAAAGATAATGCAAACTAATGTGTTCTTAAAAAATATGGGTTCAAGAGGCCGAAACGTTCTGCTGAACTATAGACTTTTTCTGCCAGGAGGAAATTGAAGAAACCTCTTTGTCAGGGTTAGGGTCGTGTAAAATAACGTGTGTGTACATCGATCAAAATGTGTATTAGCTAGCATGGGATTTATTAGTGAAGGAGTACATGTGTGGTAATTATTGCTGGCCACTGTGCGGTAACGTGTGTGCATGTATGAACTGCGGATATGCGTCTGCTGAGTGCGTATCTATGCTTTGCTAGGCAGAGATAAGATTGTGTGTCTCTCGTTTCGTTTGACGGGGCCCTTCGCCCCCTCACAAACGCGCTAGGCAAAATTATGTTATGTGCACGTATATGGTCTTCTGAATAAAATACAAAAGATGTGGAAGAAATCTGTATGTTTGCTTTGTAAAGAAGCGCAACATTTGTCACTGAATATTTCCACTTCTGTGACTCGCTGAAAAGAACTTCTGATTAGAGATTATGTCCAACTGAAAGCCGATACGTAATAAAAACAGTCATTGCCTCTTCGAGAATATTTGTATTTGTTTTAGATCGAAGTATGTGCGCTTACGCTTTTGTATGGTCGACTCTATTTGTCAGTCGGTTCGTATATTGCGCAAAGGTGCCAAGCATTGTGTTCATCGCTAAACGCAATATTTGAATGGACGCATTAAGGAATGGTTGTCATTATTACCGTAATTGTTTAAATTGGTTTCTTTCTTTTCAAACGAAATCCTTGAATATAATTTATTCTATTTTAATGGCCAAGTGTGATTTATTCCATTCGTAATCGCTGTGGGATACGATAGAATGTGATGGGCGGAGAATGAATAGAAAAAGTAGGAATCATGTTGAGAGAGGAATAACAGAGAATTTGCATACGTTAATACAGAGGGAGAGAGCAGGTTGAGTACACGAAGCAAAACAAGGGGAGACATTTATAGAAATAAAACAAGGGGAGACATTTATAGAAATAAAACCAGGGTAGACATTTATAGAAATAAAACAAGGTGAGACATTTATAGAAATAAAACAAGGGGAGACATTTATAGAAATATGGTGGTGGTCGTTTAACGACACAGCGATCCTTTTGTGGTTTATCTAATGCCGACACCCAATATATATTATAGAACATTCACAAATGTATTTCGTCTGTTTATTTTACGGTGTATCAAGTTGCGTCTAGTTGTTTAATCCATAACATATGTGTTGTAGAAATATTCACCTATTCGACACAATGTAGACAACATGTTGGAGTTATTTAATGTTACACCTAAATACTTATCAAGAAAAGTGTTTTAGTCGATTTTACGAACAGTCGACGATTATTTCATTCATATTGTATATTTCAAAAGTGAAAAATATTAATGTTGACTTCAACTACTTGAAACATCCTCCAGGATTAATTTTGTTACGATGAGAGTTTCTACATACGCACGTTTCTAAAATATATATTTCTTACAAAAATATATTTAAATATTGATACAGAATGTAAATGATTTTCTCAATAAATATATTTAATTTATAAATGTTAATACACTCGTAAGATTATATTTTCATATAAAGATCTTAAAATAACAATTCAAAGTTAATGAAACCTATCGAAATAATCACATATTTCAATTGTTTATCCAAACAAAGATTAAAATAGTAGCTTAAGAGAGCATGCTTTAATTTCTATTTACTCCATGAATAAGTTGTATGCGTGTGTTATTCGTTTTGTTGATGCATCTCGACTTAACAAGTCACGGGGATACTCGGGGATAAAAGTTTGGGATCGTCAGTTAAAGTATAACCGACTCTTCTCACCTCCACAAGGAGATTAAAAATAACTAGGTGAAATAAGCAGAAGATTTCTGACGGAGAAATGATTACCAAGTGGACAGCTATATTTCACTCAATTATTGCCGGGCGTCTGGTTACTTTGAAATTCCAGTAATGGTTCGCTAGTAACTTCTTTGTAATTGAGGTTGTTATACCTTCATTTTAAAAGTAGGGAGCTCATGCAAACGTAGTATTTTACATCGTGTGTTAAGATGCAAATATTATGACCTCGTAAACAATGCTTTTTGTTAGGCAGTTATTTCGTAGTTGACAAATATACGAGTTGTACAGTAATAGATTATGTTTCCCTATTAAGTGTATTATTGTTATTGTGGTGGTTTATATTAGAGTTTGAGTTATTATTATTTCTAATGGTTATATTATTGTTCTTCTTAGTGTTACTAAAATTGTTGCTGTACTGATCACTTTTCATAGATGTCGTTTAATGTTTTTCTTAACTACTCGCAATAGTATTTTGTTATTGTGGTATTTAATTATCATATTTAAGTTTTCGCAGTAACTATAAAACAGTTCCACGTTAGTGTCATCGATTATTCTGTGAAAGGAGTTAGTTACAACAATGTGATTTTCAATGATATGGATACATTTATTGCCAAGCTCAGTTTTTTTTGCATCTGGTTATAAAAAAGCTGTAAACCAGATTATATTTCTCCGTTTTGCATTTTTATTTTTATTTGAATTATTGGAATCATGTTACTTGTATTGAATCTCGATGTAATTTTACCCACTATATTTTAGAGCTGTGTTGTAAATGTTGCTTGACTGCTTATATACATTTGTGTTGCTTGAGTTATTACTAGGCCTACATTCGATAGAACAAGGAATGGGCTTGATGATTGACTTGATTGATTAGGATTTGGGTTTACATATATTGCATTGTCGTATTATTTTTAAATTAGTTGCACGTGACATCAAAAAATTGAGTTATTTTTATGTTAGCTAATACGTCAGCTTTCCGGTCTAATGTTTGTTCTATATCCATAGTCTCCTTGGAGTTTTCATCTTTAACATTGTACGACTATTTTATCTCCAATCCATCATTTCGATATGTGCTGATATCTGTAGTATCAAATATATTTCTGAGGTATACCGAATAGATACACCACCAAGACCAGATGCTTCTGTAAGGTTTAGGGCAGTCATGTCAAAATTGAAGGATTTTGCCATTTTAGTTGTAATCAATTGGGCATTGTCATTTATTTAAACTCATCGTATACAGTTTTTAATCATGTGTATTTTCTCCTTGGATATGTCGGAATATATCTCGGTGAACTCTAGGGCTTTGTTAAAGAGTTATTTCGATATAAATATATAGAATTTGACAGTGTCAGATGTTGTTAGAGAAAACATCATCAGAAATAGATCCCTTGCATTAAAAACCATTATGGTGTGATACTTGCATTATGGCGAGGGTAAGAAAATAAGACAACATATGCTATTGCATAAACAACAGGTCGACGTTATAAACAATCTTGCACTCACTTCGGGAAGACTACCTAGATTTAAGAAATAAAGAGGCGAGTTATTGGACTGAGACTAACAGCCAGTCACTATTCTTCTCTTTTTGTTTGTCTTTGTTCTGATTCGATTTTATTACCCCTTACTTTAATTTTTTTAAACGTGTAACCCCCTTTTCTGCATCTCTTGATTGTGTCGAGAAAGAAGGAAAATAGTAGTTTGTTATTTTTTAGTGCATGCGGCTGTTGCGTGCTTAACCAAGCTCGCTGACGAAAGTATTATATGTGTTCTCCATGCACTAAAAAATAAATTCTATAGTTTTATATAAAAATCTTTTCTGTTCGCTTTCTTTACAAAGTGTTAACCTTTCAGCGGCACTGTAAACACTAAGACCATGAATTTATTTTCTGGAGAGAAATAATTGCGGAAAACATCCAAAGACAGCCATTGGATGTTGCGTTTAAGGATCTTCACACCGATGCATAAGCAACAGACAACTACTGTTCGAACTAGGGAACGTAACTATCGTACGCCCGGATCTAGTTAGTCCGTGCCCAGGACAATAAGATGTATTTCAGAGACGTCACTACAAGGTCACACACAACCCCAATACACTATTCCGGGCAACGTAAGGTTATTATTATAGTAATCTATAGTAAAGTTTATTTTCGCTCTTTGTTTTTATAAGATATATGCTTCCTCAGGTTTTCATTTACAAACTTTGTGGCTTAATGTAAGTTTATTGATTTGTAAATATTCAGCATCTTTATATCTATCTAGTTGCATATATTTGTGTATAGTCCTTTGTATGTTGTGTAATGTTTTCTATAATAAGTTAGTTATACTATTGTTGATTTATTTCATATAGTATTCTAGCTTTATTTGCTTTAACGCATATATATATATATATATATATATATATATATATATATATATATATATATATATGTACATCCTCATTCGCAACCGTTTTACGATATTTGAGCCAAACGTTATCGTTTCTCAACGCACCTATAGTTATTTTAACACAGCACATACGATGCAGGCCTGCAATCCAAAAAGCATGTGTGAAACTTTTCTGATAGAACAATTACACCTGCTACAACACATATGTTATTTACATCTTACTTTTGTCTGTGCGTAGTACCTTACTTTTAAAGCAATGTTTGAGTTAAAAAGTAGTCGATCTGTATAGCCTTTTTTTTCATTCTATTAATTAAAGACTAAATAAATTCGTATTCTGTTGTTCCATATCCATGCCACAAATAAACTAAAGCACAATATCCCATCATATATGTATCTATAACATTTAACTCTAATCGATGAATACTCATCTAAAAACTAGTTAACTGATCGTAATTCTCGCCTATTTAGTATAGCATTATTTAAATATCGTTATTTGTATATAAATCACTTTTATATATTCACTTCCTTATGAAAAACAAAGGCGATTTCCATTTATGTCCTAGTCAATCTAATAGTCTTACCTAACAAATATGTGTATTTGCGGAAGCTATATATTAAAATCGCCAGACAGATCATTGTCGTCTGTGAGAGTTCAAGATTAAACATACATTTTCAAATTTACATGCTGTGTAAGAATTCGTCTAATATATTTTAGGTATTCTCCGTGTGTGTTGCTTCAGCATTCAGGCTAACACTAGTAGTAATAGTACTATGTTACCATGCAAACGCTTTTATGACATATATTATGTCTGAATAAGTTTCCTCCTGAATTTGTTACATTTATGATAAGTAGTTTTGAAGCAAATAGGTAAAGAAAGCGAAGCGAGGCATACACAATCGTTCAGTTATGATATAGATATGTGTATGTTTAGTATGTAGTAAGTGCATATTATCGAGAAGTCAATCTTTCTCTGAAAACAAAGTTGACTTTAATTAATTATGAAACATATGTTGCTTTATCGAGAAATGGGACGAATGGTTATGAAATCAGAAAACTACAAAATAGAGATAAACAGGCCACTGATGTGGAGACATCTTTACTACATAGACTTAGTTCGTGGGTTTGAGACATGCATACGTTCGATGTTTAACTATATTTTTCATGGCATTTAGCTTAAATACCTAAGTAATGAGTGTCACACAAACATTTCTGACAATATGTGCAGATTTTTTTCAACAAAACACAATAAATAATAATATGAGCAACATATTCCATTAGTGAAAAATTAAAGGGTGACACTCGCTAACAAATTTGAATTGTTCTTATATTATTCAAGTAGGACAATCCGGTATTGCTCCGGATTAAATTACGATGGAGCTTTTGCCCAGCTAATTATAGCATGCTACTCTTTTTATTTTTATTTTTAACTTTTTATATTTGAATATTTTGTAAGGGTTCAAGAAGTAGCAAGTATGAATGATGTTTATGTGAGTAAAGTTATAATAATAGAAACAAGTGTCACTTAATTTATGAAATTTAGCTCTCCTGAATACCACCCAGATTTCCATGAAATCGATGTTGACGCATGTGCACATTTACTCCTAACCCTGAACCCATATTTTTACATTTTTATTCATTTGTTATTTTTCGTACTTGATAAATAATATTTCTATTTAATTAATTGCAAATATAATGGTACCTTTTTTAATAAAAACGAAATGTACGTATTGAATTAAACTGGATAACGCAGTGTCATAATGTACATTCAGTTATGAGCAGCATTCTTCAATATCTGTAGACGATTCTTGAACCAACAAACAAAACACACAAACAAACTGACATTGCAATATAGACATCAATGTATTTAATTGGCTTTTAAAATACGAATTAAAGGAATTGTATTCTCGCTATTCTTTAAACATGAACGCTTAACGTAAGTAATTAGTGCACGAGATTGAATTGGGATGTTAAACTGTTTTAGGTACCAACCCTAGTATTAAAGACTTTGATATGTTTGTAGTATAATGAACATTTCTAATTGAAACACAGGTTACTTCAAGTGGTTGTGTCACGGTGAATAACTAGGCAATCACTCCGAAAACACGTTCTAAACTTAATACGTACACTAAATAAATAAAGGCTAACTAAATTGTACAATGTGTTATACACACACACACACACATATATATATATGTATATATATATATATATATATATATATATATATATATATATATATATATATATATATATGTATGTAAAAATAAAAATGGAAAAAAGCATAAGCAAATCAACAACTATCAAAAATAAACTCAAAAACACATATTGAAGGGATGATGATTATATTTAAACAATCGAAATATTATGGTAGAACTATTCAATATGTGATTTTGAGTGTATTTTTGCTAGTTGTTGATTTGCGTATCCTTTATTCCATTTTTATTTTTACATTTTGTCTGAAACATTGTTTCTATTAATCCTTCATATATATATATATATATATATATATATATATATATATATCATATATATGTATGTATATATATTGATTGATTTATATATATATATATATATATATATATATATGTATACATATATATATATATATATATATATATATATATATATATATTGACAACATAGTGATGCAGAAATTATGTACCTGCTTATAACTGTGCATGTATATGGGTATATGTACTGGAACTTTCAATGGTCTGGGAAGAAGTCCGAATTACGTAAATAATAGGTTAATCATAATCGAAGTTGTGATATGAATTGAATGATGTAAATAATTTAAAAATTGAGAAGGACGATGAGATAGAATTGTACTTGTATTATTAAATGCCAACTACAATATGTAAGAAATACTTAACAATTTTCCCATGAGGGCTGCAGGGTCCTTAGTGTAATTGTTGTCTAGGTTAGGAGAGAACAAGTACTACGTGTGTATGCTTAATTGTAGTATGGGTGTGCTTAGCTGCCTCACATGGATACAAATCTAGACAAAAAGTCAGAGTTGATATTGTAAATGAAGCCGCGCCCCCCGAAAAGGTAACCATTGGTCTGGTTGATGAAACGAGTCATAGCAATGTCGATCCTTTCACAATTCCTTGAGAGAGTAGATCATCTCAAGCAACATGCTATTAACCCATCTCAATCTGAGAAGATGAGACGGATGGCAATACGCATTTCGCCTCCGTTCGAAAGAGGAAGAAAATACCTGGGAGGCGTATTTACTCAACCAGTAAATGTATTACTGGTTACACTATTCATTTAGCTTTTTATAATGTAATATTATGAATGTCTAGTAAGACCACGATGATATACCATGCAACAAATGTGTATCTGTTTTTAATTATCATGATCAGTATTCCGTAACTATGTAGTTTTCGTGTAATTATTGAACATCCAGGCTTACAAGTATCTATAACATAACATTAAAATGTGCATTTGTTTATAATGGTATAGTATTACGAGCAGAGAAACCAGCGTTTCCCAGAATTGACTTACAAACACCGTTTGTTTTAATCGGCACATGACGCATTTATTACCTATTTATTATTATTTTAACTTCATACTATTTAAATTGGTGGTTAAGTAAATGGTACACTAGTCCTTTTATTGAATATAGGTATAAACCAAATTACATCATTTAGAATACATTTCGGCGTATTAATAGTATTAAAGCATCATCTAGAATGAAGTAAGACGCATAACACCTGCGCTAAGTCTCAAACCCCATATGATCATTATTATTTGTATGTGTTATGTCACTAATTTTAAAGACATAAACGAACTACAAGGTCGTATTTCGCTTTGATTAATGTAAAGTGAAGACGCAGATGGCACGATAATACTCTATTTGTGTTTTTATCAAAATGAAATATAGTGTCCAAGTAACCGGGGTAATGAAGTTGCATAACATATAGTAATTTGGTTCTATCTTTAAAAACAGAGTATGGGCTGTTGAACAAACAAACAAGCAAACAAATATTCCATCAATTGTAAACAACACAAATATAATTCGATGTGTAAGTATAAATATATGTTTAAGTAAGAGAAAAACATACGTACACGCACAGCCTCATAGTGTACCTATTACTGTAAAAAGAAAGTTAAGATTGTATCAGTAGATAAAACATGTATCTCTTCTGCTCTTTTATAAAACAGTAGAATAAGACTATTGGTCTATATATGAGCAGACTACAAATAGTTAGCAACTGCAACGAACGAATATGATAATACCAAGCGTTATCGATATCGTAAAATTCTATCTTGCCGATAGAAAAAGGAAACTCGGACCGGAATTTATGTTATGGATAAACCCCCTTAGAATTATAGTCGCTTCGAGTCTAAGCAGCTGCTTTTAAGAGATACACATATAAGCAGAGTATTTAAGCAGCTAGTTAGACTGATGTTAAATGAGAAGCCAGTACATGACGGGTTTTGTGAATAACGGATATTGTAAATTGTAGCATCCGCTGTATGTCGTTTGTCTATAGAATTTGGTGTGTTTAAACAACTACATTACAAAAGACACGTTTCTACGTGTGATAGATCGCTTTACATTGTTTGGATCTCGAAACAACTAACATTATTAAGCTGTTAACATTTACAGATAGAATGTGACTACTAGAACTGTAAACATTCTCTTTTTTAGCTAAGAACAGTTTACTAGGTTTTCAATTTCCGTTTGGTTTTACTTTAGTGTGACGCGATTTTGGGTTGTAAACATCCGATGCATGGCTGGTTGGTACATTTTAACAGTCAGGCTTTCCTATTACATTGCACAGAACGTTCCTGTGTCTACGATCATGTATGCCACACACCTATACAACCGGATCGTATAACAATTTATGATGTGCAATTAAATTTGAGCTCCACAGAAACATATTGCGCTTGAATTATTTGAGAAAATATGCAATTTTTTTTTAAAATACGATTTCATTACGAGTTTACGCTTAAGTTGTTTTCCACTATTATTTAGTAGGTAAGGGCCACGCTGCCAAGCTTTACGAAAAATGTTGTTTCGATGTTAACCTTGACCTTGAATATATCCATTTTGAATGATTAAGAACACTGTTTTGAAGTTGCCAAACTTGAAGTTTCCTCATAAAATTAAGCCTGTTAAGTAAAAGTCTAGATATAAATCCGTGCATCGTTAACCTTAGATTGATTCAATACATCTGACGGCATTTCAAACATCTATTTTCTTTTTTGTTATATTTATCTTAAGTTTGGAATGGTGTTCCTATTGTTCCGTCACGTGTAAATTTGAAATAGTATTTTCGTCTTTCAAACTAGCTATTTAAATATAATTATTGTCGGATTTCCATGTGTAAGGTAAAAATAATAGTATCATAGGTGTGTCATGGTTTAAATATAATCCACCTTAGTGTGCATTATTAAATATAACATCGAAACAATTGAACATGTGAGGAATAGTGACAAGAAAAGTATTGCAACATGTGAAGAACTGCAACATATAAAGAACTGTACCATATAACGAAAGACTGCATGTTAAGTATTGTAACATTTTTAGGTGTGTGACAAGTTAAGTATTACAAATTTGAATAACTCTAGCAAGTAAAGGATTATAACAATAAAGAATTGTGACACATAAATGAGCGTAACTTGTAAATTACTGTTACATGTATAGAGGTTAACATGTGAAATATTTTATTATGTAAGGAATAGTATCACGTACAGAATTGTAACATGTGAATAATTATAAAATGTGAAAAATCATGACGTGTAACGAGTAACTGTTATAATTTTCATCAGCGCGTGTTGTACTTTTCCTGAAATGTGTCATCATGTAAATGTGATTTTAAACAACACTGGTAACTTGCATCACGCCCAATCGTTATGATTGTTGTAAAATTGTTATTTTTGTCACAAATCAGGTTAAAATTGAATTTACATTTTTTGCAATAATGAATTATTCCTTTGGGGGTATTTCCAGTTGAAAGTAAAAGTTGGCCTCCTAATATGACAAACATTCTTTTAAAAAATCAGATAAGGGGGAAATTGGTGCACTGTTGAATTTCCTTCATCAGAAAATACGTATTTGCCTGCATTCAGAAAATAATAAAATTATCGATGAGAAAATAATTCCTTTTGAAGAAGAAACACTGATAACAAAAGAAAGAGATAATTTCCATATAATTAAATCCTTAATTCTTCATACATTGTTAACGAGCTGAAAGCGTCTTTTTCATTTCAGATACGCCCCACATTATCTATGAGAAGTGTTTCCAACTCGTCCGTCGGTCCTGCTGTAGGACGGTCGCGATAAAGTTTGAATTCATATGCGATATACCCTTACGAATATACATAAACAACGATCTTCCTTTGTATCTCGATCATCTCCGTTGGTCTGTTAGGCTTCAGTGTTGCGGGTTTCAAGGAATCCACATATTATTATATAGGGGGAATTCAACGCGCCGGTCGTTCCGTCACTGTGTCATGCTAAAATAGAAAATAGAAGTTGCTTCGCTAACTCACAAAGTGAATAAACTTAAGAAATGTTCGCCTATTAAATAAGTGGAAGTGTACTTATTGAAAGTTACCCCTAGTCATTGCCCAGTTTGTCGTCCTGTCACATATGATGTTCCAATCGTATTTTGATAGCTAGACGCACATATTTAATGAAAACAGCTTCATAATGCACATTAGTGTGAAATTCTTTAAACATGACTAAAATGTTATATGACTGAAGATCGGTATATCATGAATTATATTTGTCGTAACTAAAACTATGCACATCACAATCAAACCTGACCTTCCGTGATTCTACTCCTTGAGCAAGCAAATATACGACGGTGCGTTACAAATATTTATTCATTTCATGATTCTTTTTTACACATTTTTTTACTTCCCGAACAGTGGTGTTACTTGGAGGCTGGCTGAAAACAGGCGTCCACATACTTCCAGTACTCTCTACCTCTTTTGGATTACCTTGTGGTATCGCAACAGCGGCCTACTATTGATTTCTCGCTGGCAACGTTCATTGGTCTCCTCTGGGATTTGGGTGGCAATAAGTCTCCCCAAGGTCCCATCACTCTCCGCATTCTTCAAGTTGAGGTGTGATTTATGCTCTCTCTCCTCAGTCTTCCCATCTTCTTTGCCCCTTCATGATTATTTTGCGCGGTTGTAGTCTAGGCTGGTACCAATACTTTAACATGGGGTTGAGATGTCTTGCAGTTTATCTTCCTTTGTTCGTGTGGTGGTTTTATTTTTTTTTTTTCCTATTGTAACTTCAATATAACTGGTAATAGTAACTTATGCGGGTTGGTTTCCACATTCGGGCTTTTTCCTAGAGAGAGCAGCTGTGTTAAGCATTGCCGTCTTTAGTATAGTCTCAGTAATCCCTTAAATTCCAATTTCTCCCAGTTGTTTTTCCAGTTACTTTAGACTGTCCCTAGTGCTCCTTTGATTATTGGTATTATATTGACTTTGAACATGCTCCATAGCTATTTAAGTTATCTGGCAAGTTCCATGTATTTTTTTTTTTTTTTCTTGATCTTAACTCTGTGGTCTGCTAATATCGCAAAGTCTACGATTTGTCAGGATGTTTTCCTTCTTGTCACTTATAATGACATCCGGTCTTCTTACTGATATGAGTGTATCTGTGTGCACCTTTATATCCCAGAGGATTTTGCGATTTTTATGTTCCAATACGTTGTCTTGTTTATATTTGTATCATTTGTCCGCGTCTTTTAAATGCAGTCAGTTACATTGTTCTTAGTGCACTGTTTTCCAACGCAGTTGTGGCTGCTCTTGTATAACTTTGGGGCTAGTTAACTGTATTAATTTATGATGCCGTTGACTATTTAATCTCTTTGTTTACTCAATTTGCATTTACTGTTTTCCTGGGTAGTATAACTCTTAGCATTAATGTACTTAGTACTAATCGCACTGTTTTGTGAAGCAGTCAGGTAAGATTCCGTTTGTTTGTTCAGGTGCTTTTTCATTATTTAGGCACAATAATGTTTGTTATTCTCTTCTGGTCATTCGTATTACACGTTTTTCCTTATTTTCTTTTCTAGTCTTTGCGTTACTAGTTTTGGTTCGTCCCGAGTTATTGATTGATACGGTGTTTCTTGCTGCGTTGATCGAATTTTCTGTGTTCTGGGTTGTTATTTCGCCAGCTCTTTTTTCTAAAAGGCACACATTATACTTAACTTGCCAGTTATATCCCCCCTTTTGTTTCCTTTTTAGGTAAAGTGTGTCCGTATCTTCTTTTAGTGTAGTGCGTTGTACATGGTCATTATTTTTCTAGTCTACTGGTCAAGATGCCTGAGGTATATTTTAGTCCAGCCTATGAACGGCCTAGAGTGTGTGATTAGTGGTGTTATACCTGTTTTCCTTTTACTAAGTCTTAGCTATATACATTCGTTTCTAATAGTGCCCTTGTTCTTCCCAATTATTCGTTTCAGAGCTTATCTTTCATTTCTGTAGATGCAATGTTGTCTGCTTCTAGAACTCCTAAATATGTATTGCAATCATGTGCCCCAAGTGATCTCATCTCTTTTCGGTTGGGCAGTTCCATACTCTCTATTTTTTCCAGTTTTCAACTTTTTAATCTGTAGCAGTGCTCACTTCTCCATTCTAAATTTAATTTGAATGTCATAGTCGAAAATGCTGGTCGTATATATCAGATTGTCTGGTGTATGTTTTGTTTTATTTTCAAACAGCTTTGTTATGTATATTATATTTCTTCAGCTGCATTTACCCAGGATTGAACTCAGCACCTTGGGATTACGAGATGGATTACGTGCACTTGCATATATTTCCGTTAAAGTAAAATTACTGGGTTTTCTTGTCCACGTGACTTTTTAATTTAAATGCGTTCTCTTTTTTTTTACCATATATACGTTCTTGGCCTCTTGACTTGTTGGCATTGTAGTTTTGAATTAATTGAATAAAGCCTTAGAAAAGGTTTTTCTATTCGTGTCTTCTTTTTACATTACAATTTATTCAATTAATTCATTTACTAAATTTCTCATGGATAAGATTATTCGTCTGGACAAGTTTGATATATCTTCTGCAGACCCTCAGGCTGGCAAGCTCTGGAGACTATGGTACCGTAATTTTACTTATTACTTATCTACTATTGCTTCTTTAAATCCAGACAAACTCGAAGTCCTTTATTTAAACATTGGTGCTACCGTTGCTGACATTATCGAGGGTTGTTCTGGATTCGAACATGCTGTTGAATTGCTGAAAAGTGTTTATGATAAGTCTCCAAGCGTTATTCATGCTAGACATTTGCTTTCTACACGTCTACAACAGGAAAATGAGTCTGTAGACCAGTACCTTCAGGCCTTGAACCGACTTGCCGCAGACTGTTGCTTCAAAGATGTTACTGCTACTACTTACAGAGATGAATCTGTCCGTGATTCATTTATACGTGGTCTCCGGTCTTCCGTAATACGTGCCAGACTACTTGAAAATGATACGTTAAATCTCAAGGAGGCTACTCAATGTGCTAGAGCTTTAGAACAGGCTCAATTTCGTGCTGAGTCATACGCTTCTCAGATTGGACCTACCGTTGCTGCTACCACGACTAAAAATGTGTTTACTGATTCTGTCGAGGAGGCCACTATTACTGCTCCTATGGAGTGTGAATCTGTACAATTGTCTGCTGCCCTTCCTGCTCATGGAAAGTGCTACAACTGCGGAGGGAAACGTCACATTAAGGATGATCGCCGCCACTGTCCTGCCCGCGATAAAGTATGTCGAAACTGTGGCAAACTCGGCCATTTTGCCAAAGTTTGCCGTTCTACCATGTCTACACCTTCACGTTCCACCTCAGCTATTATAGTAGCCCGTGCTAAAGATGATGATAGGTTCCCTCCTATTACTAAAATTGTAAAATTAAAGGGTAAACGATTAACTGCTCTCATAGACACCGGCAGTTCTGATAACTTTATCAGTGCTCGTATTGTTAAAACAATGAAACTGTCTACTTCTAAACGGAATTCCGTAATTTCCATGGCATCATCGGCCATTTCCCTCAAGCTATCTGAATATTGTACTGAGGACGTTATCTTCAATGGTTACGAATATAAAGAAATTGACTTCACAGTACTTCCTGATTCCTGTATGGATATTATACTCGGAGTGCCCTTCTTAAAACTACACCGGAGTATCACTATTTCTTTTGGAGGGTCTCAGGATATTCTAAAAATCTGCGCTTTAACCAAAATCAGTTGTGCACCCGTTAAATTGTTCCGAAACTTGACCCGTGATTGCAAACCTATTGCTACTGGGTCCCGAAATTACCGTGCGGAGGACTCTCGATTCATTGAAAAAGAAATTCTACAAATGCTTGAGGATGATATAATTGAACCAAGTTACTCTCCGTGGCGCGCTCAAATTGTTGTGACTTCGTCAACTAATAAAAAGAAACGATTGGTAGTCGATTTCTCCCAAACTATTAACCGTTTCACCTTACTTGATGCATACCCCTTGCCACGAATTGGGGATCTCGTTGACCAAATAGCCCAGTATCGTATCTTTAGTATAATTGACTTGTCCAAAGCATACTATCAGATTGAAATTTGCCCTGAAGATCGCCCCTATACGGCCTTCCAGGCTGGAAACCGTCTGTACCAATTTAAACGAATACCCATGGGGGTCACAAACGGGGTTTCTGCCTTTCAACGATTTATGAATTCTTTCATTTCTGATAACAAATTACCTGGAACCTTCTCGTATATAGATGATATAACTATTTGCGGTAAAACCCAGGAGGAGCATGACGTCAATTTTGAGTATTTCTTAAAAGCTGCCTCGACATACAACCTCGAAATAAACCGGGAAAAATCAAAGTTTTCACTTCGTTCTATTAACGTGCTTGGATACCAAATTTGTAACGGAACTCTTCAACCTGATCCAGAGCGTTTGAGACCTCTTTTGCAAATGCCTCCCCCTTCCGATTCAAAATCGTTAAAAAGGTGTCTTGGTATGTTTGCTTACTATGCGAAATGGATACCTAAGTATTCATACAAAATTCGTCCACTGGTCGAAAATAAACAATTCCCTATGCCTCCTATAGTTGTAAATTCTTTCGAAAAACTCAAGAAAGACATTGCTGAATCGTCCGTAAAAGTTATTGATGATGAATTGCCGTTTATTATTGAAACCGATGCCTCAGAAAAGGCTATCGGAGGCACTCTTTTACAAGCTGGGAGACCTGTAGCATTCTTTTCTCGGTCGTTAAACCTCTCTGAAATGCGACTTCATATAGTCGAAAAAGAAGCATATGCCATAGTCGAATGTGTTCGTAAATGGAGAGATCTCATTGTTGGGAAACATTTTACTATTATTACTGATCAACAAGCCGTATCTTTTGTGTTTAAACCTGCTAATCGTGGAAAAATTAAAAACGATAAAATTATACGGTGGAAAATGGAACTTCTTCCCTTTTCATATGATATAAAACACCGTCCCGGGAATGAAAATATTGTCGCTGACACATTATCCAGAGTATGTAGTGCTGCTGTTTCTTCCTTGGAGGAACTAAAATCAATTCATGATTCCTTAATACATCCTGGAGTACAACGCTTTTGGCATTTTGTAAGGTCACAAAATTTGCCATATTCACTTGATGAAATCCGACGTGTGACATCTCAATGTACTACTTGCGCCAAAATAAAACCCCAATTCTTTACTTCTACTAATAATATTCTTATCCGTTCTACTGCTCCATTCCAGCGTCTTTCTGTCGATTACAAAGGACCTATCCCGGCATCTTCATCAGGTTGCCGTTACATATTTACAGTCGTCGATGAATACAGTCGATTTCCGTTTGCTTTCCCTTGTCGTGATTGCTCCTCTCAAACCGCGATTCAGTGCCTGGTGAATATTTTTTTCTATTTTTGGACTTCCCTCATTCATCCATTCCGATCGAGGAACTTCGTTTATGTCGGAGGAATTCAAACAATTTTTGCTGCGACTTGGAATTGGATCCAGTAACACTACTGCGTATAACCCAAGAGGTAACAGCCAATGTGAGCGCTATAACGGCATTATTTGGAACACCATCTTATTAGCTTTGGGATCAAAACGGTTACCCATTAGCGCTTGGCAGGATGTTCTACAGGATGTTTTACAAACTATTCGCTCTCTACTATGCACCTCCACAAATGCTACGCCTCACGAACGCATGTTCAATTTTAAAAGACGCTCTTCCACTGGCACTGCATTACCTGTTTGGCTCTGTGAGCCTGGGGAGGTGTTATTAAAGCGATTTGGTAACAGGAGTAAATATGACCCGATCGTTGAGGTAGTGGAACTCCTCGAGGCTAACCCTACACATGCAAGAATACGATATCATGATGGCCGGGAAGATTCAGTAGCACTAAGACATTTAGCACGTTTTCCACGCTCGGGTCGATCTCAAGATTCTGCTGAAAACGTTCTACCTGACATGGGCCCTTTGCCTGATACAAGTTCCACGAATACTCCTTCACCTAAGGAAAGTTATACAGAAAATGAATTAGTGAATCAGAATTCAGAGAATCAACCTTCCCAGAGATATGGTGCTTCTGATAGTGAACTACTTCCCCGCCGGTCTAGCAGGATTCGCAAACCAGTCCAGCGTCTGGATTTATAAAACTTTCTGATAACAATCTCTGTTACAAGTGGGGGAGAATGTTATGTATATTATATTTCTTCAGCTGCATTTACCCAGGATTGAACTCAGCACCTTGGGATTACGAGATGGATTACGTGCACTTGCATATATTTCCGTTAAAGTAAAATTACTGGGTTTTCTTGTCCACGTGACTTTTTAATTTAAATGCGTTCTCTTTTTTTTACCATATATACGTTCTTGGCCTCTTGACTTGTTGGCATTGTAGTTTTGAATTAATTGAATAAAGCCTTAGAAAAGGTTTTTCTATTCGTGTCTTCTTTTTACATTACAGTCGTCTATGTACATGTTACAGTACTGTAGGGCGCCATTATGCAAGGCACAGTAGGTTAACTAGTATCAAATAGCTAATTTTGTTATTGAAAAAGGTTTTGTTTCTGGACTCAGAAGTGAGTTCAGAGAAGAGTTTGATCCAAGAATAGTCATAATAAATTTAGACACCTGACGTGACCTTTGAGTCAGAGATCAGAGTGAGTCGTTTTTGTCCCCATCTCGTGCGTGGGAATGATGATTACGTCACCACGGAAAACAAGAACTTAGCTTTTTAGAATCAGTCTGAGCTTAGAGGCGATACCGTTCAGACCGGGTGCGAGCATGTAGCCGGCAAACTGGTAAGGCCCCGCTTTGGGAGGGCAGAAGATATCCCAAAAGGAACCAGAAAATAGCCGGAGTATGAGAGAGTCGAAACCGGAATCCCCCTGACAGGAAACGAACTAAGAAATAAGAAACTTGTGTGAAAATAAAGAAACTTGTATGAAATTTCCCTTCAAAAAATTCGTGTCTCGTGTATTCATTCTGTCTGAGACAGACCTCTTCCTTCGATCAAGACGACACAGCCAGCGAAGACTAGACGAATCACAGGCCAAAGAAGAGAACAGAAGATAAGGTAAACCTTGAGATTTATTTGAGAAGAACTTTTTAGGAACTTTAAGAAATGTATAATGAACTTTCCGTGATTTGATGTAAGTTGAACTGAAGCGTTTATAAATGGTAAAAGAACTCTTTCGAGACTGTGAACAGTACGTTTTTATATGTGGAATAAGATTTATAAAAGTTATCTGTGAACATTATGTTATTTGATGCCGAGAGCCTTAAGAGACGTGTCGCAATGGAAGATTCGTTATTTGAAAAATAAGATCTGTAGGCGTGTGTCGTTACATACATAAGGTGTGTAAACTTGTATCCAGCATCGCTTTCCTTAGTATGTAGTTAGATAGCATAATCGCTATGATAAATTGTAGTGGTGATATATAGTCTTCTTTGAAGGTTATGTTATGTATAAACAATATTATCCTGTGTTGTAGTCCAACAGTCAGTTCTGACCTCCAGGTGTCAATTGCTTGAGATTAAAAATCCTGTCGTGTATCTTGCACATTTTTAAGCATTCAATTATTTATGCTTGAAGTATTTTATTGTAGGCTTTCTTGTAGTCACTCCATGCTAAGAATATGTGTTTTTCTGCGTTTTACTTTCTTTAAGGCCTTAACATCTCTGTATAGAAGATCATTCGTCACCCGTTTATTTTTCCGGTCTTCATTTCTGTTCCCCTATGAGCAGTCGACACTTATTCTGATCTTTCCGCTGTGCCGTTATGATTTTCCACATTGTTACTAAGAAGGTTATTGGTCTGTAGTTACATAGGAGCGTCTTCTTCCTGTTGTATTTATGTATTAGCATTGCCTTTTCTTTGTTCATAGACTCTGTAACGTCTATTTTGTTGATACATCCCTTTAGTTTCTGCGCTAGCCTTTCATGTAGGATCGTGGATTTTTAAAACCAGTTTACATGCATTTCATCCTAGCCTAATGCTATCCAGTTGGCCATTTCTCTTGAATTAGTTATAATCGTTTCTTTGTTAATTTATGTTTCTGTTCTGTGTTCAATTTTCTGTAGTTCATGTTTGATGTTTTTCACCCATTTGGCATTTTGTTGTGTTTTTTAGGCTTTATCCAAATCTAGCTTATGAACTGCTTTGTCTCCGTCGGTTACAGTTGTTCTCTTGTTCTTTCTCCAGTTACATGTTTGTAACACTGGCTGTCATTGTTTCCAAAGATTATGTTCTGATTGTGCTGTTCATATATGTATATGTCTTGTATCAGTCTTCCTTCTAGTGTTGATATATTTTGTTTTAGTTTTCATGTTTCTTATTAAGTATTTTCTTTTCGAGTTGGATTTCCGTGCTCTTATTGTTCCTGTTTTCTTTAATCCTGTATACGGTTTTAGCTTATTCTTGAAGTCTAGTGATCTGGCTTTCCATTTTGATTCCCAAGCCAGGCTTTGTTTTTGTTGTTGTTGTTATTATTATTATTATTATTATTATTATTATTATTATTATTATTATTATTATTATTATTATTATTATTATCATTATTATTATTATTATTATTTTCTTTTTCTTCTACTTCTTCTTCTTCTTCTTCTTGTTATTATTATGATAATTATTATTATTATTATTATCTGGCAGGAAATATGTATTTTTGCTGTATAATTGATACTATAATATTATGTTGATACTCCACATACACTTTTTTCTCACCATTTATATTTATCTTACCCTCAGCTACTTTTCATCACCCAGAAACACTGTAATGCTTGTTTTTTCATTACAACACAAATTGATGTTTGTTTAATGCTAACCGAAAATACTGTCCTTTTGTTATATAGTCAAATTATTTTTTAGGAATCATTTGAACTATATCTCCATATTAAAATGGTGTAATATGCTTCTTACAAAGAATAACATTATTCATTAACTTATATGATTTTCAAAAAAATATTTCAAGATGGGTATTTCAAAAATCAACTATTTCCTTAAAATAAACCGAATATATATATATATTTTAATTAGGAATATGAAAGGAAATAAATGGACTTACTTCTTATTTTATGTTGAATGGTAAGAAAATCTAAAAATAAATTGGAATTTTTCTGGTTACGACTGTAACTGGTTTCGAATCTTGCGCCTGTTGGAAATTATCATCCCATAGACTGATGATAGATCAAGCTGGAACGTTGTTATACGCTCCTTATTGAAAATTGAAGTAAATCCCTGTTCGGGAAGTTTCAAAATAGACTGTCACTTAGCATATTGCCATGTTTTGATAACGTTCGTTGAACACTCTAGGTGGTGTACTGTCTGTCTCCAAGCATAAATATCCCCTTTATTTACGTGACAATTTATCGTGGCAGATGGGTTATAGCGGTTGATTGCGAAGTCTATGGTGAGTATGTAACTGGATTCAAATCGTGTTACCGTCTTTAATTAGAATATCTTACTCTGATGATAGTGTAAGCTTTAAACTCGTGCGTATGTAGGTTAAATAATTTAATATTTACTTTAATATATATATATATATATGTATATATATATATATATATATATATATATATATATATATATATTTATATATCAATGATTATCTACACTCTCTTTCAACCAAAATAATAATAATATTTCCTATAACGAGCATATATCTATCATATGATTGTTTATGATACTTTGTAAAGTTACAATAATATTTTTTTTTCATACTTTAATATATATATATATATATATATATATATATATATATATATATATATATATATATATATGAGACTACTTTATTGAATAATTAATTGCCCGAACAGTTGTTACAAACTTGTATGTCCTCCACACGAACATTTAAAATAAAATATAATCACGCTTATCGTAAGTTTATAATCCTTATTGTAATTTTGTAACTAAATCTTTTATGTGTTTTTTATTCTAGAAAATGTCAGCAAGGGCAGCCCTATGTTGTTGATGTACAAGATGTTGTAAACTGTAACATGCACCGTCTGTCGTTTATCTATGTAATTTCGTTTTTATATCACAAAACACTCTACCAAGTGCGCCATATTTTCTGTTTCATCGCTTAGATCTCGAAACAAATGAGCTGATTTATCATGAAAACTGAAAATATATACAGATAGAAATGTGCAACTAGAACTGTGAACGTAATTTCATTAATTATGTGAGTCTCGCATTGGAAGCTAAGAAAAGTTTGCTACTTTAGCAATTTTTTTCTGGTTTGATTTCAACATAATGGAAGTTTTGATTTGTTTAATCAATTATCTGGTTGGTATGCACGTTTGAACAGCCACGTATTTCTAATTGCATCGCACTGCACGTTTGTGCGTCTGCAAACGCGTATGCCAAAAAATTATCCTACCAAGTAAGCTACAATGAATTATCCTATTTTAAATATTAATTTAGTACACGTTAATAGATCTACCGAGTATTGAGCTAGAGTTATTCAAGAAACGTTACATTTGTTAATAATTATCGTGAAAGTATATTTTCTTACTGAAACAACGCTATTTGCTATCAAGCTGACCGTCCGAAATTCTAGTTTCGTTACTAGCAATCAGGCTGTGGCCATATTATGTATTCTTACATACTCAAATTAAACTGAAATTTTAAGAATATCTTGTAATAGATGTCTAATACTTTTGGTTAAATCTTTAGAATAACTGTAGTCACTTGAATTATCACCGAAAAATGCAATAACCCTTCTACCGCGTTACATAAAATACGGTTACATAAATTCATCTTTTACCGGTTTTACAGAAAATAAATTATACTAAATATAGTCTTGATTTGAACCACTAACCCTTAGCAGCTGTATTTACAGACTAATAATGATCAGTTATTTCCTTTTAAAGGGAATCCCGTAAATATACACCTATACACCTGTAAAGATACTTAATTGTATAAAGATGTATCTCTCTCTTTACACACACACACACATATATATATATATATATATATATATATATATATATATATATATATATATATATATATATATATATATATATATATATATAATATTTAAGTGTAGAATTATAACGATAATTAAATTATCGCTTAATAATAATAATCTATCGTGATAGTGTAAAGCTCAATAAATTAAATAGAGCAATTTATTTTAGAGGTAAAAGGTGAGAATAACACATTGTTAAGATACAATATTTATTAAAAACATCAAAAGTTCAGAGCAAGGAGCCACATATCTTTAATCCATGGATTTTCAAAGAAAACATTTCTTCTCATCAGAGGATGGGGAAGCCGATAATGCGATTATAAATATTGTCGGCAACAATTAACTTTGAAAATTTCATATAAAGTAAAACAAAGTAGAAGTAAAGAACACAATTAGGGCCAGAGGTGAAAAGTCTTATTTTGAGGTGTGAGTGTGAAGTCAAAGTGGGTGTTATCTTATAACACGTCAGGACAAAATAGAAAAAAATAAATAAATAAAAGTATCCGTTATTTAGGGATGAATATTTGAAAAAGAAAGCGGTACTTAAATTGTTCAGGTGTCCAAAAGTTTTTGCAAGATTTTGGTGGTCTTTGGTAATTGGTAAATTCCAATTTATCTTGTGTAGTATTTGTATCCGTTTGCTGTTGGAATTTTTTCTTTTGTTATGGTTCGATGATTATAAAAAAATTGAGAGTTTCGAACAACTATCGCTTCCTCGTTGAAATGAATATCTGTAGGTTATATATATATATATATATATATATATATATATATATATATATATATATATATATATACATCCATATATAGAGATCCGGTATTTTAGGTCAGATCCGAGTTTAGCGTTGTTATAGACTCAGGTGTTAGATAAAGAAAGTGCCTCTTCTGTCGGGCTGGGTGGGAATATTATATGTTTATGGTGGTTGGGGGAGGGGTAACGGGTGCAGTCGAGGTGTAGGGGGTTAAGGAAGTGTTGAAATGTTAAGTATACATATCCACGCTCACACATACACGCATAATAGATATATATAGGATGTACGCTAAAATTGATTCACAGATATTAAGATAACACAGATATATACATACGCAAAACATAAAATGTGTTCATATATATTATTGTTTTAAAGGATCTTCTTTCATTTATGTTTTTATATTATTTATCTATCAGAGTGAGTGTCAGATTTCGCTTGGTTTTTATTTAAGCTGAATGATGTTTATGGCGGGGGTAGGTAGGATTTGTTTATATTTCGTTTGGTTGAATGGTTTTGTTTAAGTGTGCGGCTAAACTTGTAATTCATTTATTGGCTTTTTAAAAGGCTAGAAGTTAGGGTGGTTATTTTAATGCTATTTTTATAGGGAGATTATTGTTAGGACAATTTCTTAATAGAATATTTATCTTTAAAAACGATTTTTTCTTAAGGAAGTTATTTATCATTTTATTTAAAAAAAAAGGAAACTCAATTTCGCATAGAGAGATTTTAAATTTAGAAAGCTGGATGGTATTAGTTTATTAGTTTATTGTCCGTTAGGTCTCAAAAAGATATTGTTGCAATAATCTTAGATTCAAATAACGGATTTATAAGACATCTATATGGTTTTAGGGTGACAGAAAAGCGAACAAGGGTGTACATCCCTCACACGGATGCATGTGGGTGTACATCTACATATAAGGGTTGTTGTGCGGGATAGTGTATGGCACAATAGAGGTACGTACATAAACAGATTCGCGTACAGATAAAGATGCAAATACATACACATAATACACATGCATATACCATATACAATGTAGTAAATCAAATGCAAGCATACATACAAACCCATACATACATGCACATATATATACGCATCTCGCATACATACATTCATACATATAATACCCATACATGGATGTCTGAGTTATAAATTCTACTAACTTATTTATTATTATTATTAATATTATAACGGTGTATGGTTTACATATACAGTAGATATAATATCTCCTGACCCATACATACACATATATATATATATATATATATATATATATATATATATATATATATACAATATACACACATACATACCCATATACACACATACATATACACATATAATCCACCTACATATATACACATAGATATACAGACAGACATACATACAAATACATACACATATATATAAATACTCATATATATATACATAAACATACATATATACCGACATACACACACATATATATATATATATATATATATACATACACACATATATATATATAGATAGACACATACACACACAATACACATGCGCAAATATACATGTAGATACACACAATCATCACATATATAGATATATCTTTCATAGATTTTGGATACCTACACATACACCCACATAAAACATAATGTACATATATTCGGAAGTACATGCTTTCTTACGTACATATAGACATGCATACATACACATCGATCCATAAGGGGCTTATGCGGGATACGTATGGTACGAGTCGGATTTATAGGTTCTGTGGTGGGGGTGTCTATTTGGCTTATAAGTTGGGCGTATTTAAATTTTCTTTTATGGTGACAGTATGAAATTATCCTATTTCTTGAGTTTACGATATGTTTCTCTCTTGCAGTAGTGATTATCATTAGTGCCTCAGAAGTGCAAAAGTGGCAATGCTTTTCGCCTGGGGTGTATGCTTTTGATTTTTTTAGGATTAACAATTTTAGAGAGAATGGGATATTATTTAATTTTAAATTTGTGACTATGTTTGTTAGGGAGGTTTTATTATTGGTGTTGTTGTTGAAAGAGTACATGTGTGAGGAGATGCGGTTCTTCATTACTTTGGATGTCGAGCCTATGTATGTGTATATAGTAGGTTTTGTTATTCTAGTGTTAATTAGGGTATCCCTGTTGTTCGGATTTGTGGTGGTATGGGTGTTGCCTAGGTGTGCATTTCTGGTATTAGGTAGTGTTAATTGCTGGAGTGCTGGACATTCGTTGGTGTTATTGAGATTGGAGGAGTGTTGGGATAATTTAGTTACAGTGGAAGCATAGACTACGTCTTTATGTATGCAATTGTTATTTAGTTTACATTGTTGTGGGTTATCGCAGTTACAGTTATTAGTAAGGTTTAAAGGAGTAGTGATTGATCGGGCTTGTCTAATTTTTTTGTTATTAGTGGTTATTATAGTTTGGGCTAAGTTAGGCATTGCGGAGTATGAGATCTTGATGGTATTTTTATTCAGGATAGTGCTATATTTGTGGGATATTTGAATGAATTTTCAATTATTTTGAAGAATTCCTTAGGGATGTTTGTCTTAACATTATTATTGTATGGAGGATTGAACCAGATGTTTTTCTTCCTCCTTAGGGTTTTACGTTGATTTTTATTTGAGGTTTAAAATGTATGTCTGGTGCATAAGGGGTATTGGATTCTTCATCTTGGATGTTGTTTGTATTATATATGTTTTATTGGTGTTAATGGTTAGTGTTAGGTGCATTTCTGGGATTTCTGCGTTTTTGTGTCATATTCTGTGTGATAATATCGAGGGGTCGCTTATGGTATGTAGGATGTTCTTGTTTGTATATAAACTTATAGGAGTAGCCTGAGTTCAATAGTGCATTATTATAGAAATTAGAATGTTGGTCGAATGTTAATTTGTTTGCTGAAAGTCTGGAGATTCTATTTGAGATGGATGCGATTATTGAATTTATGATACATTTAGGGTGGCTGGAGTGCTTATGTACATATAATAGAGTATGGTTAGGTTTGTGGTAGGGGGAGAAGAGTGTAGGTTTAGTGCAACGTCAAGGAAGTTGGAATTTTTTTTTTCTCTGGGTTAATAGTTATTGAAAGTCTGAGATTATTGAAGAAATTGTGTAGGTGGTCAATGGTTTTGTTGTACATTCTAAGGCATTGTTTGGAGACGAACAGGGCATCATCTCTGTATAAGCCTGCTGAAGATTTTTGAATGTATGTTTTAATTCGTGCAAGAGATAGAGGCCGAGTAAGTCTGTGACTTGGGCAGAGCAGATGCACCCATAACTATGTCGTAATTGTTAGGGGTGTCTTTCCTCGTCCAGTATTTATTGTCTACTTTGTTTAACTTTATATAACATTTTCAAAGTTAATTGTTGCCGACAATATTTATAATCGCATTGTCGGGTTCCCCATCCTCTGATGAGAAGAAATGTTTTCTTTGAAAATCCATGGATTAAGGATATGAGGCTCCTTGCTCTGAACTTTTGATGTTTTTAATAAATATTGTATCTTTACAATGTTTAATTCTCATAGTTTAGCTCTAATATATATATATATATATATATATATATATATATATATATATATATATATATATATATATATATATATATATATATATATATATATATATAATGATGATTATAATAATTGAGGTAAAACATCCAAAGCATTTTAACCGGATTTATAAAAAGTTCTCAATAAAAAATAGAGCTTTTATAAATAATCATATATAGATTATTTTTATTTACACAGACATGTACAAAATCTGCGACACTGGCATGTCGATGTTATCGATCAACAGCTATTACAAACTGAGATCTGATAAGGCAGAGTTAGAATCCGATCTTATCCCTTGAACATATTTGGAAAGAATGAAATGGAGAAAGAAAGAAAAAGAAAAAAGAAAAGAGATTTAAATTTTAAAAATTAGGCAGTTACGTGGTTGGGACCGTTAGTAATCTAAATATAAAACTCACAAACCAAAATACAAAAATAAAAAAATATTAAAGGATATTAATATCAAATCAATAATATAAAAATGAAAAAGATAGATAGCTAGATAGATAGATAGATAGATAGATAGATAGATAGATAGATAGAAATAAATAAAGAAAGTAATTTGCGGTCCAGACGGAGAGTAGGGGAAGGAAGAAATATACAGCTAAAAGTGTCAAGAAATGTGTAAAAAACTACGGCCAAAAATCACCGTTATCCCAAATTCGTAGCAGATCGTAGCGACGCGCTTATATACGTGCGTGCGTGCGTGCGTACGTGTTGTGGGTGTGTGTGTGTTGAGGGAGGGGCGTGTTAATACATTTGTCCGTTAATGCAGTATTAATTTCTAATCGTTTCACTTTTCTTTAAACTTATTAAGTGTTCATAACTTAATGAATCAAATAAAAATAATCATTATATTAATTTCGTGTACACAGCTAGTTTTAATAATGAAGATAATAATAATGATTATTATTATAATTATAATAATTGAAATGATAGTAATAACAATAATAATAATAGTAATAATAATAATAATAATAATAATAATAATAATGATAATAATAATAATAATAATAATGACGATGATAATATCGGTAATAATTTAGTAATGCCGAGTACTACTATAAACAATCATTAATAATGATAATAATAATAATAATAATAATAATAATAATAATAATAATAATAATAATAATAATAATTATAATAATTATAATAATAATAATAGTCATAATAATACTAATTATGCTGATGATAATAATGAAAATAATAATAATAATAATAATAATGATAGAAATAAGGATAATAGTGATAATAGTAATTATGATAGTAGTGATAATAATGATAAAAATAATGATAATAAATAATAATAAAAATGATAATAGTGATAATAATGATAATAATAATGATCATAATTATAATTATAACAATGATGATGATCATAATAATAATAATAATCATAACATTGATGATAATAATATCAGTAATAATTTAGTAATGTCGAGTGCTACTATTAGCAAGCACTAATAATAATAATGATAGTAATAATAATAATAGTTATTATAATGATGATAAAAATTATACTACTAATAATAATAATATAAAAAAGAATCATAGTAATAATAATAGTGATAATAAGTCCAATAATAATACTAATAATGATAATAATAATAAAAAAAATAATAATAATAACAACATTTATAATCATGATAATGATAATTATAATAATAATGATAACAATAATAATAATAATGATAATGATAATGATAATGATAATAATGATAATAATAATAATACTACTACTACTACTAATAATAATAATAATAATAATAATAATAATGATAATAATAATAATAATAATAATAATAATAATAATAATAATAATAATAATAATAATAATAATAATAATAATAATAATAATAATATTAATATCAGGAATAATTTAGAAAATACAAGAACTACAATTAGCTAACATTATAAATAATAATAATTGTAGTAACAATAATTATAATAATAATAATAATAAAAACAATCATAATAATAACAATAATGTTAATCAATAGTAATAAATAATAATTATTAGTAATTAATAATATTTTTATATTAATCATATTTAGAGTAAACACATTTATATTTATAATAAAATATTTATAATAATAATAATAATAATAATAATTTCGATAATAGTGCATAAATAGCAAATAATAATATTGAAAATAATTAGAAATATTGATAATAATAATCATCAGTGGTAATAAGACATAATAGTAAGCAATAGTTAGATAAAATAATCAGGGAAAATTAGAAGGTAAAATTATAATGAAGGAAGCAATTAACACTAACAATAGTAGTTGCATATGTTATAACTAAAATAAATAATCATATAATAGAAAAATTAATTGTTGTAATTATATTGATAATATTTATAATAAGAAAATATTAATGATAGCTATAATAATAATAACAGTGGTAACCACAATAATCAAAACAATTATAATAATGGTAACGATAATAAGAATAATAGTAGTATTAATAATGATAATATTAGTAATAATAATATTAATAATTTATTATAACAGTAGTAGAGCTGGTTATGGTTATATGGTAATATGGTAATAGTAATTTTATGGAGTAATATTAGCTTGAGGGGTTATATGTGAATTACTATTGTGCTTACAGTTAATTGACGGTTCTTGTTTTTTGTTTAGGGGTTTCCCTGTAAAACTAAATTTAATAATTTCAAGTTTTTCAGTTAAACAAAGGTAACATGGTGAGTTCAGAGAATAGCCGGTGCTAGTTCTTCTAATGGTATTCCAAATCACTGTTGGTGATTGATTGTTGTGGATTAATTGCCAATAATATATAGGGGTGAGGTTCTTTTTTGGTAAGTAGAGTTATTGAAGGAACATTTATGACCGGTATATCTTTCTTTGTAAGTATTACCAGCCATACTTATATAGAATTTTTTCAGGGTTGGATTTTCTTTAGTTGAGATTGTAGCGTGGTATATTGTTTGAGTTATTTGGCAGTCTTGTTGTAAGAGGCATTCTGTGGTGTTTGTGCAGTTACAAGCCTTGGTTTTTGTTGTTTTTATTTCAGTAGTTTTATTGTCATTTATAATTTTATTGTTGTGTTTTTTTATTATTTTTTCTAAATTTTCTCCACATCTATAGCTTAATTTGAGGGTGTTTTTATTTAATATGTTATGCAGTATATTATTAGGGGGAAAGTGTAGGTTGATGAAATCCAATAATTTTTTACCAAGTTTGGTTTTAACCATGTTATTATTATTATTATTATTATTATTATTATTATTATTATTATTATTATTATTATTATTATTGTTATTATTATTATTATTAATAATGCTTGCTAATAGTAGTACTCTACATTACTAAATTATTACTGATATTATTATCATAAGTATTATTATTATTATCATTATCATTATTATAATTATAATTATAATTATAATTATTGTCATTATTATTATTATCATTATTATAACTATTATTATTACTATTATTACAATTATTCTTTTTTCTATTATACTAATTATCATTATTATCATTAGTATCATCATTATAATTATTATTATTATTATTATTATTATTATTATTAACTCTTGCTAATAGTAGTACTCGGCAATAATACATTATTACCGATATTATTATCATTATGATTATTATCATTATTATCATCATTATTATTATTAATATTATTATTATTATTATTATTATTATTATTATTAGTATCATCATTATTGTTATTATTATTATCATTTTTATTATTATTATTATTATTATTATTATTACTATAATTATTATCATTATTATCACTATTATTATTACTATTATTACTATTATCCTTATTTCTATGATTATGATTATTATTATAATTATTATTATTATCATTATTATTACTCTTATTATTTTCATTACTATAATCATTATAATTATTATTATTACTACTATTATTACTACTATTATTATTAGTATTATTATTATTATTATTATTATTATTATTATTATTATTATTATTATTATTATTATTATTATTATTATTAACGCTTGCTAATAGTAGTGATCAGCATTACTAAATTATAACCGATATTATTATCGTGATTATTATTATCATTATTATTATTATTATTATTACTATCATTTCAATTATTATAATTAGTATAATTATCATTATCATGATCTTTATATTACAACTAGCTGTGTATACTAAATTAATCTGATGATTATTTTGATTTTATTAATTAAGTTATGAAAACTTGTTAAGTTTAAAGAAAAGTGAAACGATTAGAAATTCATACTTCATATACGGACAAACGTAATTACACCTCCTTCCTCCTTCACCCCCCCGACACACACACACGTACGCACGCACGCACGCACGTACGGATATAAGCGCGTCGCTACGATCTGCTACGAATTTGGGATTACGGTGATTTTTGGCCGTAATTTTTTACACATTTCTTGACACTTTTAGCTGTATGTTCCTCCCTCCCCTTCTCTCCGTCTGGACCGCAAATGACTTTCTTTATTTCTATCTATGTATATATCTATCTATCTATCTATCTTTTTTATTTTTATATTTTATATTTTATATTAATATTCGTTAATATTTTTGTGTTTTTTTTGTATTTTTGTTTGTGAGTTTTATATTTTGATTACTAACGGTCACAACCACGTGACTCCAAAAATTTTTAAATTTAAATCTCTTTTCTTTTTTCTTTTTCTTTCTTTCTCCATCTCATTCTTTCCAAATATGTTCAAGGGTTAGTATCGATTTCTAACTCTGCCTGATCAGATCTCAGCTTGCAATAGCTGTTGATCGATAACATCGACATGCCAGTGCAGATTTTGTACATGTCTGTGTAAATAACAATAACTATATATATATATATATATATATATATATATATATATATATATATATATATATATATATATATATATATATATATATATAAGTGTGTGTGTATGTATGACACAGAAATTAATAATAAAACAAATATAATGTTACATACTTTACAAGTTCATTACAGTGAGAATGTAAAACGGAGAATATTTTATAAAAAAAGTAATTTCAAGAATGCGTTAAGCTATTCTCTGTTTCTATTCTAATATAATAAAGTGGTAAAGTATGTAACTTTATATGTGTGTATCATAATTTTAACTTATATAATAATGCTCTAATTCAAATATTGAGCATACTTTTAGGAGTTAATATAAAATAATTACTTTATAATACTTGAAAGAATGTATATGTATATATATATATATATATATATATATATATATATATATATGTATATATATATATATATATATGAAGCATTAATTATTGTTTCAGATATTATATTATTTATGACTCTGCCTTTTTCATTACACTTTACGTGATTATTAACCTGAAATTAATAGTTAAATCAGCTACTGGGGCATAAACAAAACAACACCACAGACATGTTAGCTCAGGAAACAGATGGTCAACAAAAAAACAAACGCAATACCGAACATATTGTCGCATATAAATACCAATCTTGATCTTCTAGCATGGTTTATGTATTTCGCCAGTTCAACTTATTTCGATGTTGCAATAAAAAAAGTAACCTGCAGAATGTCAAGTAACACTGAGGAGCCACAATAAGCCGAAGCAGCTGCTATGCTGATTCTATGTCCTCTAAATTCGGGGGGTACACTCGTTAGTATGGTAATTAATGGTTTCCACAGCGTAAAACAGTATTCTTGATAACTAGAAAAAGGGTAACACGTGATGTCAACAAATAAACAAAATATTATTGTTTATCTGACATGCGTAATAAGTGAGACGATGTAACAGAAATATGGCTAACTACGTTACAAAAGTCGGATTATAGATCTCAGCTTTAACGGATCACCATGGCTCGCAAAACTGATGGCCCGTGTTACCGTGTAATACCTGTCTGCTAATGACTATATCACTTTTTTTGCAAAGTTAAGTATGTGTACATGTTTATGTATTTGTATTTACAGAATTCCTTCCTAAATTAATTGGACAATCATTAGGAATTTCAGAACACACATATTTGCCTTAAAAGGTCGCAAGTGGAATATATTTAGTTTAATTTAATTTTATATTAATATAGACAAAACTTTCAATTATACAATTATATTTCAGAGTTGCATTAGATGCGTTCATAGTCATTCTATATCAATGAAGAAAGTGTCCCCGTAGCGTAATTTCGTGTTAATACCTGTGTAGGCTAAGCTATACATTTTACTCATTTTCTAGAAAAAAAAAATTATGGAATTGATTTTGTCTGAATTGGAATAAGTATTATAGCCACATAAATTAGTATCATTGTGTCTTTACTGTCATGCTTGGTAAAGGGAAACACAAGTAGTAGCAATCTGTTTTCCAGGAAATGTATTTTGCCTATTGTATCTATTGGTCATTGCAACGATATTTGTTTTTGCTCACAGCTTTTTCGATGTCTTAACTTCCTGAGTAAGATGCAGACAAGTGTATTATTATAATATATATATATATATATATATATATATATATATATATATATATATATATATATATATATATATATATATATATATATAAAGAGAGAGAGAGAGAAAGGTAGAGAGACGAAAAATGCGTCATATAAAGAAAAGGGTGACTAATAATAGAGTTTCTGCATATTAATCACTTAGAAAGTGACAGAATTGAAATATTAGTAAACAAAAAAAACGAACGCTGCAATCATCAATAAAAACAATTACATAAATATACTTTAAATATTTAGCTGATGAAAAATCGTATATCTTTCTTGGCAGAGCGTCGCAGTCAAATGGTAAAACGCTTGAATACAGATAGCAATATCGAAGGTTAGCCATGCTGATCGCGGCTGTGAGCAAGAAACACTTGTCACTGAATTATAATATATATATATATTTATATATATATATTCATCCACATACATACTGTTTCGCTGTATCACAACCCTTCAGTGCGGGTAGACAAGTTAATACCTTAAATGGTGCAATGTACAGTACAAGCAAAGCATCTGATGTAAATAAATGTTTGGATAGATAAAATAGTAAGAGCATGAAAACTGACAGCATTTATTAATATTGAATATTCTTCTGTTTCAGCCGCCTACACCGCCAACTGTCAGTTTGAAAGCTGTTACGTCTGCAGCGATTCCCAGGATGACGAACAATTCTTCTAGCATCTGCTCGTTTAAGAAGAAAAAAGAGTCGGCTGATGTTTGATCGACAGCCACTTTCTTTGTCATCAGAAAACGGAAAGAGATTCTAAGAATATATCCAAGAATCTATACTTTGTAAATTACTGAAATAAATTGTTGTTTTAGAAAAACCTATATATTTATTATGGCAGTAACTTTCTAAAACAATCTGTTTTCTTTCGGTAATCGAATTTTTACTATCCGTATAATCGTTTGAAAATATAATGACAGGCACACTTGGGTTACGGTAACATTCACAAGTGGCCACATCAGTTAAAAGTAATTAAACCAATCACTAAAAACAGTACACTGAAAATCTTGATCCGACTAAAAGCTTTCTGTAGATCAGTGTATATATATATATATATATATATATATATATATATATATATATATATATATATATATATATATATTGGTACAGAAAGATGAGTACAACATTCGTAAATTCGGTTTAAAGCACAGAAGGACTTAGCCATCCGGCTCTCTTGAGCTTCTGTTGTCATCTGTTTCGGGTGGCTAAATCCTTCTGAGCTTGAACCTTTTAACTTAAATGCTCAATTGATCGAGCACTCTGCTGGGATTTTTCCTGCTATATTACAAAAATACACTTTTTGGTGATTCAGTAATCCGGCACGTTACATTGTTATAAATGTGGAAGCTTACCATGTTATCTGTAGGTCTCAAGGAGTATATGATGCAGCATAATTAGTATCATATCAACACATATATGTTATCTAAGAAAAAGATCACATACGTAAATGGTACCAGCACAGCAACAAAATTATGTTGACTAAAACTTGTGCGGCACGATAATCACTCTCTGAGTATCGGTAACTATGAACAGAGTGACGGACAAATGCCAGATTACCACTAGTCAAGTGTTATATTGGAGTGTTCCTCCCCCTAGATGTTATCTTTAACGAAGGCTAAATATTAGATATATATTCGTACACTCTTTGAGGATGGCTATATATATATATATATATATATATATATATATGGGTGGTGGTGGGTGTGTCTGATATTGCTTTTAGTGATCGAAAGTTAAGATTAAAAAAATACACAAAATAGCAATAACGAATAAAAACAGTCGTAAAAGGTATTACACTTGGTACTTTCCGATGTGTTTGTGTTTAGTACGTGATAAATATAATTGTGTTGGTGGTGCTAAACTAAACAGACGATTAAAAAACACGGGTGCCTCCGATGCTGCTTCAGTGATTGATTGTTTTAAATATGCATCGTTAGAAGCGCGGGTGATAAAAGATGAATATTACAATATTCACAAGTGAATGAAAGATAAAGAGAAAAAACCGTTATCACGAGATGAAGAACGCCAAACATGGACCTATTAATGTTTCTTTTTGTTCATTGTTTAGAATTAAGATAATTCGAACCATTTTGGGGTTGCATAAATGAATGATTTCGGTAAAAAAAAAAACAGGGAGTTTCTGATGTTTCACAAATGATTGAATGGTGAAAAGAAAAAAAACGTAACCAGGAGGGGATAACATTAGACATAGACCATTTAGCGGTAGTTTCACCAGTCGAAATTTGAGAATAAACATCGTTAGAAGCGCTGATGAGAGGAGATTAATATCAACATTTGCCAGTGTTTCATGACTGTCTAAATGACAATATATAACAACTTATTAAGATAATTATAGCATAACCATTATTAATAATCCGACATAAACACATTTTATAGTATACATATTTAAAACATGAGAGTAACAAACAGACCACGAATGCATTTAAACAGAGTTGTCAACGATGGAAAAAATAATTGAATCAATTACTTTTTTTGTATGGATACCCGAAAAAAATAAATAATTCTTATATAAAAAAAATGGATTTATCTCTCCCTCTCTCTCGCACTCTCTTTCTCTCTCGCTCTCATTCGCCCATATCTCTTACTCTCTCTCTCTCTCTCTCTCTCTTAATATATATATATATATATATATATATATATATTTACATATATATACACACACTCACACACACCCACACACCCACACACACACACACACATATATATATATACATGTAAAGGAGTAAGGCTACCAACATTTGTAGAATGTTTTTTTTCAACATTTATTTATTATTTTGTTGTTTTACCATTTTATAATTTTATATTTTTGTTGTTTTACCATTTTATAATTTTATATAACGCGTTTCAAGCGGTGGTCCGCTTTCATCAGATATGTAAATCCATTTGAAGAAATGTCTTTCGATTTGAAACAACATTCTCTCAAATCGAAAGACATTTCTTTAAATGGATGTACATATCTGATAAAAGCGGACCACCGCTTGAAACGCGTTAGATAAAATTATAAAATGGTAAAACAAGAAAAATTATAAAATTATAAAATGGTAAAACAACAAAATAATAAATAAATGTTGGAAAAAAACATTCTACAAATGTTGGTAGCCTTACTCCTTTACATATATACTTTTCTCTCGTTGGAACTGCATTAATACTGCACTACCCTATTTTCTCTCTCTCTCTCTCTCTCTCTCTATATATATATATATATATATGTATATAAAGCACCAGAACGCGTTGGAATATCATCACCATGAATCCACAGTTCAATCGGCCAGCAAGGTTGATTCAACATTGTGCATATACATAAATGTATAATTCGTCGCAGAAGAACATAGCAATCTCAACAAAAAGAAAATAGTTTTTTTCAATTACAGCTAGCAAGCGCTCTCACAAAACAGCCACGAGAAATTACTACGTAAAAAAGGTGATTTTTTGTTGTATTTCGTTTGAAGCACATGGAGTAGACCACCGATAGTGTTCAACGAACGTTGTTAGAACATTAAATATAGCTATGTGACCGCCCTTTATTTAAGTTCCCGAACAATGGTTTACTTCAGTTTTCTTAAATGGCTTAATACAATATTTATTAAAGTAAATATGAAATTATGTTAATCTACATACGCCGGTTTTTCAAGCATACGCTATCCTCGGTGTAAGAGACGTTAATTTTATACGGTCGCGCGATGCTGACCCAGTAAAAGAATTACGCTAGACTCCGCAAGCCAGCACTCAAACAAAACGGGCACGCGAAATAACCTCGTAAAAAAGAGAATACAGTTATATGTATGCTTAAGCACAGACAGTAGACGACCAAGAGTGTTCCCTCTTATCGCCTTAACCCCCTCCGCCTATTGCCTCCGCTATACTAACTCGGTAGGTGCGAAAAGGAAAAAGATAGACAAAATAAATAAAAATAATAACAAAAAGAATAAGAAATAAAAATACAAAAGAATATGTCATCTACTTGTCAAATCATATTTCAATGTCGCTTAAAGTCTTCTCATATGGTCCAATCAGATCATCTTTTCCTTATCCCATGTTTGTGCCTTCGAAATAAACTTGTTTCCAAATCTTCTCTGTTTTTGAAGACTTCGTTAATACGAACGAAACCGGTTAAATCTCTTGTTTTTTTCCTGCATTTTAAACAGTTTTCCGTGTGTCTTTTCACACGTACACACCCACACACACACACATATATTATATGATCTGAATTGGTTGAAATTCCGTAAACTAAACCAAGGCAAACTAATTCTAACAACATATATACACATTGGAACGCCTCTTTACTACTTTTAGTCGACAATCTTTAGAATATACAGTTGGCTTAATTAGTTCTTCAAATTAAGTTCTAACATTATATATATATTATCTCGGGTATTCATTAACGACTTACGGTACACCATGCTGGCATGAGTTCACTTAGTTAATTGAAATCCGAAAGTCATCAGGAAGTTACTAGTCATGATTAATGTATTACCTGCTACATACTAAATAAGATAGCGGCCATTCTGTCTCGTTTCTAGTTACTTAGTTATTCTACATCTACATGACATAATTGCGCAGTATAACGTATACTTTAAGATGAACGATGCGACAATACTACTACTACCACAACTACTACTACTGCTTCTAATACTACTCATACTACTAGTAATTATTCTACTACTACTACTACAAGTAATGCTAATACAAACAAGAATAGTAGTATTGATACTACTACAAAAATCAATAAACAAATATAGATGCAACAACTAATGTATTGAATTGCAACAAACGTGCTACGTAGTGTTGGTGCTAGGGCTATTATTTATAATGATAAGGTATTATAAAAACGAATGAACTGAAAGTGAGAAACTAAAGGAGATACGCTTATAATGTTTTGAATTCATTTTTATCGCGATAGAATTATCGTACTAATAAGTAATAGTTATACATGTGGCGTCAGATTTGACAAAATTAGTTCATTGAGTTGTCAGAAAAATGTGTTTTAATTCATTCATAATGTGAGTTCTTTCAAAACTAAATGTGAAATTATGTAAAACAGATATCTAACTTTTTTTTTAAATCTTCTATTATTTCTTATGTTTCTTTATTTTTTATTTTATTTTCATTTCTTTTATTTTTCTTTCTTGTTTCTTTCTTGTTCTTCCTTTTTCTAGTTACCACTTACAGGAGAGGGAGAGGGAAGGAAAGAGAAAGAAAGAAGGTGAGGTATATAGTTTAAATGAGAGAGGGAGAGAGAGACGGAGAGAAAGAGAGTTAGTTCGAATCGCACGTTAAATAAATTGTACTGAAGAAAGAGATAGAAATATTGAAAGACAAAACCATATAGTAAGAGAGAGAGATGCATGTTTTTAAGAAAGATGTCACATATGTTTACTCTTGTATTTAGTTGTCCGATCCCCTGCGCAACGTGTGGTATCCCTGCTCAAATCATCATCATATTTTAAGGATAATTTATTTTTCTACGTCTATTAGTGCTGCTATTACTATTAACTATAATACCTTTAAACATTAATATGTTAAAAACTATTAATTATGATTTGACTAGTTCAATCATAAACACGAATATTGGTCGTAACACAACAATGAAATACTGAATGATGTTGCATTCATAACCATACCTAAGTCCTCTCCTGGACCAAGCCGGAAGATCCCATTTTTGCGTAAATTTGATTAGTGAATGTAATATACATTACAGAAGTTTGAAATGATTCGATCGAGCGTTGAACTAGCGCTAACTGCAAAAAGAATATGATGGTTTTACAATTACAAGTGTTATTCGGGTAACATTATAATGAACATACGAGAGTGGCGTTCTCTTAATATATACAATGGAAAATAGTAAAAAGACTTGCTCTTATAAACTGACACGTACACAAATAAATCTACACGTGTCACGAGATAATCCACACATAAAATAATGTTCAGTCATTTCATCACTGGCATCTTTATCGTAAAGTAAATCTTGAACCTTTTTGTTCAAACCGACGAAAATTTAAATGAACAATGTTTAATATAAACATTTAAAATCGAAATCATATATTGTATCTTCTTTTGTTGTGTCATGTTAAAAAATTATCCCACTATAAACTTAGATCACGCGTTTCAATCAGGGTGTACTGCTGAGTACTGACTATATTAAGTCTATTAGACGTGATATTTGAAATGAATAGTTGAATAGCTATATTGGTTCTTAAAACACCTCAATAAACCAGCCCGTCAGATACTTGAATACGTTTACTTCCAGAATACATTTATATATATATATATATATATATACATGTATGTATATATATATATATATATATATATATATATCTATATATATATAT
Source organism: Sepiola atlantica (assembly GCA_963556195.1). Classification (NCBI taxonomy): domain Eukaryota; kingdom Metazoa; phylum Mollusca; class Cephalopoda; order Sepiida; family Sepiolidae; genus Sepiola; species Sepiola atlantica. The sequence goes on from OY744536.1 coordinate 62,800,088, forward strand.
ATATATATATATATATATATATATAATGTATATAAATATATACATACATATATATATAAACATATATACATGTATATATATATATATATAAATATATATATATGTGTGTGTATGTCTGTGCGTGTGTGTGTGTGTGGATATATATATATATATATATATATATATATATATATATAAACTAAAATAGTGATTGCAGTAGATTGATTGACTTACTAGACTAAAATCTTTCAACAAAATTTTTTTTTTTTTTTCCCCCAGTTTTGAAGGTTAAAAGAACTTCCGAGACTATATATATATATATATATATATATATATATATATATATATATACTACAATATGTGTTTATATACATAAGTATATGTTTCATGCTCCGAAATCGTCAGTGTACAAATAATTATTGAAGCCGTCGCAGGACTCGGTTTGGAATATTCTCCGTGTATATATATATATATATACGGATAATATTCCCAAACAAATTGTACTTAGTATATATTAAATTGGCAAGACACATCATTGAATATTATGAAAGTTGGCGTCGTGATTTATAGCACAGGTCTCATTATGAGTTAATGTTTTAAGTAACCTTCGTTTCTAATCGTTATATGGCGAAAAAGTAACACACACATATATATATATATATATATATATATATATATATATATATATATATATATATAAGTATCAATTTTTATTTATACACACATTATTGGTTACATATGTGCATACATGTTGCCGTTGAACTTTTCCCAGAAAGTCAACCTCATCAGACCAACATTTCAGAGAAATTACTCTGAAATTCTTGATCTGATGAGGTTGACTTTCTGGTAAAAGTGCAACCGAAACATGTATGCACATATGTAACCGATAATGTGTGTATAAATAAAAAATTATACTTATAAACAGCTCTACTTGTTATTGAGCACTTTTTATAAACACTTGAGTTTCTACGGATTTACATTTACAGAAACTAATACAATACATGTACGATATTATATATATATATATATATATATATATATATATATATATATATATATATATATATATATATATATGGTGATATGCTGTCCTATGAATAAAAAACGGACTATAACTTTTGATGGCCATCAACAGGAATTAAATTACACTTTAGCGATAATTGGTGTATTCTATCTAAAACGTCATATAAATTCATGAGTATTTTACTTTATTCTGCATTTCAGATGTTCCAGATTATTTCTCTATAGCTTTCTGGATTTTTCGAGGCGCAACACAAATGTGTCCCGAAGACCATTACAAACCGACTGATGTATAGACTTGACCAACTTTTCTGATAGCTTTCCCCAGTTCTATGATTGTATTATGTGTCTACGCCTAGCCCTCTCTTGACAGTAGTCACATAGAAATACATGTTGGATGCGATCATCTGAGATGTAACGTAGCCACTAAAAATATCATAGGCCACAAAGAATTATCCTTCTGTCAATCATCAAATAGCTTTTAGTTATTAGAGTTTGTTACATATTACCTGACCAGGACGTTACAATCAACGACAAGTGCAGTGTTTGCCTTCATGCGAACAGTGTTTTATAGTCTGCATAACTAACATTCTGATGATATCTATCTGCTCTGCTGTAGACTAGTTAGGGCGTATTGAATAGCTTCGAATATTATAACTGGCTTCAATGTGATACTCCACTCTCTCGTTTTTCTCATAGTAGTCAAATAAATATCTGATGCATTTCTTGGAAGGGTGCATTATCACATTTAAACACATTAATCAAAGTGTTCTATCGTTTCTTGGACAGGTCGGTGTCATAGTAATGTTTGCCATAGTATATTCTATTCATGGTCATCCCATTTAAATATTGCTGTGTTAACTGGCGTTTCTTCCGCACGGTTCTTTAAAATAGGGATGATAGATAAAGCAATAAAACATATGTTGGATAACGAAGGGGTCCGGAATATAGGCGTCCAAACAGAAGAGATGCCATAAGTTAAAGTCAGAAAGGCCGTCACTTCTCCGGATAGGCTTATTCTCTTACTTCATTCTGAATCCAGCTGACGAACGACAGGTGAGAACTGATCATCCCGCCTACATCGGCGGGGTGGGCGACATCAATGTTTTCAGGTAGCCCCAAATTAGTATTATATACTTCCCCAATTAACCCAATACTCATTATCCCTCTCAAATACAGACAGATGGATGGGATACGCCATGAAAGAGATCTCATTGTTATTTTGTGGGTCAGTAAAAGATAAGAAAGTACCGCAGTTACGTAACGTATCTTGATGAATGATTGTGGAATTAAGTTTGTTATAATTTAACTTGTTTTCGGCTCAGGGCGGATTGATATGTGGCCAATAACACTCGGCATTCATCGATTGTTAGGAACATCGGGTGAGTTAATGTTGAGATAAACGGGGGCGCCTCTAAAAAAAATATTGAAAAAGGCGCATCGCCGGCTCAGAGATTATGGGGAATCTCCTTGGGGAGAAAAAGCTCGTTTACCTGGCTCGCGGCATGAAATTAATAAACATGCAACGTTTGCCGTTAGAAGGCCGTTTCTGGAGGCAACGTTCAAAATGAGTTAGTGTCGAATTGTATATATGGTAGCAATAGAGATAGCTACGGAACATTAGATGGCTGACAATAAATGGAAATATAGGAATGCTAAATGGAATGTTTTCGTGTTGTTCGGTTTTAGTTTTTGATATAGAATAAAGCCTGTGTTTAAAGGGGAGGACGTGGAAAAATGTATCCCATATATGTATTTTGAGATAATGGAAAATAATTTATGTTGGATAACGACGCGGGGCCAGAAGAAGTGCGTCCAAAAGAAAGGTAAGAGCCTAAGCGGAAGTCAGAAATGGCATCACTTCCGCGTAGGACTGATGCCATATCTTCAGCGCAAATCCAGTCGGCGACTGAGACATAAGAACTGATCGTCCCGCCAAACCTGGCAGATTGGGATAGAGGCAATGGCCACATGTGTTGGAATTTGTTAAAGACCCCCTCACTGATTGGTTGTTGCCATGTCCATTAAGGGCCTCAGGGATTGGCTGTCAGGCATTGCAACACCTTTTTAGTATAGGTGTCACGTGAGCCAGCCCTTAAAACTCGTGTATACGGCTTCCTGCCCTCTTTTCCACGACTCTGCTTGAGTCAAGAACACATCGGCTGGTCTTCTCAGTGATACAGCCCACGACGGCATCACAGAGAATGACCTCCCGCCGATACCCGAACTCTATGCAGGCTCTTTTTCAACGACTCCACTCCAGTCAACAACACATCGGGCGGCCTTCTCAGTGATACAGACCACGACGGCATCACAGAGAATGATCTCCCGCCGTTACCAGAACTCTAAAACAGATAAGTTCTAGCGAACCACGTTTTCGCAACACACCTCAAACCCACCTCTCTACCATCCTCTTTTCCATCATCTCTATGAGTTACCAATGCCTAAATGAACTTTATGAAACTGTAAATACTCGATCCAACTTTCTCTTTATTACTAAATTGATATGAAATTACACCCCTGTGTTTTGTGTTCCTTCTTCAGACTTCCGTCCTATACATATCTTTGATGATTTTATCTGCACATTGTTACCCCATTCTCACGTGGGAGAATTGAACTTTATTTCAGGATTATTTTAATCCCAACACATGCGACAAAAATCGTTATGGTATTTATCCCCATGCACCCTATACTCTATCTCCCTCTTGTACACATTACAGTAAATTTATGTTTCCCTAACGTTTGATATATTTTTTAAAACGAAACCTAGCGTTTGAGTGCCGTTGATCACGGCTGAATGACATGAGCCAGCAGTGTAAAACTTGGATATGTACCTATAGGTAAGCAGTAATACAACATATAGAGTAAAGTAAAATTCTCAGAGTAGATAAATCTAGAAAATATTCAACAAGTAAATGTAAACGAATCAACCTTTGTTTATGAGCAGCAATACTACCTAGGCATAAAGCAAACATAACAAGAACGCGAAGTTAATTGAAACATATGTGCATGAGACTGTTTTCAAGTACAACAGATGTGAACCACCGTAAAATGGCGAATTAGTTAAGCTAGAAGAGTTTCAGATAAAGGTTTACCATAATATTTAGAATGAATGAATTTTGTTTGTGAGTGGTTTATATTAATATGATCTGAATTGATGAACCGCAATATAAATTGAATAGCTATATGTATGAAGCACACAGGATTAAATAAATATATGTTGAACATTTTATATAATATGTTACACGGATATACTAATGTAAATAGAATAATGTGTAAGAATACAAAATAAAATCCGGTGAGGGCTTATGAATACGAATATCAACACACAGCCATCAGACTTTGATCGATTACCAAATAAAACAATTCAGATTTCGAGCAATAATTTGGTGGGTGCATAATTAAAATCGTTCGACCGGTGATACAGTTAAATAAGCCACACCAATAATTGTTAGTTTACATGAAGCATATATATATATATATATATATATATATATATATATATATAAATCCTTATTTTTCAGATTTTTTAGGATTAATAATTTGAATTATGAAGATTATTCGAACAACTTTTCGCAAGTTGAATGTTATTCTCACAATGTTTTAGCTTATGTAACCTCCGAGCTGTGGAACTTGAGAAGTTCTACGCAATTTCAGAATGCGACCCTGCATTTAATCCACGGCTGACGAGAGTAAGCTAACCGCGTTGATTAAATAAAGGGTTCTGTCTAAATTATGTACATATTCTAGACAGAAGAAGTCACGAGTTCGAAAAGATACACTTGAAGAATGTTGAATGTTACATCAACCAAAACGTTGTGAATATAACATCAGATATGAGAACAGTTAGATCGATAATCTACATAATACAAGTAATATTTATTCATAAGAAAACGATTATTCATATATAAATATATATATATATATATATATATATATATATATATATATATATATATATATATATATATATATAGTAAAATATGAAACTAAAAGTATACTTTTAGAACATAGAACCTTTACTGGAATAGTTTAAGCTCAATATACGAAATAGAGCAGTTATGAAGATACAATAACGAAGAGAGATAAATATGTACGAATGACAAATATATTTCAACTTCGATGCTTCAATTTAAACTGTACTCGGTCAAAACATGGACAGTCTCCATATTTTTACACGCACACTCTTACTCTCTATTATTTATATTTTTTTCAAATTTTGAAGCTTGGCTTTTCCACTGCCAACTTATCCATACATGTAATGCCTCTGATGATCAGATTTTAATCTTTGAAAAGCCTTGCCTTAAAGAAAGAAACATACACATTTTTTCCGAGTAAATCTTGCATTGAACAATCGAAGTTGAAAAAGATTTGTCATTCGTACATATTTATCTCTCTTCGTTCTTTTTATATCATTGCTATGCGTACTATTGCGAGGGAAAGGGTGACAAAAATGAGTCAAATAGAAACTACGTTAAGTTCGAGAAGATTTTATTTTTGTTTACAACGAGAAAATCTCAAAGACTTATTGTAATTAGTCTCTAGCATCTTCAGATGAAAGGGAGATGTGACTTATAGAGAATGGAGAATAAGTCAACACTTAATTTTGAAGCACAGTAACGGTTATTTATGAGATGTTCATCGATTGAAGATCCATAAGTATTATGAACATCATCAGTTGTTAAGTTATTTGACTGACGATTTTTTGTGGGCGCGTGTTGTTTCACCCGGATGTCTAATCATGCGATGTCCGCTCAACGTAGTAAGAACTGAAACTTCATTTAAATAAATAAATAATATCATTATTAAGGTGGGGGAAGAACATTTCTAATTGACGACAAAATAGGTCTGGTGGAAAAAAACACGTGTATTCGCGGCAAGATTTGTTTGTCCATAACTTATAACTACCTAGCAGAGGTAGGCTTAGGTAAATGGGGTATCTATCAACAGAAACATTTTATCTTTATAAAAACTAGAAATGTTATTGTTGATAGTGGATTCAACAATGTCTAATGGATAGCCATTGTTTCAGAGATTCTTAGTGATGAATTTGATTTCATCATCCGGTCTGGTCTGACCACAAGCCATTAAGGCCTGATGAGTAAGGGTCTTTATTAAATTACACGTTTGTTTTGTTGGACACAATGAGTCGCAACGAATGTACAGACCAGTGAATGTTACTTTCTGGTATACTGTTGTTAACAAACACGGAGGAGGTTTTACTAACTAACACGTCAAGAAATGGAAGTGAACAATTGGCTTCCTTATCTAAAGTAAATTGAAGTACTGGATGGATATTGTTGAGGGACATGAAAAAAGTCCGCGTCCGTCTCATTGTTGAACAAACAAAATGTGTCGTCAACGTAGCTAAAAATAAACGTCTTTTTTTTTTCAGAAACAAATAGCAGACATCCTTCATGAAAACCAATAAAAATGCTGGGCATTGCCGGCCCCAAAGGAAGATCCATATATATATATATATATATATATATATATATATATATATATATATATATATATATATATATATATATATATAATTAAGAAGAATTTTATTACAATTATGCGCATTTATCAATCTTTGGAGAGAAAATATTTCCAGCAATTTGTTGTATTTCAAAATTAACAAAATAAATGTCAAATAAAATAAAATACGATTCCATTTGGAATATAAAATCTGAAAAGGAAATATCGATTCCGGGAAATTGTGTAGTAATGGCGCGACCTGTCAAAGTGTCACGCTTATTTAAGGAAAATAGATATTAATTTCATTATATTTATTTACTCATCTTAAATATATAAATGTTATCGATTTGAAGCTAATTGCATTAACAAATGCATCTGTTAAGCGTATAGAGTCATGATTTGCATAGAAAAATGTACATAAGGTGTTTACCTTACATTTAATACAAGGCTCCAACATTATCGTTTTCTTCTTCTTATGTGTATGTTATTATTACTTGCTGGGATTGCTCGCTCACTACGTCTTTGCAATGTAGATCCTTTCATCTCACGTTACTGTAAGTATTCGATAGGAAAACGTAGTCATAATTAATCGATAAGAAGACAACATAAATCGAACAGTGAATGAATATATTAATAACAATACACATCCTTTAATTGAATAACAAATGTAAAGGTGTTTTCCCTCAAAGAAATATCAATGAAGCCATCCAGATGTGGTTGCCCTTTATTTCAGTTGCAACCATAGAAAACAGTATTACATGTTCTTAAGATACACGAAATTTCACATGTAAATTACATATACTATTTAAAAGATGACTTGTTTACAATAAACGAACTTCCAAAATAGTTTAACCATTTTTAAACTGGATTAAACTTTTTCTCTAAATTTAAAGAATTAAATAAAATATAAATTACCCTGATACATTGTAGTTTCCTATTTTTCCCTCGCCATACCACGAAGCGTCCATGGCAGAAGTATGTTCATTCTCTGTATATAGTCATCTTGCTTACGATCATCAGTTCAAATTATTTAGATTTTTGTCAACAAAAGAAGGATGTTTCCTTTTGTTGATTGACATTTTACCAATCGACTTACATAATTTATGTATCTATCTTCTGCGTACTTCCTTCATACTCTTTGTTTTCCCCACATTCTTTTTCGTTTTCTCATTTGCTACCTTTCCGCTGGCATATCATGGGTTGCGCCGGAGACACGTACGGTGACTTTTATTATTTATACTCAATGGGGAGTTAGCATCTGTCTGAAGTCGAAACTATATTATTACTTGTATATACCAAAGAAAACTATAACATTACTATTTTGATGTTCAATTAAGTGTGCGATATCATCTCAGAGTAACGCGACTACTGGCACCAGTAATGTCAAGGTAGGGTCAGTGTAGTGTTTGTTCTGTTGCAATAATACCACCCTTCCCGGCATTACCTCTTCATTATTTTTGAAGTGTGGTTAATGTAGTATTAGTGGTGTCGCATGATCCTATCCTCCCAGAAATTACCGACACTTATTTTGAGGTAAACAATAGTGTAGTAACTTTTCTGTAGTCATGAGAATATGCTCCGAGGGATTGCGTCATCCTTTTAAGGGGAAGGTGGTAGTGTAGTATATGCTCCGGTATTATGAAGTCAGCTACACAGGTATTGCATCCTCAATATTTGTGTTGTGTATGTTCATTATTCATTATACTGTTCTTCCAGGCATTCCACATTGCTTCTAGCACAAATATGCCCCCTTCTGTTGCATACTTTAGCTTGCATATATAATTTAGGTTAAAGGTTTACACATTCACAGAACGCATTAACACTAAGGGATGCTTATTATCACTTAACATAAACATTGCATATTTTAGATGTTTTGTTATCTGCTTAGTTTAAAGTGAGAAACAGAGTAGTTTTATTGTCATGTAATATGCAAATGTTTTGTAAACAACTATTTACGTAAAGTAATATTTGTGTGTAAATGTAAAATATAATCATGTCAAGTAAGCTACATGGACACCGTTTTTGTAACGTAATAATTGATCAGGCCAATATATAACTTCCAGTATATATATATATATATATATATATATATATATATATATATATATATATATATATATATATGAATTTAAAGTTATAAAAATTAATTCATGGCAATTTGACATACATATATTTTCATAACTTACTACCTCACTCTACTTACTATCGAGCACTGTTGAAGTTAATACTGAAAATTGATACATAAAAAAGTATTGAACGAATCTGCCTTCAAATAAAATCCTACCCTTATATATATATATATATATATATATATAGAGAGAGAGAGAGAGAGAGAGAGATAGAGAGAGAGAGAGAATACAATTATCCTACACCGAAAAAACTGAGTATGCATGACAACAAAAACAGATTTTTATAATAAAATAGTATAATTATGAGTGTTATTTGCAATAAGGTAAGATTAGACGGACACGACAGAGAACATCACTCGGAATAAACACTAAAGACAGGCAGACACTTTAAATCTAACAATTATGCTTGACATAATACATAATCCAACAATAATAAAAAAATAAATAAATAAGCTCATTATAATCAAAAAAACTTCCTAGCATCTTTTAACAACACTTAGCGTAGACCATCTCACAGCAAAATATTTGACTGTCTAATTTAACATAGAAATACTCCGCACCTGGGCGGCTTCATTTCTGTTTTTTTTTTATAATAACCAACATACAATTAAATTAATAAACATTAGCGATCAAGAAAGCTACGCGTTCGAAATATTGAATTATAACAAAAAAACAATATATATATATATATATATATATATATATATATATATATTCTGAAACTATATTCACTAGGGTAGATAGATAAATATATTTAATTTTGATAAACGATCTTACAATGACATCGTGTTGCTTGGATTATTGTGGGCAGGTAAAGAAATTATCTTCTCCTCTGTTAAGAAAGTAACCGGCAGTTATCTGCCCCTTATAATTACAAGCATCTGTGGAGGCGGTCAGTTGCGTTTTAGTAGTAAACAGTGACGAACATTTGAAAGGGCATGTTCTTTACATTACATGTTGCTCCGAACAGCATTAAAAAATACGGTAAATAGTGGACTTGTGTTTAACGTACCTACCCCCAGCCACTATGGAGTATGAAAGTATACTATTGATGAAATACCTTATAGAGCTGCAAAAAATGCATACTGAGCTCCGAAGAGAAATGCTTCGCAGTTAGTGAAATATGTAGCGGGTTTAAAGACCAGAACGACCCCCAATAGTATTGGATACCACGGACAGAGAATGGACATTGTTTTCGGATAGATTAGCCGGATACAAAGATGTATGCGGATTGGAAAAAACAGCCACAATCCGAAATTAACTGCATGAGACGTGTACACCGGACACAAACAAACTTCTTTTGTGAACTAGTAGAGCCAGACACGTTCAATACTTACACGTAGGAGTAACGTTTACGTCAGAAACGACTGGTTACACCAAGAGTATTGTATAAATAAGTCCACCGACATAGACTGAATTCCATAATGCAAACAGAGGGTGAGTCGATAACGTACTTTTTATCAGGATTACGTGGCCATGCTAAATTTGGCGAATTCTGAGCTCGATGCTCAAATCAATAAACTTGCGGGCAGCAAATAGATTACTCAGAGGAGAGTGTCACCGGACAAATGATAGCAGGACTTAACAACGTAGAACACCAAAGGAAGGTACTTGAGAAGATAGCGTCATTTGACACTTTGGACCAGAAGTTAACACAGTTGTTTTATCTGGAGGCAACAGAAAAGTTAGCCATCACTTCTACAAACCTACACCCTCTCTTACATTATCCGGCGTGCAAAAGTCAAACCAAGAACAGCAGTACCACGGGGCATCGACCTACCAACTCTACGATACACAAAACCTTGCAATTGATGTGGAGAGACTTCATACACAAAATGGTCAATTAACCGGAAGGATTGTCCGGCAGTTTAACTAGAAATGCTCGTTGTGTGTGTTGATGGGGCACATGAAGAAAGTATTACGTAACAGAAGCCACGAGCAAAATGCCAAGTAGTAAGGAGTCATTCATGTTCACCAACAGTGCTCCAAATTGTTGTTCTGCTCGCAAAGGCAGAAGGTACAACAAACCACAACCGACCAAAGGGTTTAACCTTGAATAAGATGGGGAACAATTCTAGATGTACGCCCCAGAGTTACCATGATGTCTGTAACTCATGCAACATCTGAACGTATACCAAAAAAAACGATGAGACAGCATGGTCATCACATACCAGTCTTTTCAGACACTGGCCGCATACTTGTTCAAGTGAACATTAGATTCAGAAACTGTTTGGGTACCCAGATAGCTACCTCGTGGCAACTATCCGTCGAATACGTAGCATGACGGGCAGCAGATCACAGCTAAGAGGTGTGGTGTGTATATTCATGAAAGTTAGAACAAAAAGGACGGAAAAGGTGGTATATGTATCAGGTAATACATCTGGATTCTATTAGTCACAAACTGCTTTGAAGCATCTGGATTCGTTGCCTACAGATTTCCCGACTTCATTGTTGCAGAATAGCTTGTTAAAGTGCATACACAATTACCCTACGTAGATGCCCGCGCAGAACGTATGTCCCGACGAAACCATAAACACTTTTATTGAAACCAACAGAAGCCAACAGACACGAACTCGAACAATGGGAAGTAGAATATTTTAAGTCAAGCGGATATAACACACGCCCACATTAACCAAACAATGGGAGGTAAACTCTTATAGATAAAAGTTGACCCGGGCGTTACACCGACAGTAATTCAAACATTGATACTCGTTCCTCATCACTGGAAGAAGCAGAGGAATGAGGACTTCGACCAAGACGTCGCGCTGTGGATAATAGAACCGGTACGGGTAGGAACACCTACCTAGTATTTAATAATGGTAGTCACGCAGAAAAAGGACACATATTCAAGGCGCACGGCGGGCCTACAAAATGATGCTACTATAAGATTAACAGATCACACCTCATTCCCATGCAATCATGTTTAGATGATACCGGGATACACCAGGAAAACGATCTTGACGCATGGAATAGATACCACAGTCTACCCCAGTCGCACAGAACGCCATTACATTAATCACGAGTGGGGCAAATATAGGTACTATCAGGCCATTCAGAGATTTCATGCATCATGGTACGGATACAACCGTCGGTTAGATTACATCACAGTGGATATAGCTCGTAAGACCAGATTCATAGACGACCTCTTCCTATGCAGCGATTCAATAGAGACACCGTGCTGGAACACGGTTGACTACATCAGTGACTGCGCAAATAATGGGATTGTATTTAACCCGGACAAGTTTAATTTTGCTGCAATGGAAATAGAGTTCTGGTCACTGCAAATAGTGTACGAGACACAAAAAGATGATAAAAGCCATCCTTAAATGTCTTTACTCCCACGAATATCACTAAGGTTAGGTCCTTATTTGGACTTGTGAATCAGGTGTCGTCTGCCTTTTCACAAGCAAACGTTATGACCCCCTTCCACGAACTAGTGAACGCAAAAAACAGTAAGTTCTATCATGAACAAAACACTGGAGAGCATATCTAAATAATGAAATAAAGTGATAGTGGAGTGGATTTGCGTCACACGAGTATGAATCCCTTTTGAGAAACTGGGGTATATGTAAACGTACTTCATCTCAAGCAACGACCGCGCAGAGATTGCCGTTAAGACTGCAAAACGAATACTAGCTGACAATATAGACAGCTGCGGACGCCTATGCTATGATCAGGCTGTTCAAGCGTTACTAACCCGATCGAAATACTCTTTTTCAGGGTATTAACATGTCACCAGCCTTAATGCTATACGGTCGAATCATTAAATACCAATTGTCGGTCCAACAGAGTAAATATCAAACTCAGAAACAATGAAAAGAAATAGGCGAACAAAGAGACATATGCAGAACGAGCAGTTCTAATCTCAGCATTGTTGCCCACTCCGGGAACTTCAATTATGAGAATTCGTCCAGATCTAGAACCAGGATTTTAATTAACCTCGGAGATCGGAAAAGACAGGGAACATCGTAGAGACACATGAACATCGACAGTAGAGTGCGGGTAGATGAGAACAAGCGAATAATCTGTGCAATCGTCGGTTTCTCCGTAAAATCCACCCAGTTATGAGTGGCTTACATTATGCCACTCCACGAAGCTCAAATCTGTCCACAAACCTTGAACCCATACAGCAACAGCTCACTGAGAAAACAAAAGATGTTAAACGTAATGTAAGACACCCTAGTGAGCCTGAGGCGAAGAAATGAAAATTGATGATATCGAAGAGGTGTTGGAGAGCAACACAGGAATATATACATATCCAGTTATTACCCTATCATTGAGAAAACCGTGATGTCGCAGAACAAAAGCGTCAGAAAACGTGTCCCCTACAAAGCCTGGTCGTGTTTCCTTACTAGGACAATGAACGCCGTTTCTCTTTCTCTCAATTTGTGCAACTTGGTGAAAGTCTTAAATGACCAGTCTGGGTCGCTCTTGTTCTGACAGGTTGAGGTTACAGGTTAGACAGCTTGTGGGGCTGCTGTTTCCGACTGACAATACAGAAGCACACACTTTAAGGTTACGCTAAAAACGGATCCTCCATCATTAGTTGCATAATACCGTTGGTAGTTGTAAAGCTTTCCCGAGGCACAACCCCATAGAACAGGTCGCGACTAATGGAATGATTGTGTGAGCTTATTTGCACCTAACAAGAACCCACCTTGCCCAACCTACTCTACATAAAAAAAAAACATGCCATTGAAAAAAAAATAAAATCAACCCTCAAACACACACCAAACAAAAAACACCTTAGCCTCTGACCTTGAGGCTAGCATTAACAAATATCCAAGAATCTGGAACCAACATCAACGACGTAGACACCTTTCTCCTGACAAACTCACCGAATATCTTAGCACTAAGTGAAACACACCTTCAATCCTCAATCTTATTGCACCATTTTGACATGACTGACCACCTCCCACTCTACAGTAAAAACTCCGCAAAACATATGCACGGGCTAGGAATGTGTGTTCGGAACACCATCCCCCTGACTAGAGAACAAAGTTTGGAATCAGATTACCAAGACTACGTGTGTTTAAGATTGATTTTACATCACAGCGTTAGTTACTTATAATCCTTATACAGTTCCCCTTCGACCCATGACTGTACCCTGCTAAACCGTGTTGCTGAAAGCATAGATAATGAACTATCACTTGCCTCAGATGCCCAGATACATATATTTGGGTATTTTAATGCACCCCCCCGTGACTGGTTGGGATTCTCCAGCCTTACTGACGCAGCCAGCAACTCTACGTATAATTCCTCCTTTAATCATTTCCTCTCGCAGACTGTCGATTTCCCGACCCTCATCCCCGATCGAGTAGACTAGCAAGCTTCACTTCTAGACATGTTTTCCATCTAAATGCTCGAGGCTTGTGCGACAAAATTTAATAGCCCACTGAATGCTGATCACATGGTGATAATGATTTATATCACCCTAAAAATCCGTCTAAAAGCTGATTAGCCGTTCGTAAAATAACGAGATACCACGAGCAGGCTGATGTTTATTCAATCAGTTATCACAACAGCGACGCCCAATGGGGCGAAACCTTCTGACAGCTGATCAGTGTGAAAATGAGTTAGCTGAATATGTCAAAGCAGGCATTGAAGTCTATGTTCCCATGCGAAAATTCATTAGAAAGCCTGTACTCTCCCCAATGTTTTTCCTCGGAATTTGCAGCTGCCATTGCTGAGAGACAGCAAGCATTCCGTAAATTCAGCCGCAATAAGTCAGCTACTAATAGATATACATTTATAGAGTCAAGAACTAACTATAAGGGCGTGATAGGTGAATCAAAGACAAGGTATACAGAGTCAACAAAAAAGCGCATTCAGTCACATAAACTAGGTACTCGTGATTTCTGGAAAATGTACTATAGTGTTATGAACAATGGTCAATTAACGATTCCCTTACTATCAAACCTCAATGATAAGGCTGAACTACTTGCCCAGCGTTTCGTCTCAAACTCAACTTTGGACTGAGAAAACGACACCGTCCATACATTCCCATTGCGGACCAAAGCCAAACTTGATAATATAGGCATCACCTCATCCCAGGTCAGATGCATCATAAAATTACTTTGACACTTCGAAAGCCTGTGGGCCTGATCTTACTCCTGTAATTGTAATGAGGAAATAATCTTCTGAACTGCCCCTTGGCACCGACAAGACCATTTCAGTCGTCATATCTGTCGATTTGTAGTATCTGCTCTGCATAGTCCTTATAGGCCCATTCTTTCAAGTATTGTCTTTCCTCTTAAGGGAGGAGATAATTTATTACTGACTGGCTGAGGCACACCGACCGGATAATTCCGACGGGACTGCCCAGGCAATTTTCAACAGGCCAGAACTCTCCATTGTGGGCGCTGGATGGATTATATACACCTTCTGGCCTTGTGCCACATCTACCTGCGGTGGGAAGGAAGTAAATATCAGTGTGTTACTCAATACCAGTTCTGTCTACTCTGTATTGTTGTTCCCTCACCCCTTTCCTTGTCTGCCTTACCTTCCACCTTGTACAGTACCTTGCAAGATTATATTTACGAAACCTACAAATCGTGTAGCATGGAAATACCGCTTAATTTCATCTTCGTAACAGTGGTCATTACATCTCCATATAACATGACTACTTGTTCTTCACTTCCACATTTGTAATATGGTATTTGTATCAGAGCTTGAGGATTTTTTGGAAGACTTTCATATCTGTGTTATGTACCCTCCTCTCTAGGTCCGCAGTTAGTGTACACAACTCACCCGCCTACAGACATATAGAAATGACAAAAGACCACGTCAATCGGTTGTTTCATGTTCACATGATTATATTAAATGTATATATATATATATATATATATATATATATATATATATATATATATTCGTGTCTGTGTTTGTAAATATGTTAAAATAACGCAATGTACTGCCAATAAACGCATACTGTCGGTTGCAATTCTGTTGTGACTGCTCCATCACTTTTACTAATACCCATTGGGAATAGTATGACTTCATATCTCTTCTATCTTGTATTCGATTAAATATTAAGTACACAAGACTCTCAAGTCTTGCCTTCGCAATTAATCTAGTAGAACTACTCTTTAGTAACTCTGCTTGTTCTGGCATTGTTTGCAATTGTCATAGACTTCATCTTACTACTGGAAACAATCAATACCGGTTCAAGATAATTGTGGTTCGTGATAACACACTCCTGTTATTATTTAATAGTACTCGTGCGGGCGTTTTAAAGTGATTATCAATTGGATCTCAAGTAATGTGTGTATGCGTTTGTATTCAGGAAGCATTTCTTAAGTCAAAATATACTTCGGCTCATTAAATATTGATATGGCATTCACTATGAAACCTCCCATTTATACAAAAACTAAAATTATTCACATTTTTTCGAATCCCTTAGCAAAAGGTCCCTTGAATAAAATTGTCTCTCGTTATTTCCACGATAAAATACAGCATTTCTTCCATATCTAAAGAGCAGTTCAAATCACTCTTCCTTGCAGAGACATCTAGTAATCGATAAACTGTTTTGTTCCTTATTATTCATATCTCATAGAGATTGATAGTGTTCCTGTACTCTATCGTTATTTCCAGCTAATGCCTCGATTGAACTCTAATTTCTATTGTCTCTTTGTATAGCATTTACAGAAAGAAATTGTCTTGTCTTCGTCGGCAATAAAAAATAATGTTCCTTGTTGTCTTCTGTGTGCTTGCGGAATTTCGCCGAACATAGCCTCTTGGAAAGAGCCTATTATCAATGAAACATATAACTCCATGATAGCTACCTTGCAGATTACAACATCGTCGTCTTAAAATAAAAAAAAAACAGATATCTGGTCATAAACTATTTCCACAATAATTGAAACTAAGTTCGTTCTTAATCCTATCATGAACATTCTTCAAATTTCTACTAAAAATCCTACCATCTCATTAACACTCATCTTTGAGCCGTATAGTAAGTGGATATCAATATAGTAAACCACGGCTTTAAACGGCATGACACCCACGATAGCTCAAAGCAGATGAGACGCCGAAAAACCGTTCAGAATCAACATTTACACATTTTTTTTGGATGTCGTATTTTATCGATTTTGTGTTGTTATTAAAAAGTAGCCATATATAAACGCTTATATATGATCTGTGTGCGTGTGTTATGCACATAATAATGTTAAATGTACGTAATTATTAGGACAACTTGGAGATATGAACACATGCCCTTGAATATATCATCTCGGCGATTTTACGTCGTAAATTAATCTCTCCATGAATACCATTATAACCAGCCCGTGGGTGTCTTTATATATACATTTTCGCATTAACGACAATTGGGTTACTGTTTGGATTATTTACAACTATTTAGAATAATAAAAAAGAGAATACTGTAAAATAAAAAGAAATACTTAAAATCCTAATATTTAAAAATATTATTTTCGAAATTAAATTCATTAGACTGTATAATCAGTAGTTTTATAATTTGTAAATCGTTGAAAGAAAAAATAATCCTCCTGTGATCCTTCGAAATTTACAAGTAAGAGATGTGTCTAATACTGGCATGTATACTCGAAACTACATAGCATGTATATTCGTTCTCGCTCATAGAAATAAACTTGTTCACCTCTTTCACCGAAACATGGTCCAAAAAGTATTTCAGGCATCAAAGTGTATTGCGTAAAGTGTTGACTTATCCAAACAGAAAGTGAAAAGTCAAAATGTAACAAATTCATTATCACTGGATGTATATCTACCTTAAACATTTACATTTCCGGAATTTATCATATATTTTCTACTAAAACAAATAATAAGGTGATACTATTTTCGGATATATTTCAGTTTTTTTTCTGTATACTTTCAGATAATTTTGCTTCATATTTTCCCATTACTCTTAATTGTATATATTGGGCGAGTAAATCCACTAGTATAATACATGGTTAGTTTAGAATAACGCAAAATTAATATAAACGTATAGTAAGTCACATGCCCGGAAGTGAGATAGTATGAGAGAAAAATGTAGACGTATAAAATGAGATGGGCTGACAAAATAGTATTAAGCAGTGATTGGCGATCTCTCAATGTACCTCCTCGCTTGTCACTGATTTGAAACGAAGATAACATCGAGTAAACCATTTCTGTCTTCGATCTCTTTTGTCTCCATTTTCTTCAATTGAAAGTAGAACTAACAAGCTTTGATTTCAGAACTGCGAACTCTCAGTCTGAAAGTATTACAGAGGAGCGCCCAGATACATACCATCTGCGAATTTTACGTTTGAACGTGTACGGCAGCGTTGTCTTCTAAATGTATGCCACAAAGTTTAAACGCCACATTTAAAGAAATTATAATAAAAGGTCTCGTGGGCGTGTAACTGAGAAAACGAGTTATAACAGTTGTATCAGAGTGACGTTATCCTCCCTATCTTTTTTAAAAGAAAGGTGCAAATCGGTACATAACCCAAACATTAACAGAATAGTGTTTACAAAATATTCTAATATATAAAGTAAAGGTAGTATTTCTGTTTTTATACATAGCCAATACATTCGCACGTTTGATTATGTTTCTTCATAAAAACATTCAGCAAATCTGGTCCTGTTCTGACAAATGTATTCTGAATCGGTTTTATAAATTATATAATAATCCGAATCGATATTGTAGTTATGCTTAGGCATATTCAAAATAGATATAAAGGAGTTTTCCCCAGTAGAAATGTGTAGAAACACGACCATTTCTTGGGAGCTGAGACACATTTTGTAACAATGTTTGTCGATGCTACATTATTAGTTCGCTCATACTATAGACACTGTATTCCTTGTAAACATCACTTATACCTTGTTTTTTTGTGGAACGTGTTTTAGTTAGATAATCGACGTACTTTGTGTAAATAAGACAGATTTCTGCTTTTTTTTTCAAATAAGTTGGCAAACCTCCTCCAGTCTGCCACATTCGAGTAGAAACCAGATTTGTATTTTTCAAAATATACGGTTACTTCCCAGTTTCAAGACATAAAATAAATATTATATGACAATTGGTATATTTCTAATTCTAAATTGCTCTGTATTTCAATATTTCTGCAATTCTTTTGATCAACATTCGTGCATCGCTTTTGTTTGATATTCTCTGCTTCATTCGGGGTTGGTTTCTCATTTTCGTCGTTGATGCCGATAAAATAGCCGTTGGCATGTATCAAAAACTATCAGCATTAATCGAGCTTTAATCTTACAGTTAAGTACTTATTTGTCTAACAACAATAAAGAATTATGATACAATGAAACAGCATTTTGTTGTGAACAATATATGTATATATATATATATATATATATATACATATATATATATATATATTACGTTATATATATATATATATATTATATAATCATACAGTGACAGCAAGTGTGTGTCCTACTACTCATCAGTGCGAGTAGACTTTCTCTGTATAACGCCTATACACAATGGGTATATATATATATATATATATATATATATATATATATACATATATATGTCTGTGAGACTTTCATCGTAATACGGACTTGACGAAAAAGTGTTTACTTTTATTCTTTTTTCCTCCTCGTTTAGCTGGTGTTTATATTGTAGTAAATCCACGCGTGGTTCCAAGGGGATAATTTTCCTTTAATCTCGTTGACGATTTTGAAAAAAAGTGAACATTTATATTGTTTTTTTTTTATTTTATAATACAATTACATGAACTATTCTTAAAGATGTGCTATCTCTTAAATTTATATAAGCGTAACCGCGTCATTACACACATCTGAAATGAATTAAATAACTCTTCGTTAAGGGTGTTTCATGGCGAAAGTCTCAGAGACATATATTCATGAAAAATGACGTAATTTATTTAATAAACCTATATACATTTAATATAGCGTTTCTTGTTTATTTTTCAAAATGTTATAACCCAATTTAAAAAAACGTGTTCTGAAGGACGTATCTCCCCCTATGTAGATTCTTATACGCGTAGGCGCGCCAATACACACAACAAAAAATGTTTCACTTCTTAAAAATCGTCAACTAGATAAAACAAACATCATACCGTTAGAACAAATAGTGTTATTCATTTCATAAATATATTATAACACATATACCGTTTTGTGGTTTTTCAAAATTCTATAATATATATATATATATATATATATTTTTTTTTTTGAAAAAACATAACAATGGTGGTGTAAAATAAATAAAATTTATTTTAATTTTAGCTCTCGAGAAGATACTTCTCTTTGAAAATTAGAAATATATTCTCGAAAGATGAAATTAAAATAAATTTTATTTATTTTACACCACCATTGTTATGGTTTTTTCAAAAAATATAATACTATTACGAAACAATGGTTTAAAATATATGTCTAAATACCCTTTCTTATTCAAACCGGCGTCACCTCGCCGGCAGACATAACGTGATTTTTTGACCAAAAAGTCCATTTCCATCAGACGATGAAAAAAAAAGAAGAAAAGAAAAGCACTCTTTGAAAATGAGAAGTATATCCTCGAAAGATAAGATTAAAATAAAATGTATTTATTTTACACCACCAGTGTTATGTTTTTTTTCCAAAAAATATAATACTATTACGAAACAATGGTTTAAAAAATATGTCTAAATACCCTTTCTTATATATATATATATATATATATATATATATATATATATATGTGTGTGTGTGTGTGTGTGTTATACCCCAATAGAATACAACATTTGTGACATGATACGTTTTTCGTTATCCTGCTTCAAAGATTAAACATCAGCACATAATATTGCGTACATATGTTTCAGAAGTTTTTCTAATAATCATTTATTCATCAGAAAAATATGTTAGTGGCATTTCTTAAGTCTATTAATAACTTGAATTCTAACGAATTGCCAAACATTATTTAAAAAATATTTTGAAACATGTCTACACAATAATATTTTTTTATGTTTGATTTCAAAAAAATTATCACACATTATTGAGTATGTTATATATTCTGCATTTTACTGATTTATAATAGATGCCCTTAGTTCGACTTAAGTTCTAATCATTGAGCTAAATTTAACCCGCTTGTATTATAGCGAGTCCAAATGTTACATTTTTTAGATTTATTTAATTTAACAGGTGTTCATGTCTTTTTATGACACGACATATACGATTATTTTGGAATATTTTAATTTTACATTTTCTTAAATATACAAGTTAATTCAAACATTGTCGAAAGTCTGTGGAAATAGTTCCCAGACCTGGGCATCTCTCTTCTGCCATTGATGAGTAATCTGCCCGTCAATTTGAGGCTACAATTTTGGAAGATCGACGCATTACTATTCGCCAAATAGCCCAAGAGGTCAAGATTAGTACACAATCTGTGGAAACTATAATTTATGACCATTTACAAATGTATAAGGTTTCTGCCAGATGGATTCCTAAGTTGCTCACACCTTTCCAGAAGCAAGAACGCGTCGAGTGCTCGAGGATGAATTTGGAGATGTGCCAAGAAGATGAGTCACAGTTTTTCAAAGGACTGATTACACTGGATGACACTTGGGTCCAGCACAATGATCCAGAGACCAAATCTCAGTCAATGAAGTGGAAGCACTTGGACTCACCACCTCCTAAAAAAACAAGGGTGCAACCCTCCGCTGGCAAGGTCATGTTTACCGTCTTCTGGGACCAGGACGGACTAGTGATGATAGATGCCCTGACAAAGAGTAACACAATTACAGGAGCATATGACGCTTCACTTTTGATGAAATAAAGAGAAGCTATCAAAAAGTAAGATCAGGAAAGGTATCCTCCTCCTCCAGGACATTGCTCCGGTCTACAACTCGCATGTCGCCAGATCATAAGCACGGGCGTGTGACTATGACATAACCCCCATCCCTCTTACACCCCGTATTTTGCACCCTCTAATGTTCATCTCTTCCTAGCCATGAAGTTGTTTTTGAATGGCAAGTGTTTGCCAGATTATTCAGCCTTGATTTCTGAAGTTACGACATGGTTTGAGGACCAATATGGGGTGTTCTACAAAAA
The DNA here is from genome assembly GCA_963556195.1 of Sepiola atlantica. Lineage (NCBI taxonomy): Eukaryota > Metazoa > Mollusca > Cephalopoda > Sepiida > Sepiolidae > Sepiola > Sepiola atlantica. Next base: position 62,821,690 of record OY744536.1, read on the forward strand.
CGGTGTCTAGAGCTAAATCATCGGTGGGGGAAATGCATAATTCTGAGTGGTTCTTATGTAGAGAAATACTAATAACTGTGGAACGTTTGAATAACCTACTGCTATGAGAAATAGGGGCAGGGGCATTACTTATTGAACTCCCGCGTGTGTATATATATATATATATATATATATATATATATATATATATATATATATATATATATATATATATATATATATATATATATATAGTCTTGGAAGTTTCTCAACCATTGAAACTATATATATAAAAAAAAACCTTAAGTCCCAAGTCGTTCAGTGGAAAATCACTCATCTAAGTCAATTTAACTTTTACAGTTATTATATTAGTTTGCTTCTAACATTATTTAAGGTATCATCAGTTGTTTACCATGAAAAATTGTTTCGGGAATATATATATATATATATATATATATATATATATATATATATATATATATATATATATATATATACTTAAATGGAAAACAATTTACAATTGTTATATTTATAGTATTTTGGTACCGCAACAGCGAATGTATTTTTTCTTTCCTCCATGAACTTTCTGCCAGGCGAAATTTCCATGATGAAACAAGTTTATTTCCATGAATGACATATATGTTGAAATCCGATGGACCGCTTCCATTCAGACTACAACATGGCCAACGTTGAGAAATACTTTTCATAAAACTCTCACATAATTAATCAAACTTTGTTCATTTAATGAATCATTTTTAATCTTCTCATCATATTTTGACGATAAAATCGACCATTGGTCCATCTCATTAATGTTTATCTTCGAACGGTGTGTCGGTTTTAAAAAGTAGAGAATCATTAATAATAAACAGAAACACTTTTAAATCCATAAATGACAGGATATTACTAACAAGTATTACATTAAATATTGGAATTTAGTAGTAATATATTTTCAACCACGTTTGAATAAGTCGTGCGCTCTAGGTGCATGACTGCCTTGTTTATAATATACATAATTGTTCTACAAATTGTATAAATTAGTTCTACTTTTTAAGTATATATAATGATCTGACGAACTATGAATCGCGAATAAATTTAAAACAATGCCAGCTTTATACTGTATTTGATATTAGAATTGTTAAAAGACTGAACTTAAATTACTCTTAATACTTGTAGCAGATTTAGGAAAAATATTAACAATGATACCAAAAACACAATTATAATAACATGGTCTTAGTTTTACCATGCGATATTTCAGAATTATGGTATTTTAAAAGTTTATTATTTGATAACGCTTACAAAGTTTTAAGTTCTTTTATGCATATTTACGTCGCACCAATATTTTCACGATATTCGTTGTGCTATTTGAATATAACATTTTTAATCGTACGAAATGTCTAAAATGATTGGATGATATTCAATATAGAATTAAGATGATCCCGCGTTCCTATTCGAAATGTTCTCGAAATCGATTTGATTATTCCTGAATATTTTGTTATATTTGTCTTTTTAAAAAAGCATGTTATAATCTGGTGGCATAGTATTTATCGTGTTATACTTGGGAATCAAATGCAATTTAATTCATCGATGGTGTATCAGTTTTAAAAAGTTTGAAATTAGGATGGAAATAATTGTTTAGGTTTAAGAAAAATGTTGATGACAATTTAAAATATGATACTAATCAAACAGTCTTAGTATATTTGTATATTAAGCTATAAGTACAGCAGGACGAAGTTTTGAACGTCTGTCTGTGTGATTTCACTGCATAGGTTCTGCTCGGTTACTTGTTGGCTTTGTCTGAAGTGGCTGCTCTAGTTTGACAGCGGTCTCAGTTTCAATCATGTGGTCTTGGTCACAGTTCTAACAAGAATGTTCCTTCCCCCAAAAAAACACAACTTAAGTTTAAAACAAATACCAATGTTTTTTTTCTTCTGATAGCCGTCACAGTGATACTCGTTTTCATTTATTGACTAACAGATTCACAATTAGAATTCGTATCTACGGGCACAAAGTACCTATGAGCTTAGCGCAAAAATAGCCATCCGTCTACGAGATCCACAGAAACACCTCCTCTCACCTCGGCACATCCTGCTGGAATATATATATATATATATATGTTGGTGTCATTTGTAACAGACAACTCAAACAGCTTCTTTAAAATCATAAGTCAGCGTTTCTGTAGAGATCAGAAACTTATTTCCCAGGGAATCTCGCATCCGGAGAGGTAGTAGTTTTCCGAGACACAACTCCTAATCATAACATGGAGAGTAGTATCCAAGATATATTTTTCCAAAGATGAACCTATTTGTTTGGTGATATCTCTAACCTAAATATGTCTTTCACTGCATGCCAGTTTTCCACATACATTGCAAATTTGCACCTCGCTAAACATGCTGCATCGCGCATCTTTACAAAGGTATTTGTGTTGTATATGTGTTGCTATTCCTACCGGAAGACGTTATACTTGCTCGCCTGTCTCTTATTACAACTGTTTATTTATAATAGCAGGCGTTCTCGAAAAGCTATAGGTTAAACATGTGTATCGCCTAAAATGAAATAAAGAGTAAGGTTTTTTCATGAATGAATATTACGTAACAGTGTTTAGATTTTAATAAAACTACCATCAAAATAATTTGTCATATGCCGAATGTATCCCGTTTTGCATGCAAACTATTAAATACATATATATATATATATATATATATATATATATATATATATTAGCAGTACCCATGCCCCTACGTTGTATGATGAATATTTGAACACACTTTCTATGTGTAAGCATTGCTTCTATTTATCTTCCTCCCACAAGGTTATATGTGACACAAAGTAGGGAAAGTGGGAAAGAACCAGCGCTCGAGAATGTAAGGACTCTGGTTGTTAAAAATTGCCTGGGCAGCCCCGTCGGCATTCCCAGGTAGGAGCGCCTCAGACAGTAAGCAATAAACTTACTCATCCCCAAAGAGAGGAGGCAAAGCCTGGGAGGGTGCACCTCCTAGAACTGCACAGGACCGACAACAACCAATAGACCGGCGTAAATCCAGACACGAAGGCCCGGCTGGGTAAAAAAAACCCATTGCTAATGTGGGATATATTTAGTTAAATTAATATATCTGCAAAATTGGACATTGGTGCAAACTTCCTTCTTGAAAATTCAGATATCTCTGATTTCTGCGAAATTTTTAAGATATACATTAATAACTATTCTCTAAATTCCAGTGTGTTCGGTATATTTTTAAAGTATTAGATGGATTATATGATTATAACTCAACATTATAAAATTAATCTGAATAAAATTTGATCTAGCAACATTTACTGCATTTACATTTCTTCTTAAAACACATGAATTATGTAATGGATTTTTATCAACATTCGAATCAGGATTATAGACATAAAAAATATCATTATATATTGAATTGAATATTCGTAAAAGCAAATAAATATGGTACCAAACTGTTCTGTTTGAGGAATGTGTGGTTCCCGTAGTGTAACGGGCAATCTTTTAGCTGTATATAATTTTCGTTTAGATAAGTTGATTGTCACATACATAAGCATGTGATTCTGAATGAATTACATAGATGTTGCGGTTGGGTTAATTCCCGTTTTTGATATATTCTGACAATAAAGCTCTCGACTAATGCTATGCTATGAGCAAATTGTTGATCAATAATTGAAGTGAATGTTTTATGGTCTGCTTGTTCAATATTTCACTCCTAAGACGATTATCACCGATATATAACTTTGCCATGTACGAAGAGACACCATGGAAAAGGAGGAAAAGCAAGAACGCGTGACACTGACGTCATAACTGCACGGATTGCACCTAGCGGTTCACCCCAAGGTTATTCGCTGCGCTGCAATAAAGCATATATGCAAATAGTTTTGGTCACGATGCCCTCCGGCAGAGTTTGACATCAAACATACACTAACGTGGCGTCACACTGGCTAGAGCACTTGCGTTTCCTGCTCAAAAACTTATAAAAAACATCCACGTAAATTGATCCTTAAAATATGACCGTTTTTCCACAAAATTTTCTTATCTGTGTTTCTTCTTCTTGTTGGAGCTATTTTATTTCAGTAAAATTAGCAGCCGATGATATCTTATCTAGCTTAGAAGTCCCTGTATAAGGTTACACGTTGGTTCTGCTATTCGAAATTGAAATATAACCCCCTTTTTAAACACCATGAATTTAAAATTATAAAATTAGTTGAGAAACTAAACAACGATGCGTTTATGTTTCTTTGCAATACATAACATATCTATTTCAGTTCTTTATGTTCAACCTCTACATATTACCAATAAAATGTTTTTAATCAACTTGTCAAATATATATCTAAGAGTTCGAACTGAAAACGCGATAAACGCCATTTGAAAAATTACGAAACTAGCATTATAAACATTGTTACATTTAAACACTGGACCACCTAGTCAAATTATGTTTGAATAATATGATACCGGCATAAATCACTTGAACTGTCAATTAAAATAAAGTTATAATCGAAGTCTATATTTAATATATTCGTTCTTTTATTTATTATGGGCTCAATTTAAACAGATCGGATGTATCGCGTTTTGCATTAAAACTATTCAATATGTATATATATATATATATATATATATATATATATATATATATATATATATATATATATATATATTACCTGGGCACGTATCACATAGATACTCTGGAAAATATATTACGTATCGAAATGCCCGGACCCCGGCGTTTAACTATTAACTTATTTAATCCTTATTGTTTTTTGACGCTAACTCAGACACAACGAACTTAATGTTACCCATTTTATAGCGTTGAAAGATGTCTACATGAATTGCAGACATGCACGTGTAATTATAAAAAGATAAGATAATAATGAGTTTTCTTCGTTTTGTTTGTCTGGCGCGAAAACCGTTGTTCAATTGGGGCACCCGTATGCATGGTCGAATATCATTTGGACACCGTTAAGCCGTTACAAAGCAGTGTCATAAAATGTAAAAACAAAGCGAAAAGAGCATGTTTTTTCAAAAAAAACAATATATATTTAAACAGTTCGGAAGCATATGTTTATTTGTTTATTAGTTTATTAGTTATGATGAAATAGAAAGGAAGCAACATGTGTGACAGTCAGAATAAACTCATGGAGTGCAGGACTAGCTATACGTTCTTTTGATTGGAAAAACGGAGGGTCGATACATAAAAGGGAAGCGGGTTAACCGTTCGAACTGAACTAGTTAAGACAGGCAAACAGTCCCACGGAGTTCATGCCACGATAATGCACTGTTTGGGTACATTACGGTGCCGCCGCTACGTGACTTTCATTTTACCTTATGCCCCAACACTACACAGTGATAAATTGTCTATACTGCCATGACATTATTTAAGAACTGTGCCATATGTATCCAACAAGTAGAAACTCTAGCGTCTATGCTATTTCAACATACTTTATAATAAATACTGCAAAAAGAAAGTGTGTTTATTTCTTCACTAAATCCAATTAGAAGTTTACACTGTTCGATCTTAAACTAACTTGAGTTTTTATGTTAGTATGGTAATGCGTTGTCCTTCATCTAGTTATTATCTATGATTGTGTGTGCATTCTCTTTTGATGGTGTTTACGAGGTATGTCTAAAAAGTATCCGACCTTAGGCCAGAAAAAATATTTCAATTCCTTAGAAGGTTGAAACCATAATCACCTTACAAGAAGGCCCCTTGCCCTTGCACACACTTAGCCCACCGATCCATCCACTGCCGGAAACTCCTCTGGAAGTCTTTTTAGAATCGTGTTCATCTCCGCGTTTCGCATTTTATCTTCTCTCATCTCAAAACGGAAACCTTTCAGTGACGTCTTTCATTTTCAAAACAACCAAAAGTGGCAAGGAGTTATGTTTGGCGAACGGCTAGAATTCCATGTGTGGCCAAGATATGTTGGATCCATTGAGATACATTTGCGGGAGTGTTGTCGTGATGTAGTTGCCAGTTGTTCACCTTCAACATGTCTGGTCTGTTGCGCCGAACTGCGTCACGGAGACGCCGGGGTACATTTGACACTACTCCTCTGTCACTGTTTTTCCGGTGCGTATTCATGATGCAAAATTCTACGGAGCTCAAAGAATACAGTAAACATCACTTTAATTTTTCTTCGCACTTGTCGCGCTTTTTTGGCATTGGAGACTCGAAATGCTCTCCTTGCGACGACTGTCTTTTTGTTTCGTGGTCGTACCCTTCATGAGTCATCTCCAGTTATCACGCTGTTCAGAAACCCAGTATCAGTGTTAGTGGCTTCCAGAAGGCGCTGTGCAACTTGAAACGGAGGTCCTTTTGTTCTCGCGATAACAACTTGGCCCCACATTTCTCAGCCACTCCGTGCATGTTGAAATATTCTAGCAACATTTCATGTGCCGAATCTTTACTCACTCCGTCCTCTTTGGCGATCTCGCGCACGTTTGAACGACGATCTGCCATCACCAAATTTATTACCTTCTCAATAACAGATGCACTCCGAGCAGTTTGGTGCCTGACAGGACGCTGCCCACTCTCTGCTGATATGTGACCATTTTTGAATCGGTTGAACCACTTCTTTATTTGTATTACACCCATCGCATCATCCAAAAATTTGCTTGATGTTACGAATTGTTTTACTTTGAGAATCAGCAAGATTTGGATTAAAATGTGATGCATATGTTTGCTCAACACGTTTAGTCATCTTAGAAGAATTGGTAATTCGACGAACACATTGTGTAGCACCTCATTCACCGACCTACAAGCAGCAACTAACGCACAGTTAGGCGGTGATAAGATTCACACATGCGCATGAACGTGTCCCTTCACTGTGTAGAGTGGCGCCCAACTATCGTCTCTATTTGGCACGGAAAAAATAATGGCCGGATTTGTGGTAAAATGTAATTTTCTTTAAAAGTAGCTACTTGATTGTGTTTTTTAAATTACGATCTATTTTTAAATTGAAAATGAGAAGACAAATCGATTTCTTTGTTCTTTTTCTTTTATTTACGGTAGCATTTAAAATGTAAAAATATTTTCATCGAAAAAAACAAAATGTTAATGTTCATCTACACATATGAATAGATGAGACAGATTATTTTTGTGTGGTTACAATAACGTTATTAATGAAATTTTGATTTATTTAAATTAATGTTTCAAGTATTTCAAGTAGCGAAGCGATAGCAAGTTTAAAAATAAATATAGTATATATATGTATATATATATATAAATATATATATGTATATATATATACATATACATTTACATACATTTACAGATATATATATATATATATATATTTATATATATATATATATATATACATATATACATATATATATATACATATATATACATATACATATATATAAAATATATACATATATAATATATATATATATATATATATATATATATATATATATATATATATATATATATGTGTGTGTGTCTAATTTATTAATACTGTAGATTTGGTAGTTGCCTGACTGAAGCCGATCATGTGCTATTACAGTATTACACTGTATATCATTCTGACGGGCATTACTTTCTCCTTTTCTTAGAGGGAGAAATAGTGGTGTACCTGCTCTCATGAGACAACCTTTTAACTTCTTACAGTAGCGTTTTAGTACAGTGTATGTTTGTTCGTTATTTTACCGTCCTCACAGGCAAAACTCCTCCTTTGTGGCGTTCATCATTATATGTTCTTTTGTCACGATGACATATACCTAGGTTAGCAACAATATGTGCCCTGAGAGAATATATATCTGCTAGTAAATAAATAGAACATATCTGGTAATTAGTAGTAATGATTTTGATTGTGCCATATATTTCTTTAATAAATTCGAGCGAAATGCATGTATTGTATACGATATCATATAAAGAAAGTAAGGGTGTAAGGTAAATAAGTATTTTTCATAAATACATTGCGTCCAAGTTCGGTTGGTTTAATTTTTTTTATCCATATTATATAACACTATAAGAATATTTTCGAAAGCTGTAGTAATTGGGATGTGTTATTTAAGTGAAAGTCACATGGATCTCTTGCCCGATTTTCTACTCATAAGTATATTATATTAAAAACATTATATGGATATGTACGAAAGGTCCGAGAAGAGCCAACGAAAAGACCAACCTCTGACACTGACGTTATCAGTGCAAACCGATTGCACCCGGCGTTTTTATCTGCAAGCGTAATGCTCCTAGCAAGGCAGGTAAGAATGTAGTTTTACGGTCATGAAGTTCTGCTGGCACGATTTAACATTAAACATACCCTGAAGTGGTGCCGCAGAGTCTACAGCACCTGTGTTCCTTGTTCAGAAAAGAGAAGAAAATGACACCCTGTAAATCGATTATCGTAACAGACAGCCATCTTGAATATATTCCATTTCAATGGCAGCGTGGAGGTCAATTCCGGATAAATGTCAAGTAAATTGCACGTAGACCGTTAATAATCCTAACTTCTTTCTGAATCATTTTGCAGCTCTTAAGGTGTTTAGCTCTAAACAGTGTATAATATAATATATGTATGACATATAGAACACAGCATCGTCGCAGCTATATTCATTCGTATCATACATTAAACATAAGCGCACAAATATGCGAGCAGAGCGAGCAGTGTAGTATATTAAGATATCGCATATATTACATAACCGACTAAAAGGAAAATGTATTTCCTAGGAAAAGGGTATGATGACGAACGAATATATACTATCATAAGCCCCCTTCAAAAACATAGGGACGAATACCTGACACTACAGACAGTATACTACACTACTTTTAAACAGGAGCGAATGCCTGGGATGATTGTATCACAAAGTACAAAAGTATACTACACTACTCCCAAAGTTGGAGGATACTCCTGGAAGGATATTATGACGATATAACATATACTACACAACTTCCTTCTCGAAACAGAATAAATAATGCCTACGATGATTGTATCAGGACAACAACTGCCCCTTTCTGAATTTAAAATTGAAAAATAGTGCATTACTCTATAATAACATAGTAAACAGAATTGAACATCGAATTATATTAATTGCGTTTTTTCGTCTTCATACATACAGACACTAAATCTCTGTTAGTGATAGAATTAGTTGTATAATTATTTCTCCAGGCAGGCATATAGCACCACCTCATTCGAAATGATGGCTAAGCAGACATAACTTAACACTGAATTTAACTTAGTACTATATTCACTGTTCGGAGAGACTCATGGCACAGTGTGTATATATATATATATATATATATATATATATATATATATATTACCAAGTACAAATCAGTTCTAAGTAATAGTCATCTGAAAGTTGAATGTTCAATCCTCGGTGCGGGAAATACCAACAAATTTTAATTACTTAAGATTTCTTCCAGTCATGGATGACGAAACGAGAGCAATCTACACCGTTGATTAAATAAAGGCTTCCATTCTAAATACCTGCCAGATTCCCGCTTTCGACAAAAGATATTTGCGAGTTCGAAAATATCAAGTTGAAGAAAACTAGAGGTTATAACGGCCGACACGTTGTGAGAATAATACTCAGGATTAGAACACTGGTCGTAATAATTGAAATTGTCATAAAGTAGTTGCACAACGAAATCATACTTAACGCAAGCGGTAAGATAAGATACAAAACAAAATTCGTAAAAAGGTGGTCAGTGTAGAAACAATAAAATAATAGTAAGAAAGACATAAATATAACGACTAAAAATAGTAATAACTTAAACTACAATAGCGAATACACAAATATAAATTTAAAAAACTTAATAATTAAGTTAACAAACTGAACCTGTAAGACGCGTGTACGTTGTCCAATAGAAAATAACTCCCTAACCGAAGGCATTGTTTACGAAGCTACACTATCTGTCAAAAGAAAAATTCGAATAACAACAAATAGTATGTAGGTATAACTTCACTAAATTTTAAAACCAGGTATATACACCAGAAAACACATTCAATAGCAACAAAAGGCCAATTTAGAACATAGCTGACTAACGATTATTAGAAGGCTAAAAAAGTCCACGTTCTCAAATAACGGTGTTTAAAATAATGCGATGTGCCATTACATGTAGATATTTAAAAGACTCGTAAAAATGATGTTTAAATTAGACGCTTAGTGTTAAGCATGTTTAAGAACCAAAAATAGCAACCAACTGAAAACATAGAATAAACCTAACTACAAAGAAACAATATACATCATAAATAAATAAAATACATTTAGTGCCAAATAATTAAATCAACATCTAAAGAAGCAACTCATCAGAAAATCAATAGAAAATAAAGTATTCCAAACATGCACGTGCTTAAATAAGTTTACCTGTTAATTTGCTACTTCCAAAAATGGATGGGACTTTAAGAAAAACAAAGAACAATATGTCAAATAGAGGTTAGCTGGACGATTGTTTTCGAGAAGCCCAGCCATTGTCTAGTAAAAACTTAAACCCATGAAAGAGTAATAAGAACGGATCTGATGTATTAGTAAGCTAGACTAAAATCCATTAAGATATATATAGAAAATATCAGTATACAAACATCCGCGAACGAAGCCTGACCGTCCTCTGTGGATATAAAACGCAGTCGACGGTGTACCTTAGTTGCCATGAATATATTTTCATAGTAAACTACACACATATGTATATGTATAAATATATATATATATATATATATATATATATATATATATATATATGGAGAAGGGGGGTTGTGTAGCATCAGTGCAGTTCCAACTAGAGGAACAAGTATATTTAAAGAATTGTGGTTACCAACGCTAGTAAAAAAACTTTTTCAATAATTATTTATTATCTGATCATTTTAACATTTTAATTTTTTTAATATAATTTCATAACGTGTTTCGCGCATTTATCGTGTATCCATTATGCTCTCTTCAGATGTAAATTCCATTTGATAAAAGTGTTTCATTTGATAAAACTTTTCATTTTTCTTTCATTTAAAAGTATCTGTTCCATTTTTCAGAAAAAATATTTGTTCCGTTTGACAAAAAAAAATGCTATCTTGTTGAGATAAAAATATATTCAGTTTGGGCAGTGGTTGGTCATTTAAGTACATTTGTGTATTAGGTTTTATTGCTTTAATTGCTGTCGGTCGAATCGGTATGGTATGTGTGTGTATGGTCATTCCCAGTCATTCATGATGGTGTCCCTGCTGGGTTCACACATGAATGTGGATGTGTGGGTGGTTGGGGGTGAGGATGTTTGTTTGGGTTTGGAGAGAGAGAGAGAGAGAGAGAGAGAGATGAGTAGAAAAGAGGATTGGTGAGTAGATAGATAGGTAGGGGGGAGAGAAAAAGTAAGAGAGGGGGGAAGGAAGATTGAAAGTAGATAGAAATATAAATAGAATTATAGAAAGATATATATATATATATAGAGATAGATAGATAGATAGATAGATAGATAGATAGATAGATAGATAGATAGATAGATACACACATTCATATTATTTTGTGCATGCATAACATGTACAAAATACTATATAGGTGCCACAAAAACGTTCAATAATAGAGTGGCCCTCCATAAGAGCAATATTAAAATTCAAGAAAATAGAAAATTGCCTGTCTCCAAACATGTACACTCATGCAGCAGTGGAACATTCCAGATAATGCCCATTTTCCAAACTCAGGACTATTCATACCTCCTAACACAAGAAAAAAATCTTCATATACAAATTCAACCCACCATTAAATAAATCATAAGACAAATCACACCACAAACATATAAAAACAAGTACGAACACATGTATAAACAGGAACCCATCTGCACTAGGACACGTGTGCATTTGCACAGCCTCACCCATGGAACGAATACATACCCCATGTAAGTGTATTCATACACACATGTAGAAAATAATATGAATGTGTGTATCTATCTATCTATCTATCTATCTATCTATCTATCTATCTATCTATATATATATATATATATATATATATATATATATATATATATATATTTCTATAATTCTATTTATATTTCTATCTACCATCAATCTTCCTTCCCCCTCTCTTACTATTTCTCTCCCCCCCTACCTATCTATCTACTCACCCATCCTCTTTTTCTACTCATCTTTCTCTCTCTCTCTCTCTCTCTCTCTCTCCAAACCCAAGCAAACCTCTTCACCCCCAACCACCCACACATCCACATTCATGTGTGAACCCAGCAGGGATACCGTCATGAATGACCACACACACACATACCATACAGATTCGACCGACAGCAATTAAAGCAATAACACCTTATACACAAATGTACTTAAATGACCAAACACTGGCCAAACTGAATATATTTTTATCTCAACAAGATAGCATTTTTTCTGTCAAACGGAACAAACATTTGTTCTGTCAAATGGAACAGACACTTTTAAATGAAAGAAAAATGAAAAGTTTTCTCAAATGAAACACTTTTATCAAATGGAATTTACATCTGAAGAGAGCATAATGGATAAACGATAAATGCTTGAAACGCGTTATGAAATTATATTTAAAAAACTTAAAATGTTAAAATGATAAGATAATAAATAATTATTGAAAAAGTTTTTTTACTAGCGTTGGTAACCACAATTTTTAAATATATATATATATATATGTATATATATACATATATATGAATAATTTTGCATTCAGACATGTACAGCGACTGCTACACTGGCTTGTCCATGTTATCGATCTACAGCTATCAAGAGCCGAGGTCTCATCAGGCAGAAGGTGTTTTTGTGATCCAACTCTTTCGGTGAATGTCCAGGAAGATATATCTATATATCGTTTATATGTAGAGACGTATACATTATATTATTTTACATCTCATGAAAAGATAGTTACAACTCGTAAATAGCTTACTGTTCATATATATATATATATATAAATATGTATGCATATATATATATGTATATATATATAAATAAATATATATATATATATATATATATATATATATATATATATATATATATAGTTATACTAGTAAAATACTCGCGTACTGACGTATATATGCAAAAAATATAGCATTAGTTTTGTATTTTAATGTTTTGTTTTCCCTTCTGGGGGTGTACGGTAACGCTGTCAACCTCTACATGTTAAAGTTAAAAGAAAATATGATGCCCACTTTCTACACACTGTTGCCTTGAACACATATCAAATAATTCCTGATGATAAGTTAAATAGTTTAAGATTTTGAAAAGGAAATACAAATAATTGACACTCACACGCGCATACTTATAGTTAACAAATATATTAGTTAGTATAACCAAGTATTTAATGTATATCAATTTGTTGAAGTCGGTGCAAGTTTGTAAAGTAAACACAACGGTCAGCATGTAACTCACCATGTTGCTGAGAACATATATAGCAACATTATACCAATCGCTCCACCAAAATAAATAAATACTTAAATATAACTTATATATATATATATATATATATATATATATATATATATATATATATATATATATGCACCACTACATTTTAAAATTTACGAGAAAATAATCCGACCATACTACGCATTTTTGTAAAGGAGATTATAATTTCTAGGGGGAGAGCGGGTGTGGTTTTTGCCGGTTGCACTCCTGGCATGGTAAAGTTTACAATAATAAAATGTGCTCATGTTACTCACCGGCTTCCGGAGAATATATATTTTTAAATACTCGGTTCAATGAAGATGATCGATTCCTGATTTTTATTTTATGAATAAAAAAAAATTGTATACATCCCTCTCCTATTGATTAACCTTTATAAAAAAATAATGTGAGCATGTTAGTTAGTATATATATTCCTAAATTCATAATGCCCCGTTCATTGATTTAGTAAATGAAACTGTACATATTTATATCTAAATAAATACACATACACAACTTAATAATTATATATATATATATATATATATATATATATATATATATATATATATATATATATATATATATATATATATATACATATGCTCCTCAAGAAAGAGCCTTACCGTCTCCAGAATATGTTGGCTTATTATGTAATAGCATCCTTACTGTAACGAAAAGTTGTTGTTTTCTTACCTTTAGTCATCTCTTCTTGTTAATGATTTAGGACGACCAAAATATTTTCCTTCCACATCACATATAGTTTCATAATGTCCACTCTCGTAAATAAATAGCAAAGTTTCCTTGTTTCAGATTGTAAACAGTTGTTTATATTCAACGCTCTCTTCATCATCTCTTTAATTTTGGTTTTCATAATCTCATCCAAATACTTATTTTGTATTCGTTGACATTCAAAAATCAATCTTAACATAAATGTAGCAACTCAGAAACTTACCTGGAAAAAAGATGCAATATCAGTAAAATTACTTGAACACAATAGAAAAGATATTGTGTGTACAAACGGACATTTAATAAAACAACTGCTCGATTCAAAGCTAATAATGGTGTTTTCATAATCTCGCTTATATCCTGTTAATTTAAAACTTACAACTACTGTAATACTTAGAATGCATCTATTCAGTGTCTGTTGTTAGAGAGACACATGTTATTTCAAACTTAAATGTGGCGACATAACTCACATGAAAAGTATCATTTAAGTGTGACAAAATACGATAATCGACCATGATAGAACAACGACAATATTATTTCCAACGTTTGCATGGGAGAGCAAATACAATGCTATTTCAAAATAAAGACACTATTAAAAATTGCCTTTTGGATAAGATCAAACGTGTAGCTGTGTTATGATACCACACTTCATCTGTTCGGTTTGTGAAGGACATTTTTTTTCTAGAAATAGAAAATGTTTATATTAGTCTAAATCCACTTTTATTTAAATGGATGTTACCCATATTGAACACCTACTTTGTGTCTAACTTTGCCCTCCTGAGTGACAAGTAGATTAGGACACTCTTATAGATATGCTTCCATATAATCAAACTTAACACTTAAGACGTCGTCTGCATGCATGATTAATAGGCAGGGACACTTTGATAAAGGATTGCTATACAATCAATCTTCTATTTTAAAATCAAACGGGACAAACTTACAGATGGACAGAACCTGATATATAGGGGCTGCCCACAAACATCTAAAGAAGGATGTATAAAACGCAACTAAATAACAACGGTTATACGACTATGATCTGAATTGGCATTGCATATGGACGGAGAAGTATAATATTTCAACATTCGCTCGGCGTGTCTTCACAACCCTTAAAGAGATATTGAATAATTTGATTCCTATTCGTTCAACCATGTTTTTACCTTCCAGATTTTTTTTTCTCCGATTTTGATTTCAAGTCGAGATGAAATCAAAAGAATCGACCGAACAAAAGCCGATTTCTTTTGGGCGTTCTACCATTGGAAGCGTTTGAAATCATTTCTATGGGAGGAGGTGCATAGCGTGCCGGAATCAAGCAGGTGGGGTGCGTCTTTTGTGTCATGCCGTTCCCGGAAGTGAAGGGTATCATCGATTCTGCCCTGCATTCTGACCGAACGTGCTGTGTGACACGTCACAGGACGTGTAGTCGGTCTAATGTACGCATTTTCTAAGAATAAAGGGATCACTTCAAAGAATCATGGGATGCGTACGTTATCTTTCATATCAGCCCTTTAACCTAAACAACACATCGACCTATCGTGCTCTCTCCCTTTCACCTTTTTAAACAGCATTCAGATTTTCAAAAGATATTCAGCAATTCTTATGCAGAAAACTATATATACATATATATATATATATATATATATATATGTGTGTATATATGTATATATATATATATATATATAGATATATATATATATATATATATATCAGTGTACACCTTCTGTCAATAATACAGAAAAATGAGACTTGGTTTGTTTTCGATTTGGCTATTTTGCAAGAGTGTATATATACATATAACGCGTTACAGAATATTTCGTAAATGCTTCAAATCCACTAATTAGTATAAAACTGATTGAATATTTTTCTAACAATAGTTTAGCATGTAATTTTTAGAAATAATGTCAACACGTCTGCTAAGATTCATTTGTCTTGAAATAGTCGTAAACTGTGTGTATTTCTGCTCTTGTGTGTATCTGTTTTTGTCTCTGCGTTAGTATAAGACGGACATTACGTGTCTCATATTTTCAAATGCGTCAGTATATGCGTGTGTACTTCTCCGTGTGACTTCGTAATATAGAGTTGTCCAACGTACGAACGTCATTGCCATTTCCACTTTGACATTTTCTCAACAAGGCAATGCACTGAACGCAAACGATATCAGCGAGACGCATTTTTGGCACCTTCAGAAATGTCAACAACAAAAGACTCGTCCTTGGATTAATCATCAGGATATTGGAATAAGAAAGGGAGAAAAAATATATACAACACAGTTTATGTCAGCGATGAAAGAAAGCTCCTTTCAATTCACCCATCTTATCGGGTTATATTTATTTCATGTTTAGTTTAATGCAAACGCATTTATTTTGACATTTTGGAGAACTTCTTCGTCTCTGCAACTATAATTTCTCTTTCAAAGACGAGAGATATAGAAAAAGAGAAAGAAAGATAAAGAGAGAGAGAGAGAAAGAGAGAGAGAGAGAGTTGCAACATTTATTTAAACCTAAATGCGCAATGACTACCAAAATAGTTTTTTCCCCTTTAAAGTTGATTAGATGAAATAATAGTTCTCTTGCAAAGATGAACTTGTATTTTATGATTTCGAATTAGCCAAGATAATTACTTGATAGGTAACTATGATCTGACTAGTGTGTGAAAGTTATATTTTTATAAGTAAAACAAAATTATGAAATACTTCAATAGTAGTAAATCAATTGAAACGGCTTGTATGTATAATATACTAGGAACATATTCGCCCAAGTATATGTTAAAGTCTTTACCTCAATATAACAGTTTTTCACAGCTTTTATCAAAATAATTTCATAAAGTAATACAATTATCACAAGTATACTTATTCTAAATTTGATCCGTATGTATTACCTGCATTTGATTCGTGGAAATGTCTCAAATGTTAGGGAACTTCAGAAAATATTGGGAATTAAAAAAAAAATTTCTGAATTGTGTTTTAATAACTATATATTAATTAAATACTTAAATGATGTTTTGTGTCAAATATGACACATTCCAACAAAATGCATGGTTAATATAATATTCAACAAGAAAGTGTAAAACTGAAACTTGTTTGATAACTGCAACGAGCCTGTTCGCAAGTGTGAGTAGGTATTAGTATAAAGTTGCATTAGCAGACCCGCTAAACAGGTAATCAGTATATTCGATGTAAAAAACAATATAAAAAATAAAGCATTAAAGGAGTAATGCAAATCTGAAATGCTCTTATTTCTATGTTATACCCACTAAAACATCTTTTAATATACGATAAACAAACAGAAATTCGCGTAATGCTTATTCATTTATATTTAATACTTACTGTATAAAGTTCACAATCATTTGGAGGTATCTGAATATTTACAAACCGCTTTCTGCACATTTTTGTACCATTTACATTACACTAAATCAAAGTAAACATATCCCACATTACTCAATCATACTTACACCTAGAATCTGTTTTTTGAAAAATTCCAAATGGTCTATTTATGAGTTTTGGAGCGAATCATGTAAATATAAATTAATAGATACAACATTCCTTATATGTCAACTTGATTTAAATACATGTTATTATCCCAATTCTATGTTATTTAAGGAATTTAAAACAAATACTTCGGATGATGAAAGTTACGAGAGTCCATGTGAAAATAAAGGGCGATGAACATGCAACTTGGTTCACGACCACGAAAAATCCTAAGAATTTCCCTGGTCCAACTATATTCACTTATTGATTCTGTTGTTTGAGTTGTTTTCCCGAGTCTGTTTAAACACAGATACTCTCATAAGAGACCACGTGCAGGCTGTCGAAATTCATAACTGAAAGTAGTGCTATTTATCCGACTTGATTCGAACTTAGTAGACCGTGGTCGATATTTCGCGTCGTTATCCTCTTTAGCACTGCCACCTTTCAACACCATCGATAGGAGTGCCTCGATAAGAAGCCATGGGAACACTTGCAATAAGTGGCATTACGCCACCATGTTTGCAATTACAGTCAGTGTAACTATTTCAACTAAAAGGTGAAACTGTTCCAACTAATTTACGGAAAAGAACGAACATGAAGAAACATCTTTTCTTTGTAGATCTTGGCGGAGAACGAATACATAAACTCAGTGTCTCACATAATTCTGTGTTAAATGTGTTCTACCTTGCAATACACTGAATATAACACCTACTAACTTTAATTAAATTGAGGTTATCTTTTAGAAAACCAATATCTAATAAATATATTTGACAGTTTTGTAATCTATCCTAACTATGTAAACATCAACACCGGTTAGGCTTATGTAATTCTAATGGTGCAAGATTATCTTTAATATAGTCATCTCCAAGGTCACTTACAAAAATTTCAATGTGACAAATTTACATATTTATATTTTTAAGTTTATAATAGATACATATTCTGTGACATACATTTCTAATTTGTATTGCCAAACATTATTCTTAATACGTAATCGTTTTATCGATAATATAATAAATAATTATAATTAAAATTAAATAGGGATTTTATAAAAAAGAATAGTTTCCAAAGAACAATGACAACTATTTTTGTGACTAAGCAGTTTTAAATGAATACGAATACTCGACTTAATCTAAATAATTTTTTAATGGGGGTATATTGTGTAATATCATTGATGTTGCCATAAGACTGCCCTCCCAGAATCACCTACATCTGTGTTGTAACGTGTGTTTATGTTGGTTAGTGGAATACTCCCAGAATTTAAAAAAAAATCGATTAAATCGCAATATCGTTTCAATGGGGGGGGGGGGTAATGTAGTATCGGTTTTGTTGACATAAGACCGTCCTACCTTGAATTACTTCCTGATTTTTGGAGCAGGATGGTAGTGTTCGGTCGTCATCATACCATCGTCTAAGTCAGGGGGTCAGTGTAGTAAATATTAATTAAACACAATAATAGCTAAGGCAGAATGATAACTCAAGTTAAACACATTTCTTTTTAACTTAAATATTATGACAGAAGATATCGTTCTATCTTAGCTAGCATATTTTCCTCTGTGTATAAAGATGGTGAGTAATTTTTTTAGACAATTTTAATTAAGGCGTAACACATGGCTTATGAAATTGATTTTAATGCCTACTAAAAGAATAAATGCAAAAGTTGTGTCCACATATTCTTACAATATTAACATTAAAACGACTTAACTCTTTTAATTATGTGTAGTATATTTTCATTCGTGATGATACATCTCTGCTAAGCATAACCTCCTCCTTTGGGGGAAGGCAGTATAGTATACGTCCGTTTCTCCCGATAGGGAATATACGAATAAGGAAATGAGGTCGTTACCTGTAGATATAGTTGCAAAGTAACAAGCTACGGTGGGACATAGGCCAGTTTAAATAATTAAAACTCGCGGATACAACTGGTTTGCAATTTTCTCATCGGATACTGACTGTATAATACTCGCTAAAAAGGAAATAATCACGCATATATAAATAAAATGGAGCATTTGGGACGGTAAACACTACAATTACGGTATTTCATGTACACTTCTATATTGAAGGTGAACACATCGGCGCATTTCTGACCAAGTATAGAGAACTGATGTCAGCGTATTGCGACCAGTACCATTTGATTTGGAACTACGACATCCTGATTGATTTCATCGAGACCCCTTATTATCTCAAGGTAGTAGAGGAGAAGCTATCAGTAATCGTTCCATGTAGAAGACCTGCTGTGGGACATGCTATGACAGAGGACATCTTACGTTTGACTTCTCTAAAATAAACAAACCGACAACACCCCTCAAAACAATGGTTGGGAAACATTTACCCCGTAAAATTCCCATTTTCCTACTGGACTTCTCCAAAAAATCTCCAGAAAAGGAAAGCATTAAACAGAGATTACAAGAACTGCTTAAATCAGACAACGAGGGGGATAGATTGACGCTAGTCCAAAGGTAAACATCTCCCGGAAGACTCGCCCTGGAACCAATGAGAAAGTAAGAGGAATAATATAAAATGTCGAAGGGTCAAGGGCGCAAATCATATGTTAAAACAATACAGCTCAACAGAAAAACAAAGAGAGTAGACACAACCCAGCCCTAGCTCTCCCCCTAAATCACAGCGAGCAAAGTGGCCCCTAAGTCCAACTCCAAATATACGCCCACAGCATCGCCTATTTCCCTTACTAACAAACCCCAATACACCCCACAAGATGCCGCCTATAGTCAGCATTCCTATCAAAGAAAGGGAATATAAACTGATTTCATCAAGTCCGATTCCTAAAAAAGCCAGAACCGACTCCCCAAGAGCTTCCCCCTTTGTCACCACTCATCAAACACTAAAAACACGCCGCATGCTACCTCTAAGAAAACGTCAGTGCTCCCACCCTACCCTGTTTCTCAAGCACGCATTGAGGCCTACCCCCCTCACTCTCCAATGAAAACCGATTTAAATATCCCCCTCCACACCCCAAATGTATAAATACCATATTCCTCCGCCGAAGGAAAGGAAAAGGAAATACAACTCTTTTACTCTGGTGAAGATATATGTAGAATATCCGCAGAGGTTATCCCTAGGGCGAAGGGACACCAATTCGCTGATTTGAAAGCGATACTCGATATTACGGAGGTGGGGGACAAGTCCATTGAAAATCCCTACAATTTCCCGAATACCTCCGAGTACTTTCTGTTGAACGCCCTCGAGATGATGAAACGGTTTATGCTAGAGGAGGCTAACCTCACTTTCGATATCCACCCACACTTAGCTAATCATGAATCTGAAAATTTAAGAAGTTTAAAAAAATCATGTCATCGGAGGGTCCCCATACATTTACACCTCTCTTTGTATGAGGCAGCAAAATTAATATCCCCTTTGATGTCTGCGGCTTGGCCCAAGACAGCCTACTCAACATTACTATGGCGCCTTTTGATGGGAAAGGCTGTCGACACCATCAATGTTCGTTGAAGAAACTCAACCCTAAGATACTACAATGTCACTCTTTCTAGTAAGTGTGCATGTCTGGGGTTTGAGGGTTGGATCTTCGAAAATGTCGTGTATAGCAGAACCTTCAGAGTCTTACAGTTGATGTATGCTGTATTCAGAAAACTCACTTAATGTACGGTGATTATTTGAGCGCCATTGTCTAGGGATGTATACGTCTATTCAGCGTACTTCAATTCTAACCTTCGGGGGGTTTCCTTGCTAGTAAAGCGAACTTTAGATGCGTCGTGTTACATGGATTTGGAAAGAAGGCTTTACTTTCTTGATGTTACCATAAAAGAAAAGGCGTTTCAATTGATTGGGGTGTATGCGCCTTACTACCAGGCTGAGAGTGCTCTCTTTTTTGGGGCGAATGTAGCAATTTATGAACACACCTCCGTCAGTTATTTTAGCGGGAGACTAGAACTCGGCCCTTGATCACAATATAGATCGCACCGGTAATCTAAACCGTAGATTAAACGGAAACTCACCTGAAACCTGAGACGCCTGTTTAGGTCTCAGTCTTTCACAAAACTGAAATAGAGGTATAAGAACCTCGACTTCATACGTTCCCGACTAATAGACAGTCGGATGCAAGTGTAGCTATGAACCTGAACCTTAGTTGACTCGTGTCCTCTTCCCCGAACCTGCAGCCATCGCAGGAATGATTAAATCTCTCCTCTTCTCCTTCTGATCCGTGTTTAACTCATCTCGATCAACAAGAGTCTCTTTTGAGGCTCTTCTTCTCGTAGCTGGTTGTGCCTCTAAATCATTTAACTCAGCCACCTCTAGGTCACCAGGTTGCGCTCGGCCTACTTTCTAGATACCTGGCCTCTGATAACAAGCTTCACGATCAGATAAAATTGCGCCCAGCCTCACTCTAGCTTCGTCTCAATTTTAATTATTCTATAGCATAGGTGATCTCCGAATTATAGATAAACTTCGGTGTTAATATACTTTCGCATTCCTCTCTACGGTCTCACCTGAGCATACATTGTATGCTACTGTTCTAAAATCAATTCATGGTGTTCATCATGTATGTATCTCCATCAATCTTCTAACAAGTTGCCGATGTGTTTCTACTCAACTAAATATCAAATAACACGGCGCGAACTTCGAGGTAACTTCATCAAACACCTCACCGCTACAAGCATCTGGGTAAATTATACATTTTAATTCTCTAGCAGTATCATAACCAATTTTGCTAACACAATTTCCAGAGCCAAAGTAAAGATTGAGTGTGAGATGGTAAATCGAAGTCGTCACATGAAAACACGTTCTAGGGTCACTCTCATCACTGAGTTAACATTTTCCAGTAGAGTGTCTCTTACAATTCTGTTCAGGTGGTAAATACCTGACCAATATATTTGTTTTTATCTAATATCGCGAATGCCATACTATGCACTAAGAGAACGACCGGACACTTAAGATTCCAAGTCGATCAGGTCAAAGAGACAAGTAGATGATTTAAATGGACAATGCCTTATTAAAACAGGCGAATTATCTTAATTATGTCTAATCTGAGATTCTTAATTTGAAAGACTGAAACGCAACTCAGGTGTTGGCAGCAGAGCTCCAACACCACATGCCCGTAAGAAGCACGTCGATATACACTGAATATAGCTGCGTTTGTACTTTTCCTATGTGAGTATGCGTTGCTTTTGCATTGAACACGACTTGTGAAGCAGTGCACGGAATATTGGCGCTCGCCAATACGAAAATCAGGAATACGAAAACCCACGGCAAACATGTATAGGGCAATGTTTTTCGGGTGACGGCATAGTAATACATGTGTGTCGTGACCAGGATTTCGCAGACCCTCGAATATTTTCAGGCCACGGCTACGATAGGATATATTGCTGAATCGTCACTTCGGATCAAACCAAATAAACATACGAAATAGAGGCACCGAGAAAACAGAACCGAAAGAAAAAGTAGACGAATTGAGAGAAATATAGAGCAAACAAAATGACACGAACACACACACTTACAAACGCACAGAAAAACAAAACTGTGTAAAAAGGTATTTTGTTTTAAAACAGTGATCGTTAAAGGAAAGGAATAAAATAGAAAAAAAACATAAGAAAGAGAAAAGACAAAATAAGAAATTGTATTCTGTACTTCTCTAAAACTGCCGTATTATAATAAAAAAATGATGAAACTAACTCAAAAACACAGGTAAACCAAGATAAAAATCGATAAAGACAACGAAGGGAAAAGTTCAAACACACAAACTCACGTAGAGAAAATAAAAAGTTCTTAAAACAAGAAAAATAAACAAGAAACAGTAAGTAGATAAAAAATACAAAAAGTAAGTTAAATGTTCTTTCTTTTGTATTTCCTTTGAAAACAAAATTAATCGGCTCTTGATGAATATTTTATTTTCGATTAATATGTAACCCGTAATTATTCACTTGTTTTGAAAAGTTTAAATTACCAGTTTCTAAAAAGAGACACTTAAAAAAAAATATATATATATATATATTATTTATAAATATAATATATGATATATAGAGAGAGTTAGAATGGGTATCTGTGACAATAGTAGTAGTAGTAGTAGTAGTAGTAGCAGTAGACGGAGAAGAAACAGTAGTAGTAGTAGTAGTAGTTGTAGTAGTATTAATAGTAGTAGTTGTAGTAGTTAGTAGTAGTGACCGGGACAAATAAAACACCAGCGACGGATGATGGTTCGATTTAGTTGCTAAAATATATGTGTACTGTAAATGGGATTCGAAAACTTTTCCCATTTGAAGGCGTGCGTGGTGGCCTTCGGTCTGGCTTCGTAGATAGATAAAGAAGAAATTACCAGCGATGGCATGGGAGAAAAAGAATTTGAAAGTGTTCGAACAAGGAAGGAAAGACTAACTGCTAATATTGTTTTGTTCGCGTCACATATGAATACGCTAGAAAAGAATTGACTTTTTAAAAATATGATATAAAAAATCAATTGGAAGTTTTACATATGTGTTAAATTGATTCTTCTAAATATTAAGCTTTAAAAAAGTAAAACGTAAGTGTTTTTATCATTACAATGAATGTGTATTTATGTTGAGAGCATTTAATGAAAAAATACATGAACAAGTAGGAAAAGATAACATGAAGTACCGTTGTTTATACATGATTAATGATTGCTTTTTTGGTTTATCTGATGTTGATGTTTTTCCTTAACTCGTCTGCCTTATTGTAATTGGTTTTCGTTCGTAATTAATCTTGTTTTGGACTCGATTTTGGTTCACTTACACTGAGTATGATATACATTTATAGGCAACTTCCAAACAGTAAATGAAATGTCGCTCGGAGCAGCAGCTCCTACGTGAGGGTGGGGGGGGGGTGCTCGGAAAGCTCTGGCACCATTTTGTTACATTATTTATATATAAACCTAATAGGAAGTTTTGTAAACAAAATAACATCATCCATCCGTTTAAAGTGGCCTAAACGTGAAGACTGTCGGTGCTCGTTCATTTACGTTCCGCCGGTTTAAAAGCAAGAACGGACAGAGTGTAGATTTACTAGGAGAAACACACAGTTTATGATTGAGTCGTTACGTATTATGTGACTTCTTTCAAAATCTCACAAATATCTTACTGTTACGTTGACCCTGTCAACTTATGGTGCAGTGTGTAGTGGGGGGTTGTAGTTAAGGAACACTCAATAGAAAGGTAATAAGTTATTCAGTGAGACATTCTGCATCTCAGTCATGATGATTGTTTTTTTCAGATGATTAGGTGGAAACCAATACATGTATTGTCGTTCAGTGCTGGGAAAAAGACATATTGGAACTTGAAAATTAGATAGGGATATGCCTCAATTAAACTCTGTGCATGTGGAATGCGCCCTCCACCTCGTACAGGATGCGTAGTCGGTTATATGTCCGAATAGCAGGCAAAGTATGGCTTAGAACATTGCGTTTAGAAATTTAAACCAGATAATGGTATGTGATAGAGCATGCGGAAAGTGGATAAATATGTAGGATACCGAGGGAAAAATTACTGATTGAAGACTGTGGTGATTTAGGTAGCTGTTTCATGGGATCACTCAGAAGTCTTAGCGTTTGAACACAACTTGTAAATTAGTCAACGTGCCCTCTGTGATCTCAAAAACGATAAACGACACGCCCATAACAAGTATATGAAAGAGAAGGTAACCCACGTGAGAGACATTCACGGTCGATAGTTATGCAGGTTATGGCAGTATAGTTAAACATGGGTTCTGTGACTTGTATTTAGACACTTTTATATTTCCATGTTACAACCATGATAGTATACATGCATGCAACGTTATTAAGCATGAAGCGAAATAAGCCAACGCTAATAATAGAGACAACTAAAAAAGTAAACAAAACAAAGAAGGACACAGACTGACGTAGAAAGAATTGAAAAAAAGTGAGAACAGAATAAAACATTTTTAAAAATCACCCTATTCTTTAGTTTAATAAATGAAACACGAAAACAATCAAAAAACATATTTTTAAAACAGAATTTATCGCGTAAAATGTACAACAAAAATTCCTAAAATCACCTCAGGTCGTAAAAAGATAATGATAGTTGAAGTTTTTCAAACCGAAAAAAGGGTTACCTAAAATAAAATCAACATTAAAAAAAATAAAAACACAGTGAACACGATTCTAAATTCAATTATTAAATTGCTCAGTATTAATTATCTACATTTCAAAGACGCGTGCTGTTTAGAGAAGTTTATGAATAGGTACATATAGGAGCTGATAAGTAGATATCATGAGTATATATTTGCGAATATAAATTTATTAGAAGCTTTAAAACAAAACCTTATGTAAATTCGAAAAAAGCGTAATGTTTAGGGAAGTTTTGGAATGGGTGTATATAGGAGCTGATAAGTAGATATCATGAGTGTATATTTGCGGATATTAATTTATTAGAAGCGTTAACACAAATTAATTATGTAAATTCGTCAGATGCGTGATGTTTGGAGAATTTTTGGAATGGGTATATATAGGAGCTGATAAGTAGATATAAAAAGAGAGCTATCTAAACTGATAAAGTAGTGTCGGTTTCAGACAGACATACATATACTAATCTTCATTTTTAATGGATTATTATTACTATTGTTATTATTATTATTATTATTATTATTAGTATTAGTATTATTGTTATACTTTTTATTATTGTTACTATCGTTATTTTGTTATTATTTTTGTTATTATAATCGTTATTAGATACCAGTAATAGTATTGCAATTTTTCTTATTTTTTGAGGACTTATGAGTGTGCCTACTAATTCGCATGCGTTTGTTATTGTGTGCACATACAGGTATACATTTGGAATACGTTACTAAAATGAGTAAATGGTTGTCTAAATATATATACAACACTTTACAAATGATATAGGATAGTTCAATTAGCATATAGTGAGATTGTGCGAGAGAAATACAGAGATAGCAATGAATGCGGTAGACAATTGCTTCAGTACGGTTACTTAGGACAATTAAAACAGGCATTTGTTCAAATACATAATGTTGTATGTGGGTTGAGGTATTAAGGTATCATAAGAAAACCTAAGTGAAATAAACGTTGGAAAAGTAGATTTCGAAGCGAATAGTGTATTTTCCGTTGCGGTTTAGTTACAGTTTACTATATGCAATAGTCGTATCTGTTATAATAGACAACATCATGTTGGGGGTCAGCTTATATCAAGTATGAGGGGAATTAGTTGGTTGATCAATTGTTTAATTGGTTTATTTATAGTCACTCTCAGACAGTTGGTCTAGGGGCATGTTGTTCTGGATTTTGTGTAGCTCCATATTTTTCAGGAATCAATATGGCAGTGTTAAAAGAAAGAACTCAATAGATAAAGATGCCATAGAGCTGCTCATTAATTCTACTCTACAGAACGGGGCAATTTTGGTAGAGAGTATCCGTAGAGATTATCTGTTTGTACCATGGTTTTCAGTTTTAATTACAAAAAGACGTTTATATCAAGAATAGATATACCTTTTTTATGTCGTGCAAGCTACAGAAGTAAGATAGTAAGAGATAGAGAGAAGGAGAGAGAGAAAGAGAGAAATAGATATATATAGAGAGAGAATGACGCATGCTATATTTCCAACGTCCGTTCCGATATTAAATCTGTTCTATTCTTAGACAGCTATTCTTGGCCTTTTGGCTAAGATCAAAGTGTAGTATCTGTTCCGATGGATATTGCACCTCATAGACTGGTATTGTCTTGGCCTTCGGGGATTGATCTACGCCAGCCTATGGGTCTGTCCTGTGCAGTTCTAGGCGGTCCACCCTCCCAGGCTTCGCCTCTCCTCTTTGGGGAGGAGTAAGTTTATTGCTTACTGCCTGAGGCACCCCTACCGGGGAATGCCGACGGGGCTGCCCAGGCAATTTTTAAAACCCACTTTCCCGACCCGACCTTGGGTCACATCTTACTTGTGGGAGTAAGATAAAAACTGGCCTTGTGCATAACTCCTGGAGAGGAGTAAATCAATACTCTTAGTATGGTAATCGAACAGGTTGTCATTCGGTCGCACTTTGAATCCTCGTATATGCGTTCACATTTTTCATATTTTTATTTTGGATTTAATATCAGTATATTTCTGACTTCCATCGTCGAAAAGAGTGGTGTAGTATGTGTAAATCCATGCAAAAGTCAATATCGTCCATCAAGAACACGCCCCTATTTAAAGAACTGCTAAGTTAAATGGATATTTTTAAGCTAAGATTGTCTAAGTAGTAAGCATACCCCAAGAGAAATGTCGAAAGACAACATTTTTTTATTATATATGGGCAAAGTAGTATAGTAGTCCGCACTTTATCTAAAAACTTATGATGTGCTTTTAAAGAATCGTTGAGATCAATAAATGTAATTTATTTAATATATAGTAAAAGTTATATCACTTATTATTTTAATTCCTACAATGTTGACATCAGGGTTAACCTATATTACTAAATGGTCATCGAGACATTATGAGGACTATTCAAACACTTAATTAGATTTCATAATATGGACCACACTTGTCTAGTATTTCGCTTGAACCTAGTAATTTATTGGCAACATATTTTAAAACCGAATTCTACAAAAAAAATTAGATTGTTTTTCTAATAGAGAAATATATTTTGAAAAAGGGTATTCACGTATGCTTTGAATAGCTATATATGAACTCATTTTTACAAAACAAGAATTCAGAAATAATTGTAAATATTGTATTAACAAAGTAATAGCTGATAAAATATCTCAGAACATTTGATAACTATTACTAATAGATATTTTGAATCTGTCCTCTCAAGCCGAAACTATCGTATTACTTATTTTAATGTATCATGGCACAATCTACCAATTCAGGTAGGAATGTAATATCTTTTTAGTTTTCATGAGACGATCTTCCCAGAAAAAACTTAATATTTGTAGGGAGTAGTGTAGTATATTTTCGTGTGTCATGATACTATATTTCCAGACATTACCTCCTCCCAATTGTGTAGTAGTTTAGTATGTGTTTTGTTGTTATGATACCATGTGATTATGGAATAAACCCTTCTTAGCGCGGTAATGCCAATTAAAATACATTGTCGCAATTGGTTGTACATTAGAATGCGAACACCCCCCCCACACACACACATATATATATATATATATATATATATATATATATATATGTATATATTACTTTGTAGATCCTCAAATATTCTCAAAAGACGGTGCAAAAGCTACTAAAAGAAATACATTTTATTTTAAACTAGACGGAAACTATAACGGGAACTATAATATCAGAACGCTGGCGTCCCTCCTTGATTTGATATGATGTATTACTTGAAAATGCAGATAGACCTAAATAACAATAAAAGGATATATATTTATCCTAAAAAATGCCTGATGTGTTAAGGATTCTAACTTTACTGAGACATGTTTAAATGAAATTCACTATAATTCCTTCTATTTCATCAATGAGGACAACGCAAAAATGTGCTATTATTAAATTTAAAAACATGAATGAAATGTAATGCAATATTATGGGTATGCAACTTTCGTTATTAAAGCGCAGACAATGCTGGCTCTTTCTGTTAGTTAAAGTCATACAAATGAGTGTGTAATTCAAGTTCAACATCCATGTTTTGTTTCAGTTTCCTTACTTACTAATGAGAACATGATGAATTATGTTCCCTACGAACAGTACCATAGCGAGAAAAACATTTAAAACTATCAAATTAATTATACGTTTTCTTAGTCTTGGCTGTGTAAATTCTCAAAACGGAACAGCGGTTTTTTCTGTATTTTTCTGTTCTCAGTAAATGTTTTGCAATTTCTAACTCATCCCGTTAGTCTATTCTGGTGAATTAACATGAAAAGTGTCCAGTAAACTATATTTAATATAACATCTTAAACGAAATTATAAGGCTTCTGTTTCAAATTCTCAGAAGAATATCAACAACAACCTGAATGGACTTCAAGCCGAGAATTACAAAAGATGAAACGCATCCGACATAACAACAACGAGCAAGAGCATTCCGTAATATCTAAAACAGAAACATCTATTATTTACAAAATATTGCACAGTACATAAATATGTCAATATTGTTGGGTACTTGAACTATTCAAAAACATGTTTTACTATAGAGTGTTTTAAGTACAATATATGCATTCGAGCTACTGTTGTTTTTTATAAATTTCTCTAAGACAAACTATTTTGATATGATGTATTTTTAGTTGTTTTTATGGAAATACGAATAAGTAATGCATTATAAACCTTGGAAGTCCGTTGTCAGTGAAGTTATTCCAGATCTTTTGGAAATGTCACATTTTTTTATTAAATAAGGTATCGTTACTGAACAAGTCAATACGTTAATCATATCGAATATGTTACTAAGTGAACTCAAAACTGTACAGATGTATGTGATTATGGGAAATGTTATTGTAATGCTTCGATTCTTGTGGATGTTATCTATTGAAAAGAATAAAATCAAGTGTGCATCATTCTATATTTCCACAAGTTTCATAACGTCAGTTATGTTTGGGGTTAAACAGCAATTCAAATGAGAAATGTAAGTTATATTCGCATGAATCTATTTTCATTTACCTCCAGGAGATTAGACACAACCGTAGGTGTTGGTTTTGATGAACATATTTTAGTGGAACAAACTAGAAACAAAACTGGCACGCATCGTTAACTACTTAGCAACCGGTTAGTATTCATTGTATCATCTACTTGTTATTAGAACTTGTTATTATTTACATGAAGTAAAGAGCAATTTTCTGTCTAAAATGAGCATCCACAAGAGAGTATTCAGTCTTGGTAATATAAAGTCTGTTTACGCTTCGTGTAATAGTTTATCTTGTTACCCTCTCTTACTGCGTTGTGTCATGCCACATTGAGATAAAGCGAGTGAACAAAGAATAGTTTTAATGTAGACAAATAATATGTATTTAAAGAGACTATGAACATTCATTATACGTGAAAATCTATAAGTATGAAATGATGTGTTGGTCAGTTATTTGTTAATACACGTTCACACAACCGTTCCGATTAGATAATCGAAATAAAGCTACCTTAAACCTGGTCAGTTACAGATGGGTGACAATTTGACAATAGCGATAGCGACACTTACCTACAAAAAAACTGAAAAAATAATGCGGGCACCTTCCTTGACTGGATATAGATGCGACTTCCGACCGCTTCTTTTTTATGCAAATGGACCTATCAACTCGCGTAGGTCAAAGTCGCAACATTCGCACCCATGTGCTTTTCACTGTTATTTTATTATTTGAAATTGTTTGTGATCGCAGAAAATATAAATACATTTTAAAGTAACCGTTATTTTTAGTCTGACTTCTTTTATTTTCTTCCTCTAAGTTTTAAACACAAGTATTCTTTATTTTATATGCCTATTCGTCGAGGACTATATTCTCATGCAGTATATATATTATTACCGCGGTCAACTTCCGTTTTTTTTCCGGACAGCAGGAATTATACATCATATCCGTTTGTACTGTTCGATAATTAACTAGATCGATTATTATTGACTTACTTACAATATAATGCTATAATATTTATTTAATGTTTTTGATATTTAACATACAAAATATATTTTCATATTTAATAAAAATGTGTTTCCATCTAATTAGTAAAAATGACTAGATTATTTAATGGTAACGCTGTTCTAACGTATTTTCCTGTCATAAATCAGTAAGCGAAAAAATACCACACGTGGATTTCCTAAATATATTTCCGCTGAATTACAACATAATATAATGCGATTTTTTATTTAATTTTAATTTAGTTTATATGAACACATACCACAATCTTTTGAATCCTATCAGGAAATAACAGTTTTTCATATCTTATTTACTCTTTACATTGGTTATTTATATGTTGTCTCAGGTTTCAATTCCTTTCTAATCGGTAAGGATTTAAACATACATTTTCGTCGGGACCGTAGTGCAATGGATCTATCAATAATGTCCTTTAGTAAAAATAATAATGTAATATGAAGATTTTGTTTGTGACTATGCCACTTATTTTGTTTTGAAATATTTTTCAGACTACATGTTTTTCATAGATTCTATATATTATCCTCTTTTTTTTCACTAATATATCATATCTGCTTATACTTACAGGAGTGAATAGCTCCATTTACATGATAATACATTAGTATGCACTGTAATCCATGCATGGCAGGACTGAAATATGCCTTCTTTATTTCATTTATATCTGAGTTATAGAAATATCTACCCCAAGAAATACATACATAGAATACAGGAACGTTTTATACATATATTAGAGGTACGCGACACAATTCTATGCTAGTAATAAAAAATTCTAGTGTATACACCATTAATTTTCTTCTTCAATCTTTGGTGAAAGTCCAAGTGCTACTTCCATATATCAGTATCGATGCAACACTGGCTTACAAATAATTCACGTTTCATTTTGATAAAAATACTTGTCTTCAACATGAAAGACACGAATACTTAAGCAGGTGAATATTAAACAGTAACATTTTAAGTCTCCCCTCAGTAGTGTTCACCCAAATTTGACTAGTAAAATCCATACCCGTATATGAATAGGATCTTGTTAATTTTACTCTAAGCTAAAAATATCGAATACAACTTCCTTCAAAATATACACTCCGATATTGCAGTTTTAACGACCTATCTAGCTTGTGGGATTTCGAATCCCAAAAGCCAAACTATACTCAAGGTAGACGCCATGCTTAGGCAATATCATCTAGCGTGACAATCAAGGATTATAAGTCTAGTAAAAGGGTTTTTTTGAAAGGAGAATAAGATGTGCCACTTCGTAATAATACACATCACATTTATTTATCCTTCATTCAATACGGACTATTCCCTGATCGTCGCGGAAAAAATTCAAATTTCTCACACATTACGGTATATGATCCTTGTTTTGTTTCGAGAGATAATTATTTTCTTTCTCGAAGGTCTTATGTTGTATATTTTCTAACACGCGTCTTACTTATAAGAAGCATATGTCTAAACGTATTAACAAATGTAATCACACACGAAGTCACTCGCAACAATCTTTCGAGAGAATAGCTCTCAAAGTTTACCACCAGTTCTATATTTTAAGTAAGCGAACTAGCAATCACAGCCGATTGAATTACGTTCTTGTTTTTCGTGCTAAAAAATCACTAGATGGTCATGCTAAAGGTTTGCTGGATACCCTTTTCGCTTTCTTTAACAAAAAGTCAATATGTGTCCTGAATGTGTCAATCAAGTTTCGTCGAGTAACCATGTAAGAAGGAGTTGTATCCGTAGACACATATTTGAATACAATTCTGACGGAGACCCTAACCTCAATGCCTCTTTTTATGTATCAAATGTTTTAAACGTCGTTGTTTACAAATGTCTTTTTGATCGTTATTGTATATAGAAAGAAAAAAATTAAGAACACTCTGAGCATCAATACCGACAATTATTTTACTAGGATGTACACTAGAAAGGGACATAATAGTGTAGAAAGGAATGTATATCCCCTAAAACAGACACTGATTTCAGCGTTGTTTATGTTTTTATTGTTTGAGTGGGGGCACTTTAATTTTAGCGAAAATTAAAGACGATGCTTCTTCTGGCACAGAATAGGCGGCAAATCAATAGGCTAGTTTTGAACAATCACAAAACACATTAAAGAAGTAATATCACACTTATTAAGCACCTTTCTGGAAAATTGTACTAAAATTGATAAATCCTGAGGCAATATCTTCCAGGTGTTTAGTAGGTCATGAGGAATAGTGTCATCCAAACACTTATTAAACTTCAAAATGTCGCTAATAAGATTGTGGCTTCTAATTGATACAAGAAAAGCACATAAATAGGGGATCAAAGTTTCTTGCAACTTCCGAAAGTATACGCCCCTTAGTACAAACCTCCGAGTCATTGCAATGATGGGGAAAGCACAATATATCTTGATAAGTATTGTGTTCGTTACCCATTTTTTACACATCAATGAATGTTTCACAAGAGTATCGTTCTTTCGCATTTTCTCCCTTAAATCACCACAGGTGGTGTTACAGGAAGGGAGTTGAAAATTACTTTCAGACAACTTCTGAATAAAATGATTTCAGCTATTGGGCACTATTACAAGTATTAACCAAGTTGTCCACATAAAACTAATTGTTTTACATATGAGTTCACTCATCCACAGAGGAACGCGGGGAGTTGTGCTTTAAAACATAGTTCAAAATAAATGGAGATATATTAAACCAACATATGATGGAACAGCAACGATATCAAAGTAGATAATTTCGTTTTTTTTTAGAAAAAACAAAATATATATTCTTACCCGCTTCTGAAGACAATTTCATCCCCATGAATTCCTTTCGAATATCACAAAACTACACGTACTTGTCAGACCAGAACGAAAGCAATAGTTCTAGTAAATCCTTAATGAGTGTAATACCGGCACAAACAGACTCGTTCAACGATATCACGCCCTTGGTATTCAGTTAGCAATTGAAAACTACCCTTCTGTTGGTCGTAGATTGTTCACTTGCCCTGAAGACAGACCGGTGAGGTATCGAAATGTATTTATTATATTTACTGAGGTGTACATCTTTTTTTTTAAAATTACACCCTCTCTCTCTTTCTCTCTCCTTCTCTGTTGCTCTAGGTACACTTCCAAGTAATCCTGATATAAGTTGCTTCGTTCCAATAGCTTAACAACTCTATCCAATATTCTTAGTGCTACGGAATAATTTGATGGAACCAAATGAATGTGGTTTGTATTTAAACTAAAGGAGTTTAACGTAAAAACATTGGTTTAAAAATATGGATTCTTCCATTTTTTAAATTTTTCCTGATCGTACTCAGACAGTTACTTTTTCGGTAAGTCTGAGAGCCTTAATAAAAACAATTGTTCAATGACCCGCCCCAGCACTGTCCTATAATGGTTGTGCTCAAGAATGAGCATACTAATATTGAATGGTCAACACCAAATTCACCAGCAAAAAGCAGGAAGCCATTTTGGGAATCATTTTTTATGGTTCGCCGCTTTTGACGCCGAAGATTCAACCTGTACAACCTGGTGGTGATACAAAATATGTATACGGGCATAATACATTTTCTGATCTCCCAAGCAGAACCATGAAGACATTTGATCAGATACAAGCTTAATGAACTGGATCAGATCAGCGCCTAACACAATTGGAAGTCGGTAACACGTACACTTTCTACCTCAGCGGTAATAGAATAGCTGTGTTCACTTAGGTAATCAATGACTTGACCAAAGTCCAGTATCCTGTAAAATTAATTGTCGATTAACAGAAGTAGATGTATTATGTTATCACGAACCAATTTTACTTCAATAATTACATCCCTTTTTGGGGGGTAGCATATACGTATTGGTAGCATAAACACCGCCAGTACCCACAAGCCAATCACATTGGAGCGATTCTGAATTATCACTGGAAAATACGACCTTTGGCTGCCAGAGTCCAATAAAGAGTATACTTATACTATCGTTTCCAGCTTTTCAGTAATACGCTGTAAACTGGCCGCATATAGAGCTTATTTACCACATCTGTATTGATTAAGGTCTCACAAACTATTCGTTTAGTAAATTATATCGACATAAGGAACTGCGATGGCAATAATAAGAACTGTATCGACAAGGCGAAACATAGTGTTCACCGTTACTTATACAATCGACAGCAGAATGAATCTCGCTTGCAAAAAGGGGTCATAATTCAAGCAGGTGTCTTATTGTATCTTGGTAAGTAACATAACTCAAGAAATCACCCTTCCAGTGACAATCTGCCACCCAAATAACACAATGCTCAATAGGTTCTTTTAATTTCCTGGGTTGAAACATTCATCCAAAGCGAGTGTTTTTTTTCATCCAGGCTTTGAACGTACCTGTTCAATTTTTAGTTTACTAGAGTTTTACTAAGATCTTTATAACTATGTAGAATGTAATTCAATGTAAAATAATTGTATTTTTATTTCTGTATGAGTTCCTTTTGTCATTTTGCAGGTAGCTTTGAGGAAAATGACTCATTAAAACGTGTCCAGTTTTAATTTCTTCTAAACAATCCAGCGCTAAATTGTTCTTGAATTCCCATTAGTACGCTCAGACCACGGTGGGCTTGTAAAGACACGCAGAAAAATCAAGTGTTATGCGGATAGACAACCGATCACGCTGAGGGCGATCTGAAGAATGTAGGGACATTCGTCTACCTCAGCTCCACTGTAAGGTATATTGTGAAAAATTGATATGCAGACAAGTCATGTGTGTATGTTTTTTTTCGAAATTGCTCATAAGTTATCAATTGTTTTAGTGTATATGATGTATCATCAAATAAAGGTGATTATACAGCTGGAAGCACATACGAAAACACACACTTCTAAGAAATCTCTTGTATATACAAACGTATCAAGCAAAAAAGCATTCCCACCAACTACTAGGAAACCTATTGAGTAGAACTCCAACCAAAAACAACAATAATCTCTATCGCACTTTGCCGATCCGCCATTCTTTATTACTTGTATACAGGGGAGACTGATTAATCTCCTCCTGCTTTAGAGGTATCGATGGTGTATCGGCAAACCACGACAACAGCGATTTCCACCTCTAACTAAAACTCGAATCGAAAATCCCTCCAACTTTCCGGTGAATACACCTACCCAATACTGACTCCAAGTATTTCAAAGAGCCTTCCCCGTATTTTATTATGAACTGTGACTTCCACCCGTGCTATCAGCTTTATAATCACCAAAAAGATGGACCTCAAACGACATGCGCGTAGTAGAATATTATCTCCCTTCTTATAATACAAAGACGCCAACACACCGCAACATAGAAATGTTTTTGTGGCAGAGTAAAGCAAATTAATCTATTATTGAGCTATTCAAATGCGACACGAGAAGTTGAGGTTTACAGCAAAATATCACTATGTTGCGTATTGTTCGCCGTCTAAAACTTCCCGCTTTTTCCCACTCTGGTGGATTTAAACAATGAGAAGCGCGGTTTCAGGATAGCACTTGACTATAAAATACATGTTGCAGTTTCTTTTTTTTTAATTGTCGCCTCAAAATATTAATTTTTAAATGAGGAATGGGAGTATGTGACTTTTTCCCCATTTATCTATGAACTGTTGATGGTATACACGTGGTAGAATTCAAGGACAATGCCATTGAATCCTCTTTTTTTGCAGACTTCGAGAATAATTTCGTCTAATCCAGCGGTTTTACCATTTTTAAATGTTCGTAGAACTGTTTCAAGCTATTCAATGGTAAAATCCATAGTTTAAATATTGTGTTGTCTATCGATGACTTTTTCAATCGGCATGGCATTGACTGCTGGTAATTTTCCTAAAAGCCTGCTGAAGTGATTTTTTTACAGTGTAAGCCTTTTTTCTCACTTGAGACTTTGAACTTCGATTTTGCAGAGCTTTTACTCCCACTCACTTCATTTACTGTTTCCCATATCATTGCCGATTGACTATCTTCATTTGGGCAGATGACGCATGCTTCTTTTGATAGGTGTTCATAGCGTCTTTTTTAGCATTTGACAAATCAAATTGATTAATTGCAGTTAACGTGTTCCTTTTAAGTTTGAATGTCTCCTGTTTTGGGACGTGTTGTCTTTTGTCAAAAACTGCAGCTGTTTCCCAGGGTACTATCCATTTCATTTTCAGCTTCAATGAAATGTGTGTTCTCTTTTGCGTTCTATTGACCTATATATGACATAGTTTTATTAGCTAAATAGATCCGGACTTTGAGACTACGGAAAAGTAGGCACATAGATATATACATATTGCACATTATCAAAAACTAGTTAAAAAACATTCAAAAAATAAATATAGATATGTCATAAACGTAAACATCTACTGAATTTGTAGTATCCACTTTACTCTTTATGTAATGGGCAATATTTCATTAAAAAGAATTGTACACAGCATAACTTAAATAATAATATCAAATAAATTACATTAGTTAAACACTAATATCGACAAATATTTTTTTAGTTTTGTCAATGAATGAAACATTGAAACAATGACATGTATTGCGTCGTAAACATATATTAAGTAAAACGGATATCACTTTCATAATGGCATCACAGATGAATGAATATGCTTTTACTAAACATAAGTAGAACCGATAGAAGACGTACGAAACAGAGAGGCTGCTTCTTAGTCGATAACAAATATTTTTCTCTTACTCTCTCTCTCCCTCTCTCTCTCTCTCTATCTCTCTCTCTCTCTCTCTCTCTCTATATATATATATATATATATATATATATATATAAATTCATGTTATACTTGCGACAAAAACAAATATGATTTAAGTTTTTGTGGGGAATGAGAATTGTGTCGATTAACATTTGTTGTAATACAATGGAATATCTGCATTATAATCAGCTCTTTATATTGGAACGGAACCATATGTGTACATATGTGTTGTGTGTATAGTAAAAGTTGGCACACGATGATGTTGGTTTATTCACAGAGAGATGAACATTGTAAGAGACCATCGACGCTCGTAGCCAACATATGCTAACATTCTTGTTTAGTAATCACAGCCAAGTATTAAGCTTTCTGAAATGTAATTGAGATGAATATACTTTCCATGGTCGCCTACATATAATACTGAGTAACTGGGCTACCAGGCGTTGTAATGAGGGCCCGATGGGTGTGTAAAGGATATGTCTTTAACTACATCAGTTTTCAATATATATATATATATATATATATATATATATATATATGTGTGTGTTTGTATCTTTGTGCGTGTATCTTTCAAATTACAATATTCTTTTTATTTACGTGCAAACCTTTGTAGCTTCAATATAAATGAAACAAATATTTAAACAAATATTTAAACTTAATTTTATTCTTTTTGAGGTGGCAATTTATAAAGTAAAATTAGGTAGAATATCAGTATATCGACAAAAAATCAGACACTTTTTAGATATAAATACAAATATAAATAAACAAATATTGGTAAAAAATGCAATATCTTCTTCATAATTCGGCAATGTTTCAATTAGGTAAAATGTCCTCATCTCAATAATGGATCATTGTATAAACATTAAATTTTCAGAATTTTTACTCACACAGAAAACATATTATTGGTATTATTT
The DNA here is from genome assembly GCA_963556195.1 of Sepiola atlantica. Taxonomy (NCBI): domain Eukaryota; kingdom Metazoa; phylum Mollusca; class Cephalopoda; order Sepiida; family Sepiolidae; genus Sepiola; species Sepiola atlantica. The sequence goes on from OY744536.1 coordinate 62,860,253, forward strand.
TTATATTTATGTTGAACTGATAAATTACTAAAGATATCTACTCGTTAATTTCTGGCGGAAGTAGCGAAAGCTAGTCTTGTGAATCCAAAACAGTTCCAAGTTCGATCTGTCCTACATATTCCCGACTTCTACAAGATGCACCTGACAATGGTCGGAGGTTACATAAGATTGAAACAGGTGTCCGCATAATCTAAATAATGTCACTACGAAATCTTCAAAGTTTGTAAATAGAAAAAAACTAGTTTGTAAAACATAAAATCTGTACATCGTTTACTAGCGTCGATTAAAAGAATAATAATCTACAGCTTTGTTCAAAAATCGTCTCACTCCAACATAAAAGGAACACGTAATACAACAGTGGACAACAGTATTGTAATCAGTTTAGTCACTTTTCAAACAGTAAATTCTACTATGACTAGAAAAATAAGAGAACAATTAATACAGTAGGAGAAAAGAAAGTAAATGTGTTCAGTTTATTCACCTTCATTGTCATTATGAATAGAATTATTGTTTAGCATAATATCACTTGTATTATATTGTTCATCAATAATGTTGCTATATTGCTGTTACATATTAGTTAGATGAACTAGGTAAACACCAACGTGTACAGTGATAGTTGGTTTGCCGTTAAACAAGAACATTGAGCAAATAACTTGTCACGCTTAATTTTATAAGACATCTTCATAGTTTCATATAGATTTTAGACGCTTGTTTGCATCTTCTTGTTCTACTTCGATTTATTATCCGTCTTTCTCTCCGTATTCAGTTTTCCTTTTCTTCTTCCTCGTTTTCTTATTACTCTTTTAGTCCTCTTGTTCCTTCTTTGTTCTACTATTATTCCTTCTTTTTTCTTTCTATTCTTCTTTTTCAAATAAGCTTTATCATTTTGTATCTACTTTTTCTTCTCATTTTTGTTTTACCTTTTTTCTCCCCCTGTTTCTTCTTTTTCTACTTCTTCTTCTACTACTTCTTCTGCCTCTTATTTTTCTATTAACCTTTCTTATTGTTTCTTGTTTTTGCATTCTTCTCCCTCTTCCTCGTTTTTCTTTTCCTTCTTCTTTTTCTACTTTTTTTCTTCTCTTCTTCTTCTTCCTCTCATTTTTCTATCAACCTTTTTTGTTTTTCTTGTTTTGTTTGTGCCTGCTCTTCTTGCTCTAGCGTATTTTCTTCTCTTCATGAAAATATTTCTCTTTCTCAGACTGTTTTCTTACTTCTCTTGTACCTTCTTCACTTTTTCGTATTTTCCTTTTTGCATTTCTTCTTCTATCAAATTCGTTCTTGTTTACTTCCTTGCTTTCTTGTTCCTCTTTACCCATTTATTCTCATTTGGCTACGCTTTCGTACTCTATAATTTTTCTTCTCAACTTCTTCGGCAACTTTATTCTTTTTTTCTGATCTTCAGATTCTCTACTAATATTTTCTCTTCGTGTACTGCTTTTTCTACTGAGCCTTCGTATTGTTTGCTTTTTCTACTGAGCCTTCGTATTGTTTGCTTTTTCTTTTTCTTTTCTATTTACTTACTTGTTTGTCTTCATTTCTACAAAGTTTCTTACCTTTTACTGCTACTTGTTATAGATTGTATTATTGTTCTTTATTACTTCAACTACTAACATCTTGTCTTGTTCATCCGTGTGTTCTTTTTTTATTCATGTTCTACTTATATTATGCCTACTGTTTGTTTGTCATATTTCTTTACTTGTTCGTGTCTTTTTAAGTAGTTTTTATATTCGTTGTCTTTTTCTTTGTCTTCTGTTTCTTTTTCTCCGTTTTTCTCCTTCGTCTTTTCTTCTACCTTTTCTTTTACGAACCATTTTTCTTCTTCTGTTTCTTCCTCTCATCCTCTTTTTTTCTGTATCTTCTATGTGTTTCTATCAATTTCATTATTATTTGTTCTCCTGTTTTATTCGAATCTGTCTTCTTCGCACGTACGCTTATTAAAAGTTTTCTCTTTCTCTCTTGTTTCTACTTCTGATTTTTTCCAGTGTATAGTTTCGCAAAATATATCTCAAGTATGAAACATATGTAAAACATATACGCTAAGATACAGTTAAAGTGAACATCGCAGACGATAGAAATCATACAAATCACTTCTAAGAATGATAACCGTATCGTTTAACCGAAACCATCTTTGAATGTTGTTCTCTTAAGATACATTCTTCGAGGATTATTTCTGGATAAAAACTGACTCTGAAGATTAAAGATTACTGCTTCAGATGCGGACATCGACTCTACACAAGAGACATCGAAACAATCACTTGCCTAACATTTATTACATCGAAAGGGGAAAAGAAACACAAATAAATATAGACTGTCTGCTTAGAACTTTTGCTAAAAAGTGATGTTCTTGCTCAGTGTCACGCACTTCTAAAAACTCAGTATGTATTAATATTGCAGAGAAAACGTTCATGTCTGTTTTTTCCTCGAAACGTAAGCATAACACTTCAGAAATGGAGATTCGGATTGGACCAGTCTTTCTTCATCATAAGCAACTGGACAGAAAAGTAAACATGTTTACATTTTTTTTTTAGTTTCGAATCCTAGATATCTAAGGCAACCTTTCAATATAGATGAATAATGTATCAGAAAAAAGTGTCGGTAATTTTTTAATACTACAAATTCAATTAAATACAAATGGAGAACAAAGCGACTGAAACGTTGTGAAAATGGCATAACTGTGATAGGGAATATAATTTAAATACTAAATTATTATTTTTTTAGATTTTTTTTTTATATAGATGTTTGCTCCAATGATTGGCATATAGTCTATACCACGAGATAATGTAAGACTTGACCTTTCCTAGTACGCAGCTTCATTAATTAATATGTGTACATGTCTGAAAATACCAATATGAGATTACATACAATGCTGTGTAAATATTTAAGGACATAACATCATTTAATTTGCGAATGGGGGTTATGATTCAAGTATGGTTAACGTGTGTTTTCTCCGCAGTCTATAAATGTATATTTCGAGGAATATTTTATTAGGTACATCATTTATTTATTGGTCTTCTGCTGAATTTGTTTTCGTGATTTCTTTTCTATTCATAGATAATGATATATTACTGGATTCTAAAATATTTGGTAGTTTCCGTAGCAAGCATTACAAAAATGGAAATACTTAAGAGACTAACTAATCCAGACGATACAAAAAAGACAAAGACAACTATAAAATATAATAGGGCAGCGAATGGGTGCGGCTCATCAATGACTTGATTAGATTATGAAATTACATCCTTATTTATACAATTAAAATATATGTTCATTCAAATGATATCTATTAACATGTGTGATGTTTGCTTTTACTGATTCAATAACTAGTAAAATAAAACATCACGTACGTATATTTAAGGATAAGAATCAAAATATATATATCAACATTACTATTATAATCACCATTATATATGTCAAAAAGAGTAGATCTACTATTATGAATTCTACACAGTGAAATTCTGCTAATCTCTCTTAAAGTTTACCGGCAAAGAAGGTTACCTCCTATATTTAAAACAAAATCAAATCTTCAATAAGTGCATTTCGATTATTCATGATCGTTTAATTGTTCTCCGTTATTTCGTGTTCTTCTTCTATACGTTCTCTAGTCACTTTGTGCTTTGTATTTTGTTCGTTCTTTTGCTTAGATGATTTCGTTTTTTTTCGTTATATCCTTCTTCGATTTTTTCTTGTCTTCATGTTTACATTTTGTGTACTTTAATTTATTTTTCTTTCTTCGTTACATTCTGTCTTTATATTTCCTTTTCATCTTTTTTTCATCATGCTATGCTTTCGTTATTCCGTTATTTTTGCTTTCTTTGTTACATTTTGTCATGATATTTCCTTTTCATCTATTTTTCATCATGCTATGCTTTCGTTATTTCGTTATTTTTGTTTTCTTTGTTACCTTTTGTAATGATATTTGCTTTTCTTTTTTCTTTCATTTTGCGAAATTATTTCGTTATTTCGTTATTGTTTATTTCGTTCTTTTATTCTTTATTTGTTATTAAATATTGTATTACTTCTTTCAATCGTCGTGATTTTGTTTATTCGTAGTTTCGTGATTCATTAATGTCTTTCATCATTTCGCCATTGCAAGCTTTCTATAATTCAGTATTTGATTCGTCATTTTACGTGCTTTGTTGTTATATTTCGTTTCACTGATTATGTTATTTCTTTTTTACTGTAATTACCATTTATCGTGTTTCTATACTTTAATTATTTTGAGCTAATGTATTACTTTAATTTTGTTCGTTATTTTGTTGTTTTTTCTTTTAATGCTGATTTTTCGTTTTATATTCTTTATCTTCTCATTCTGTTATTTTTCTCTTTCATTATTTATTTCCTACTTCCATGCGTACGGTAGTTTTCTCTATTGTGTTTTTTATACTTTTTTTGTTTGGTTTGCATTTATATTTTTTCTAAAATTTTCGAACTCGTAAAAATATAAATTTCCTTTCACTGGTCCTATATTTAATCCTTTTTATTTCTTTCCTCTGTACATTTTTTTCAAACCTTGCTATTATTGATATCCTTATTATAATTCGACAACATGTTTAAACAATGCCTCCATTCTTTATTTCTTTTATTCGTTCACTCGATTATTATTTTGCCTTGTCTTTATAAACTCCATAAACTAAGAGTGTCTCCAAATCATATACCCTTACTTCAGCATTTCTATCTTTTTTTCTCTCGTTTCAAATTCACTTTTCACATTCTGTTTTCTTTTAATTGCCTTTCCCCATCGTTTTTGAAACAATCTTATTTTCCTTCTCTTGTGTTCAGCCCTAGAAGCACATTTATAAATCCTTGTCAACGGCTTCATTCGGCCGAAAGCAAATAATCCGAAATAATGTCACCTCAGCTCCTCAAGGAGATTGATATTTTGGTTCGACATTTATTTAGCCGACGGCCTTATTAAATGATGTATTTTTGTCGTAGAATAACATTACTTTAATGTGTTCAATTTTCAGAAACAACTTAAAATAGGAATTGCTTAAATGCATGTTTATTCCAAAAATCCACGTAAAATCCCGGAAATGTGTTTTGTAATCATCGTCTTCTGCGTGATCCTGCTAATCGCCACAGAAAATGCGCAGTCAATAATTCGGGTTATCCACAATGATAGGCAGATTAGTCGAATAAATTGTCTTCATTAGAAAATGTGCTTCACTTTAATTAATTGTACTATTTTTAGATACACTTAAAAATGCTTTTTAGAGCTTAGCCAATCAATCTGACCGACCCGTTGGCAGTTTGAATGAAACTTTTGTCTGTCTATGTTTCTTATAAATAATTGTTATTATTCATATCGTGATTTATTGTTTTGGATCGCACAGCGACCAATTCTTCGAGTTGATGACAAAGCTCTATCAAATATAACGTTTTGTTCAATTTTAAAACAATGCTCTGTAAGATGCTACAATCTGACCGTCAAACAAAAATGCTAAATTTCAAAAAAGCGCATTACTCAATCTGGTATTGTTATGTGTTAAGAAGAAATTTCCTTGATCTGCCATGCTTCCACCGACTTTTATATACCCTTTTCTATCCATCAACCTGTCATGCTTAAGTATTCAATACTATTTCAATCGGTCTGCAATTGATGAGGTTAAATAAACATGCGTTGATTTGTCCACGACACTTAAAATACATTCACTCAGTCGATAAGGTTAAGTAGTGCCAGATATTTCAAATTATATGACATCCATTTGTTATTATCATTGTAATGTTTAGTCACTATCGATCAAAAAACAACAACGCGTCGACGGTCAGAATGTTGTTTGCAACACTTTCAATGCAACTATAAAGATTAGTAGTCAATATATAAAAATTAGATGCGCTATGTAACTCCGGACATAAATCGGACATTTTCTGAATTGACAGCAGCCAGTAAAGGCTGTCCAAATTGACCAAAGACGCACTATCAGCATGGAAAGTGTAAGTGTAAGTCTCTGTATGTAAGGATGCGCAGACTATTCTATTCATCATATAACTTTAAAAGAAACTAGAACAATCAATAGCGAATATTATATGGCATTATTGATACGTTAGAAAAAATCAATCAATCGAAACGGCGACACATTAAGAAAAATTGCTTTTACACCAGAACAATGCAACATGTGTAACATTGCTCACCATATTAAAAAACACTACATGTATTGACCTTTGACTTGTTTCCGCATCCATCCTATTCTACTGATATAGTCCCCACCGACTACTGGCTATTTGCAGACCCTATAAGAACTCTCAATGAAAAAGAGACGTGTATCCAATGAAGAAATGATATCGAAAACTGAGCCGTATTTTGAAAACAAATAAAAATCGCTCTATAAAAAGGCATAAAATTGAAGAGAGACGTTGGAAAAAGTATATTTTTCTAGAAGAAGACCATGCTGATGAATACATTTTAATATGCCCTACTCTGCTTATTTCATTTGAAATACCCGAGATTTTTTACGCCACTAGTGATGAAATCGATGTAGTCATCGTCTTTATCTCACAATTGTTTAGTATAATTTAATTATATTCATTATTTTTTATATATAAACAAGTGTCGTCTATTGCGGTTATGCTGCTAGAAAAAATGTGCTGGACCTGTAAGACACGAACTTGAGATTAAGTAAAAAACGTATAGAGAGGAAAATATAGATTCAACATATAAAGAGAGCGGTTGAGCGTCTGTCTGATGCCAGTATTTGACTTACACCAAGAGGCATGGGCTCGCCGTATTTAAAGTGAAACAGAAGAGTCCATGGAGTCCTTAAAGTAAGATATCATAACACATCGACAGAAGCATTTTCTTCCGCTGGAGTCTCAGTATCGTTTTCTTTTTTTATTGATTACGATAAGATCCGGAGACTTCCGTTTCCTTTTAGATTGTCGGTGTTTTGAGACTGATTGGAATATATGTATGTCAAAAGTGTCGTATATTGTATCCATAACTTAATCCTGAGGAGTGCTTTTTTCTTGTGGTTCGTTTTTGATAATTATTGCATCCAGTCTGTGCAAAATTAATTTTCGGTATTTTCTTAATACGAACATTTTAAATTTGTTATTAGCAACGTTGCTAATAATTTCATATTCGAATGTAATGTTTTCACCAGTCACCGTACTGTCTATTTTTTTTAGAATAGTTGGTTCATCAAACTTTTTCAATATATTCAGGTTGATAATCGACACCTCTAAATCAGAGTATAATTGTCACTTGACACTTTTATTCGCATTTCTATCTGTACGTACTTTCTAATATATATGCCGTCCTGTCTGTTTGTTTTTGTGCATTTCATTTTATTTTTGTTTCCATCTATTTATTCTGAGATGTGAACTTTTGTGTCCTATTTTATTACAATTTATACCTGTTTTTAAACGACATGGGCTATACATAACTCAATGAAGCTTTTCACAACAGAAACAACGCTAGGCGATATTTGTTTGTGTTTTTGTATTGCCCTGGCTTATTTTTGTAAGAGCATTAACACGATATCTCTTTTCGGTTTTACTTTCTTAGGTGAGAAATGCCCCAACTTTTCAATAACTTTAGAATCTTGTTTAATTTTTACGAATCTCTGGCAGTCTTCGGCTAATTTCTCTGATGTAAAATTTGGCTTACTTTCTTAACTTGTTTAGGAATCTACGTCTGATATCTGCGTCTTTAGCTAATACAAGTCCTTGCACGAATATAAGACATTTGAAATTATCCGCTAGTTTGTAATCGTCGCATTATCTTTGTACGATCGACGTGAAAGTTTTGTAGTCTTCTCTGTTTTTTTCTGAGTAAGTTAACGCTCTTCCACCTTTTTGTTGAAAAGGGACATTTTAGGGCTAAATAATTATGTTCAAATTTAACAGCTACGGAATAGGTCAAGTCACTGGTTTTAGTAAAATATAGTTCACGAATTATGAGCAGTAAACGAAGTTGTTAACATTTTCCTTATTTTAAAGATCCATTTGCATAGATTATCATACTTTCTGAATTATTCTGCCAAGATTTTATTCTCGTTAGGGGTAAAAGTGAAATTGTGAATAACACTTCAAACGACATTTTGTAGAAACATCATTTTCGTTCTCTATATTTTGACCCCTACTAACCATTGTTAGTAGTAATACTTCCATTTTATTACTTTCAAATATTCTTTCTTCTGTTATTTGATTTTGTTCCAGTAGAAGTTATGAATTTTTTTTGGCTTTTTCTTGTTTTTCTCGCTGTCTTTCTTTGTTTTCTTTTGTTGTTCTCGTTTCCGTTTTTTGAGGTGATTTTGTTTCAGTAGTAATTCATCGGGGTATTGTTATTGTTGCATTTGTTTTTTAAAGAGGTATTTCATAGTTTATTTAATAGTTTCTATGTTTTATTTATAGAATACAGCTTGTTGATGGTTTTAATTTCATATTACGCTTCTAACGTAATATCAGTTATAAAAGAGAGAAAAGAAAATATAAAACATGTTTGTCAACAAAAACAATTTTTTTCGTAATTTTGTCACGTAACAGTTGTTTTTAACGGTTAGCAGTTTAGTCAACAGTGAAAATAAGGTTTATATGTTGAGCGGTGGTACTTTGTACATTGGGAGAGATAACATAATGTATTATTTTATTGTTAAGAATTAGAACCATGCCGGAATATAAATAATGATATCACTGACAATTTTCTTTGAGAGAAGAAAATTGCTTTCTTAGTAAGACAAAAGATAAAACGGGATACCTTTGGCTAAAAAAGAATCACAATTACGAGATTTGTTTTACTTGTTACGCCAATAAGGTCTGTTTTTAGAACTTTGGAAGTTGTCGCGTAATTTCAATGTTTGTGTCTCCACGTTTTTTATGGTTCTAAAATAAAAGTCCCTTAATGTACCTGGTGGCTATATGTTGTGAACCAGTAAGAGATCCGGAAAGGAGACACAAACTCGGGATTAAGCAAAAAAAAGTATATTGAAAGAAGGAAAAAATACAACGTATAAAGAGAGTGGTTAAAAGTCTGTCTGACTGCCAGTATAACTATTGGGTAGTTCCAACACAAATAGGCATGTTCTCCTGGTATTTATAGTGACGCGGGTAGGTGCATAAGAAAAGTAAAATGATTCGCCAGGCAGAACATGTTTTTAAACATTTATGAAACCGTATAAAGATAAAAAATCAGATATATATGCTACCAAAACCTTATGTTTAGCATCATTTTTTTCTAATTTTGAACCACATTTATTGAATGATTTCATCATAGAACATTTATAAAATGTAAGGTTAAAACATCAAAGGTTTTCTAGAAGAAGTGAACATTCAGAGAATTTAGTTTTATGTGTGTTTAATAACAATTCATCAAATAGAAAGTATTTACATTTTTGAATGTACGGTAGCGTCCATATAATTTCAAAATATATTTGGGGATATGTATAAATTGATGCATACTATACATGTATAACATTCTATAATAATCCGAGTCATCTGAATTTTAACTAATGGATGTCCACGTACTTTTGTAATGACATCAAATAAAACTAAATATATGCAATGTCACCACTTTTAAACCGATGCTCCTAAATTCCAAGATTTCTTACAATCGAATTATTACGTTCGGAGTTTACCGCACGCTAATATGTACCGTTACATAAGTGTATCCATATAGAGCGATAAATTAATAAACATGGCGTGTTTCAGGGGTTGTAAATTCAGATATGATATTATATATTTTTATCGGAGATTACTTATTTTTAGTACATTTTATCGGGTTTATATCTTATATAGTTATGATGCACGTTAATGTTCAATTGTCTCATTCGTGTGCATATACGGACACCGCCGTTGTAATGAATATAGACATACTAGATATGAGATTCATTTCTATTATTTACTATTGTTATAGTCAATGTGAGAATTCACTTCATCAATGACTAAAAAATAGTATCTGGTGATCTCATTTGGTTTTACAGTTGTGGGCATCTCAATGGATAGAAGGTGTACAGCCATGTTTGAAAGTGTAAACTTTGCTATTATTATAAAATGTTTTTAAAAATCGTCATGAAAGGTGCCATCAGTTATTAGAAAACGATACGCCGGTTTCCATGAATTAATTATAGCTTTAAATTCAAATTATCCGCCAATATTGCAACACCTAAGCAGTTCCGCATTGGCGACCCTTCTGTCACCACGGCAGCAATCGAAGTAAAACATCAGTATTATTTTGTCTGCATCCACATCTTAACTTTTAAACTCATATTATATTCAGAAAAAAAACAAATGTATTCGACTTATTCATTCTATATCTCCTGTTATGGTGTGTTGCTTCGTTTATTATGTAAATTTATAGAGGATAAAACAGATGTATGATCTGCATCTGGTTGACATAAACTGTGTTCATGAGTGTCACACTGAAGTTGTCAGAGACATATTTGCTACATCTCTCACAGCACCTTCTACGTTTTTTCGCCATACCCTCTTTTAACACCCTTTCATAAACGTCATGATTATGAGACAAACCTTCATGCAATGCTGGGCTTTGAATTTACTACTTTTCTTCGGTCTGGAGTCTAAGGATATGTTGGCAATACACCACCTATTATTTACCAAATATCTTTTTAATATATTTTCTGAAAAATAATCCACAAACTATTTATATATTAAATATATATGTATAGCACACATAAATGTATTAAAATATTCAATAATAAAATTAAGAAAAGCCCTAAGAAATTACTCAATTTGGCATTAAATCATATGGAATGATTTGATATGCTGTAAACACCAACAATGAAAGCAATATTGTCATAACAAATGTGTTACAACGTAATTGAATATGTATGTTATATCTAAACTCTTTCAATTTTATACATCTAAATCCAGTCAAATTGTTATAGTCGGTTGCATGTGTAATCTTGTTCATGCCAGTTGCAGCATTTATTTGCAAGCATCTGGTGCACATCGTCTCTCTGTGGAACGTTAATTAATTACTTAACATGAATATTAACAAAATGAAAAATGTATATTTGTTATTGCGACGTTTATGTAAATCTTCTTTGATTTTTTGTTTTACATTTTTTCAAGATATATTATACTTGCAATAAGTAGACTCCTTATTTTTTTCGGTATCCGTTATATTACTGTGTGATGTGTACGTTCGTATATCATTTTAAAGCCCTTATATCGTTTAACTTTATGTTTCAAACCTGCAGAAGTTCTGCACGAATGTTGCGGTTTAACCCTGTATTATACATGGATAAAACCAAGTACTCTCATTCGTTTAATGACATTTAAAGTGTACATATTGTAGTCATACTCTGGTAGCTGCATATTCTCCGTGTTCGAGCTCTTTTGTGATTCATCTAGATTGAGGGATTGCCGTCATGAAATCGAAGCTGCTTATTTACACGTTCAAAAAGGACTAAGTCGAGACAAAACTGACGGGATACAGATGAGATTTATTCCAGATTTTTTTTGTTCAAAATCACGAACAAGTGTGGCAGAGACAGATAAATATCGATTGTTCGTGTGTAATCATATTTTGTCAGCCCATCTAAATTTTCATGTCTAAATGTTTCGTGTCCTCAAACAGACTCCTGTCTTTTATCTCCAATCTATTTTGTAAACCATGTGACGCCATATGCGTTTCTATTTATTAACGACGTCGATCAATCCTCAAGTCCCGCAAATTGATCACGGTGTACCTTTCATATTCTGTTATTCTGTTATTCTAAACTAACAATGTTATATACTGATGATGTGGCGAATATCTAACAAGAAGCTGTTGGAGATGTCGTCCATTCCATGATATTACACCCTAAATGATAATTAAATAGTAACAACCTTAGCATCAAACTGACTTTCCATGAACATAGTTTATTTGTAAAGACATAAACTATTTAGAAGTTATTACTACGGAATACTGCAAGATGGCTGTTTCAAATACAATTTTAACAAATACTTGTAAACATATTTCAAATCTAAGGGTAACGAACAAGAGACTGAACGAGAGGCATATGGTCTTAGGCTACGATGACCACATTCGCATCAACTTGGTACCATCTCAATCGTTCTGCGGACACGCTGTTTAAATCTGATTTATAAAATGTTGACGTTAACGTAACTTATTTTGAGACCTAAGAAAAGTGGTTGTAGGTTATGTTTGAGTAAGGGTTAGGGTTAGCGTTAAGGTTAGGGTTAGGTTTAGGTTAGGGTCAACCTGAAACCAAGAAAAACTTGCTATAAAAAATAACTATTATTTATTGAATCAAGTTGTGTAATAATGGTGATCATCGTCCAACTAAACATTTATTTAACTCTTCTACTCGGGTGTTCCCGAACTTTAATACGTAAAAAATAACCTGAACATTTAAAGTGAGATGCATACATTCAAAATACTTTTTAAAAATTATTGTATGCAGCGCTACGCTCTGCAGTCTACTTTAGTGCCCGGCTTCTGATTGACTGTATTTGGCTGTTTTTTTCTTCCAACACATTTACGTACGGTTTCGTTCATTTACTCATTTAAATGTAGGGTTTATATTCTACAACTTCGCCAACACTGAAACTGTGCGTCTTGTTTAACGATAATTTTACAACCACATGATTCAAGTAAGTGAACAGATGCATCAATGCATGGCCTAATACTTAAGGGCGTTTTTAGTAATCTGTTCTACGTGACAGTCTTGTGGGCATTGGAAGATGCAATTCTTTGAAGAGATAAATCTACTTTAGAATATGATGAATTCACACTTCTACCCAGTAATGAGTTGCGGAATGCAAATAATACACATCTGTGAATTTACTAAAGGTTTCAGTTCAAAATTCCGCACGGTTTCCCGTGTTTGTTACACACCATTCATAAATTTGGCTACAAATTTCCCAATTCGACAATATACACGAGAAGGAGGTTTATGGTCACATACTCTGAACATCTTTGAATATTTATATCCGTATACAACGGCCAGGATGAGATTAGCTATTCGACAAAACTTAAATAATGCAAATTACAAACCTTTATCTACAAAATTATTAAACATCAAAAAATATATATTTCCCTATTTATCCGGATGAAGAGTATAAAAATGGATTCGAACTGTAATGAATTCGATGTGTCATCCTGCCTAGCGGCGGTTTTACATATCGAATATATGAAAAAAGGTTGCTAGATTAAAAGTTAGCTTTAATATGGAGTGCCCTTAAATTAAAAGTATATCAAATGAATCGGCTGCAGGCATTATGAAATACCTCTGAACTATTCGTAACATTGAATCACATCTGTTGTTTGATGATTGCATTGACAATATCAATATAGAAAACGATTCAAGGGCGAATGAATATGAAAAAAAAAACATTTTTATGAATTATATGTTTCGGATTTTTTACAGAAATATGTGAATGGATTTAAAATGTGATGGAGACCGGATGAATTAAGGATAAATAATAAAATGAAAATTATATGTCGTAATATCAACAATCATTGATTTTGTGAAGTTATTTTGTAATTACGTCCATGGTCGTTAATGTATGAAATAAAAGAATAAGAAAATTACTAAAAACCACAAGAGGGATAACATAGAGAGGAATAACTTGTCTTCCAGAATAAGCAACATGATATAATATATATTAATGTATTATATACTCTTCTTTCTACTCTTCTGACAGCTTTTTTCCCCGAAGTGTCTTCCTCTTCTTTCTCACCTACTTAACCGTCTATCTTCGCCACACCGTCTACCCCCATACATTTATGTTCCTACTTCTTCTATCATCTTATTTTGTTTCTTCTTCTTCTTTTTCTTCTTCTTTATCTTTTTGATCTTCTTCTATATTGTGTATCGTTCTTCTACGCTTAACATGATCATCTTCGTATGCTCGTTTTCTTGGGCGTTATATTCACTCCTGCTTCTTATTATGATTTACATTCCTAAGCAACTTCCGCTTAAATGTATGCATTAATTATTAAAAGAACTATCTTTTTGTCGGTGAATTTTCTTCTACCATGTACACTAAGTTCTAGTCCATATGCATGCCATTCATTTTAACAGTAAATGATATATACATATTAAAATAACGCAAAAAGAATGCAATTAAAATATGACAATTAGACGTTGTACACACTTTATAAAAGGGTAAAAAGTATAAATTAAAGAAAAAAAACTAGTAAATGAAATTATATAAGAAAACAAAGTATTGTTCAAAATGTTGTATTCTTTCCGACATAGTGCTTCAACCAATGATCCATTTGTCAGACCCGATGACGTCGAAATAGATTGTCCTCCAAAATAAACATACTATTATAAGCTATGTGTAGTGTATTATCTATCTATCATCTCTCGTTCTATTAACACAGAGCTTGTTCGTTTCCCATATTTTCATTATCTTCTGCCTCTTCTTTTTTCTGTCCTCATTGTTTTCTCTTTCTCCTTCCTAGTCCTCTTTTTTTACTCCAGTTATCTACATCTTCTTCCTCTTCTGATCGTCACTTTAAGCTATCCCTGATTTGATTAGTGCGTTAGCATGCGAAAGAATTCTCATATTCACTCGTCTCTTCTCTTTGTGGTTTATCTTCTCTCTATCCCATAATTTTTCATTTACTTGACCTCTTTAGCTTTCTAATTATCTTGTTCATAAAAGAAGTCTATTTTCACCATTAATGCTAGTACTACAAAGGACTGTAAGTTGTGTTTCTGTTGTGTGTGTTTATTTAAATGCCAAATACAACACTAACATAGTAATAATAAAAATAACAAGCAATTATGAAATTAGAATTCAACAGGAAGAAACCTGGAAACGCGGTTGATGAAGAAGAAATAAACGACAGAAACAGCAATAAGAAATGAATGAAACTTAATAAACAGCAGGACAAAAGAAAGAAACGACATGAAACAACACTTTCAATAGATATGGGCAAATAGTGACACAGACATGTATAGTCGAAATGCAATAAAGAAATGCATTAATTAATGATACGAAAACTATACTTTAACAAAGACAGATATAAAAATAAATTAGTTGGTTGTTAACTTTTACAGCATTATAACCGTTGCCAGTCCATTTATGTTGTAACTAAGGGTACATTGGCAAAATAGATGCATATGACAATTACACGGATATCGAATTACCCGGACTAGACAATGTTAAATAAATTTAGAAGTCCAACTGACTAGAAAAAAAAACGACGGTGTATACGCAAGAATTCTAAGAGCTGCACTCGATATTTCCTGGAGGGAGCACCCAATAAATGAGTAATTTAAGACAACCCTCCTCAGATTGCAGCAATAATCAGAGAGCAAAAAAAAACACATTGACTCGTCATTAGTGAAGTGATAACGATTCCATCGTCAGCAATGTTCTTTTGTGGACGGCAAAACAGGGGTGACATTTAATGGCGATACCATACAGGACTCACGTAAATGAATAGCCTTGAACACACACTGCACATGTTTAAAAATAAACTGGTAAAATAGACGTTAGTGTGAACGAGTCTAAAAGTTCCGTGATACGCATTAGCCAGTATAGCTCACAGTTATGAAGCGTGATTACACAGTTTCTAACATTTTAAAATTGTAACCAAACTACCTAATTCAGTTTTGTATCATTCACAAGAAGGGGAAAAGTATGTGAATGTGTGTAAAGAGGCCAGGCAAGTTAATTAGAAGAGCGGGATGGAGCATAAGTATTATAATCTCGTTTGTATTGCGATGTACATGTAGAATTCGTAATGATATTATACCAGTTTTAAAATGTAAAGTTCGGAGGAAAGTGGGAATATAAACATTTATGTTTGTGTTGTTTGAGTTTGGACATTAAACATTGTGTGAAACATATTATAAACACAGTTAAAGGTCAAGGAATGTCTAGAGAAAACAACAGAGCGAGAGATAAGCAGACGCTCTGCTTTTGATCAATCCAGCGAAGATCAGGAAACTGAGTTTAGACAAGGAATATCAGTGGTCAACTAAAATTAGAATTAAAGCTATGAAAACCCCTTCTTGTTATGACATTTCATTGTTAATGCAGAGAATAAGCTAAAACCTGAGTTCACATTTAGGAATAAGTAAAAAAAAAACTTGGCATAATGGAACATAAGGTATAAAATGTAAAAATAGTAGGAATTGATAACAGAAGACAAAACGCAGATAAAGAAGAATACAATTAAGAAGATATGGCAGTAGAATGAAGAATACATGAAACTATATCAATAAAAATGAATGAATACTTTTTTTAAGTTAAAAAAATGGAGTCTAAAAAAGTTAGACTACAGTAACAACAAGGTAGAATAACACATAATAAAAAGGCACAACACCAAAACTAGTAGAGAAAGAAAAAAACACAATACAAAATTGCCAAAAGAATAAATATATGTAAGAAAGCGGGAACACAAAAAATAAAGAAGAAAATAGCTAAAAGATAAATGGTGAAAATGTGATTAACAAAATAAAAATCTAAGCGTGAATAGAGAAACTTATTCAACGAAAGAGAAATAGAAGAAAATTAGTGGAAATCAATAATAGCTGTGTTCATTAGAAAAGTGTGTTCATTAGAAAAAAATAAGAATGCTGAAATCGACAATATTTATTCATTACGCAATTTTATTGTATATAAATTACGACTAAACTGCATACAAATCGCTAGTATTGATAATAACAGGATGTTAAATTAAATACCATGTAATCAACGAATATACATACATACATGTATATATATATATATATATATATATATATATATATATATATATATATACATATGTAATGAAAACAAACTTCATATGTTTAATAGTGTATAATTTATTATTTTTATTCATTATTTATAAATTCAATAAAGCACTATATGTAGGTCCTGTTATTTAAGATATGCTGTTTCAATACGGCTCTATTTCGAATGGTAAAAATATTGGTCTTTCATGTTAAATAAATATTTATATATATATGATTATTTTCATTTAGCATACATATGCATATTCTTCGACACAGGCTTATCGATGTTATCGATCAACATCTGTTAAAATATGAGATCTCCTCAGGCGGAATACTAATACGCTCCTTACCTTAGATCATGTTTTGAAAGAATGAAGTTGAAATAAAAGAAAAGAAAACGAAATTCAAAATGTACCATTAGTATGTCACGTGGTCAGATTTGAAACTAATCACCTGAACAGCTCATTTCAATTACAATTAACAAGATCGATGCTTAGTAATAACCAAACTCAACTAAACGGTTATACACCCCACACACACACATATATATATATATATATATATATATATATATATATATATATATGATATGTTAATCTAAATAGTTTAAAAATAAATAAATTATAAATCAAGTATATAAATAGTTTAATCAGCAAACTACATTACCCGTTTAAATACTTACATGAATAAGAAATAATAATAAAATACTACATGAAATAAAATAAGATAAATATAGGACATAAGGAAAAATATTTCAGTTAAATAAAATCATGTAATATCAATATTAATAATTTTTTCGTCATAAAGTTATGAATTACCGCTAGTATTCAGCTTGATTATTTATTAAAAACAAAAACTCTTTAAAATATGTAATGCTTGCGTATACATTACAAAATATCAGGCGGAAGAAAAATAAGGATTAAGGTTAATGAATGAGGAGGGAAGAATACGATACTACTTTTTGTTGATAAATAACATGATGCATTTAATGCACAGGAATTGAACATGAATCTACATCAGCTGCAATTTTTCCAAGTAATTTTAGTATCACATTTTTATTTCCATTTTTACTTATATTAAATAAATGAATTAAAGTAAGCTTCAATTAACATCTCTTCTTAATTCATAAAATACAAATGGTTTTGCGTTTGTTCTCTGCAATGTACAGATTTTGTTTTTCATTATTATTCGTATTTTTGTGAGGATTTTCTACAAATACTTGTCCCTGATAATTTGGCCTTAATCGTCTCAATCTTGATAGACTATTTGATATATCAGCTCCTTAAACAATACCATTTAATTCTATATTGTTTTCATAGATATGTAAACATTATCGCTATTCTTATTTACTCATTGATTTGTGTCAATGTATTTTATAGTTATATCCAATGGTTTGTTATAATATTCTCTTCAAGAACCGAAGTACTAATTAAATTGTATTTACAGTTTAATGTAACATGTTCATAGTTTATACACAGCAATACTTGTATGTACACTTCGTAATGGATAAATCTCGTTAACAAATAAAAGAGTATTCCATATGCATAATCTTTAACTACTTTAAAAAATGAACTAATGGTGATACACACTTTCACACACAGAAATTGCATAGTGTTAGTACTCCTAATTATTGCCAGTCCGCTTGACACTCGCACAGGGATTTTCTGTAGTCGAACGTTTTGGGGAATAGTGTTTGAAAGAAAAAATAAGAATAAGGTGGAGAAAGATGTATCACATCGTAGTGTGGCCGCGTATATGTGAACCCTTTGCCAAAGGGGGTTTGAGGTAGTTTAGTGTCGTTCTTCGAGCAAATTCTGTTAAAATATAGATGTGACTATGATAGGTATTACTATTCAAGATCATGATGATGGGGAAAATGCTTACTAAAGTAACTCAGTATTTTTGAACACTCTTTACTTGGGGCCTCACAATCGAATACACTTTCGGAAACATATCTTAGTTGGAAAAGACCATAGACATAGGGTGTAACGTTATAGTTCTTTTAGATATAAATCTTATAACTAAAAAAAAGATATTGAAAATGTACGATAAAAAAGAATGTTATACATATGAACGAAGACAAGAGAGAGAAACACAGATGGAGACAGACAAATAGAAAAAGACAGAAAGAGCCATCAAGTATGATAGAGAGAGAGAGTGAGAGGCGACAGAGATAGACAGATAGTTCAAGAATTAAAAAAACAGGAAGATCGAAGACATGTGCTAGAGATAATAATACCCATCAACGCAAATCAATGTAATTGCATACGTATGGCCAACGATACATTGCTAAATAATTAATTAAGCGAACAGAAAGTAGAATAACATTAATAAAGTAAATGTAGTACTGTGCCGTTAAGAAAAACATTCACAAAACAACTACAGGCGTATTCACAAATTCTTGTCAAAACGAACATGTTCATTATTGTTCATGTAGAACTAATAAATAACTATCATTGAATATTTTTTACAATTCTTTTTTTTATTCCGTCCAATGAGATGGGGGGGCGTCTTTATTTCATTGAAAGTTTCTAAAAATATAAATATTTAAATCGATCGGAATTGGCGGGTGAAAAGTCGCGCCAAGTTATCTTTGCGGCCATCGTGTCTAGAACTGAGACGGATAATTGCTTTTGCATTAGGATGTTAAGACTTTATGTTGCTGGAAACATATAATGGGATTGAAAAACACATCGTATGGCCATAAATTATATTGAAACAATTGGCCTCTAAGATATTGACTAGAGACACATAAGAAGGGGGTTTGTACGTGGATCCAAACGCAGACATAAATAATAAATAGCACGGTCTACATAACTCTTTTTCGTTCGTCTTGTATAATAGTAAAATAAGACTTGTAGCATGTTATCGACACAGTCGCATCAGTATGCCATCATATATCAGGTGCTCTATCTATTATGGTAACGCAATAAGTACGGCGTACGATCTTAAACTACACCCGGTTCTGGGACACAAATGTCGAAGTTTACAGGATTCTTTGGGTTCAACATTAAGTTTTCGTGACTTCTAGGTCAATTTGATTCGGAGTGTTCATAGCTGTGGAATCTAATTTTAATGGATGCTTGTGCTGTGTCATTGATCGAGAAAATAAGTTACATTCTTTTCCAGTGATCGGTACGAGAAGACATAGCGGACGCACACGCTAGTGCAAATAACTTGTACGCTGGTTTTGCTTTGGACATAAAGCAGCTGACTATTCCAAACATCTCTTCAACGTTTCTGCAGATAATTCGATTCAAACAATCAGTTACATGCAAACATAATAAAAAACAATCGAATCTCAACCCGTTTACGTAGTTGTGTATTCAATAAAACAACGTAATCAAGCATTTGACTTTTTTGAGCTCCTAATGTTTTTCAGATAGAACTTCGTTGGAAAGTAGTTTCGCGGTGTATGTGTATTCGTGTTCCGTGTTTACTGTCACTTAGGTGGGGTAGCTTGCTTTAGGTGTATTTTCCCTTAATATTTCAACAAATCACTAAAACGACTTAGCGCTATTGTGGGTACTGTAATTATGCCAGCGATGGGAGGGTGCAATTCATGGCACGAATTACAAAACAAAAACTATTTATAATAGAAACCCCGCGCAAAAGATAAGAAAATATGAAATTGACTCCTAGAAGATTGTCTTTTTTTAATTGTCATGCGGTGTTTGGCAGCAATAACATCATATTCCTTACGTTATCTTCAGGGACCAAAGTCTTTGTCCATATATTTGCCTGGTGCTACTCTAAGCGTGAAAGAACGTTTCGCCTCACGTTGGCTGTTTAGGCGCATACGAATAGCACTGCAATATCTCATGGCCGTCTAAATAAATACGGTGTAAAACGGTGCTAGTATCCCCACTCTAACCACAAAATGCGGACACATCGCACGTATTTACATCATCGTTCAACTAAGCTCAACACTATAAAGAATATTTGAAAATGTTCAAAAGTGGAAATTTAAAAGATACTCACGAACGAATGATATTCCGTTAAACAAACATCTTATAATCCAATGAAGTCCCGTTGCATTTTTCCTCGGCTGGTAAATAACTTGTAAGGGTATATGACGAACATAGATGTTAAACTATCATTTCATCTTTTCGTTGTAAATTTAAATGAATAGATAATTAACTCACATACTTACTTCCAATCTTACAGTTTTTGTTACAATAAAAAAGAACACTCACCGTCAGGAAAGAAAATGAGGTGATGTGCATGTCGTGTCTGCAGATTAAAAAAGGGCTTCTCTTCATATGTGCAGGCTTTTATGGTGGTCTCTGATTTTCATATGTGGAGATCAGCTGATATAAATGAAGATGGCAGCTGAGAAGGAGGGGAAGCGAATTGTATTGGAGAGAGAAATACAGAGAGAAAGTGGGTTGCACAAAATTCGGTTGGAAATTTAATTACAGTCAACACTTTTTGAGAGAAAGGCAAAGAGAAAGTTGGTTGCATGAAATTGGGTTAGAAATTGAATTACAGTCGAAACTTATATTTAATTATGTTATTTTTCTGGCACAATTAGGTAACAGTTGTCTAGTCGTGTTCTGTTAGATAGCCTTTGCTGTCTAAGACTATTTCGCTGACTTCTCAGAAAGTGCGCATTATACAAACCCCCCCCACACACACACACATATATATATATATATATATACATATATATATATATATCATATATATATATGTATATATATATATAAATAGTTAGTTAGAGATACATGTAAATCTTTTTAAATGCACACAAAAGTGTAATACTGTAAATATTACTAGAGCTCAAAATATAATATATATATATATCTATATATGTAATCGGAAAAATATATATGTAATCGGAAAAACGCATGCTGTTTGGGCCAGTTTTCGTAGCACTGTATATACTCCATTCCAGAGTAATAATCTTACGAATACTCCGACTTCAGATCGGCAGACAGAAAGAGAAGGTGTTCGTAATATCATAAGTTGATGTTAGCATATTCTGGGTGTTTTCATGGCCCGTGGCAACAGATGGTAGGCCTGCTAGTAATTTGATAAATGTTCCAATTTTTGTTTTAATAAACATCTTTTTCATACAATTTGTTTGTCATTTTTTCAAAATATATTTTACTTGAAAATAGATTCAAGGTGTTTTAAAAAGGATTATTCGGTGAATTTAAATGTATTCTATAATTGTTGCCCCTCTTCAAAAAAACCAGCCGTGTAAACATCAAAATAGTTACATGTATCACAATTATTTATTCATTTAATTAAAGAAAACTAATGAAAATATTCCTAGTTGCAATTCAAATTTAAAAAATTAAAGAAATGATGTTAAATGTCTTTAATAATGTTCCTCGTAAGTCTTTGCATTAAGAGAATACACATGAAAAAAGATAAATGAAGACAAAAGTTGAGCCATTTAGTTGTCCTTTCTCTTTATCAGCTAACTTTTTATTCATACTAATTTTCAATGTGAACAAACCACCACAGGGCAATATTCACTCTGCTCTTCTTTCTGTTTAAATACGATATTTAGTTTTATTCAACACACTTCTTGTTTCAGGGAACCTTTGTTTTAAATCTAAAATAAAAACAAATAACTATACATTTATTATAATTATATTATTATTATTATTATTAATAATATTTTTATTATTATTATCATCATTATCATCATCATCATTATTATTTTAAATCAGTGAGTGTTCTCACACAGACCGTCATGAGTGATTGCTCACCGACAACAACCGGTGGTATTTCCTGGAGTCTAAGTGACAACAAGTTTCCACAGATTTTCAGTATACCCCACCTCTTTTCGATAATCACAGCAAATAACATTGCGGTACCGCAACAACTTCTTACCATTGATTTCTCGCTGGTAAGGACCATTGGTCTTCTCTGAGATTTGGGTGGCAATACGCCTCCCCAAGGTTTCCGCACTCTCTGCACGCCCAGTGGATGTCTGGTCTGTGATGTCCCTTCTCGGTCTTGTTATCCTCCTTGACTCTCTGTTAATATTGTATGTGGTGTCAACCTATGCTGGAACAACTTTCTTAACCGAAGCGAAGGGACAGGGGGAGGGAATCGTGGGTAAGAGAGCGGCGCATGAGAGCTTATTGTGGTTCTTGCAATTTCCGTTCATTGGTGTGCGATGTGGTCTTGTTTCTGTGGTTTTGTTTTCTTCTTGTTGAAGATTCCATGTGACTCTTCGACACTTATGCGGGTTGCTTTCCGCATTCAAGGATTGCTCTTAAGATTGTAGCTGTTTTCTTCATTGCCC
The DNA here is from genome assembly GCA_963556195.1 of Sepiola atlantica. Classification (NCBI taxonomy): domain Eukaryota; kingdom Metazoa; phylum Mollusca; class Cephalopoda; order Sepiida; family Sepiolidae; genus Sepiola; species Sepiola atlantica. The sequence continues at coordinate 62,883,158 of OY744536.1, forward strand.
TACTTTACATAGTTGCAATGATCCCTTTGATTCAAATTTCTCTCAGTCTTTTTTCCAGTTGCTCCAAGTGCTCCTACGATTATTGGTATTGCACTGATTTTGTTTATGCTCCATATTACTTTGAGTTCTCCGGCTAGTTATGTATTGCTACGTTTTTTTGTCTCTTTAGTCTTCACACTGTGGGCTGCTGTGACGGCAAAGTCTACGATGTTGCAGGATGTTTCCTTCTTGTGGATTATCATAACATCCAGCATTCTTGCTTGTATGAGTTTGTCTGTTTGTATATGTATATCCAAGATCATTTTGTGGTTTTCGTTTTCCTATAGTGTTTCTGGTTTATGGTTGTAGCATTTGCTTGATTATTCGAAATTCAATTGTTTTCACAGTTCCGGTGTACTGCTTTCCCGACACAGTCATGTATGTTCTTGTATTTGTTATGGGCTAGTTCGCTACATTCATTATTGTATGATTTACTGGTTATTCTCTTGGTCCACACAGTCTGAATTTATTGTTTTCCTGGGTTTTATCTATTTTGGCTTTAATGTAGTTTGCCCTAATCGCATTGTTTTGTGCCGCCATCAGAAAACATCCGTTTCTCTCTTCAAGTGACCTTTTTCTTATCCATGTACAGCTATTTTCGTTGGGTCTTCTCTTGACATACTTTTAAAATGTCCCTGCAGTTTACTTTTTCCCCACTTTCCTTTTATTCTCGTTTTGTTTCTAGTTTTGGTGCTTCCCGGTACAGTGTCTCTAGCTGCGGTGATTAGCATTTCCGTGTTCTGAGTTAGGTATGTCTTTTTCTGAGTTCTGCACACAATCTTCTATTCTTACAAGATTTATTCACCCTTCGTTTCTTTTCATGTAGAGGCTGTCCGTATCGTTTTTTTAGGTGTAGTGCATTGTGCATGGTCATTAATTTTCTAGTTCTCTAGTCAAGGTTCATGAATTATTCTTTAGTGTAGCCTATCAATGGTCAAGAGTATCTTAGTACGGCTACTGCACAAGTGTGTATTCCTTTTACTAGATTTCTGCAACATAATTTCGTTTCTAGAAGCTTTCTGGTTCTTCGTAAATATTATTTTTTTCAATCTTCTCTTTCGTTTCTGTAGATTTGATTGTGTCTGCTACCAAAACTCCTAAATATCTGTAGCTATCTTATTTGCTTAGCACCCTCATTTCATATTGGTTTGAGAGTTCCATGCTTTCTGTTGTCTCTAGTTTTCCTTTTTTATTTCTAGTTGTGCGCACTTTTCTATTTCCGGTTCCTTTTTTTCTTTTTGCAAATAGTTTCATGTGGTCCATGTAACTCAAGTGGCGTACTCTTAGTTCTGTGTCTGTAAACTTGTATCCGGAACTACATTTTCTGAGTGTGTAGTAAAGTGGTATCATAGCTATTACAGACAGTAGTGGTGATAGGGAGTCTCTTTGGAAAATTGTTCTCTGTATGTTTTATTTAAGTCAGGTGTTGTCCTCTGGCGGTCATTTCCAGGCTCCATGTTTCCATTGCTTTCGTAATGAGATTAATAATCATGCGGGCATTTTGTATGTTATTCAACATTCATGCTTGAGTGATTCTGTCGTAAGCTATTTTTAGTTAATCCATGTCATACATATGTTTTTCTTCTATTTTACCTCCTTCAGGAGCAGTTCATTAATGCATACGAAATATATTTTTGTTATTCGGGTAGTTGTCCACGTTTGTTTTGGGATTTGAAGATGTGTTCTCTCAATAATGCCGGCAGGATTTTCAACATTGTTGGTAAACAGGTTATTGGTCTGTAGTTGCTTGGGGCGTTCCTTTTAAGCATATTTTTTTTATATAAGCGTTGTCCTTCATTTGGCCATCCACTCTGGTACATCTGTTTTGTGCATGCTACCTCTCAGTTTCTGCACTAGCCTTACATGTAGGGTCTTGAATTTTTTTAAACAAGTATGCATGTATTCCAGTGTGGACTGGTGTTTTCTAATTTGCCGTGTTTCAAAAAAATGTCCTTAATGGTTTCTTCATTAATTTCTGTTTCTGCCTCGTCTTCAATTTTCATGTAGTGTATCTCTCATGTTTTTCAACACTTGTCTTTTTTATTTCTGTTTTTTTCGCCTTTTTAATACCTTGCTGTAGAAGTGTTTTGTCGCTGTTCGTTTTCCGTTCACATTTTTGTAAAACTGATTTCCTGTGTTTTCAAAAGTGATTTTTTATTTTGCTGTTCAGATGTGTATCTATATCGTTTCAGTTTGCTTCTATTGCTGTTTTATTTATTCATTATTCTAATTCAGTCGTTCCTTGTGAAATAGTTTTCTACTCCCTCATCGTTTCCTATGATTTTTTATCCTGTTTACTGCTGTGCAACTGTTAAAGGGACCGAAATGAAGACATGAACACGGTATAAAGTAGAAGCAAGTGTATTAAGAAAATAGAGTACAGAGGGAAGAAATATGGGCTGGTAAGTAGAGTTCGACTATATTACTGCATTCCGGCGAGAGTTAATTGCCGTTGGCATTTATTGTGCAAAGAGGAAGAATCCTTGTTGTACATAACTAAGTCACCATAACATCCCTTCCCAAGTATTACCTCTGCAGGAGAATTGATAGCGTTTTCTTTTTCGGGTCTATTATGATAAGATCCGTTAGTCTTCGCTTCCTTTTTGACTGTCTTGGTTCCGGAGCTGCCTGGAGGATCTCAATGTCAAAGGTGTTATATATGGTGTCTCTATAAGTTCTTCTTCTTCCTGGGGAGCGCTGTCGGTGTCGTTCGATAGTCGTTTTCTTAATTGATTTAAATGTCTCTTATGAGAGTACTTAGGGCCTTGAATTATGTATACCATATTTCCAATCCGCTTCTGAAGTGTACCCAGTTCCCAGAACGATTTATTATTTTAAACATTTACAAAAATAGTGTCTCGCCTGAAACGTAACATTGTCTTGGTACTGCATTTGTTCGTCCCGGTTTTGTCTGTTTTGGCAGCAGTTTGTCAAAAACGGATCTTATCTTGCGCGCAAACATTACCTCAGCAGTGGATAATGAGGATGGTGTATTCGTGTTTGGTGTGATCCTGTACACCTGAAGGAACTGTCGTAGGGCTTTTTTCCGTATAAGTGCCTATATTTTCTTCATGGCTCTTCTCAGTGTATCGACAAAACGCTCTGCTCGGCCATTTGATCTCGGGTGGTATGCTGGGGTCGTAATATGTTCTATGTGGAACGTATCATAGAATTCCTTGAATTCAGCGGGCGTGAGCTGTGTTCCGTTGTAACTGACTAAACAACCCCCCCCCCCGAAACGGGCGAACTTTTAGTGGAGGGGGTTTACGGTTACTTCCGTCGTGTGACATTTGCATCGGCACACTTCGGGCCATTTTGTGAAACTATCTACTACAATTAAATAGTTGAAACCGTCTTATGAGCCTGCGAAATCTATATGGATCCGTGACGATAGTCGGTCTTTTTTGGGGCAAGGACTGTATTTGATCGGAGGTGCCTTTGCTGTCAATGCACATCCTTTGCACGTCTTTACGATTTTCCCGATATCCTGGCCCATTCTAGGCCAATACACGTAGCTCCTCATCAAGCTATTCATTCTTGTAGTGCCTGGGTGGCCAACATGGACATTCTTCAGAATTCTCTTTTGAAGAGTTTTAGGAATGACGACTCTTTAACTATACAAGAGTACCTCATCGCATAGGGAGAACATGTCTGAAGTTTTTTGTCCTTTCCAATTAATTTAGTCTTGGTCATCGTCACCGAGGGCTTCCATTTTTATTTCGTGCAGTTACACTGGGAGTCCCCTTACTATGTTGAGTTAATTTCACCTTCTGTTCGAAGGGAGGCAATCACAGTGTCTTCCAAGTGTTCACTACGTTTTGGGATGAGTCTTGACAATCTGTCAGCGTGACATATTTTTTTCGAGGGGAGGTATTCCATCTTAAAATTATAATTTAAAAGGATTGTTCCCCACTTCTGCAGTCTGTTAGCTGTGTGTACGGGCATACCTTTTTTTTCCAAAAAATGTGAGTAAAGGTTTATGATCTGTTTGTAAAGTGAAAAATCTACCGTGTATGTAACAGTGGAATTTCGAGACTGCAAATATAATCCCTAAATACTTATGTTCTATTTGGGAGTAGTTCTTTTCTGCTGATATCAGTGTCCTCGATGCGGTTGCTATTGGTTTGTCAGTCCCGTCTGGCATTTTGTGTAAAAGGCATGCCCTGATGCCATATGAGCTTGCGTCGATAGCGACGATAATCTCTAAGTCTGGATTATAGTGAGTTAGAAAAAGATCGGATGTTAGAACTTTTTTCGTTTTCTCGAATGTATTCTGCCATTCAGCTGTCCATTCCCACTTTTTGTCTTTTTTTCAGAAGTTCATTCATTGGAGCACGGAGGTTATGCATATTAAGTATGAAAACTTGGTAGTAGTTAGCCAGTCCGAGAAAACTTTGTAAAGATGCGATATTTTAAGGAGCCGGCATTTCCTGAATTGCAGTAGCCCGTTCTGGGTCTGGTCTTCTGCTATCTTTGTCAATAATGTGCCCCAGATATTTGATTGTCTTCATAAAAAATCACATTTGGCTTCTTTGAGTTTGAAACTGTACTTTTGGATTCGCGAGACAACTTTGTGGACGTGTTCCCGGTGTTGTTCTTTGGTATGACTAGTCATTAGAATCTCGTCTAGGTATGCTATCGCGAATTCCAGTCCGTTTTACATATTAGCCATTATCTGCTGAAATATGGCTGGTGCGACATTGCCACCGAACGCGAGTCTCTCGAATTTGTATTACCCGCGATGGGGGTTAATACATAGTAGTTGCGAGCTTTCATCTTCCACGGGTATCTGTAAATATGCGTCACTTGAATCTATTTTGGAGAAACATCTTCCTCCATTTAATTTAGTAAATATTTCGTCTGAGCACGGAAGAGGATAATGGTAATCCTTCATGATGCATTTAATCCAGTCAAAAAATGGGCGCAGACGTGGATCTCTTTAAGTTTCTTTTTAACCTAGACAGTCGGAGCAGCCCATTGGCTATATTCAATTTTGGAAAGAATGCCGGTCTGTCAAGTTCTTTGTTTATGTTCTCGAGTAAGGCGAAAATACATTCCTTTTCTTTTTGAATACGGGTTGGATTTTTTCCTTTAATTCTAATTTTGCCGCCATTATTTTGCATTGACCTAGTCCATTTGAAAACACTTCTTGGAAGGTTTTTTCTAAATCTTCTTTTAATTTATCTGCTTCGGTTGTCAGGCTTTTTATTTTTTGGCAAAAAGCGTTAATGGGTAAATCCCATAGATTAAATTGGCTCATCCACTCTGTCCCAAATAAATTGCAAGTGTTTCTTAACACGAACATTTTTATTTTTTTTGGTGTTTCCGTTAAACTTAACTTTAATTATAATCTCACGTTCGAATTTTATTTTTCCCTATTCACCGACCTTGCTACTTTGATTTTAACATTGTTGGTTTACCCAATCTTTTCCATGTCTGCAGGTTGATGATAGTTTAATCAGACCCGGAGTCTAATTGTAACTTCATTCCTTCGTTAAGGATTTGTACTTGAACGTACTTCCTTATGTTTATGCTATCCTGTTCGTCTGATCTTGCGATTTTTATCCAGCTTTTAAATCTTTTATTTGCTCTACAATGTGAGCTCTTGTGTCAGATTTTGTCACAATTTAAACAAGTTTTAAACCAGTAGGGACAGTCCATATACCAATGAAGAGCACCACAGCGCGAACAGGGGATAGGTGGTAATTTGTTTTGTTTTTTCTTGGGGAAATTTGTTTTTGGCGAAAAATAGAATAGTCACTCTTTTTGGATTGACTTGATTTTGAAGGAAAGTTAGGATATTATTTCTGTCGTACCTTTCTTAGGTATGCTATGCCCGATTATTCTATGTCTTTCGAGTCTTGCTTCACGCTTACAAATCTGTCGCAGTTCTCTGCAACTGTTTGTAAGGTTATATTCGGCTCATTTTCTAGCTTATTCAGAACTATGCGTCTTACTTCGGCGTATTTAGCTGATATCAGTCCTTCACAAAAATTAAACATTTGAAATCATCTGGCTTTAGTTCGGCATACTTGAAATCGTCACAGTATTTATTTACTTCTGATGCGAAAGTCGTGTAATCTACGCAATATTTTCTCGTTAAATTTATGAATTCTCATCTTTTGTGAAAAAGAGAAATTTTGGGGCTAAACAACTCGGTCAATAACTTAACCGCTCCGAGAAAGTTTAATTGCTGGTCTTACGGGGTAATATGTTGTCAACAAACTTTGTATGTTCGATGGTCCCTAATTTACGAATGAGTAATCAAACTTGTTTAGCGTCTCCCCAATTTTCGCAATCTATGTTGTATAGATCTTTATACCTTTTAAAATATGAAGCGAATGTTCTATCGTTGTCTGGAGAATAAGAAAAAAATGTCAATTGTACTCCAAACAGTATTTTTGGAAAATGCGTATTCGTTCCCGGTATGTTGACCACTATTCGATATTGTGTGAAGCAATAGTTGTTCAAACTTTTGCTGTTTTTCATCAGCTTTTCGTCGTTGTTCGTTGGCTTTTTGTTATTGGACAATCAGTTTTCCTTGAAACCTAGCTTCCATTTGAGCATGTTGTTCGGTTTGGAATTTAATGAGTTCTAATATCATAGCTCTGAAATATTCCATGTTTACCGTTGTGTCTTTATACAATACAGCTTTGTTTCTTTGTTTTCTTTTATATTACGCTGCTAACGTAATTAGTTCTTTTTTTTTGCTGGACAAAAAAATAAGGTTTTTAATTTCGGCGGTAGTATTTTTCTTTTTTCTCTTTGGAGAGAGAAAAAGAATTGTATTATATTCATTTGTTCAAAAATTTTAACTCAGTACCGAAATAAAATAATGACTCACGAGTGTCCTGCTAGAAAAAAATAACTTAGTTTTTTTCGTAAGAGACGAAGAACCAAAAATTATCACGTGAATTTACTTTCCTAAAAAAATCCGATTTTCGAGATTTCTTTTTCCTTGTCCGGCGTTATAGCTTGTTTTAAAACGTTGGTGCTTGTGTAGCTTTCTCCACGTTCGTCTTTAATTTCCTCGTGCATTTGCCAGTGTTTGTCTTACGCTGGATTTTTTTTCATTCGAAAAACTTTTCGTTTGTTCAAAGATGAGTACGTAAGAAAAATGTTACGTAATTACAGATTGCCAGTTGTTGTCTGGTGGTTAGAAAATGGAGAGAGAGAGTCGATCTTCGTATCCTTCGTCGCTGCGGTATAAAGTAGAAACAAGTGTATTAAGAAAATAGAGTACAGAGGGAAGAAATATGCGCCTGGTAAGTAGAGTTCGACTATCTTACTGGATTCCAGCGAGAGTAATTGCCGTTGGAATTTATTGAGCAAATAAGAAGAGTCCATGTTGTACATAAGTAGGTCACCATAACATTTACGGTGATATGTTTTTGTCGAAGTTTTGTAATCTGAGTTTCCAGTCTTATTTCTCATCCAGGCTTTGTCAGTCCATTCTTTTGGCCAGTCTTTTTTGTTTCATACTTACTGATTTCTTCCAGCATATATCAAGTTGTTTAGGTA
>OY744536.1:62895717-62900717 GCA_963556195.1 Sepiola atlantica
ATCCACAGTGTCGGTCAACTTCGTGTTTCGGAGGATATTCAAATCTCTAAATTTCATCCAACTCTGAGTAACAGATTTGCACTTTCTTCTCCATTCATCCTCTGATTCTTGCACTCCCGCCTCATTGCCTATTCCATCTATTTGCCCAGAATGTATTCCATCTATTCCATCTATTTGCTCAGAACTATCCACCCCACTCCTCAATGCCTTGCATCCTATGCTTAAATTTACATAATTACATATTAATAAGTACAACATAAAAAAGAAAAAAATATATAAACACTAAGAAAATATAAATAATACACAAGAATAGAGTTATTTAAACTTCATATATATGTATATAGCGTTTATGTATGTATATATATATATATATATAATTTCTAAATAAAATTGAAGAAAAATGTAACACAAATAAATAAATAAACAAATAACATTTAAATAAATTTAATTTTAGGAATATTATGCCTATAAAATAAATATGAATTAAGAAATTTACACTTCATATATATATATACACATTTATATATTGTAAATCTCTTCATTCCCCCATCCCTTTTCAATTGTGTCTTCTCATTTTTATTACTAATAAGTTACCTCTTATTTCACAATTGATTTCTTCAGTTCTGTGTTAACTCTAACAAGAGTCTAGATCTCAAAGTTATCTCCCTTTGACCGTTCGTTTTCTCGTAACGTCTTAAATTTAAAATTTAATTATGAAAAAAAAAAGATAAAAGAAAACAAATCAATTAAAATAAAAAAAATAATAAAAATTATATTAAAATAGTAAATAAACAAATATTAATAAGATAAATTACGATAGGATTAATTAATATTGATTTTTATTTATTTATTTTTTTCTCCGTATCTACTTTCATTTTCTGCGGTATTTCTTCAACAGCTATTCCCATCAGTCAACCTTTTTTCGACAACTCGGTCATATCTTTGGTCTTTTGATAATGAGAGGTATCTCTCTCGAAAATTCAAGTATACATTATTCCGGAACTTTTATTTGCCTGGAAGTATTCTCTTTTTATTTACTGTTCTGGTATTTAATCTGTTTTACATGAAATATTGAAACAGTGATTTGAGATTTAATTCTTCTTTTCTCTTCTCATTTATTTTTGTTCATCTGTTCCACCTTCTCGAAAATTCAAGTATACATTATTCCGGAACTTTTATTTGCCTGGAAGTATTCTCTTTTTATTTACTGTTCTGGTATTTAATCTGTTTTACATGAAATATTGAAACAGTGATTTGAGATTTAATTCTTCTTTTCTCTTCTCATTTATTTTTGTTCATCTGTTCCACCTTCCGGTACCTATATCACATTGCTTTTGCCTCGGATTACAAACCTACACCTATATTTCCAGCAATGCTTCAAGCAAACTACAATTTCCTTATATATATATATATATATATATATATAATGCGGAAGAGAGATGAAGATGGAAGGTACGCTCGATAAAACATGTTGATTTTTATTTACTTACGCCAGGCTTTTCAGAGATTTTTTTTAATGAGAGGAATTACATAAATTGATAAGTTGGCAGAGGAATAGCCGAAATTCAAAATTTAAAAAAATAAAGAAACAATATAATTGTTAAAAATTGCTCTTTCCTGAATATTTAGCTTAAACATGTCACTATAGGTTTAATTCTCTAAAAGTATAATTTTAGTCTCTCTATCCCTCTAGGTCTCTCTTTCTCTCTCTCTCTCTCTCTCTCTCTCTCTCTCTCTCTCTCTATATATATATATATATATATATATATATATATAATTATCAATATATTTAGCTTGAGGTTAATATCTATTTTTTAATCTCACGAAAGTACAAGACTATTACTTAAATGCACTTCTCATAATAATACATTTTATTTCAATATTATACTTACATACGACGACGTTTGTAGCTTTCAGCACTCCTCAGTGTAGGGAAATTACACTCTTAGACTCTCATAGGGCGCGGACCAGGTTCATAGACATTTTTAACATGTGAGTAGGGGCGTAATCCTCTAGGTCATAGGCGGTTGTCACATGATAACATATGAATTAAGTTATAGTTACGCTAGGAGCGACAAGTGTAAATATCGAGACATTCAAATAGAACTCAACGACAGAGTCGGAGTAACGCACTGGTGCATTCGAGGAATGTCTGCATTTTAATCTGTCTGAAGTGGTGGACTTATTATATATATATATACATATATATATATATATATATATATATATATATATATATATATATATATATGTATATTTATATATGTAATTATCATCCGACGTAATGAGAAATGAAAAGGAAAAACCAAAACGGATGGGTTTTTTTTATATATTCATCAAAGTTTCATCTTTATTTGTAAGACTTCCTCAGGATGATACTTTCAATAAAAATATCATGCAAGTTCGATAAAATATTGGCAACTAACACTTCACACGCATTCGCTATATCATCACGTGATACTAAACAAATAAGTTCTTAAATACAGCAGGCAGTAAATAGAGTGGTCAACAAACTAAATCGAACCCTTACTCATGGCGAAATGAATGTCTCATTTTAATATATCTGAATAGTACTCTACTCTAATTTCTTTATTAGGTTTCATCACAATATTTGACGTTTCAAGTGCTTGCTCTCGTTAATGTAGCAAGTTACAATTTCAGACATTCACAAAATGTTAACCCGGTTTACAGAGCACACCCCGACTCCACACGCGTTCGCTTTATCGCCAAGGTCATCGGCAATTATTATGTGATGCAGGAGATTCTATTTTTATTTGTACTTAAATAAAGCGGGTTATAACTAGCAGACGATTTTAAGTGTTCAACGAACGTTATTGGAATTGTTTATGGCTATAGAAAATGAGACGAAGTCCATTTTTAATACGTATACAACTGTATTGATTATCCTTCGTTAGTACGGGCACAACACATTAAGAGGTTTGTATGTCCATACTTATGGAAAAAGACAGAAGAAAAGGGAAAAAAATGATTGTTTGGGGTAGAAATATTTTATGTTGGCTTTTCAACGTTTCAACGGAAATGTTTCAATCTCTGAGAATATTTACGCATGTGCGTTGTAATAGAGGCGGTTGACATATTCTCTATATAGTCTCTATGTGCACGCTAACGCAGGTTGAGTGTAGTGGAAAAAGTTGCTTGAAAACAAATTTCTTACAAGAGAACTCGTTCACTCTTTTAGAGTTCGTATCATTTTTTTTCGATTTCGAACTGGTTTGTTTGTTTAAGTGAAACATGTCTGTTTGAAAATGTGTTTTAGTGTTTGCTTTTCAGTGAAAAGTGTTTCTTTTTTTGTTGTAAAATATCTAGGCGCATTGAGTTTTTATAGGCCTGTATGTCCATTAGTATGAGCGAAGACGAAAGTAAAGTGAGTCCATAACTATAAAATGGTTGTACACCGGCAACGGTGTGAATAATTTCCCATGAGTAAGGAAAAGAGAATAGTTCGTAATATAGAATGTGTGTGCACACGCGACAGTGTCAGGGCGCGTCCATGTGTATATGTAAGTATGTGTGTGTTATATTAATTCCACGTCCCTTAGGTAGTAGCTATTGTAAGTAGTGTCGAAACCGGACACTGGGTCAAACGCGCGGGAACTGTCTGTAGCGTCCCCACAGAGGAATGGGGGTGGGGCTGGTCCAAGCAATGTGAGTGTAGTTGGCGGTGCTAAAGAAAAATAGGAAGTCCACGCTGTGCAATCTATTTTATGGTCTCCTGTCACGTGGCCTTTTATTGGCTAAGCCGGAAAGGAAGTCATATGTCTGCACCAATCAGCGCAGGGCTTATAAATTGATCAGTTAAAATTCGTACACCGCGTTCTGTCTTAGCTTGTAGCCTGCTGTTACATGGCTAAGTTACAGTCTCTTTTAATATCTCCGAACATATCTCAAATAGTATTTCTTATATATATATATATATATATATATATATATATATATATATATACTAGAACATACACGTCCTGAAATAGAGCGGGTATGCACATATTTCCAAGATGTAATGATACAAAAAGCTCATCTCTACAATCCTCATTCTAATTTTGATGAAAATTCAATCAGATTTTTGTTTAGAAAATGTTTTAAATCAAACGGAAAAGCGATCTTCAGAAGAACTTGAAATACTAATATTCATGTTCAATTCATGCAAATGATTATGGATCCAATTTAATGCAACTCTAATATATTTGAATTTTTAAATGTGAGACTGTACCCATATTGTGTCGCCCTAAAATTTATTTTTGAAATACTGCAACATAAACTTAAATGTTTGAATATCTATTAACTGATGTCTAATTTCTATGACGGGCTTTACATTTTACTAACTTTGTTTGAAACACAAAACAAAATATAGCTCACATTTTGACCAATGCACCTAGCAGTTCTGTTCGAACATTTTTAATGTTTGATTAATCACTTTAGTAGTAAAAGATGTACACAAAAATATATAAATATGCATACATACCTAATATATATATATATACTATATATATATATATATATATATATATATATATATATATAGATATATATATATATATATATATATAGATAGCGAGTGAGAGAGACATAGACAGATTGATATAAATAACATATCAATAACGTAAAATAATTAACGCAGAAAACACAATATTGCTTTTAAAAAATATGATCAACATACTAATGATTATAATAATACAACCATTAATGAGAAACACTATATGAATTAAGTTTAAATAAGTTAATTAAACAGTTTTCAATTGACATCTAACAATTGCTGTCCAATTCTAAAAGTTTTAGCGCTGTTCGATAATTAATATATATATATACATGTATATATAGGCATGCAGAAGCATAGAGAAAAAGACAGAGAGCGTGTAATTAGAAAATGAGATGGATTTAGATATTGTATATTTGCATTAGACATCCCAGAGTGTGTGTAATGGGTTCAAGGTGTACATGCAATTAACTTAATGGATATTAATATTCATAAAATACGGGTCTTT
>OY744536.1:62903217-62938217 GCA_963556195.1 Sepiola atlantica
CATGTTCTACTCATTTTAATAGTATGCTTTGTAATTTTATGGACACATTTAACGGACACATTTAATACGAACATATATTAACAGTTATATTCGACGGACGACTCTTATTTTAGGTTTGTCCGAGGTTACGCTTGAAATATCATGTATGTTGGCCTCTCATGTTTTATTTTCAAATCGCCTACTTCTCCTCTTTTCGATAGATTTAATCAACGCATCTCATTTTAGTGTAATCCGAGACTACATGTCGATCGGTCTGTAAGACACGCTAAAGTTTGAAACAACTTTTAACTAACCTCATTTACTATGCGCTTAGCCTCAGGAACTCCGTCGTCCTGCGACGCCTATGAGGGGTCAACGTAAGCCACCGTGTTCGGCCTGAATCCAGCTCCACAGCGTCCCTTCAGCTTCTTCCTGTTGCTTTCAAATTTATCTCGTTTTTTTTTGCTCCCAGATCATTTTTGGTTTTCTTCTTTTTCCATCGTGTGTCCACTAAAGCACATCTCGCTGGACCAATCATACGGCATGTCCGAGCCAGCGTAGACGTCGTTTGCAGATTATCGACGATGGTACCTGTTGGTAGTGCGGTCTCTGCCTTCTGGGTTGGTATGCACACTAATTCTAAATTAGTATGTTTAATGGATGCCGTCATTTGAATTTTGTGATATCATCTATGGTGCAGCATGATTTCCCCTTATGTGTTAATGGCATTCCACAACTATGACGTCATCAACTGTGCACAGGTCAAGCAAACCAGCAAGCAAGGTCATCAGTGTGAGTGTACATTTATATAAAAGAGAAGGGGGAAGCAATGATATTTCCCAGTTTCGAAAAAAATAACGTTGTTCTATTGTTTCTAAAGATTATGTTTACTGAATGAAAAGTAACAATGAAAGAGCAGATAAATGGCAAGTCTTTCTGGAAGTTTGAAACGCAATATAAGTAAGTAATGTTAAAAACGATAAGCAAAGTAATCTAACACGCGTGGAAAGCAATGAAAAGTGAGAATTCGAGACAATGAAATAACTAGATACATGATATGAGGAAATGGATAATAAGAATCGAAGATAGTAAAAGTTGCAGAATAAACGTCAACAAAAATAGGCTTGTAAGAAATAATTGAAATGAAGAGAAAATTGGTGAGTTGGTTGTTACGTTCCACGGCATACCAACCATTTTTAAGTAAGTTGATGCGGAAACCATAAATATGATTACTGGGATGCTATCTTCTCCCTACAACCCCTGACTTACAGAAGATGCGTCTGTAGTCTCTCTTAAACATATCCTTATTTCCAGGGAAGGTGTATGAGTTAGCCGTACGTGTTGGTTTCTCCTTGTAAAGCATTCACATCAAGCATATATCTGCCTGACACAATGTTTGTTTTCCCTGCGTGTGCCTTGTGCTGCGGGGTTATTCGTATGGACAGATATGTTGCAAACACTACCTGACAGACCCTGCAGATAACAACGTAGTATTATTCTAATCAAAATGTTGTCATGATTTGGTTATAGACTTATTTGTTTTGGAGTCAGATGTTTTACACACATTGTTTATAAACGATACTTTCTATTGAACCTATAGTAAGGCCCATAGGAACAACTACAGAAGCAGATCATAGTGGTGACTAAGTCGGTGAGTTCATACTTTCAAATTTCTAAATTATGTTCTCATTAGTAGATGCCTCCTTAAAACCGTTTTAACTGCTAACATAACTGAATGTTTGGGAATATTTAGTTATTGATTTATCATACCTATTGTTTAAATGTATCACATATCAGAGTTATATAAATTTAAACGAAGACTTACACACCTTTTACCTCTATTTGCATAAAAATAAATGAAATAATATAGCCCCTATTTATAGGTTTTACGCCTATCATTGAATTGAATCACTTCAGGAGTGAATCCTGTACAGGAAAATATATTAAAATCGGCACATGTCTAATTTGATATATATATATATATATATATATATATATATATATATATATATATATATATATATATATGTATATATATATATGTATGTATATATATATATATATATGTATATATATATATATATATATATATATATATATATATATATATATATATATATATATATATATACAAGCAGGGTAATACTGCTTTAACCGAGTTACAATGTGGGATGTCATCATATGCAACATCATATTTACGTATGTTGTCAGCTAAATAACCTATCTACCGAGCTATTAAGGCATATGTTAATGCTCTAAAATTAACACATATATACATATGCATTAATTCGATTATGTACCATGTTAGAAAAGTGTAATTTTATACCTTAATTGAGAGCTAGCGATGTAGCACTACTTCCATTCTGATTGCATGGAAATTGTACATGTGAATACACTTATATTTAGAGAGCATTCCTAGTATGTCTTCCTTTTTTAAGGGCATACATGCACAACAACAGAGACATGTTCTCAGTAATTATGTGTACACAACTATAGATTGGTTTACATATATAGAGAGCGATAAGAGAGAGAGATGGACAGAAAGAGAGAGGCAGGCATACAGAGAGAGAGAGAATAAGAGATAGAATGAAAGAGAGAGAGAGAGAATTGTTGTACTATTAACTACAGGGTGCCCCCAGAAATATATGCACCCTTTTCATAGCTATATCTCGTTCAATTTACTGACTGTAACATGCAAACAAATTGATAGAAGAGTAAGAATACACATTTCCAAATAATGACAGTAAAATAAACAAAACACATTTAAATTCATCTTAAATATCAATTTATTAATTTAATACTAATTTAAAGGATACTTGATGTAATTTTAGAGTGTCCATAAATTAACCTCACCCCAAAACCGGGAATAGGTTCGGGTTAATTTATTAACATGCTAGACGATATGATGCGAGGCGTTTTAAGATCCAATGTATCATGACATAATTTAGCAGAACAGAATTACGGTTGGGATCGATCTTTTGAACATACTGAACTCACCCCAAATGACCTTCACGTATGTAAACACTGCCAGTATTTTAAAACGTGTATTCTGACTCTTTTAGGTATCTTGTTGGAAAGTCAAAATAAGTAATTTGGCGACTTATAACAAATCAGAATGTGCTTACATGTTTGGGGAAAACCTATATACTATAATTTTGTGCTTACATTTTATAATATGAAAAACTAATATTCTTTGATTTCATATGATTTTATTTTTAAAACAGACTGGTGTAGACTCGAAACCGCACAACTGATGTTTTCAGTTTGATTCCTTTCTATTTGAACATTTCAGACATTTCTGAGATCGATTTTAAAATAAGCACCATCACGAGCAATCTGATATACGTATTGGAAGTTGTACGAATAGTGTTGTATTTATGGCTAATTTAGAGGTAGAGGCATGAATAGTTACCTGACATAGAAGTGAACGTTCAGGTTCAGAGCCACTTGAATCTGTTTCCACGAGAAATTGTATACACATGATAGGATGTATTTTAAGTTATAAAAGATTGTTTTGCCTCCATAAGTCATTAATCCCTTTAGGGAGTTCGGGACATATCCAGTCCACAAAGATTTAATACATAGTATAACAATCTCATAAAAATACGATAGTTTTAAAGTGTTAAGGGGCTATGCCGTTTTACACTTAGAGATTCTGGAGCATCTTACGTAAGAATATACTTTTGCATTTTATATATATTGTCTAACCTTTCGTTCTATGAGAAACGCAGAAAGACTACACACACATGGAGTTGCATATATATATATATATATATATATATATATATATATATATATATTATAGGTCAGTATTTTTTAAAGATTAATCCCCCTGAATCATAATAAAAATAGTTTATACTGAATCGGAAATGCTACAATATAAACAATATGGTATT
This sequence comes from Sepiola atlantica, assembly GCA_963556195.1. Classification (NCBI taxonomy): domain Eukaryota; kingdom Metazoa; phylum Mollusca; class Cephalopoda; order Sepiida; family Sepiolidae; genus Sepiola; species Sepiola atlantica. The sequence continues at coordinate 62,907,093 of OY744536.1, forward strand.
TGCACGTTGTAAATACTCGACATGTATGGACTTTATAAACGATCGTAAACTAGTCATTTTGCAGACGACTTTTCTCGTGAAACATTCTCAGACATTTGAAGTCGTCCTGCATATTTTTTATTTTAACTGGAGCATCTTCGTACTAAGGTATGTCGATACAAGAAACAGATCTTGAATACCACCGTTTGTGACTGAACTGAGAACACGATGAATGCAAACTGAGAAAGACAGCGAACTTTTCTTTCAAATCGGTCGCTAATGATTCGGAGTGATGTTATGGTTAAAGTTTGCTTTTACGTATAGTAATACACATAATATATTTCTATTCATATATCTTATCTATAGTAAATCTCATCTATTAAAATAGATATTGCTGTTGGAAGATATTGAAACCGTACCTATAAAAAGTAAATTCGTGTGAATCAACAGGATACAACTTTGTTTCCCGTCTTGATTCTGGTGTTAGTATGCTTGTGGGATGCACCACGTAAATTGGTGCCAACATCCTTAAGTGAAAGTAATATTATGGCACCGACTGGGTTCAAATTTGGCAAACGCAGGTGGTCAGTCCATGTCGTTATCTACTTGACCACCATCGCCCCCCCCCACCACCACCACTCTACATATAATACATATCTAGTGACGGACTAAACAACTAACATATTCAAAACTGCAATAGTTTATTTGTTTCAATCTGCAACTTTTTATTTTCCTACTGCAAGATTCGATCGAAAAATGGCTCTAATTTATATGTTTACCATCAGTTGAAGGAAGAGAGATCCAATATGTCTTCATTTATAATAACAAATTATTTATGGATGTGTTTTACAATTTTTCTGTCTGTGTGGGTTTCCAAACTATTAGTTATTTCTTAAATGCACACAAAATTAGTATTCATCTTTGATTATACAACTAAAAGATAAAATAATGACAAAAGTTGAAGGAAATCAGCGAACCACAATTAAAACTTAACAACATCATAGAAAACGCAGGATAGTTTGTAATAGGTCGTGCAACTATAGATATTAATAAAAATCAGACATCGTTCATTACAAATTAAGTGTGTGTGAATCCATTTAATGAAACACAACCATAGCAACAACATTGTCTTAAAGTGATATGAGTAAATTTTGATATAAGAGAAACTTAAGTAACGTACACGTGTATAACTTGACTTGATCGACTGACTTGTAGGGGGTTTATGGTCAGATCGAATTAGAGGTGAACGAGGAAACACTTTAATAATGTGGTTGCAGTAAATATAACAATATATATATATATATATATATATATATATATATATATATATATATATATATATATATATATATATGAACTCGAGAAGTATGCCTTGCAGTTTATTAGCCGTAGTTTTATTTAAAACTTTTCCAATAGTTAATTGATTTATATTAGTATTAATAATTGTTTGAAAATCAAAAGTCAATACAGAATTGTGAAACTCATGAATCACTAAGTTGAGCTGTGTAAATTGCATAGTATTTTAAATTAGTACATTAATTTATTTAGTACAACAATAACATTATTTAGTACTTACTATCAAATGAAATTGGTAATCGAAATATCTCACATTTTTCTACTTGACTGCAATTTAATATTTGATAAATGTTATAAATGTTGAAAGATTAAGTCGATATTACTGAATGTGTATTCCTGTTAATCATTCGTTCGTGAAATAAACTGCAGCTAGAAATTATTAAAAAGTATTTTTTAATCGTTTTAGAATATTGTTTATAAGAAAGAAGTTATATTGTTGATTTTAAAGAAATGGTAATATTTGTGTATCGGCTTGTTTTTTTTTAGGAAATATCATATACATTTTGCACAGTAGATCAGTTCTTTTTATTCTCTTCTTCCTACTCTCTTTCCTTATTCCACCTTGTTAAAGCATTCACTTTCCGTCTACTTTAGCCACTTCATCACGTGCATGTCACAGTGCAACAAACAAACATATCACTCAGGAACAAATGCAAACGTTGACCACCGTAAGATATTCTTAAATCATGCACTATAAGTAATTACTACTTATAACGAAAATAAAACTGTAGCTACAATGTCGAGGGTGTGCAACAAAGTAGCAGGTTCTAATCAACGCATTTATATTTGCTTCTATCAAAAGTATTGCACTATATTTTCAAAAGTAACACGTTAGCAAAATAACATACCTGAAACTAGGTGTTTGTTCGATAATAGCGATTCGGCTTTTCCATAATCAGTTTATTACATGTTATTTTAGTGTAAAAACGTATATTATGTATCTTTTTTTAAACATTAATAAAGCTATAATACCGATGCCACAACAGTTCCAGTGTGATAAGCATAATTAAGCAACGTTGAGCCGGTAATTAATGTGATTGGTTTGAGAATGTGGCATGATGTAAGTAAAACTTAGTCCCAGTAATAATGCTGGCCGAAGACCGTCTACAAATTTGAAAGTATAACGAACATGGCAAACAGTCCTAGGGTGTCCGTAGTGATGTGAAATAACAAGACACTAGCTGGCGATAAGTGATCCGTTCTAAATGTTACATTCTTTCAAATATATTGTTATGAACTTAATGTTAAAATACACAATATTCACGTACGATATATTCTCTAAATGCAAGTAATTAGATATGTTCCCATATTTAGTATATATATAAAGTAAAACATGATTATGTTCGGTCCATGGTATGCACTTTTATGATTGTAATCTATTTTATTATTTTTTAAAAACATAGTTTACTCCAAACTAGGCAAATCGAAACTGTGGAATTTAAGTGCAAGTGTTAGGAGTCATTCAAAGTTGAGAGATGTGTAGCGAGATGTTTTCTTTTTACATTAGTTTTCAATTTCTGTATGTCGGTACAGTAGGATAATAAAGAGAAGGGATTGAGTTCCAGATTCCGGCAGCACAAAGGAAGTATATATATTGGTATAAAAGAATATTCGGCATATGTAGACCTCCACAGTGAATATATGATATTTAGCTGATTGTAGGGTTGGTCTGGTGAATTTACGTCGATTGGGCACTAGCACAGAAAGTTAATCGGTACACAATCCATTGAAGCGATGAAGCAGGGGCTTTTTTTTACCTTATTTATAAGGAAGAGACTCGTGGAGGATGCCCCAGTCCAGATGTGGCAACAATATGTCATGCATGGCCGGATGGTGGTTTTGTAGAAATATAGATAATGTCAGGTGTGAAAAGTTTACTAGCACGGTAGAGAGAGCCCACATTCTTTGCAGCAGCCTTGGTAATGTATTTAATGTGTTTGCTTCATTCCATGTAAACTGTGAATTTTCAGCTGAGGAGTTTAAATGTTGAACAGTTATGTAAGGTGTTATTTGCCATGCCAATCGGTGTTTGAAGACGTTTCTTGTAGTTATTGAAGGAAAGGAGCTTTGTATTTGCAGTATTAAATGTTACCATCGATCTATGGCCCCATTCAACTACAGCTTGGATTTCATCTACTAAGGATTCAGCCTTTACCTCATATATGTGCGCGTCCCTTTTGCCTAAAACGAGAGTAGAGCGTCGTATCGTAAGGGAATATATTTATCTCGTACTAAATGTCATCAGGGAGGTTGTTTATAACAATATAGGTCTTGTAAAGGTTTGAAAATGTACCCCTGGGGTACACTAGCATTTATGTTGTATTTCTTAGATAGACGGCTATCGATGAATTCCTGGACCTATCTTTTGTTTAAGAAGAATCTAATTATATTAAATATTTGTCCAGTAATACCATATGAGTAAATTCTTAAGTGAACCCTTTCGTACCATGCCTTATCAAATGCATTGGATATATCAAACGCCACCGCCCTTGTTTCACCTGGCTTGTCCAGTGTATGCTATATGCGCCAATAGATAAGCGTTAGGATATCCGACGTAGATCGTGCTTGTCTAATTCTGTATTTATGGTCAGAAAGATGTTTAGCATAAACAAGGTGCCGGCCTATCGCTAGATTTATTAAGGATTCAATTTTTTTAGCAAATATCGGAATTAGAGTGATTCCGAAAATACACGACTAGTCTCTGCATATGTTTGTCAGAGTCTTGACGGTAGAGTGGGAGGTAGTCAATCATGTCAAAGTGGGTAGAGATTGAAGAGTTAATATTTATCCCACTTAGTGGTAGGAATGTTAGTATAATTATTACTTTCGAGTAAATTTGAAATAGAAAGTACGTATGTGGAACGGTGGGTTTGTTTAGGCAGCACGATTTAAACAGAAACGAATTCAGTTATAAGTATTGTCTTTCAATAACGTGAATGGTATACTAACAGCCTCTCTACTGTACAAACAGTACTTCACTGATTGAGGTCGTCTCTTCTAGATACAAGTTCGCGCATGTTTATAATTGTAAAGTAGATATGTCAGCTGTTACAAAGACAATCGATTAAAAAGTAACCTTACATTCGTAATGTAATAGTTGTGAAGGTGTAATAAAACGTAAAATTCATTGCCATTTCTGTTAATATTAGTGCAACCTATTGCAATACACAACTAAACGTCTTATTCGGTGATAATCGTGTAAGTTGCATGTCAGATACACAATTTATCCGAAGTGTTCAGACAATGAAAATAAATAAGAGATACAGTATATATAGAGAAGGTTAATTATGACATCAGAATGAGAAAGGGGAGAAAGTGATAAGAGAGACGAGATCTATTATGTCATTACAATATAAAGCTGCGTTTCAAGACGGCTATTTCTACATTACGCGTAACAAAGTCACCCGGACAGATAATGTATTTTTTATCCAGGATAAATGTACAAATGGTTATTATAAATAACAACTTATAAATTATTTTAGTTTAGTATCCTTAAAGCATTTCTTATATACAGTATTACATATCTATGAAAACGTTTAAGAAATTCCAAAATGCTTTCATAGATATTTCCAAATTTTTAAATGTTTTCATAAATATTAGGAAATACCTATAGGTCTGTTAAAAAACAAAAACTACACAAGCTACACTTAAAAAAACTCACATGTCTTGAGACAGTGTCATCACCGACTTTGTTATAGTAAGTTACATAAATAATAATCCCCTTAGGTTCAGCATAGATACATTAGTGCACGCAAGATTAACATATAACTTAAAAATATATTATTGGTATTAGTTTGGCAAACAGCACTGAAAAACACCAAGTCGCACTGTTTCCACCCTTATTTACAGCTGAACCAGTGCGGTACAGAGAGGGGGGGGAGAGAATGAGAAATTAAGTGATGGGTATTCGTCACACAGGCAGTCAGAGCATAACATTGCGGAATTTTAAAAAGAAAGTTGTTATAGGGAATTTAAAAACCTATTGTGTTCTCCACACACCCTGACAACACGTGATCACCGTGATTGTCTGATATAAAGGATGCATTATATGTCAACTATGACATTCGGTAAGCTGGGTGTGCATAACCTTTAAGTGTATAAATTGGTGACTGCACACTTGTTTAATTTGCAAGAAGACAATACTATATTCTGCTGCTCTTATCATTGAAGTTTATCAATATCGTTGCAATAATCATAGGCATGTTTAAAAGTGTCGGTAATATATCTATACATCTGTAACTAAGTAAGCAGCCGCGTAATAAAAATGTACATTTATATTTCCAAATAAAAGTGTGTGGTTGTGAATTGGAGCAGGCATACTTTACTCGATGTAATTACAATTATTTCACAACCAAATTGGATTGATACAGAATATTGTAAATAATGTATAATTGTTTGCCAGATTGTAAAAATAGTTGCTGCTAAAAGTGTAGAATTAATTCACAGAACAGCAATGTGCAGACTCCTTTACGCCTAGAGACATCATTTCGATGTTGGTGAACATCTATTACAGGATTTGCATTATAAATAATGCCTAGACAAAGACTTTTGTGTCAAGCTATTTAAAAAAAATTAAAATTCAAGAAATTGTGGTTTATTGGTATCTAATGTCTAGTGTATAACATTTAATGCAAATCTAAAATATGTGAATGTTCAAGTTTTAGGTTGCGCTTCTACAATGGCTTTTTACATTATTTAAAAACCAGTCAATAAAACTTAAATTTGTAATTTTTATTAATTAATGACTAGTATTAATTTCACAAATCAGTATCTCAAATTTCACAAAAGGCTTACCCTCTTTGCAGGAAATATATAGCGCGCAGTTCTTACCCTTACGCTTAGCGGTTGTGTTGAAAAATCCACAATGAATAGTTAATTATTGTAGCGGTGAGCTCTTTAATACAAATGTATATAATCATATGAAAACCCCTAATTTTATTTAAATAGATATTATGTATAACTGTAAACATTTTGAAAATGATATACTGTGTTCATTATTTTTTTAAAATCCTAAAATGTTTTTTAGAAATTAGAAATACCGAACGGTTGTCATAAAAAGAAACCACGTTTAAACGATTGTCACAAATATTGAATAATATATATTACAAATACTAACATAACGGTGGTATTGTGAGTAATATGTGTAAATTAACCGGACATTCATTATATTAACACACTGTTCAATGGCCTGATGTAAGTGTTAGTGTTAGGTCAACCTAACAAATCCAAATCGAGTTATTTACCTTGATGCGAAATAAGAGTTTTGAAAAAGTCGTCTGCGGACAGTGAAATATAAACAAAACGGTCTCACAAGCAAACAAGCATCAGGCGGTGATTTACTACGGTAGTTTCTTGCCTTCACTCCACCAAATATAATCACTACTCCGCAAACTGTTGACAAAAGACACAAAATTGTCCCGGGCCGTTTAATGTCTAAAATCATTTGACAAAATTAAACCACTCATTAACCCTGATCTACTGCTCACACATTTCGATGTAAATAAGAAAATAGTCGTGGTAGCGGATTCATCATATACCCACAGATGGAACTGAGAAAGCTATCATGCATGCAACCAGATCCCTGACACCGGCTGAACGCAATTACAATCAAATGGAAATGAAGCACTGGCACTGATTTTTGCTGTGAAGAAAATCCATAAGATGGTGTTCGGGCATAACTTTACACTACTGACAGACCACAAGCCACTACTATCAATATTTGACTCAAAAAAGATATTCCAGTATACTCAGCCAGCCGATCACAACGGTGGGCAATCATTTTACTGGGATACGATTTCGATATGAAGTACCGCCGTACAACAGAATTCGGCCAAGCTGATGCCTTGTCAAAACTCATAATGCACAATTAGTTCAAGACGACGACACTGTCATCGCTTCCATCAGAATCGAGGACGATTTTCAACCCACGCTCACAGATTGTATGGCGACAATTCACGTGACAAGGATTTATATAAAGCGAGAAACACCACAAAACCCAATGATACAAAAAGTGTGCAGATTTCTACAACATTAGTGGCGTCCTAACCTACGGGAGACCTCCAACAGTTCAAATGCCGCAGTACCTCCCTTTTGTCCTTGATAGTTGTTTGATGTTTGCAGATCGTGTTGCTGTTCCCGGTTAGCTCAGACAGGCAGTCCTTAAACAGCTACATTCGGGGCATCCAGGCATTTATCGTATGACATCACTAGCCCGCAGTGTGATGTATTGGTTTAACATTGACACAGACATTGAGCGTACTGTCAAACGTTGTATCCAGCGTATGGAAGCGCAGAAGAATCCACCTAAAAATGGTGTATTCTCGCTGGACATACCCAGAACGACCATGGTCCACAATACACGAAGAATATTCTGGCCCTAACAATGGCCTTTGTTTCTGGTTGTTGTGGGTGCCTATTCCAAATGTCCAGACGTTTTTTCAATGCAACAGACTGACACTCAGTCTACAGTAACAGTACTGAAGCGGCTATTTAGAAAACACGGCTTGCCCGAGACTTTTGTCTCAAACAACGGATCACAATTCACGTTTGAGTCATTCAAACACTTCTGTAAATCGTGTTGAATAACACACGTCCGGTCGCCACCATATCATCCCCAATCCAATGGACAGCCGAAAGGTTTGTAGACACATTCAAACGAGCACTATACAAAGCAAGGGGAAACAACGAAGGTAGTACTCAATTCTTTTCTCCTCCTTTCATATCGAATAACATCAAATGGTACTGTGAAAAATGGTCTGTCACCAGCAGAGGCACTAATGGAACGAAAACTTTGTACCACAGTGGACGCTTTACGGCCCCAGAGACAAAGACAAAAACCAAGTGCCAACAAAACAAAAACATTTTCAGTTGCCACACCAGTGTTTGCTCAGAATTACAGACATGCCAAGCCTAAGTGGGTACCAAGCATCATCCGAAAAATAAATGGACAATTCTGGTATGAAGTCTCAAGTCGAAAGTCAATTCTGGGCACGGCTCAAACACCAGTTACGTCATAGATACACGGGAGACAACTCCCAATCAGACAAATACAAATCGAAATTATGAAAGACATTATAGTTGTTGGCCAAAGCGTAGTCCCACTCGATTAAAGCACCTCCAAGTTAACCCTTAATTCGCTCGATACACTGTACGAATAAAACGGGGATATGTTAGATGAACTAAACAAACTAAACCGAGTTATTTCTCTTGAAGCAAAATAAGAGTTATCGCTCTTGGCATTTTCAAGAAGTCGTCTGCAGACAGTGAAATGTAAACAGAACGGTCTCACAAGCAAACAATATCATGCGTTCAGCGGTTTATAACATTCTAATTTAATCAGTGTGTTTGTTTAATAAATCTATTAAAGGGTTTACTTTGTGCTTCCTTCATTTTTCTGAGTTCCAATTGAACCAAAACGTATAAACATCAAGACGTAACAGTTAGTATAACTTTTTTTGCTAGAACTTACTACCACTATCACATTTGTTAACCCCTTTCATACTTTTTGTAAATTGTTCAACTGTGGCTTATTACTAATGAGCGACTCAACGTACACCCAGCAAATGTTTACTTTACTTTTTTGTTCGCTGTTTTAAAAAGTTGCAGTTCTTTTAAGAAATTACTTTTTTAAAATATGATTTGGGCAGTTTTATTTTGTAACGAAATTATTTATTGAAAGTAAATAGCTATATAATCATAATATCTTTTCAAGACTATTGTATTTAATTTCTACTCATAAAAGAATATAATGCAAATAGCTTCCGAAACATTCGATTTTAATACATCTAAGTGTCCTTATATCATTACAGCAATAGAAAACTACAGCTGATTCTCCAGAAATGAACCAACCCCGATGGTATTGGCCCGAATATAATATATGTAGTCTTATTTTTTAATTTCTAAATTAAAGTAAAACATCTTCACAGTTCGGTTTGGGTGCCAGGTATGACCACTGACTATGTTATATAATTGTAAAAAGTCAAATACAACAATTATACCATAATCCCTTGAAAATTGCCCTATGGGGTGTTCTGTTAGATCTTGGTAGAGGGGTTAAAAAGTGCATCTATAGACAGAGAGAGAAAGACATAGAGCGAGACAAACATACAGGGAGACAGCTAGACAAAGAGATAGAGAGGCATATACACCAGCGCTATAGATTTACAAATATATGGGCAGGAAGAGCGCATACATTTTTTAGAAGTGTTACGTAGAAAACTAAATAGTATTAATGTATGCATATGTGTAGCCAAAATAAAACATTCATGCAGACTGTGATAAAAATAAAACAAAATAAATCAAGAGAGATAGAGAAACAGACGGTGTAATTAGAAAAAAGAGAAAGAAAAAAACTGCTTTAGTAAACTCGTGGAATGGTGTATTTCAAAATGACGTAGTAACGTAATACGAGGTGATTTGAAATTCAAATCATGTGAAGCAGAGAAAGAGCAAGGCCATTTAATATTCTCCCCCGTTTCCCTCTCTGCAAAACAGACACTTTCTACGGGTAAATGTTCTCACTATTTGCTTTCAACACTTAATCGCATTACTCTCTCTCTCTCTCTCTCTCTCTCTCTCTCTCTATCTCTCTCTCTCTCTCTCTCTCTCTCTCTATATATATATATATATATATATATATATATATATATATATATATATATATAACTGCTAATGTGTAAGGAGGTCGCAAAGAAACGTAAATTTACTGGTAATGTGTGTGTTTGTTGGATACTGCTTACGGTCGCCGGTGTATAACATGTATTATGTTATACACTCGTGCATCTTCTGTTGTAACTCAGTGTATATTCACTACGAAACTCAGTGTTTTGATTGAAGCAATGGTGATGCAATGTTGATTTTACAAGGTTTACTTCAAACAGTACAAATACAAAAACTAAAGTGCGGATGTACGAGAAAACTATAGAGAAGGAATGCATTGGAGGGAGATATAATATTAACATATACACAAAGACCGTCGTTTATCAATATTGTACCTCACTATCCATCCGCCGAAGCTAGCCAGGAGGGTGACGTTTCTCTGTCCGTTGAGGTCGGTGTTGGTAGGCAAAAGGACATAACCGCTTTCCGGTGAATATCACGTGATGTCTCGACTTCCGCCCTTAGGCTCACTATTTTTAGTGCGCCCTACCTCCTTTCGCCATCAAATAAACTGAACTAGGAAAAGAACATAGAAAAAAATGATGCTCATTATTATTCTGTGTAGGTTTAAAGACCGGTGATACATAAGCATTACTAGACTTAGAGTGTTTTGCGACTTTTTGAACGAGTCTCTTTTGTCCAAAATATATAAACGCAAATGGAACTTGTATTTGTGTACAGCGTTATATAGCATTTTATAAAAGTTAACGATATCGTCAAAAAGACGTCTGAAACATTATCCTAAGAAATATAAAGCGTGCTAAGTCTAATAATTCCTGAAAAATCTTTCAGTATAAATACAAGGAGATTAAATAATGTTTGCAAATATGTTACATGAATATAAGTTGTAAAAATGTATTTAGATAGCGTGTTATTTAGTATTAAACAAGTATAACATATTTTCACATGTAACTTAGTAGACTTTAAAGTTGATGTCCTCTAAAATACATCTTAGAGTATGGAATAATCTTTCTGAAGACGTTCTCTAGTGCACTACTAGTATATTCTTCATTAAGTCCAATTATTATTACTGGGGTAGGAACGTTGTAAATGTTGTAGTCTAAGAGCTATACGTTCGGACCTCAGTCTTCTAGAAGGGCAATCCACTGTGGACAGGTTTTGAAACAAGCGGTGCAAACAGGTATCTGTCAAGTGCCCAGAGAAGTCAGCATAATGATTCCTCGTCTTCTTCTCGTCTCTGTCTCTCTAGATAGCATGCAAATACATGAAACCTCAAGTCAATTGAGTTAAAGTGGCAACGTGACATATGCGCCATTCTTCTTAGTGTGTGGGTCAAACCTGGTACACCTTATTATGCAACTCGATGAAAATTTACAATCCCGCATGTAAACAAATAGCTGAACACACCGATGAGGACTTCATGCAGACCAGCCAACCCGTAAGTACTAATCTTCTGAGTTATCTGCAGAGAACTGACTTCCTTTAACAAATAATGCCATCAACTGACTATATATTTTAAGATGGTTTCTTCGGAAATTACTAGACTATATTACTCATTCATAGCTGCTCATGATATAAGTATGAGGGCGAAAAATCAGGAGATCATCTTAACCAGAGATACTTAAGGATGATACGATTACTAATATAAGTTTCTTTGAAATGTCAATGAAGCATATGGAAGTAAGGAATTATCTTAACAGTGTACATAGAAAGTTCTGTTTTGATGGTTTCACAATCTCATTAATTTAGAGGTCAGATTAAGTGTGTCAAATAGCATGCCACTGAGGATTTTCTGCGGGGCATATATTACTTGTGTATTGTTCACAGAGCCAGAAAATTGTAGCGGGCGTCAGCAGTGAGAAAAATAGTCAAAGATGTCGTCATCATGTTTGTCCACAATATTTCTGAGCTACTAACAATATTATGTTAGTTTGCAGTTGTCCGGTTCTTGTAATTCGTTTTTACCATTACCTTATAAAGTTTCTGATGTTACAATATTTTTAAAAAATGTATGTGTACTTTTATAGGACATATCAAGTTGTTGGGAGAATATTTTAATATATTTTGGGGACTATTTTCTATTCGACTAATCGTATCGCGATGCGCATCATGAACACTTCGAAATGTGTGCTAAATGTTCCTTTAACATTGTGAGTACATTACAAATGTGTGTTTTTCTTGATTATACAACACTTCAATTGTCACCAGTATTCTTAATAATGAAAAAAATAAAAAAATAAAACGTAATTTATTTATATTAATGCTGATTATAGTAAAAATCAATCAGCAATATTACAAAAACCAAGGTAATAATAAAAAGTGTCGCACATCGATATATGTATACAATTAGTAAATGCACACAGATATTAGTTAAATTGTAATTTTTAAGCAAATCAAACTTCCGATTGCGATGATTGATCTATTGACAATCGGAATATTTATTAATTCATATAAAATAAATTGAACAATAAAAACTCTTATTGAAGTTGAACACTTAAAAAAGCGTGACAAATTGTTGTTTTATTTGATATGTTGGATGCAATCGAAGTTGTCACATCCATCCAGACAATTCGAATCTGTCTCAGAAAATTTCAGATGCACAAGTTGACATCAATGATTGGTTGTTTGTCACAAGAAAGTGTCTCCTGTCAGATTATATTTGCTTTGCGCTTTTGTATCGCAGATCGGCAATTCAGTAAATCACGAAGCGATATATATGAACAGTATGTCGTTGGTGCAACAACGAAACAGAAATAGAAACATTAAATACAGAGAATAAAAAGTAGACAATGGCTCACTTGTATGTCCTTAAAATGATAATGAAGTGAAAATAGTTCATCTCGGTGCCTTTTACTGACCCCCTTTATATATATATATATATATATATATATATACACATATATATATATATATATATACGCATATAAGTGTATATGCACAGACACATATATATATACATATATATATATATATATATATATATATATATATATTTACATATGTATATATATATACATATATAACTATATATAACTATATATAACTATATATATATATACTTATATATATATATATTTATATATAATAACTGTTTTGTGTATTATCTTTGTACGTATACGTTTCATCTTTTATAATCGAGACTATGTAGGTATGTACACATGTATTTTTGTAACGTATCCTCTTCCGAAAGTAGTGACCAAACAGTCACACAATATATCATTCGAACCGGCCAGCCTTCGGACGTATGATATCTGAGAATTAGGAAACAAAATGCCTTTTGGTGGTCAATGGAGCTATTTTCTCCAAAGGGTGTAGCTTGTTTCCCTCAATTTTCCAAATTCACTCCACCTACACCCCTTTTTAAATCCCTTTCATCTTTACCTCTCACTTCCACCCTTTCTACCTTCTTTTCTGATTTCCCTCCCTCCTTACAACCGAACATTTTCTTCACAAAAGTGTGTAGTAAAGAAAGGATTGTTTAATTAGAAGCCGTACATTTTCTTAACAAAAGTGTGAAGTTAAGCCAGGGTTGCACAATCAGTAGCCGCACACTTCTAAAAGATTATTAATGTATTAATTTAACAAGAAATCAATTATGCTATTTAGTAATTCTTGAACCGGAAATTACAACAGAGGGAGGCTGAAGAGGGGGACTACAAATTGATAGACGCTATTTGTATACATATAAAATAACTTCTCAATCAGTAAGTTAAAGGAAAAAATAATTATGCTATGCCATTCTTTGCACTAATATGTGTATTTATATGAAATAACGTCTCAATCAGTAAAGTTAAAAGAATAAATAATTATGTTCCGCCATTGTTTTCACTAATATTTATATCCATCTAAAATAAGGTCTCAATCAGTGAAGTGAAAAGAAATAAATAATTATGGTCCGCCATTGTTTTCCCTAATATTTGTATCCATATAAAATAACGTCTCAATCAGCGAAGTTAAAGCAGGACATAATTATGCTCCGCCATTGTTTTCACTAAAGTGTTCAAAGGAAATACCGGTGCTTCTTTATAGGGTACATAGGAAACGCCCATTCTTCTGCAGTATAAGGTACACAGGAAATATTGGTACTTCTGCAGTATAGGGCACATAAGAAATATCGGTGTTTCCGCGTTGTAAGATACATATAAAATATCAGTGCTTGTGCAGTGTGGGGTACATAGGAAATACCGGTTCTTCTGCAGTATAAGGTTCATAGGAAATACTGGTGCGTTTGCAATATGACGTACATAATAAATACCGGTGATTCTGCAGTATAGGGTAAAACATGAAATATTTCTTACTTTTTTTCTCGGTTGAGGGGGGTCTGTGAAAACAATTTCTTTTTTAACTCCAAATATTTCTTTAGGTGGGGGAGATTTAAAAAATGGGGAGGTGAGGAAACAATTTTTTATTTACTAGAGTGAACAATCTTTTTAGTCTAAGCTAAAATTGTTTTTGGTGGTGGTAATTTTTTTTACTAAAAAATATTTCTTTGGGTGGGGGAGAGTAAAACTCTTTTTTTGAGGGAGAGAAGATAATTTTTTCAACTAAAAATATTTCTTTCTGTGTAGGATGGTAAAAGAAAAAAATGTAGGGTGTAATGTTTTTTTTACAAAAACTAAATATTTTAAGATGGTTTAGCGTGGCCGAAATTAAAAAAAAACATTTTTTTTTTGGGGGGGGGTGAAATAATTATTTTTTATCCCTTTTTAATTGTTAATTTTTATGTTTTTCTTTTTTTCTTGTGTTGGCAAACTTTGATGTTTGGTGATGCCTTTTTAGTTTTTATTTGGTTTTGTTGGTTTTGTTTTTATGTTTTTGTCAATGTTTCTGTTTATTTGTTCTTTAGCGCTATTTTTGTTTGTTTATGTATTTTTGAGGTTTTTAAATATGTTTGTCAATGTTTGTTTTTGCTCTATGGTGACAATTTTAATGTTTTTTAAAACTGTTTTGGTTTTTATTTGTCTTTGTCAATTATTCCGTTTGCTTTTTGGTGTAGATTTTGATGTTTTCTATGCGATGACACCATCAATTATTAGTCAAAGTGTAGAGGTAGTTTAGTACCTGTTCTATTGTGATAATAGCATTCTTCCAGGCATTACACCCTCGTGTTTTGAAAGGTGTGGAGTTAGTGTAGTATCTATTCTGTTGTCAGTATACCGTTCTACCAGGCATTCCATCCTTTTTAGAGGTATAGAGTTAGTGTAGTATATGTTCTGTCGGCATGGTACCATCTTCTTAGGCATTGCCTCCTTTTTAGAAGTGTGGAGATGATGCAGTATCTGTTCTGCTTCCAACTTGCAGAAATATGCGACCATGAGAAGTATACATCTCCTATTGGTACATCTTCAGGGGCTTGTGCAGTATTACGCACCTATAGCATACGTTTACTTATTCTTCTTTTTCATAAACAGGGGCACAACGACACCATATGGTTTCTTTGATACAACACAGGCGAATAAATATGAGTTTTTTTCATTATAGTAACGCTACATAAATGGACTTGATGTTATGCTTTGATATGACGGGGGCGTATTAATATGAGTTATAATTGTGACACAACATGAACGAATATAATTTTGGTTCTTTGATACTTCAGTGACGTATTTATATAAGTTGTTATGAATGTGCACCGGGGTGTTGATAGATACGTATATAGTATGCGCATTGGGACGGAAGTAAGTACGTATATAGTATGCAGAGATGGGTGCGTACATAGTATGCGCACCGGGGGCGGGTATTGGTACATATATTGTATGCGCACCGGAGCGGGAATAGGAACGTATATAGTATGCACACAGAGGCAGGGGTACATACGTATTTAGTATTTGCACAGAGGCGGTGATAGGTAGGTATATAGTAATAGCACTGGGGCGGAGATAGTTACGTATATCTTATACGCACTAGGGTGGCGATAAGTACCAATATAGCTATGTATAGAGATGCCCACTGGGTGGCGATAAGTACGTAACTAGTATGCGCACTGGGCGGCGATAGGTACGTATATATTATAATAATACCTAACAATTATAGTAATTCATGGCCTTCAGACAGGTAACATGGCCGCCGTATCTTAGAAATCAGAAATTTCAACCGGTGTTACACCTCCTTTTGCTAATAATAAGAACAAGTTCAATTTTTTTTAATTAATAACAATAATATAATTATACTGTGTGTTACAATTGAATATTTTTATATTTGCTTTGAAAATATTATTAAATAGTGTAATTATTAACCAAATATAATTAATGATATCATAAAGTAACAAACAATCTAACAAACTATACATTAAAAGTGTTTTTTATGAATGGAATATTTTTTAAAAAAATGTAAATATATTTTCCCGACGTATGCTCTTTGTTCGTCGATTCACGTATACTATAAAACTTAACATTATAAACATGCACTAAAACCCCTAAATTATTCTGTGTTCGTAGTAAAACATAGGTGAAGAATGGAACATTGTTACATTAGGACACCCGCGAACTTTGACCGTTACCCTAACCCCAAACTCTTACTCTTACACTAACTATCACACTAACCCCTTTCTTTTACTCGAACCCTTTCCCGGTCGACGCAATCAAAGGAAACTCAGGTCTTAACATAACAAAGCACCAAAATAATATAAATCAGGGTGTAATTTTAACCTTTTTCACTTGAATAGGAACTAGTTTTTTTTACCTTTTACGTTCGGTGTTGTTGAAAATGGCTAGCTAATTCGACAATACTTTTCTGACTTTAAAATAAAATTACTCTCATATAAATATTTTTAAACACAGATATCATTAAACAAATTAATTGTAAATTAACAATATTATCCTTATAACGGAGATCAACTATACTAGCAAGTTTGAAGTGTGAACGCTGAGCTGACAATATTTTGCCCGACTTCAATAAAAATAGTCTCGTTACCGATAATTAGTAAGGACAAAAAAACAGAGAGATTTTTATTACAAATTTATGTTATGTACTTTTTATTAACATTAATTTTTATCTAATATTAAATAGTTTAACGCCAATCTGTAGTTAAAGTTAATATTGAAAAAAAAATTACCGTCAATAATCAGACTAACTCGTTTTTGCATGAGTAAGTTTATGTTGTCTTAGTTTTATGATTAATGAGGGTTAATTCAGATGGTTCGGACAGGGGCTGGAGACATGTAGTTGGTTGTTTGTTTTATCAGTCTCGTCGTAAAATGTGTTTTTTGTTTATTCATGTATTATTTACCCGCAAATAAGTGGTTAAAATATGCCCTAATAGATGTATTACGTTTACAAACATTCTCGGCGAGGGACATACAGCAATCCTGACATCGTAACAGAGAAAGTGTTAGTTATATAAGTAGACTAACTACCGGTCGTCTATTTTTGCTAGGCTTCCGCGTTCTTGGGTGGTGAGACAAAAATAAAATTGTCTCCGAATACCATTTTGTTTAAAAAGGGAAACAATTTTTTTTCCCGCCACATTTTTTTCTCGATAAAAAAAATTGGTACCCACCCCATAACAAATCGAGAGCGAATGCAGACCGCAAAGTATATGAAGAACAAGTTATACGATCATTCATTTGTAACTGGAAGAATTGAAAAAAAAACGATTTCAATCTTATCAGGTTCTTCATAGGGCATACGGTAGCGCGTCCGGCAGTTAGTGTAAAGGTTGCGAGTTCGAATAGCGGCCTCGACGCAGAAATTATTTATTGTGTATTTCCACCTTTGAAATTACTTTTTCAAAAATTCTCGGCGACGGACAGACAGACACAATGACAGAGAGACAGAGAATGGGCTTGTTATATTATAAGTGGATACGTGTTCTCATATTTACCACTATTGTGTCAAATCTGTTAGATAACAGGAGTATATTTACATTATTTCGAATGTCCTTATTATCTTTAGATAATTTATCAGTGTTCCGCACGTTAGTAAATAGTTATAGTGCAGTTTCCATGTGTGACTCATATATTTATGGTTTACATTTTTTATTATATATATATATATATATATATATATATATATATATATATATATATATATATATATATATATATATATATATATATATATATATGCATGCCTAGATATATAACGTATCCTATCTAATAAAAACAAAATATTATGTATTCCGAGGCGTCTGCTTTTCTGCAAAATGTCTACGAAACAGAGGGTAGAAACCATTTTCCTTCCCGTTAAATGTATTACTGACACGCTACCCTTCATTACCAGATAATGTATTTATAAAGACGTCAGACTGTACCGCACCGGTAGATACTATGATTCTGAGCATTCTATTTTATAATTCTGGCGAGTTAATAATGCTACGTTTTGGGTAACAGCATTTACTTTAAACGAACACAATCGACGCTCGACATTGTTCAGTTCACATGCAAGCAATTATCGGTCGTTAATCTTTTTTAATTTCATTTTTATTACTTATTTCCGACAGTATACTTTCTCATAAACTTCTTAAAATAAAACAAACTACTCAAATTGACGTAGTTATTCAGTTAGGACCTGTGGTAATTCATAATCTTGCAAGCAAATGCATAGTGTAACTTGTTCGTAGATAGAATTACATACTTTTTTTTTCGGAAATATTCTATATTTCTTTCTTAATCATTAAAAACAACTTAAAAACTCTATCTAATCAATAACATATATAATTACTAAACATAAATGTTTACTTGCATTATTTGTCAGCAGAGAATAAAATAATAGATTTCCGAATACAAATGGTGTTTGCTGTTTTTATTTACTACTGGGGTACCCCTGGGTAAATTAAACACCGGGGGGTAATGAGCCGCGAATAGATACCACTATTTTCTCCCGAATGTGATGTTTGCATTGCGGAAGTGATACTGATCATTTACTTGACTTTTATTGTATAAAATCTATGCGAGACTAAATCTAAGTGATCTAATATACGTGTGTCGATGACAAAACAGTTAATGCTTTTATTCACGATGATTTGAATGATATTTAAATAGATGTTTTACTTCGCACCAGTTTTTTTGTCAAAATACGTAAATTCTTATAAAACTTGGTACATGTAAGTATTATAAGTAACGTTCCTATGCCTTATATTTATTAGACTTAATGTTGAGAGCCCATTTGCAACCCCATCATATTATACCATTTTTACATGCAGTTTTTGGGATATTATCAAATGTTAAAGGAAAAAAAAGTGGTCCATTTCACCTCAGTTACCTTTTATGGTCAAATTATGAACAACATATGACACTGTTTTAACAGCACCGTATTGAAAGACTACATTCATTATTCTTTGTGAAAAATATACAAACAATTATACATAAATGCTGTATTTGATTATTTGTCAAAGAAATAAATAATACATTTCCAAGTAAAAAAAAAAATATTTGCTATTCTGTTTTTACAAGTTCGGTTGGTTATTTTTGTGTTTCTCTTTAAAACTTCTGTTTTAATTTTGGTTTTTATTTCTTTATTTTGAAAGTAAAATTTACGTTAAATTACGTTAATTTACGTTAAAGTGATGTATTTGTTCGGATACTATACTTAATCTTTTATCTCCTTGGTCAGTGAAGAATAATGTCTTATAGACTGTGCAAATGTGTATTTTCGTCCCAGACTTGAAAACCTCCCTTTTAAAATATATGGATTTTCCGCGTATTAAAATACGCACCCCTACCGCTGAAACGTACAATATGTGTATTACAAAACAAAATAAGATAGTCTTTTTTAAAGGGACAATTGAAAAAAAATTATCCGGAGTTAATATATCTTAACTTAATTTATTGTGTAACGAACAATCAAAAATTAGCAACAACGAACCATTAAAACATATATATATTTACTAAAATATAACTTTGTGCTTCTAAACAATACGAACAAAACTAAAGCCACTTTTAGCGAACTAAACATACAATTTAGTTAAGGGTTAGATTAAAGAAAGTTAAAACAGTTTCGTTCTTATTGTGTAAAAGTATTTATTACTCTATTAATATTGTTTATTTTATTACAACAATCAAAGAAGGCTAAATAAATAAAACGGCTGTCGTAAATTGGAAACATGAGGCTTACTCAACTTGCGTTTTTATTTCTCAAATGTACTTTCAGACCCACCGTGGTATGGCTCATGTTTTTCATTATTTCACAATATAACATATTCTGTTTCTTCTCTAACTCTTTTTTCTTTCTTCAGCTATGCAGCAGTTATATAGGTTATACCTTTTATGCATGTTTTCTTTTGAATACTGAACAATTTATTTATTTTAATTAAAATAAGTATTTTATATATTTTACAGGCAACGCCGAGAGACAAGGCGTACTAGTATGTGAATAAATGTGATCATTGTACTCTCAATCAGCTGTTTCATGGAATATATCAATGCAAAGTGAAGCTGACGATGTTTGAAAACACTATGTGAATAATACTGCCAATCTTGTGTAAAGTTTGAAGACAGTAATATCAAACACACCTGATCGGAGAAACACCATCTGTCAGACTATATGCTACCTCCAGGCTAATCGGATAGCATTTCAACAAGTGAAAAGTGCTTCCATATTATAGGAATCTGAATGCCTCAATATTTTAATACAGAGTAAAGAAAATGTCACCTTTGAATCATGTTATGAATAGGTCTCCTAAAACGACAGTCAAGTGAGTTACTT
This sequence comes from Sepiola atlantica, assembly GCA_963556195.1. Taxonomy (NCBI): domain Eukaryota; kingdom Metazoa; phylum Mollusca; class Cephalopoda; order Sepiida; family Sepiolidae; genus Sepiola; species Sepiola atlantica. Next base: position 62,927,688 of record OY744536.1, read on the forward strand.
TTAAAATATAAAGACTGGATACGCAATTTTACAATTATACAGAGAAACTAGAAACGAAACTTGCAAAGCAAAATATATCGAATGTAACCAATTTTGTAGACTCTGTTTGGAATAGTATAAACTACTATTAACCTCTCTATCCGCTTTTTCTATCTTTAACGGAAGCATACGTAGTATGTTACATCGCCTGAATAATCTGTCTCTCTCTCTCTCTCTCTCTATATATATATATATATATATATATATAGAGAGAGAGAGATAGATAGATAGATAGATAGAGAGGGATAGAAATTTAAAAAATAACTATGATTATTTCTCGCCCACTAATGTAGAGGGGGCGCTGTATTATGTAGTATGATGTAAACGTGGTGTTCCTCCATAAGTCGAACACAGTTAACGTCAGTTGCTTACAATAGGGATTACACTTTCACCGTTTATGTAGTTGTTCATGATGGTCGTGCAGGTTAAGACGTCAGAAGTTCAGTAATACACATGACTTGTTCTATAGTTTCGAATACAGCGACTGTCTTGAATAATTATGTCTACACTGACGATTATGTAAGGATGAAACGTGTACGTATGTAGATAAAACACACATTTGTCATTATTAGTCGCCACCGATCTAGGTTGTGCACTTTTGTGAGTAGTATTAATACAGTCGTCAAAAGCATGGCTGTAATGCATTTTCCTACATAAGTTGAACAAAGTTAACACTAGGTTTAAAACTCTCACCGTGTATGTAGTAGTCATGCTGACCGTGAGGGTTCAGACGTTGGTTAGAGTAATGAACAGGACATGTTTCGGGGTTTTGAATCCAGCGACCGGATTGAATAATAATATTTATACTGAGGAGTGTGTAAAGATGGAAACATATATGCATGTAGATAAAACAATTATTTATAATATGTATATATATATATATATATATATATATATATATATATATATATATATATATATGTGGGTGTGTGTGTGTGTGTGAGTGTGTGTGTGTGTACGTGGGTGTGTATGGGTAGGTGTATATGCATATGTATAGACGTTTAAGTAAGACTTTCAATTAAAAAAGAATACTAATTCAAGAGTTTTTCCGAGTCAAATTAATTTTGTAAAAAATAAATATTATAAAGTAAACTAGAATATGCTTTAAATCGTGCAGTTTAGAATTAGGACAATAATTAATCGCTAATATCAATCAGTGCTTTCACATATTGATTGGGTATATTTTAAAAAGTCAACATATAATTTTTTTAAATTTCAATATAACTTCTGTAATCAAGATTCAACAGGGTATTTCGATATTTTCAGGTGTTCAGAAATACATTGATAGACAATGTGTAATGTACATTTACAAAGACGGATAATTATAACTGTCACTTTAATTGCAATATTTTAAATGTTTCAAATCTACCCAATGAATATATATATATATATATATATATATATATATATATATATGTATATATATATATATATATATATATATATATATATATATATATATATATGTGTGTGTGTATACATATATATATATATATATATATACCTATTTAGTGACACACATATTATTTTAGGTAGATATATAATATATATATATATATATATATATATATATATATATATATATATATATGTATATAGAATAACAAATATAATATAAGGAGAATTTTTTAGAGCAACAATAAAGTCAAATGCCGTATAGGACATCATCTATGTTACGAATATTATGTATACGCGATATACATTGCAAGTTAAACAAATTCGCATATTGGTTTTTAAAATGTGTTATTAATAAATTATTATGTGTTACAGTTTTTAATTCAAGTATTTTTTTTATTTTATAAGAACTTTTTCTGTTCGAGATATTCGTTTATTTCTTGTTCAAATGTTTAGCATGCGTGTTTAGATGTTCTTGTCTTTATAGGGTATTTCCGTCAGTTCATGCGTTCGTTCGGTTGACCTGTTTAAGTTTCAAATTAAATGTAATAATTAAACGCTTACATTAAATGGGCACATGTTATAGAAGATACACTTGATAACATATCTCTGAAGCGTTGTTTGTATGTCGGTCCGTCTTTTTAATGGCTGTTTTAGTTTGAACTAAGATTGCTATCGCTAAATGCGCAAATGCGTAAATGTGATTAATGTATCTTGATAAAAGCCCGTTCAAATTAGTCGGTAACGCTTAAGATTTAAATATCATATTCGCCAGTCTTTAATGATTCAGTCAGTTGAGAAAACACGTTTCTGTAAGGCGTTCTGTCCGCAGAAGGAATATACGGGTTTTTATAATATCTCTACTCCCCCAACTTCATTACATCTGCCTTTTATTAGTAAGCGAACGTGAACGAAAAAAAACGATATTGATTTTCTACACTTTTTCATGTTAAACAAAGAATATATGCAATTTTAAGAAACTTAAGCGAAAATGGTAACTTTTTTTAGCCAGGTATAATCTTACCCACTGTTTCAAGTATCTTATTTATATCAGGCGTCGTTAATCTCCTTAAAGAAATCGAAAGTCATCACTACGTTATATATTGTTTTGAATCAGTTGCTCTGTGAATAAAAGTAAGTAAAGGTGTCAGGAATTACTCATCCTATTTTAGAAACAGAAAACTCGGTTCCTATTTTAGTACTTAGATTCCTAATATATACTTATACCTATATATTTTTATGAATATATATACACACACACACACACATATATATATATATATATATATATATATATATATATATATATATATACTAAAATACTAGAATAATGGCGAACGATTGAGCTCCTGTAAGATTGTTTGATACACACAAAGTAAGTTTGCAAAGTCAAGTAAGTAAAGAAAATGAAAATACACAATCTTAAAATTAGCCAATTATGATTCCTTCCTCTCTTTCTCTGGCTCTCTTTTTGAACTATATGTAGGTGTTTAATAATACTGGTTCTACTAGTTATACCCCCTATTTCATATCATACTATTCACATATTTTTCCGTCCTGTTGTATTATCTTTGACTGTTAAAATGCATCGAGACAAATAGATTGATTTGGAGAAAATGAGACAGAGGCTAAAGGGAAAATGATAGATATCGGATACAACCAGAGAGAAGGTCAAAACACATAGAGTGAAAAGGAATATAAATGATGAATACAAAAATAGGAATAAGTGAATCAATTGTTGATTTAATTGAACATTTCAGCGAATTATAAACACAATTGAAGTTGTTTTTACAAATTCACTTTTACCATATATTTCATTTGATCAAAATATATAGGATAAAAATCCTTAAGATAAAATATTGCTTTTCAATTAGTAAACCAGATATCAACATTTCATTTAAACTATGTCATCGCTTAGATATATCGAGCTGATGTATTAATGTATTAATGTTAAATAACACTTAGGTCGTGACTAACATCAATTAACGAAACACTGCTTGAACTAAATGCATTACTGGTTTATGTAGTGTTAGTATAAAGTCAGTTATGAGTACATATTGTAATATGCTTAGTTATAAATACAATCAAATATAATAACACGTGATATTTTCTTTTAATTGATATGATAAGAACACACGAACGTTGCGATAATGGTATACATCGTTTACATAACATGACACATATTATTAAATATTACTTGGGTAATATAGTTTTAAAATATACATGGATTATTCCAGTTTTTCTGTTGACACCCAAGGAGGGTATCATGAACACAGAAGCAGACAGGTACTTCAACAATGAGATGCTTATCTGGTCGGTACCGTATGCGACGATTTGAACAACATACATGCATAAACTATTACTATGTGTTCGCCATCTGATCAATGATACCGTCTGAGACGCTTAAGTTAAAATCGTATTTAACTGCTTAATGTGCATATTAAATAGCTGTATCTTATTCTAGAAACGTCCAACCGTAACGAATTGTAAAAGTCTGTAAAAGTAAAGTTAGAAATAAAATATTTTAGCTTCTTCACGCTTATCTCTCATATAGAATGTTCATCGTCAAATGAGCAAATTGAATAGATTCACCGAGGAAATCTAAGTATCCGTTTTTAGATTTGCTGTAAATTGTTCATGCTCGGATTGAATCAATTGCCTGTGGCATTCAGTAAGTGGTAACCGTTCGTTTTTGGAAAGATGCAAGAAATAAAGTAAAAATAAGTTTTAATAAAACGTAGAAAAACGTTAAAAAATAAAATAAAAAACTCTCATGCCCTTATCGCTGACATTTTAATGATGAGACAACTTAAGTAGAAATAATCGATAGAAGATTTGACCAGATTTATATTTTGAGGAGACATACATTTTGAGTGGTCCTGTATGTAACTGTAAAATTCTTCCGCTGAAAACGCACGAATTTATCAGGTTTCGTCTTCGTTCCCATTATCAAAACATATACTCTATTCTTTATTATGAGTACACATAAAAAAACCAAGGGCAAGGTGTAGTATTTGTTCTAATACACCCCATATCTTCAGTTCTCTGTCAATCAAAGCGAAGTTATTCTTATTTTCGTCGCCATTCAGGATTCCCGTATGTTAGCAGCCGACTGTGCGTCTATCTCTGTATTCGTGTCTTCGTAGAGTAAGCGAGTCTTAGACATACTTAGCCATTGTATTCGACTTTAGTACTCCAGAACTGCCATACAATGTCAATGCGAATGTAGTTAAAGCAAGACAATCCATAATACAGGTCTGGAGAACATGCAACTGGGATCCACGACTAAGGGCAGACATATGAAGAATAAAATTACTACTAAATAATAATTGCAGAGAAAGGTTTCAGTAAAATATTTCTTATTAATATTCAGTAATTAACAACTGCACATATTATTAGAAAGTAGAACGCAATTATTTATTTATTTCCATCAAATGATTTGTAAAAAGTTCAAAAATATAAAAAAAACAAAATTCACTAAACATCACTTTATTCACCATGAAGTAGACACATGATTGATATTTCAAAACATCATGAGTCAATTTGTGTGTATTGACTAATTGATTACAGAAAATATAATCACATGATACAGTCAGAAAGCAAATTAAACATTTTACAAAATAAAATACGTTATGAAAAAAATAATGCTCGAAAAACCAATTTCGATAATTTTTACAAAATTAGTGATGTTGTTACATATACAATTTGGTTTTTAAGAAGATGCAGAAAATACTTATTTATTCATGATACAATAATAAATTATACGCAGTCTTAATAATTAAATCAACTTAGATTGACAAGAATATAAACATAATACAATTTATGTAAAACATATCTGATAACTGCTTTGAAAATTATGCATGAAATAAAATGAGATTGTACTTTTTTAGGCAATGAGGCGTTAACACCCTAGAAATCTAAGCAGAAAGAAGAAAATATCATCCCATTTCCTGGTCATTCTAGCGTTTTAGGGCAATTCATCATTTTTGAAAATGTTCTATGAGATATAAATCTTGTGTCTTTTTCGAGGAGCGAGTGTTATTATTGGTTCTACTTTATATGTGATTATGTGTGGTTTTACCACTTTGCTACTTTGACTTAGGGTTATTGCTAAGAATCTTTTAGTTAACTGCTCTAAGAATACTAGAATACTCCGGAAATAGCGGATTAATTTACGTTAATTTATGTACGAATATACATTCTTAAATAATTGTTTGTTTGATTTTTCTTCTTACCAGACCAGAATAAAAATCAATGTTATCCAACATTAGGGCGAATACAGAGTGAAATAGGCTATACAATTACACTGTCTTCGTAGTACAATTGAAGCTTAAAAAGTATATTAACTTGTTAATTTAATTTTACTTGAGTGATTGATGCCCCATCAAGTGAAATAATTATCATAAGAAAAATCTTATATCAGTTTCTGATGCATCATTTCAATATGAAAAGAGAGTATGGGTTTATATTATCCAATATATTTTTTTTAATATATTGTTTGCTTGAGTTGCCTTTATTAACTTAAACTCACCGCAGACAAAGCACATTGCCACTGTGAATGAGGGGCTACTGCAGGGGGCATCCTAAGGGAGGAGTTTTGTAGCGAGATATTTGTTCGCAATTTATTTTGGTAGAGTCAATGAAACAGATGAGCATGGTGGCTCGAGGAAATACGCTATTAGAGCCGAAGGTCCTCCTACTTATCAGGATCTCAATGGTAAAGGGATACGATTTAACTTATTGTCGAGTTGGTCGTGTGTATTTACGTCGAGGGCACGTTCATCGGAGCACATTCCATTTAAGTACTTGTAAAATAAGTACAGGGGTGCAACATTGTGGCGATGGGACAGGAACTGAAGCTTGGTGAATAGTGAGGAACTTGTTAGATTAGCGACTCTGTCTAATAGGGAGAGACTAGTAGAGTATGCGTCAGCCCAACAGTACGCTATGCATTAGATGATGGTGGTTTTGTACAGATATAGAATACTGTGAGGTATGAGAAGTGTTCTAGTATTGTGGAGGAAAACCACTGTACTTTGCAGCTGCCTTGGCAATGTTTTCTATGTACGTTTTAGTGTGATAAGCCATGCTATTTAGTGGTTGAAAGGGTGGCTTGTAGTCGTAAAGGAAAGGAGCTTTGTCTTAGTGACATTAAATTTCCATCCATGTATGTCTCCATTCTACAACAGTCTGGTCATTTCCCAAGGATTCAGCCATCACCTTGTATATAGGGGTATCTTGTTTTCCCACATGTAAAGAGTAAAGTGTAGTGTCATACGCAAATATATCCATCTCAGACTCGATTTTATCAGGGAGGTCGTTTATGAATATCAGGAACAATAGAGGTCCAAGAATGGATCCCTGGGGTACACCCATGTATGGCATGTTTGTTAGATAAACGGCCATCGAGAAAAGCTGAATATTTCTATTTTGATAGGAAAGATATAATTTTATTAAGTATTTGTATAGATATACCATACACATTTATTTCATGAGAATAGCTTCATGCCGGACCTTGTCAAAGGTTTTGGATATATCACAGGCTACTACCCCATCCTCTTCTGCCTTGTCAAGTGTATGATATATACGTTCAGAGATGCCAGTTAGTATATCCGCTGTAAACGTGCTTGCCTAAATCCATACTGATGGTCAGAAAGTAGTGTACCATTACTGAGATGGCGGACTATCACTTGATTGATTAAAGATTCAAACGTTTTAGTTAAAGCAACTCAAGAAGCAGCACTACTTTTTAAAACAATATCTTCAAATATTGTGTATACAATTGTCATGACAACATAATAAGTATTGTTTCATGCAGTTATCAGCTATGTTTTACATTTCCTACTTTCTACATATTTGATTGCTTTTATGTACTTGTTAATCTAAGTTGATTTCATTATTAAGATTGGGTATGATATGTACTATCGTTATCATGAAGAAATAAGTATTTTCTCCATCTTCTGTAAAAACATGCTGTAACGAACATAACATATTTTGTAAAAATTAGTTCTCCGATTATTATTGTTTTCATGAAGTACTTTATTTTGTAAAATGTTGAATTTGCTTTCTGATTGAATGATGTGATTTTATTTTCTGTAACCAATTCGTCGATATAAACAAATTGACTCATGATTTTTTGAAATATCATAAATGAGTTAAATTCATGGTGAATAACGTGTTTTTTTTAATTTAGTTCTTTTATATGTGTGTACATTTTACAATTGATTTGATGAAAATAAATCAATAATTGTAAGCTTCTTCCTAATAATATTTACTGTTGCTAATTACTGGACATTACTAAGAAATATTTTACTAAAACCTTCCGCTCGTCGTTAAAATCTGTGAATCGTTAATCAATCTAGCGATAGTGTGGCACCTCGATAAAGCTAAATACATTTCCTAACTTCAGTAATAATTTAGGCAAGCACGGTTTACTGCAGATATCCTAACAGTCATCCCCGGACGCATATACCATACACTATAGCAGTGAAACTAGCACGGTAGCGTTTATATATCCAAAACCTTTGAAAATGTCTGCCATAAATGTATTCTCATAACAATGTATTGATACCGTATTACTACATGAATATTAATTATAATTCGATCCTTCTTATCGAAAAGAAAATTACAGGTTGTCCTCGATGGCCGTTCATCCAAACAGCATAACATAAATTCAGGTGTACCACAGTGATATACCCTTATTTATTATTGTTCCTAATTTTTATACACGACCTCCCTGATGACAATGAGTATGCGATGGGTGTATTTGCTGAAACCATGCTCTACTCACGATATGTGAGAATAAAAGGACGCGCACATATTAGAGCCGAATCCTTAGAATATGACCTCCAGTCTGTAGTAGAATGGCGTCATAAATCGATGTTACTATTTAGTGCTGCTAAAGCATAGCTGTTTTCCTTCAACAACTACAAGGAATTTTAAACCATCGATGGCAATAGTAAATGAGCGTCACACGTTCTAACTACTTGGTTTAAAATTCAATGGTAACATGAATTGGTACAAATACAGAAGTAATTGCCAAGGCTGTAAAAATGAAAATGGGTTACCTCTACCATGCTAGAAAATTAATCAAACCTGGCAGTATCATATATCTCTACAAAACCACTATACGTTTATGAATAGCGTATTGTTGCTCTATCTGGGTATTGCACTATAAACTAGTGTCTCCCTTTTACACAAGGCTAAAAAAATCACTAATTTTATTGGCCCCTCAATACTCACCAATCTCCAGCCCCTGTCCCATCGCCGCAATGTTGCATCATTGTGCTTTTTTGACAAGTACTTCATTGGAATGTTCTCCAATGAACTTGCTGCTCTGGTGGCCATTTCACGTGCATACAGTCGACCAATACGACAGTCAGCTAAATCACATCCAGTTTCTATGGAGATTCCTCGATTCCAGAGAGCCTCCTACTCCAATAGTTTTTTCCTCGAGTTTCCGGCATTTGCAAATCTCTCTCTGCTAACTAGTTCCCGATTGTAATGGCATGCACACATCTTAAAATAATATCAACACCCATCTTACTGCACAGCTCCTAATTTTGCACGGCCCCCTAAACTGTTACCCTAATACTTGCTAGCCACTTACATCTATAGTGGCAACTTGTCTTGTTTGCGGTAAACATTTTTTTAAAAAAGATGTTAGTTTAATAGTAAGATAGACTGAGTTATAAATCATAAGGAGAGCAGAAAGTGGGCCTTGGATGTACATCCGGAAGCTTTGTTACTCATGCCTTCATTATTTTGTAATTGAGTCCTCCCATTCACTGAACGATATTACTGACAAAGTGGGAAAACTTCTTGTTTTCTGGATCGGAATGTATCAATCTGACATTTATCGTTGGCTAGTATTTTACATTGAAGTAGTATCGATTTTTAGCACCTATCATCCAGTGGCGTAATATCTTTCTGGAGCAATCTCCATGAAAATATAGGGCAACGAATCTTCAGATGAATAGATTACAAATAACATCATCTCCTCAAAGTGTGTCCTACGGAAGGTAACTGCGAACCATGGTGAGTAAGGTTAAAAGAAAATAATGGGAACATCGATCGCCGTTCTCTCAATCATGTATAACACCTACGAATGTACAGGGAGTTCAAGGCAAATTGGACATTTTTTTGAAATCTTGGCCAAAAATCGATGTGATCCTAAATATCAAAGTAAGCGGTCAAAAGACCATTCGCTGTACTCACTCGAAGTCGGGCAAAGTTTAGGGGGTATCTTTTAGGATTGTTGAAGTCGTTTCTGGGTTTTCCTGGAGTGTGAAATAGATTTGAATCCTACTCGCACACGTATGCCGTCATTAATTAACCCTTTCCAGCACTTGACAAAGTAGACAAAAAGTCATTATAGCCATCTAAATTGATTCTTAGTATTTTCTTAAATATGTGAAGTGGCATACTATACATTTCGATGTAAACGCACCCACAAACCATTATAGTTTAAGGAGAATTTGTCGGTATGACGCGTGAGACTTCGTGCAAACTGTAGACTAATTCACCTGTTGTTCTGCTCATTGTTTATATGCCCGAGAAGCATCAGAGCATCCTCAGCTCGACTGAGTTTTAATCTTATTGAGGATAGGATTAGCTGTGATAAATCGTTTTTTCTGTGCCTTACTGCTGAGTATTTGCCATTGCAACAGATTGTTTGAGAATAAGCTTCGATGCTCTTTCAGCAATTTAGTGATTATCTCCCTCTCACCCAGGTCCGCATTGTCTTACCTGCGTCGTGCCATATTATTTGAGAAGCTTTTGGAGATATTTCATGTGACGAATTCAGTAAGAACGTCTCATATGAACCTACTTGATCGACATTGGTTTCACATATTAGCTTATTTGGTAACATTCGACTGTCAATGTATGCAAAGATGATCGTGTTGGAATTCTGATTTTCGAATGTTTACGTATATCACTGTTTTAAAACTTGCACTGCGTACATTGTCTCAAACTATCACACTTGTTAATAGTACAAGGACACAGCTATATGGTTCTCTTCAGTTTTATCTAATAGTTTCAAAAGTTGTGAAGGGAACGAATACAGAAAAATAAAATGTGTATCGTTCCCATCTG
>OY744536.1:62940717-63288217 GCA_963556195.1 Sepiola atlantica
TATTAGGTGGTTTACCCTTTCGTCTCTTTGTCTACAGTCTATATTTGCTGTTTCATCGCGTATATATACTTAGTACTAATTGCATTGTTTAGTGTGGCTGTTTGTAGTAATTCCCTTTCACTGTGTGAGTGTCATTTTTGTAGCTATTCCTGGGTGTTTTCTGAGTATATTCTCTTGTCATTCTTATGACTCGCCCATGTTGCTGTTTCCTTTCCCATTTTTCTTTTCTTGTCTTGTTAGTTGTTTCTCTGTTCCCTTTATTGTAAACATTTTCAGTGTTGATTGCTTTGATGATTAGCTTTTCTGTGTTCTGAGCTATGTATTTTCTAAATCCTTTTTGTGTTATTTACACAGTCTTCCATACTTACCAGTCTTCTTTCTTACCTTTACTTTTTAACGTAGATTCAGTCGGCATCACCCGTTAGGTGCACTGCATTGTTCATAGTCATTAGTTACCTAGTCTTCTTAGTTCTTCGTCCAGAATATTGTACTAGTGATACTAGCTAGGTGTTTATAACTTTTACGAGGTTCCTGCTATATACGTTAGGTTTTAAAAGTCGAGTTCTTTTTCTCAGGTCTTCATTCCAATATTTCCCGTTGATTAAATGGTGTCTTCTTGTAGGTGCCATGTTCGCCTAGTGTCCTAATCTCCCTTTGGTTGGGAAGTTGAATACCCTCCACTGCCTCCATTTTCCCCGCCTTATCTCTAGCAGTGCGCACTTCTTCATTTCTAGTTCCATTCGAATGTCCTGGCTGAAGATCATGGTTGCGTTTTTCAGCATTCTCATTTTGTTCTGTTTTTCACAAATAGTTTAAGGTCGTCTATATACATGAAGTGTTTTAACTTTCTTCTGTATTAGTAAACTTGTATCCGGTATCATCATTTTTGGTATGTTGTAGAGTTGCATAATGGCGAGGAGGAACTGACACAGTGATAGAGAATCACCTTGAAATATTTTTCTCTGTATCATTATCTCAATTAGCTATTGTCCCTCAGCTGCATTTTCCAATTGTTATGTTTCCATTGCCTTTTTAAACAAAATAATTATCTTGTCTACTATATTTTACATTGTATCCTATTTGATTATTAATGGTTGGTGAATACTGTAGTAAGCTTTATTAGTCGATACATGCCATAGATATGTGTTTATACTGCTTTTAACCACATTCAGCATGATTTGAACCATTGAGAATAAGGCATGCGTCCCTCTTTCACTTTTTAATATTCTACTACTTTTTCTTCTGGGTCTTCTTTTTCTCCTTCTTCTTCTTCTTCTTCTTCTTTTTCTTCTTCTCCTACTTATCATAATTAATGATAATACTAATAATCATAATAATAATACTAATAATAAATAATAATAATAATAATAATAATAATAATAATAATAATAATAATAATAATAATAATAATAATATAATTATTTATTCAATTATTTTCTGGACATTCATAAATGTTTTTTTTTTGTTTTGACATATAAGTGTTTTTATAACATTATTTTCATACTATTATCATAGCTGCAATTGTGTAAAATATAAAATCAATCCATCTAACATGGTCACATGTAAAAGCTTAATAGTTTTTTTCATACAAACCACACATTTTTTTCAAGATATTAAGCACTCTCGAGGCAATATTGAAAACATAACTTCATCCAATTTAAATACACCCACGCAATGAATTGGGATAAGAAGCCTCTAGTTACCATGAAATCGATGAAGAAATGTATTGGACATTATTATTCAAGATGCACTATTTCGTTAGCTATATCTTTTACGTAAAACTATCTAGGCATGACACATAACATGGAACGGATTTCCTTTATGCACGGAACGCTTAACATTAAACAAACATAAAAAGTAGAGAGTTAGAAAATGCAATGTAATAATAAGGGCATCATCTACCACTCTAAAACAAACACAAATGTATATTTGTGTGTATATACATATGCATATATACGTAAATATTAGCAGTTCTCTTCCGTTGCGCAAATAGTAAGGTTTTTTACATTTGTCATTTCCTTGATGCCGGACGAAGCAATTCTGAGTACTGAAGTAAAACGAGGAACGCTTAACATACAAAAAAAACATAGAAATAGAGAGTTAGAAAATGCAATGTAATAATTACGTCATTATCTTCCATTCAAAAGTCATTTCTGTTATGCAAAGAGTAAGGTGTTTAAAATGTGTCATTTTCAAGCTGCCGGACGAAACAATTATGTGTGCTGAAGTCAAACAAGAAAGTAAATAACAGGTCATACAACCACTTGATGCATACTCTGACGTCTGAAATTATCAATTAATTCATACATGAATAGTTAAATTAATGACGTAATTCTATGATTTTATATGGGATTTTAGTTATATAGCTTGATAAAAAGCGCAAACACTGGCGAAGTATTTATTGTACCGTGATTTTATACGGAGGGGATATAATAGTTTTAAAAAATTACGTAAAATATAACTCATGTCAGAAATAGGTAGTAGTAATTCGTACAGTGAGGTTTTAAACTACTGGTATGCAATTCCGATCACATTTTATCATTAACGCAAATGCCGTTCTATTTAATATATGTATATATCCACAGACACGTGTTCCGTCGTTTCTTGTGCTTTCAAATATGGCAGTTACAGTGGGAACATAATATCATATTTAAATAAAGAATCATTTATTTACATTTTCGGATACATATGAAGGTATATTCTCAATCTTTGTCATAGAAGAGTATTGCTTTAAAGCTAAGTGAGCATATAGATACGCAAAATTAATCAAGTGTTTATGTGTTATTTTCAATTATAACATTGCCCAGCCGTTTTATTTATGTCAGCATTCGTTATTTATGTCAGCATTATTTATTTTGATATATATATATATATATATATATATATATATATATATATATATATATATATATATATATATAATGTTCCTCGTTCTATATTAGTTAATAAAGTCATATTTCCATGCGAAAAATATGTCCAGGTAACTATCTACACATAAATGTGTAGTCTCTCTACAAAGTGGTTCCGTTATCTCATTGAATATTTAAAGACACGTCTTCTTGCGTAATTCTCGGATATACACACAGTTGCATTTACTCTTCATCGTACGCCGCCATTATTTAATAGCCCCCTCTCCGCTAAGATATACTCCGGAAAATATGCATGAATACATGTCCTATATTGAGAAATGTTCGGAGTGGATTAAAAGCTTACGTATAAATAAACATGAACGTACACAACCACTTATATGTATAGTGGAATATTTTATCTTTTTAAGATGTCATTTCGTAAAGAACACCTTTGAACAATACCTTTAATTGAGAATTATGCCAAATAAACGAATTGTAGAATAGTCAATATACTGATTGCCTGAAAAAATCGCATCATGTTGTTTGTTTGTGGTATTTGGTTCGGTTAGGTCTGGTTGTCAACAAACTAGGAGTTGGACAAGATCTGATACGGGAAAGTGTAACATTTCGCGTAGTACTTTTTGTGGTCGACAAGTTATTTTCCATTTACATGTGAAGCACAAATCGGTCAGTGTTCATGATAAATCAATACATCTTGGATGTTTACCCAATTGTTCAGAGTCAATCTTTCACATAATAGGAGGACAATTGATGCAAAATATACCCTTATGCAATATCAATGGGTACCTCTACATACATTACGCGTGTTGTATCCACTCTGATTCACTTACATAAAAGTGTTTTTTGACACATTTTTAATATCTCATCACCATCTTCCACTGGATTAGTTTTATATTGTCACAATTGTGTCTTGGCAATGTCCACATGCACTTGTACATTATAGTCTATGTCTCCTGCACCCACACCTTAGGTTATTTGACCCTTCTGAACAGATGCATTGAATAATCTGAATCAGTTCATATGGAGCAGTGCATTTGTCCGTCATCAGTGGAACAAGTGTCCTGCCTTGCACCTTCTACCCCACGCATGTGGTTCCATTTAATAACTACATCCGATCTACTCAAACATATGGTAGTAAGTCCGAAAAGAATAACATTTACAGACAGAGGGCGTTGGTTGGAGTCGTTTTTACGTGACGTACGTCTTCACCATGCCGTTCGACTTTTCTCAACGTCCAGCTGGTACGGAAGCCCCATGTTTTTAAAAATGTTAATCTGTATTTGAATGAGTGCATTTGTTAATATAGCTAAAATGACAATGAATAAGATATTATAATATATATATATATATATATATATATATATATATATATATATATATATATATATATATGTGTGTGTTATTAATGTATTTACCTACATAAAAATAAACATAGATAAACATGTATGCACGGAAAAAATTAATTAATAACATATATATATATATATATATATATATATATATATATATATATATATATATATACATATATATATATATATATGTGTGTGTGTGTTTGGGGGGGTATGTATATAAATAGTGAACTACTGAATCGCCTTATTAAAGTGGGCTGCATGCAGTATTCTTTGCCGCTCATGAAATGGTAAAATACTAATAACAAGCAGCGCTGATTCTACCGCTAGTAAAAGCAATAACCAAACTACGTTCTGAGGAACCGTCTCAAGCTCCTCATATTGAAGAGCTAAGTGACTTCTGTGATGCATCGATTGTAACAATTTTGACAAAAAGGGATCGGGAGAATTGTAATAACTGCCGGGGAATATTACTGCTGAGCATCGCAAATAAGATATTCACCCGCATTTCCTTTACCGCTTTCCCATCCTTGAAGAAGACGTCCTACTGGGGCATTTGACTTTCTCGGGAGACTATAGACACGATCCTCTGTGCGTTACAATTACAAGAAAAGATCCTTGAACGACATCAGCCCGTTATGTTTATATTTGGGACTTGAAGGCCTTCGATAAAGTACCATGAATGGACATGTAGTTTGTTCTCTCTAAGTTCGACTGCACACCTGATTAGGGTCACACTGGTGCGCGACCTCCATGATTGAATGGTGGGGAGAGTATGCCATAAAAACAACTCTCTCTTTCCATGAGCCATTTCCATGTATATATATATATATATATATATATATATATATATATATATATATATATATATATATATATATATATATGTATGTTCTTTCTATTTAGGCAGCATATTTTCATTTAAACAAACATTATTAAATCACACGGAGTATTTTTGCTTTATAAGATTGTTTTTTTCAATTTTCCGAATGGTCCATTTAGTGGTTCGGTCAAGTTGCTGTATGTAAGTTCTATGGGTTTCTTATTCGATTTTCTTTCTTTTTTTCGCGAGAACCTTCGATCTTATTCGTCAAATCGTCTTCAAGCGGTGTTAGTTTTGATTTCTTTAACAAATATATATTTACCGTTGTTTTTTTTATTATAAGTATAACAGCCAGAAATGTAATCAGTAGTAAATACATATTTGTTTAAGCAACCACAACTAATACCGTCTGAAGATGATTTGATGAATCACATCTAAACTACTCGCGAAAAAGTTTTAAAAATGGAAAAAGAAACCCATAGAACTTACATCAGTTGGACCGAAACACTAAATGGGCCATCCGGAAAATTGAAAAAAAAAAAAAAAGGTCTTATCAAGCAAAAACACTCCGTCTTATTTAATGAGATTTGCCTAAATATATATATATATATATATATATATATATATATATATATACTAAACACACTGCTGGTGACCTCCAACTTCATCCTATATTATTTCTATGCACTTCTATGTGTACAATTATGATTCTCGAGCTAATGTAAAATCTCTTCCGAAGCAGCCGTATTGCCCTGCTATTTTCACCATCAATCTAGACATGATCATATATGTCATTAACATTATTGCCATTATGTTTTTGACTATACATCCTGACATATAGATATATTATTCAATGCTGCCTTCTAATGCACTAAATGTGCATTACTCACAACCATGTCCTCGCAGAAAATATATTTCAAAACAGCGAATTAAACGAGCTCTTTGTTAGGTAAATTAACTTGCACAGCATTTGAACTAAAAATGGAAGTCTCTAAACAGAAGTCTGATTCAATATAATGCATTTATTTACTTTAAATGAGGTAGAATCTGTTCTCAATCCTCAACAAGACGCACATATTTTCTTAATCACCTTTTCTACAAGATGTTAGAGACAAGGTAAGGTTTGGTTTTGCAGGCAACACACACTAGAATGCGTGCACTATGACATACGAAACATGCCTGAGCAGCCCCATGGCACATTACCCGATAAGGGCGGCTCAGGTTATCATCAATAGCCATACTCCTTGTGAGAGCGAAAGTAAAGTATCGGACTGACCAGTTCTTTATCTCAGTGTGACACCAACAATGTTATTGTCGGATGATTATTGAGGACGTATTCCCGACGCGTGCTAACACGTACTCAAATACGGCCAGGTAAGGAAAAATGTGATCCATATATATAACGGGTGTTTAAACTGTTCTTGGTTGTAAACACTTGAAAGAACAATTTAGGTGCATCAACGCACTTTCATTGATAATGGAAGGCGACAAATATTTCATAGTTATGTATTAACTATTGGTGCAGGTGCTGTATATTTAGAAGGAGCAGATACAAGAGTGTATGAGTGATCTTACGGCAATAGATCTCTTTCTTCAACGGTTAGAGGTTGGTGTATATCTTTATCGGGGCATTCCGCGTTGAGTCTTTCTTGACCATGAGATAAGTTGGGTACAATGAGTAGAAGTTGATACGAAGTTCAATACACTCGTAAGGTGCTCTTATTTTATCAGCCATGACCGGGTTGAAGTCTTTAGTAATTCGTAATTGTATTCTTAGACACGACTGAGCTGAGGATTGAACATTTAACCTCCAGAGGATATGTGTCGTCATTGATGAAGTGTAAAAGTACTACTCAGTTTTTAGTGACAGGCTCTTGGAAGCTGAAGGTTCAATCCTCAGTGTATGTATGTATTTGTGTGTGTATGTTGGTGAAACTATTCCTCAACAAGTTTACTTTAGAGAGATAAAAATAAGCAATAGTAAATAATAATACACTGATCTATATGTCCGAAGTTTTATCGGTTACACTCTGGTGTTACATTTTCGTAACAGTATGTTCATGAGCATGTAACCATTCTCACACAGCTTATTTTAAATTTGTTTGTTTAAACTCGAGGGGCATATTTAGATTTCAAATTAATCTAAAGGTCGCTTGACAATTTCACCCCAAATTCTAAGCAACTACGTGCAATCGACAATTACGATTGATCTTGTTAGTAGTTAAACATTAGAGCACATGTTCAAAATTCACAAACAATTTGAAGTCACTGACACAAGTACTAAACACTAGCTAACTTCTTTGAATTTTGTTTAAATTAATTAGCCAGAAGTGAGCTAAGTTAACTGCATGATATTCACGGTCTCTAAGATAAGTATGTGCGACCTCTACGTTCACAAAACATGTTACCCCTTTTTGGATTGTACATACTAACGCACACATATACATACAGACAGATAGTTTTATGTATATCGAGTGACCTTCAAATAATAACTTCGGCTGTAATATAAGTGAGGGGATCCATAACATGACACGTTATATATTCGGCGTGCTCGTATTCGTCAATCGAATTGAATTCTTCCCAGAGCAGAGACAATTACTGATTTTCATATGTGGAAATTATTCGAGTTCGGTGTTTTACTTGGCAGCAACGGCCAATGCATATATATAAAAAAACTTGAATGCATTGCCCTATGCAGCCGTTCGTAATAATGAAAGAAAAGGTCGACTGCGTCCAGAAAACAGTAGGGAGAACGTTGCTACCGACCGCAATAAATAAATCACCGCTCAAAGACGAAATGGTCGTAAAAGATGGTTCAATTATTGCAAGACTAGACGTAGGTGTAAAAAGAAGATCTGGTACCTCGGGTAATAATCATAAAATATATAACTATATTTATAAAGCGTAATAAAAATGTTGGCGCAGACACGTAACGAGTTGTTATTGCTCTAGGGCAGACTGATGTGCATATGTTGAATAATAGGACGATGTGGAAATATTAGAACATGATTTTGGAGTTATTATTGTGGTGTTTAAACGAATTTCCTAATCAATTAAGAGATTTAGATATCACAATGTATAACGTATATACAATTAGATTATATTAAAGGAAAAAATTATTTCACAGAAGTAAAGTTAGAGTATAGAGCTATGTGTTATTGAAATTGAGAGGAAGTAGTTACGGAGAAGCAAGATCAGTTTTGCCTCGTTGCTGTGCCCTGTATTAGTGGCCAGACGGGTGTGCTAGATGTTTACTACACACAAGTAACGTATTCACTTACGTTCATTATACACGATTATAGTAAATATGCTATATCAAACTTAAACGTAACAAAAAATGGACAGATCGATCAAATTTAAAACGGATTCTCTTAAACAGATACTACGAGATATATACAAATAGAACTCATTAACCAACTAATAGTCTATTTAAAACCTAAGCGTTACAGAAATACGAACGCTTTGAAAATAATTTCATATCAAAGTTAAGTGAGTAAAATGAAAGAATAAAATGGCCGACAGTCCGTCTAACGTACGTAAGTAACCTTTTATAGCTATGCGGGGTGTCCTTAAATGAAATACGTCTTTTACGAGTAACATTTGATGTTAAACTTTAATGTGGTAGATGGGCGGACGGGAATACAAATTTTCACTTTAAACTTAGAGAACATTGTGTTGGGAGTCCCAGATAACCATCTGATAGCCCGTAATATTCGTGTATGCTGACACAGCAGTTCCTTCGTTGATTCGTAAATAGTAGTGTTATATAGGAATGACGTCTCTCGGCAATAGTAGTCATAGAGATATTGTTTTTTTGAGATTTTCTCTTCGTGACGGAAATAAGGTAAGCTATTAAAAAAAAAAACATTACCTCCCTTATTTAATCAAATAATTTGTTTTATATACTTATTACAACATGTGCCAGAAAGTACCTCTGAACGAACTGCATTATCCCCTTTCCACTCCTGTAGTGATTATACCAGCTTAAAAAAAAGTCTGGTTACTTCTACCCCGAATACCTAAAAGGCAGCACCGACCACGATTCTCTGACACGTTCTACCTTCCAAGACGCATATTCCGGTACACGCAAATTTATTCTATAACTTGACTTCTAACAGAAAATGCATGTATTTAATTAATCTAACCTAACATCGAATATTCTTTTCTCACATTATTCGTATACACCGAAGTCTAATATCACATCTCTCAGAAAGACGGATGGCAATTGACTATTACCTGTCTGACAGTCAGGCTATTATTAACGTGTATGGACACATAATAAAACAACATGCGTCTTTATTACCTCAATAAAACACATTTCCATGCTATATTTGTTTGTTGTGTTTTTTTTTAAACAGTAACTTTGAAGGTGTGTGTCTAATTTGTTCCTATAGTAACAAATATGTTCAGGGCTGTCCGTAAAGACATGTGAAGTAACGGATATAAGAAATAGTATGTTCTACCTGACAGTCTCATAAGTTGAACGTTCAATCCTTAGTGCGGGAGATCCTAAAAATACAATACAGAGCTACTTCTACCCGGTCGTCGCTTACAAAACGAGAGCAAGCTACTTCCTTGGATTAAATAAGGGGGTCCGCTTAAAATTCTCTGTAGATTCCTGTGATTGACATACAAATTCCGGAGTTCAACAAAATATGCCTGCAGAAGGGCGGAGGTTACATCGGCCGAAACGTTTTTAAATTTACAGACAAGATGAGAATTGTAGTCCGAATAATCCAAATAATACAAATATTGAATTTTGTTTAAATACAGACATAAGTAATTTTACAAAAATGGTTAAATACAATATTTTTTTAACAAAGCGGTCACAAAATATCAAGACAAAAACCTACTCGTGGAGGTATTATTGGTTGAATGATGTATAATAGAGTAAGTGGATTTAAGATTAAACGATGGGATCATGCGAAAATGGATTATTATGTGGACAGTTTATGAGAAGTATTTGAAAGCGACCATACTGTAGTCTTCGGAAAAGCAGTCTAAATGAACTGCCGATTTTCTGATACCTTTGCGCATGATATTGATGTCAAATTAGATTGATTCATTGTTGTCAGTCACATAAATGGTATTGTTCAAACAGGTCTGAACCCAAAATGTGTATCTCATATAAAATGGAAGTTAATTATATTCTCAATGGTCATGATATAATCCCCTTCTTTTTTTCGTGGCATAAGGTACTATCTGTTCTTTTGTCATGATACCATCTTCTTAAATATTTGATCCGACGTCCTTTCTAGAGAGTGAGTAATGTAGTATGTGTTTATTCGTCATGGCACTATCGTCTCAGAAATTACTTCTATTTCTGGCAGTTTAGTTTATGTTTTTTCTACATTTAGACGAGCAAAACTATGCGACCAGATATAGCATAGTTTTACTCATAAACATAATATAGAACGGATGGTGTATAATGGATACTGCTTCAAACTTCGAACAATAAATCAACAAGAAAATACACATGCATAAATAAGAATGGCATTTTATAATAAAAATAGTTGTATCATTCTTATTTGAGAAAAACATGTATTTTCATATTCCTTAAAATACGCTTGTCGCGCAAATTTCAATTGTGGCAGATCGATCACAGAGTGGGTACGGCTTAATAATGTATGGTTCGACACTTTTTAACTTGTTGTCCTGGTTTTTAAATAGTAATTCACGCATGAAAATGTTTGCGCTGACGTAGTAATGTAAACTTAACTTTTGTCATTCAGATGATTAGTACAAACAATGAGATGACTCTTAAATTGGCAGTGTCTTCTTTATGTTAATTATCATGCAATACGTCGACACGGCAATGAAGAAAAAGCGAGAACAGCAGTTTATGTTTACTCCCCATTCATAATATATTATTTAAATACGTATGTGTCAAGTTCTTTTCTAGCCGTTTTATTTACTTACAGAATATTGTCTAACGTGTTTGATGACGTCACTTTTCACGTGCTCCGAATTTTTACATGTTGTTATCATAGTTGACCTTCTAACCTATCTAGGCAATATATTGTTTCGTATGATCTTTGAATGCGTGTTATTCCATTATAATTTAAAACATAACAGTTATCTGAAATTAGCTGAGATACGCCTCTTTCAATATACAATGAGTGTTCATACCTAACGCTTCACGTGATTCAAAATGTAATCTTTTTTTTCGCTGACACGTTTTAATCACACTTAACCCAATGACATCGCAATACGTGTTTTTTTCTGAATGGCTTTTATCTAATTGGAATAGAACACGTAATAATACCTAAACATGTAACATTGAATATACAACACTTGTTAATGAGTCACTCTCCACGCGATTCACAGTGTTCCATTCAACCGCGTTAAATAATACTTGACCTTCTGACCTTGCTAGAAAATTTTACTCCGCGTTATTTTGGCAATGATTCTAATGACATTAAACAGGAAATAATAATTAGTTAAAACTAGCTGAAATTCATGAACTTCAATACACACCACTCGGTCATACGCCACTTTTAACTTGATTCAGAGTTTTCTCACTTCTATTTTTTTTCTGTTAACGACTTTCATCACATTTGGCATTTTAACACTGCTCGACTATCTTCTCTTTCGTCTGGTCTTAAGTGTTTCTCATGTAATGTCAACAAGAATACCAACTATTTTAAACTAGCTGCAATCCTCATTTTTCAATCTAAAACACTTATTAAC
Source organism: Sepiola atlantica (assembly GCA_963556195.1). Lineage (NCBI taxonomy): Eukaryota > Metazoa > Mollusca > Cephalopoda > Sepiida > Sepiolidae > Sepiola > Sepiola atlantica. The sequence goes on from OY744536.1 coordinate 62,952,453, forward strand.
AGAGTGAGATACTTGAGTCTTCGATACATATAGTTAAGCGTTTCAAATGATAAAAAAGACGTTTAATATGTAAACAATTTCGAAACGGAAAATAAAAACTATTAAGGTAAACAGTAAAAACATAAAATATAAGTGCCCGTCACGAGACGACCTATTTACTGTGCAGTTTAACCCCAGACGAAAATAAATTGGAAAGATTCGTGACTAAACGTGCAGGTTTACGATACTTATTATCGACCGCGGCGTTATTTTACAAGGCGGGTGGTGAGGGTACAAGGAAGCCGTACTCTTCGATACTCTAGTGCATATCGTTTTGAGTAGAACATTACTATTCCAACGAAGCAAATCGTTAAAAATTACAAAATAAGAAAACAACACGCAGCTGCTTTTTAGGTCTACTAGCAGAATAATACGGAGTGACTAGGGCACATATATAGCATCATAGAATAATTTAAAGACGCCTTTAATATATTTATGTTAACACTTATCTCCTCCTCTCTTTACTTCTCCCGTCAATTGCCCTCCCTTTTTCTCCTCAGACGGACCCCTACCAGTTTATCCCTCTCTCCATCTCTGCCAACCGTTTCAATAAGAAATAAAAATAAGAAAAAAATAAAGCAAGTACCAAAAATAAATGTGACTGACTGTTCACCTAATTTCAAGGTTATTTCTAATAAGAATATAACAAAATGTTTGCCGGACTCCTATTTAGTAATTCGATTAATGATGACCACAAGGGAATCAATATTAATGCATTATTTAACAGTTCAGCGTGTACTCAGTATACTGTTTGGAGGTGTATCATGTACATCGATAGAGTTTCCGATTTTAATTATTAACTTAGTTATATTTGTAATTGAGTTAGCAAGTAAACAATCTGTTATAAATACTGTGTCCATCGATCAGTGTATATTTTGGAAACAGTCCATACTAGTTTGTAATGGATAAATAAGTGTTTAACGAAAGCGTGAGTCTCCCTTTTAGATAATTTATACAGCGTGTTTTCACACAACGAAAACAGATGTAAATTCGATAGTTAAATACTATGATTTTTTATTCTTATATACTTCTTATGTATAGCATAGGCGTAAAAGGACGTATTATGTTTAGTCATTCAATTAGAATGTGTTCATCAATATATCCCGGGAAGTGCAATGGTAGTGAAAGTAGGTTTTGTATTTAACCAAAAAAACTCTATTTCTCCTTTCTCTTATGTTAATGCACAACGTTTAATTTCTTGACATCCTCAGTTTAAACATACAAAGAAAGTACGTAATGTTAATGAAGTCAACCCTGTTAAGGGGTTTAATATATACCAGTTACAAAATGTAATACTGTAATATAACAAAATTGTAATCTGGACAACGCTGAGTTAAACAAATGGTCTTGTAAGCCACTCTATTTCACATTAATATGAAGAAACATTATTTAAGTAATAAAAATAGTCTGACGAGATTCAATATATAACAGTTACCGACAGTAACACTGTCGACTCCTTCTCTTTTCCATAAACTCAAACTCTGATTCCTTCCATATAATCCAAATCAACATTATTTTCAATACAATGCGGCTCCACGTTTTCATATTATTTGACTATGATTCCTTCCCATACAAACTGAATCTGATTCCTTCTCATACAATCCGATAGACTCCTTTCCTTATCAACCGACTCTGACTGATACCATGCCAGCTGATTCAGACTCCTCCTCATACAATCTAACTCGGACTCAGTCTCATACCATCCGACCCCTTCCCATACAATCGTACTCGGACTCCTTACCATATCATACGACTAGAACTCTGTACCATACTATTCGACTTGGACTACTTTCCATACCACCCGGTTCTGATCTCGTGCTAAACTCCAGGCTCAAACTCCTACCTGCACCGAATGCTCTGACTGTTACCCCAACCATAGGATCAGCCTTCCTTCCCAACCGCAGGCTCTGACTCCTTCCCGAACTTCAGGATCTGACTCCTTTCCGAATGTCAGGCTCTAACTCCATACAGAAGATCAGGCTCTGACTCATTCCGACACCCTTAAGCTCTGACTCATTCAGAAACGTCAGGCTCTTACTCCTTCCCGAACTGAAGGCTCTGACTCATTCGAAAACTTTCGGCTCTGACTTGTTCCCGAAGCCGTAGGCTGTAAACCGTTCCTGAACCTCCGGCTTTGACTGTTTCTCGAACATCCAGCTTTGACTGGTTCCCAAAACTGCGACTTTGACCCTTTCCCGAACCTCCGACTCTGACTGCTACCCGAACCTCAGGCTCTGAATCCTTCCCGAAAATCAGGCTCAAACTCCTACCTGAGACTTAGGCTCTGACTCCTGCCCGAACTGCAGACTCTGACTCCTATCCGAAATCTAATCGTACAAAAGGCGAAGGCGCTGACTCCTATCTTAACCTCAGGCTCAGAGTCCTCATGACTATATGGTTCTCAGTCCTTCCCGAACTTTAGGCACTTACTCCTTCCCGAACCTCCGGCTTTGACGCTTTCCGGCACTTCAGGCTTTGAGTCCTACCCGAACCTCAGGTCCTGACTCTTTCCCTAACCTCAGACTTGTATTCCTCCCCAAAATCATGTTTTATACCGGGAAATACTGCGTAATAACACGCATGCTTTATCTAGGATATTGAACAGTTTTTGATCAAATACCCGTTCTTTTAAGGATAATGAGCACTTTTAAAATTAAAGAAGGGTTATTCCGACTTCTTCTGCGAATATGACTCATTCCCGAACCTCATACTCTCAACCATACTCGAACCTAAGGTTCTTACTCCAGCCAGAACATCAGGCACTGACTTATTTCTGAACCAAAGGCTCTTACTCCTTCCCGAAACTCATGTTTTGACTCCTTCCCGAACATCATTTTTTTTAATCCGAGACAATGATGCGTTAAGACACATCTGCTCAATCTAGAATATTGAGCACTTTTTATATCAAACACCCGCTCTATCTAAGATAATGAGCACGTTAAAAATGAAAAGGCTTACTCTAACTTCTTCTTTTCTTCTTCTTCTTCTTATGCTTCTTCTTCTTCTTCTTCTTCTTCTCCTCTTTTACTTCTTCTTTGTTTCCTAAACATCCGACTGACTCGTTGCCGAATCTTTGAATCGGACTCCTTCACGAACCTCCGACGCTGACTCCTACCCGCACATCAGACTCTCACCTCTATCTGAACCTCAGGCTCTTACTCATACGTGAACCTCAGGCTCTGACTTTAACTCGAAAATCCGGATCTGACTCCCACCTGAACCTCAAGATCCGCCCCATTTCTGAACCGCAGGCTCTGACTCCTTCCCAAACCTCAGGCTCTGACTCTTTCCAGAACAATAATGTTCTGAATCCTCCCGAACCTTAGTCTATGACTCCTTCCCAAACCTCAGTCTCCGGCCTGCTTTAAATCGCAGTGTTAATCTATTCAAACTTGCTGACTCCTTCCTACAGGAGAGAGAAAGTGACGTTTGTCATTTAACTTTCAACTTATTGGCACCCCTTTAAGCACCTACTGACCTTTGACATTGATCTCAGGGTTTTTTGGTGCCTTTTGCTGAGCACATCGTTTTTTGTCTTAAATTGTTTTACTTAGTTGAGATTTCGCGAGGCAACGTTGAACCTTGTGCCAAACTCCATGAATCATTCAGCATTTTCAATTGTGTTGTGTTTTGCGAGGTATTAACCACGCATCATCTCTGGATATAACATACATTCTATGAACAATAAAGACAGAGCTTTAATGTAACCTCATGTCTACATGCTATGCAAAATTTCCATGTGATGAGCGCAACATACAGACTTTTCATGCATATCTCGCAACGTTCTGCAATGAAAAGAAGTCACCTCCATTGTCGTCATTCATGAAATCAAGAAAAGTGTGAATTTTCTAGCGTTGCGATCTGTGATCTTTACCCATTATCTATGTGAGGAGAAATTCTCACATTAATGATTTTGCAGAACGAACTATTTATCTACGTTGAGAGACACTATTAATTGCTCTTTCCGTCTGGTCGGGCTTGTTTGATTTTAAAAAAGAAGAAAAAGGTATATATATATATATATATATATATATATATGTATATATATATATATATATGAGTCTGTGGCTATGTATATCTTTTAACAAAGTGAATTTTTTTTTATTTTAAAAGATAATAAAAAAGTATTTATTTCATAGCTTGTTTAGACAATTATGATTAGTAAAGATTAGAAAGAAATGTTATTTTAAACATCAAGGTTTTTATACTTGAATTTCCACAACTCTCGAATGAGTAGAGCGTTGTTCGATGTGACAGCCTGTAAAAAAATCCCACAGAAAATATAAAAAGATGGATTGCAGACTGTGATGACATTGTTGAACAGCTTTTAACGAAGTGTAAGTCCAAGGACAAGCGTTTTTTTTTCTTCGCAGAGTCCAACATATATTTGGACACAATTTGGAAGGGAATACTTAGTATCGAGGGGGTGTCAGACAGGATTGTGAGGGTTCAGGAGCATGTCAGGAAATCCTTCTCCTGATACTGGATTGCAGTGTTAGTATTTAACGACATCTCTTTCTCATACAAGTTTGAATTTAGGACCTTCTGACACGTGCTGAGTTCTGCACGGCTGCGATGTATAATGAAGCTGATAAATTGCTATATTTTAAGTCGTAGAGCGTTTGACTGGTGGCAGATTTCTACATCACGTCAGTCAATTATAACAGGGCTTTGAACTTATTAATAAAAACGTATACTAGTCCTTATATTATAAAAACTACCATATTTGAGGAAATTCCTCCTCAGCCTGACAAACTTACAAGCATTGAGAGATTGAGAATAGATATTCAGTAGGTAAAACAGATTTGACTGACTTGGATAAATCATTTAATAGTAATGTATTTTGATGAAGTCTCCTCGTAGGGTAAACTCATTGCTAATGTTTTGTTTCGGAAATTTCCCTTAGAAATCTGGATAGAGTTGATGTCGAGGAGCAAGGAGAGATTCCCCTTCAGTTTGAAGTTTAGTGTATCTCGGTTTGTTGAGATCGTGCCTAATATTGAGGAGACTAGATTTCGCCTCAAACCAGGATATAAAAGATGGAATTATAATACCTTGGACAGTCTCATTGGGTTACATATTATTTAACGTTTTAAAAGTGTCCGTCTTGTTAACTGTCTCCACAGATTTGCTTGGCAACTCCAAATAGAATTATTCTCTCTGGAGATGCTAGTTGTTTCTTGAGGGGGAGGTTTGGATTCTAACAACAGTCATCTTAAATATCCTTTTTTCTTAGAGACAGTCCTTGTTTAATGCAATTGTTCTAGTTAACTCTTTGAAGGTGTTTTAAATGTCATCACTTGATTTCTGGACTCGTGGCGGCCCCTTTTTTAAAGAGTCTACTGTGGGGCGTGGAGTGGAAACGTTTTCATCTAGACTCAATAGGCGTTGATAAGAATTCGGATTTGTCTTTATATGATGTAGACAAAATCAATGTTTTCAAAAATATATTGTCCTGGAAAATGGGAAATATTATGAGGACTTACCATGGGATTAAGAGAAACTGCATCTTGTTGAATTAAATTGTGTTCCGTCATTGAGAATTATGCAAAGAGTTGCAGATTATTAGAGAGGAAAGGCATATATAAAGAATACCTATAAGTCTTCCGAGAATACAAAAACAATAGATATTATCGAGCCTGGTCAAGTTTCTCAGCGTCTCGGTTCGTCATCGCCCAGTCATTAAAGAAGGGGCAGATGTTACCAGGAAAATCCGTCCTGTTTTTAATTGTTCTCTAAAAAACTGGGAGGGGTCTCCTTAAATGGTGTAGCTTATTAGGGTGTCAAACTAACAGCCAAGTCGCTGGATTTGTTATTGATCTTAAGGGAGGATGCTCATGCACTATTGGGAAATCTCATGAGGAGGAATTTTCGTTTTTGTGTTTTCTTAAAAGTGGGCGATCTTTTGGGCACTTTCAGATATAATTCGATAATCTTTGGTTTTAAAGCAAACCCATTCATATTAAGCTTTATACTACAGTATCATGCTAAACAATACACTTATGATGAACTGTCATCGGAATTTTGAAATAACTTTTATGTTGATAATATGGTCAAGACAGCCGTAATTTCCACTCACTTTATTCAATATATCATTTAGTACGCGACAGGCTGAAGGAAGCTGATTTTGACTTTCAATCTTGCAAATCAACTAATCAGAGTTTGCAAGAAGAGATAATAGAGGATGTGAGTGCATCCTTTCCTCTTTCTCTATCGTAAAAAAGTGTTGGGATGCCGGTTTTTCCCACAACACAATTATGTGAGCCTCGCACCTACGATGATTGAACCTGGAGTCAGCACTAAGCGCACTATATTGGCTCAGTGTTCCAAACTTTATAATCCTCTACCTTTATGTTTCCCAGTTACTATTCAGGGTAAAGTGTTCATTAGTGAACTCTGGAAAAAAAGTTGTCCTGGGATCAGAAATTCCCAGAAATAGTATAGAAAATTAGCGTTCATTAGTCAATGATTTTAATTCGTTGAGCGAGTTGGAGTTTCCTAGATGGGATTTGAAAGAATAGTTCCTACTGTATTCCTGTGTTTTTGTGATGCTTCTAAGACATTTAACGGATTTTCTCTGTATGCTAAGCCGGGGGATGAATGCCTATTGATGTTGGCAAAGGCAGAGTTATTCATCTTAAATGGAATTCCTTACCTACTCTACAACTTATGGCTATATATATATATATAGCCGTTAGATTTATTCCCACCATTTTCAAGACATGAAGTCCGGTTGTACTCCTGCCCCTATACTCGTTTAAGATGTTCAACTGGTTTTGTATTGGGTCCTCAACGAGACACACGCCAAATTCAATATCGTCGTTGGGAACCGTATTAAGGATGTAAAAGGGATGGTGGAAGATATAAATGGTGAACTTGAAATCTCAGTCCAATTCAAGTATGTTCCTACTACTGAAACTCCAGCGGATTGACTTAGTAGAGGTTATTCAACATCGAAATTTAAGAAGCATTATGATTTATGTGGGTACGGCCCTGATTGGATACGTCAAACTAATATTGGTTGGCCGATTGCTTCTCTCCCCTGTCTGAACATCTAATAAAATAATTGTTCTTGTATGTTTGTTAATGATTTTTACCAGAAGGGAATGCCTTGTACAAAGACGTATCCAACTTTTTATCACCGATAAGAGTGCTCAATATTTTACAGAAAGTGTTATTGTTCGTCGACACACTAATACGTTTGAAGACGGATTCTTCTAGTAGAGAAAACAGCTGCTTTTGGCGGCGATCCAGAGGGAGGAGTTTCCTGAAAAAATCCAATATTTATTATTATCAGCTGGAAGAAATATTCCGCCAAGTGTTACGGGACTTGAATTGTTTATGGACAGCAAATATATAATTCAAACTTCTGGTCGTATTCAGAGCTCCAATATACATCAATATCAGGTAAAGCGCCACATTCTCTTGGGAAAGCATCATCACTTTACTGAGCTAATAATTAAGAAAGCACATCTGAATTGTTGCCACCTCAGCACAAATTTGAATTTGACCAAATTGATATCAATAGGTTGTATGGTACCTCAAGGTAGACAGTCTGTAAAATGGGGAATTCATCACTGTCTCATATGTAAAAAAAAATCACCGGCCATTCGACGCACCGATAGGCTCTCCATTGCCTGTGCATAAGACTCAATTTAGTCACCCTTTCCAGCAAGTAGGTGGCGAGTTGACTTGATATTGTTGGCTTAAAACTAATGGAGAGGATGTACACATTTATTATTAATTATTCACTTGTATGATTCTACGAGCAGTTTATTTAGAATTACTGCCCGATATTTTTCAGAATCACACTTTTTTAGATATACCTACTAATGTTTACTCAGCCAATGCTAAAACTGTCTTGGCCTCTTGGATGGTGTTGTCTGAGGTGTTGTAATTAACTTAAGCAACAGTTTAAGTCTACCTCTATAACTCACCTCCCCATCTCTCTTTATTCTGCCTGGCATGGGGATGTGTGGCAACGTATGATCACAACAGTTAAACAGTTCTTGAAATTAAAATATTTCGACTTCCTGACAATACTTACAAATGTATAAATAGCTGTTAAGTACAGACCACTTACTTATAATTCTTATTTGTTTCTGTCCTACATGTCTCGTTAGGAATGACAGCTCTACACCAATAGTATGTTTTAATAAATGTAACATAGTGTACCATTCTCACTGTGTGGGTGTCTCCGAGGAAGTAACTGATAGTAATTGAAATTTTACGGATTGCACGGCACAAACAACACCTCATGTTGATCAATTTCCTGAACATAATTAGTTCAGAGCGAAGGATATATCGTTACATAATTCTATGATAGAGAGGCGAGATATAACAGCGAAATCAAAAAGAAAAAAAATAATCAGCCTTTTTCTTGTATAATAATTATCATATTATTCTTATGAAAATTAATTAATTATTACGCAATGTGTATGAGGGTTGTTTTATATCAAATTCTAAAATAGATTAAAAATCAATATTGTCAATAATAGTGAGTACACTGGTGTGTCATAAGAAGGGGCACCTTTCTAAATTCTTCATTACAAGAATAGGGACCTACTGGATTCACGGCAGCAAGAACCAGGCCCGTAAAGAGCGAGGAAAATAAAATCCCAAACTAAAAACACTGGGTCGTTATATACCGAAAGCACCACAGTACCAACCTCCAACCCTATCTCTAAAGTGGTCAAACAAAGTAAGGGGCCTGAGCTGGAAGCCCAGTAAACGTAAACAGCGGAACCACTAAACAGAGCACATGCGATTAAGCGGAAAGTGTCGGTTTTCTCTTCAGAATCATCAAGAGACAGAAAAAAGACATGTAGATAAAACAAAGTCTTGTGGTATAAGCTAGTGCAGACCAATCTAAACTCTCCAAAAATAAAAGCCGGAAAAAGAAAGAGGCTGCACACCAACCTCCTCCAGAGGAAGAAATGGAGTAAAGAGTACTTAAGACCCCAGTCCCAATCCAAAGTAAACTCCATACACACGCATCCCATTCCAGCTCCAGCTTAACTCATGTTACCCAACACGACCACCCAGCCCCAATACCACTCTCACTCCAGCCCCAGCTGAACTCTCATTAACCACCATCACTACCCCCACTCAAACCCAAGCTGAACTCTCATTACCCAACACACCCACATCCACACAGACCCCAGATGAACTCATACCATTTTTACTACCCCCATTCATCCCTCGACTTCACTTTCAACGCCTACCCCCTCGCATTCAACCCAGTTCAACTAACAACGTCACCTCCACCCTATTGCACCCCCTAAGCCGTACTCTGCACTCAGTCAGTAGAGAGAGCTCTCGTAATGGAAAGTGAGGTTACCAAAAACAAACCTTTGTACCCAAAGTCCGTTAAAACGCAAATAATCAATAAGCTCTCCTTTTAACCTAGTGAACTAATCTGCAAAGTGGATCATCTGACCCCACGGTTTCTTTGAATTCACAGCATGTCAGCTTTGAGACAGCTACAGAACTCGACGTCAATTGACGGGAAGCTCGTTGACAATCCCCAGGATTTTCTAGACACCCAGATGGTGTCGTCCGTGCTGAGGCCCCAGCAGTACGACAGGACGAAGGCCATGTGGCGGATAATCAACGAGGCAGCAGCAGAATCAGTTCCACGCATATATCTTGTCGAGAAGCAGCGCGCATCGCTGAAAAACTTTAACAGATGGCAGGTGGTGGTAGCGTCCACATTGCTTTTTATTGTGCTGTGAGATAAACGTTATCTCTAGACAACGGAGGTTGGACCCGAGGCGGTCGACTTACGAGCTATCTGCTGACAAGCAAACTGGGGCAGCCCTGCGGCGTCAACCCTCCTGTGGATTTCAGGCCGGTGATCACACTGAATAGTGCTCATGTTTACGAGGTTTAACTTGATAAGTCTCAACACCAGGGCATGAGACCCCGAAGCAATGCTACTAGCGTGCTGAAGGAGCTCATAGCCGGAACATAGACGTTGCTACGCTACAGGTCACCTACTATGACTCGATTGATGACTGCCAGGTGCTGTCTGAACACTAAAATGTCTACTCAGCATTCGGAAGCCGTGATGCTAAAGGTGTTTCCTTGTTAGTGAGTCGTAGCCTTGCCGCAAAGGTAAATAGTGTGCACACAAATGGAAAAAGGTAGGCTGGTCATTGCTAATGTTGCCATTAGTAACAGCAAGTGTCTGATAGTCGCGGTGTATGCGCCCAACACTCCTGTGGAGAGGGTTTCGTTTTTCAGTGGTTAGAGTTGGCCATTTCGAAGCGGCTGGTTGTAATGGGTGATTAGATTGCAATCGTTGATCCCAAGATAGACAGAGTGGGCGGGACAAGAATGATAGATAGGATGGAGAGCAGATGTCTGTCATGATGAGCAGGTCCGATGTTGTTGATAAGTTCCGTTATAAGCACCCGGGGTAGGAGATGTGGACTTGGCACTCTAGTAGGGCTTCTTGTGCAAGCACTTACTTGGGCATGATGTTTATTAGAAGAGGTAGAAGCACACTCTCTATATTGCCCCAGATTCCACTGGTAAGGTCTTTCTAGCAACGCACTAGTTGGTGCCAATTTTAACTTAGGAACTAGACTTAATGGACTAAAATGAGTTCGGTACTGGAAGTTAAATTACTCATTGCTAGAGACACGTGACTTCTGGGAAAACTTATATAACTTACCAAGCAAGCTCTAGTCCCTACTAGCGGGTTTTGGTGGTATGTGAAGGAGGTGACGGCTATCATCACTCCCGAGCAGTCAGTACCTCTGCACGTAGCATCTGTAGTGTACACTATGATGCCTCTGTGGTGCAGGGAGAAACAAATGTGTTTTTTTCTGACGATCCAAGACATAGATTAACTTGTGTTGACCTCACGCATAGACTTAGGAAATGGTGGGTTGCTATCAGCTAAAAGTTAAAATCAGATGTGATAGAAAGAGATTGTACTCAACATTATTTAAAAGAAGGTAGATGCACACTGCTTTTTTGTGTGTGTTTAAACGTGCCAAATGTGAGTACGTGTTCTCGGCCTAGGCATAGTGCACGCCGACCTAAGTTCTTATCAGACCCCATCCTTGATCGCAAAATTTCTTAGCTAGTGGTAGGATTGAGTTCTGCCAATCTCTTTTTTTTTTGGTGCTAGAAATCCTCTGACATATCACTCCCAATTGTATATTTTTACCCCCTTTTGAATTCCCTCTCCCACTTAGGAACTGACCTGCTGGTGTTCGACTCTTGAAAGAAACCGGCAAACTGTGAGCAACTTACACTTAGATGGATTTTGGATGGCGTTACTTACCAACGTATCAATTTCTGTATCATGTTTGGTTACTTGCAGCCCCCCACCCCAAACAAATGATTTTTTTATAAACACTTTTGATAAAGAACAAACGTCTTTACAAATTGGGGATAATGTTAGGTAGCCTTCCCAAAAGAGTGAATAAGGTTTTTTGGTGATTTGAACTAGTTTACAGAGAATACCGCAAAGGAATAACCCACGACCTCCATCCTACCCAACCCAAATTTGACCTTGTACTGCATCTTTTTTTAATGTTTACCTTGTTTTTTAATCAAAATTATACAAATTTATTTTTTTATTTAAAAAAAATGTATTATTTTAAAAATAAATGAAAAACTTCTTTCTCGGCCTTTGGCTAAGATCAAAGTGTAGTATAAGTTTATTTCTAATTGTTTCTTCTTCTTGGCCTGAAATCTAAGTGTAGTATCTGGTCCGATGCAATCGATTTTGATTCTACATTCTCTAAACAAAATCAGAATTTCATTCAGAACCTTCTATTTTATTTTAGCTTTTAAAAAGTGTAGTATATGTGCTTGGCATTTGGATTTGTAATAAATGTCAGAATTTCAATGACGACTATTCTACCGTTTGAGATCACTCATGCGCGAATTTGTTCACTTTCTCAGTTGTTATAGTATTCGCCTGAGGTGCCACTAACGGCATATGCCGACAATTTATCAGGCTTGTACATGAGGCGCCCCTACCAACGAATGTCGATACTCACTCGGGCTTCAACCTAATCCACCTCTAACGTCAACTTCCGATACTCTCCTAGACTTTTGGCGAAGGAGCCCTACCAGTGAATACCGAATCCTCCTCAGGCTGATGAAAAGAAAGAACATACAAGAATAAAAAGAATGGAAGAAAAGTAGGATACGCAGGAGTAGGAGAAAAGGAGAAAGAAAGACGCGAGTGTAAACGGAAAAGGAGGAAGAAAGGAAGTAGACCCAGGAGTAGAGGGGAAAGGAGTAAAGAAGGAGGTGCGGAAGTAAGAGAAAGAGAAATGAGGAAGAAAGAAGAAAGTAGGGGGTAGGGGAGCATAAGGCCCTGGATTATGGGGTAAAAGGGAAGAAAAGAAGGACGGAATAAGACGCGTGAGGAGTGGGAATGTGGGTGAAATGAAGAAGCGGGAGTACGAAGAAAAAAGGAGGAAGTGAGGTGTGGAGGAAAGACTCGTATGACTATGGGGGAATAGAGAAAAGAAAAAAAAGGAAAAAATAAAGAAATGAGACGCTGACTGTGAGGGAAAGGATACGAAAGGAAGTAAAGAAGGGAGTACTCACTGTACTAGGGGGTAAGGGGAGAAAAGTAAAGGAAACAGTAAGGAAGCGCGATCGTAGGGTGGGAAAAGAGGAATAAAATACGTTGGATGGGACGCGGGAGTAGGGTGGTTGAAAAGACGAAGAAAGAAAAGAACGATACACAGGAGTACAGGGAGGAAGAAAGAAGTAATGAAGCGCGGGAGTAATGCATGGGACAGGGGGAAGAAGAAAAAAGAAGGAAGGAGATGCGGGAGTAAGAGTAGTCCTGCTCCACCCAACCCGGTATCGGTATTACTGAAGAATTAATGTATATAAATGTTCAATTCCCTCGATTTCCGAGTGAATTTTAAGTAATTAATTGCATAATTATATAATCAAACTTACTACATATTGCACTGATTTTCACTGCTGTAAACATATTAACTTTACGGTTTGGTGGAGTAGCTTGAGAGCATTTCTCAACCATACGCACGCAGAAACATACGTTTGTTCTTTATATATAGACGGGTCAATATACTGCCAGAGATCCCCTACCAACTTACACTCCCACTCAGATTACACCATTGCACTTTTTTATTGTGGTTTTATGTTAGGTTGGGTCTAGTCTACAACATACTAAAATTGAGAAAACATCGCAGTATGGGAAAGTGTCTAATTTCGAATATGGCATGTTTTGAGTTACAAGTCATTTTCCATTTACATGTGAAGCACTAACTCGGTCAGTTTTAAATATGAATCAATACATCTTGGATTGTTACTTGTTTTCAGTGTCAATCTCTAACATGAAAAAGGTTACTAGTATTGCCAAATACACCATCATAACATATATAGGGGTATCCGACCCCTCACCCCTATATGGATCCACATTGGTACCGCTACCTCTAAACCTCATATTGCACTCACCCACGTCTAAAAACAGGCGTATAGGTGATTATTTTTAGATGGGTAACAGCGGGGACTTATTACTTAGTTCAATCAATCGGAATTCTTAACTCCGTATATAAATGAAATTGTGTTAGAAGTTATACAGTTCCTGAGAAAACAACTGAAAAACTCATAGAAACCACGTTTTACCCCATTAAAAACTGCTCTCACAAACAAATCACTAGCTCTATTCTAATCAGCATATACTATTATACATATATGTCTGTATATCTTCAGTGTCAACCATGAGTTCAGCTGCCAGTAGAAAAACTTGTCCTTCATGCGAATGATATTTTGACTGTCATGAGACTGTGGTATTTCGAGAAAAGGGTGCTGCAGGTGTCAACCGTGTTGATATCGAAGTCATTGTTGAAGCCGGAACTACTGTTCACATGAACAAAAAAGAAAATTGCTTTTGCCTAAAAAGGGGAATGATTCTGCTCCGCAAGTAAAAAAGGGGTTCGCGTGTTTTTTTTTATACGATATAACAGTAAAACACATTACTATTTCTGTGCGTCTGATACCACGAAAAGGACTATAAATGAAAAAGTGAGGAAAATATTTGCAATATGAAGACTGATGCCTTTGCTCTAACTCTCCTGGTGCATTGCTTAACAAGAGGGGATTAGTGGGACACCAATTATGTAACGTCTACTTCCATACAATGCGAAGCATTCTAAGACAGTTCACGTCAGTTGAATTAACTAACCGACAGAAAATGAGAGAACAAAAACAGACATCAGGATGAAGAATTTGAAAAACGTGTGTGCCTTATTGGAGGAAAACGATGAGGAACAGACAACAATATTGGAACTTGTCGTTTAAATTGGAGAATACTTACGAGGTAGTAAATGAATGGCATATGGGAATCAGTACCTCAAGTAATAGCTGATAAGTCGATATGGAATCTAATTATTTGTGACAAAGGTGGTGTCGGTAACAATGTGACATTTACGAAAACATCCTGTGACATTCTTCGTGAATACTACAATTCACCTCCGACAGATGATAAGGAAGCACAAAAACAAGCAATACTCAAAACCACAGCGAAACTCATCAACGCGTTCTTTCACTTCAACCAGACAACTCCCAGCTGACAAGGCATGATGGATGTGATGCATAAAGAGTTCGTTTATATAGGACAGTGTTTGATGTCAGTATACTCAAGGAGATCAGTGAGAAAGTATATGGTAAAAATGTCGTCGTATACATTGAAGCATGAACCTGATTTTTAGGATCAAGTAGAAGAACTTTAGCGTCTGTGCATGCTAATGGAGACTTGTGAATGTGATTGCATTCATTGTGGGAATCAATATCCATCGGCGGGATTTACAACAGTCGAACTCCGATCAGATATGAATTGTAAGGTCCATCAAAAGCAGCAATCGATGGAAAAACTGTCAACACATTCTAAGAATTGCTACAGCACTTGTTGCGGCTGATCGGATGGAGTCTTGGAAACTGCGTCTCGGCGCCGTCTTCGTTTGTCTGTCAATATTCGCAGCCACTGGTCATTCAAATTATCTGATGTTCGTTCGTCTATACCCTCAGAAAATGTATGACCATAAAGATGACAGCCCAGCAGTACATAAAACTTCCAGTTTGGAGTTCACGTAATCAGACGCAGTAGCTAATATTGTACTAGTCTTAGATCCGATCTTTTCATTAAGCAAACACTAATGCGCTCACTCAAACGCCATGCTGGGCTCACACGGGGTAGTGGGATTCCGAACATCAGAGAACAGTTTGGCCTATGTCGTCTACTATGTTATCTGTTTACGATTTTGCCATGCACTAACTTAGAAGTTAGATAACAAGCGAACAACAAAAGGAGTTGTCTGCCTATAGGGTGAGAAAAGATGAGACAGACCTCGGGAAAGTTTCAGAGACTGCTTTAACCGTTTTCAGGCGATGAATCGTTACACAGTATTATCTCAGGGATTACTGCGAACGCGGATATTAATGTTCAGTATCTTTTCGAAATCGTAAAAGACATTGTACAGAAGATGAATCGACAATCAGTGTTATTCTACTCTCACAAACGAAGTTGGAAACAAAATACTTTAACATCGAGTAAGAATGGCAAAGTTTCTGCAGATAGGAACATTGATCCAGTACTTTATTCCAGAGTTTTCTCGTGGTCTCACAGATGGGTGATCTAAGGCTGAATGATCTCATGTCCTCTGAACTGTGTCTTTACGCGATGTCTTTGTTTGAAGGAAAGCGCATCTTACGTCAAGCAGACACATCACAGTAGGCAGCAACTCTTAGAAATTATATTGAAACAAAATGTGACGCACACCGTTCTAATCACAGAACACAATGTACTAGACGGAGGATCTATTATTCACCGTCTGAAATGGAATGAGGGGGATCCCTACAGTTCGATTGAAAATAATTATGCGTCATTTACTGTTGAACACTATGAGAGAGCAACTGTCGTGTTTGATGGTTATGAAGTTGGACCAAGTACAAACGACTGTACTCATCAGCGGCAAAGTCGAAATCTGAATGCAAGAAAGGTGAACATTACCGAGAAAACAAAATCTGTTGGGGAAAAAAGAGGACTTCTTGTCAAATGTCGGAAAAACCTGCGCTTATCCAGAGGATCATGGAACAAATGCGGCAGAAAGGTTGTAACATGATTCAAGCGGAAGGAGACACACATGCACATGCAGACAAGTCTATGTCTGCTTTTAAATCAATATCCCTCATTTGAGAAGACACAAACCTTCTCTTGATGTTCCGGCATATGTTTCTAAATGTACTGCATCATATTGTTGCTCAGTCCAGGCGAAATATTACATCTACAATATCAATGTTCTCAAGCAGTTTGTAATGATATGTTGTCTATGCATGCCTTTACGCGACGCAATTGTGTGTTCAGGGTATTCGGAATTAGAAACACGGGGTATGAACAAATCGTCAAGAGAGAAAAGCTAATAACAGATTGTTCAAAGGCATTGTCTCTAAAAAAGCAACAACGGGATGTGGTGAAGTCATTTGTTGTAAGGAAATCGTAGCTTTGTTCAATGCATCTATTAAGTACAATATGTTTTGCAAGAATGTTGCGATATTAAAGACGTGTTTCACGCCAGAACGACTCCTACCAAAGCCTTCTGCCTGTAAATGTCATTCTTTGCAGACTTACAACCAGGTTATTGAGTGTATGGGAGTCTGTGATGCAATGGTGTAATCTGAGTGGGACTGTAAGTTGGAAGGGAGCACACTTGTTCCGATGATGACGGGTAAAAGCCCTGCTTCAGATGCAGTGATTCAGACAATTCATTGCAACTGTTTAGAAGTATGCAGGCTACCTGCGGGACGCATATATTTAAATGTACAAGTGCATGTGGACATTGCGAAGATAAACATCGTGAAAATATTAAAAATGGTCTAGTGGAACATGATACAGAGAGGTTAAAAGTGTTGAAAATTACACTGATGTAAGTGAATCAGAGTGGATGCAACAATGTTAATGGCTGTAAGGTACTTATTGATATGTGATAAGTGTTTACTTGGCATTTCTAGTTACGCTTTCATGTAAAAGTTTGACCCTGATAACTCGGGTAGAAACACAAGATGTATTGGTTCATCATGAAAACTGACCGAGTTAGTGCTTCACATGTGTATGAAAAATGACTTGTAAACCAAAACAAGTCATATTCGAAATTTGACACTTTCCCATACTGCGATCTTTTTTAACTAATAATATGTTGTAGACAAAAAACTACCAAAAAACAAACTGTTACTATTTTGGGGGCTCAATCAGTATCTTGACCCGTCTAATAATAGATATTTCTTTCAATATATGTATGAACGTTTTTATGAATTTGAATTAAACATTCAAGAATATATTACGTTTTTATCACATACAAAATATGTATACTTGGAGATGTTGCATCTGAGTGCTGTATCTAAAGCTAGATTATTTCTTCTGTTAATGGTACTATTGCACTATTTTGGAAGGCTCAAGTCAATTTACTGTGTTATTTAAGTCTAATGCACGACCTTTTACTCATCAGTACAAAGGAGTGGTGGGTAGTATATGCCTGTTGCTATGAAATAATCTTTCTGATCATTCCCTCTTCTTTTCCGGGTAAGTAGTTCACGGTGTATTTTTTTCATGATACCATCTTCCAGACATAATCCCTTCCATTTTGGAGGGGAATGGGCATATATCTTATTTATATTGGGGTTAGTGTATATGTTTGGTGTATATCACCCCATTCTCTCAGGCATTACAATTGGAGTCGGTGGAGAGCGTACGTTAGCAAAAAATTCCCGAAATCATATGTTCATTAGAAAAGTGATAACATATATATATATATATATATATATATATATATATATATATATATATACATCTAAGTGACAGTCTTATTGACCCTTATATTCGGGTTGATTTTGGGCTTCGTAAGCAGTGACTAATTCATATATATATATATATATATATATATATATATATATATATATATATATATATATGCTGATAATTTTACTGATGAAGGAAGACAGCAAGAAACGCCGTCGTCTGTATGTGATACCATTTTAATATTGAACATATTTTTATATAGTTTTAGTTAAAAATCCCTCATAGATGTAAAGGTTTTACAAGTATAGCCCTTTTTAAAACTAAAAAGATTGTGGTTATTTCTCGGATAAGCAAGTTCCGCTCGAGCGTCGAACACTGTAGACAGCACTACGCCTTTCCTCGCGTCTGCGTAAGTGTACAATTCATTTCTATTACTGGCTGAGGGTATATCTCGCAGCCGCATCGTCCTTGGCGTTTGTTTCGTCATTCTAGTCTGAATTTACGAACTGTGTGATTGCCCATGCGACCGCCTGCAAACGCCACTTCTGAACTGATGAGAGCCAGTAGGTTAAAACAGTTCAATATTTAACAAATATATATATATATATATATATATATATATATGTGTGTGTAGGTGTGTGTGTGTGTGTGTGTGTACTAACAAATATATATTACTAGAACAATACCCGTCAATCAGCGGGTAAATACATTCCCTGAATATAACCTTTTTACACTACTTTTATATTAACTTATGAAGATCTTATGATACTTAACTTAATGTTTTCAATACGTATTTAAATTTTATGATATTATTACATCATTGTTTTTCTAATTATAGCCTAAATCCATAGCTTCTGCTTTATAATAACTGCAATTCATCGAATCTTGCTTATTATGTGTTATAGTTATATGTATACAATTACATGCAAATAAGAAATATTTGTATTTTTAAATGAGAGGTTGTGTCCATATCATTTCTCCTAAAACAATTCAAACTATTCTTAAGAAACTGCACTTATGGAAATATTTGTTAATGGAGTTTACAATACCAATTGTGTAAATTTCAGAAAAAATAGGAATTAACTTAATTCAAACGAAATGATTTAACATCATTCTTATCTCCTCGCTTAAAAATAAATAAAACTAATATAACCCACATTCAAACACCTCGCGTAAAGCATCTGTGTGCAAACATTCATGATAACTCGATAAAACGTTTAGGCGTAGATTCTTGTACATAAAACGATTTAAACATATTAACCCACCAAACTTTATAACACACAAATATTTTATTGGATCCACTTCTGAGGAATAGAAAAATTAGGAGAGTCCAGTAAAAGATATAGTATAATTTATTCATAAATATATTATTCGGTTCAATTGTTGAATTGCCATCTAAATGATTGTTTTTTAGAAAGTGCTTTTGTCACGCATGTGTTGCGTAATCGGCATGACTGTTATGTTTTCCCTTGATAAGTAGACTCATTTTTCATAATGGATATTTCTCTTTCTATGTTTCTCTCTTAGTTTTTACTTCTCTTTAAATATCTAAATAAACTGCTATTTCTTTGCTTTCTATTTAGCTATCTTTCTTTTTCCCGAGTGTCTATTTCTTTTCTCCCGGACGATAACTTGACATCTTGCCATTACTCCAAATAATCACGTGCGCGCTTAAAAACTGGCCGCTTTCCAAAACCGGAACGGTACTTGACCTTCTGACCCGCCATTGTTCAATTGCCAAAATAGCACCCCAGATAATAACGTTAACCTTCCTAATAATGTCAATCTCCGAGCCCCTAACTACACCTCCTGTCTCAGCGCATTGATGCGTAACATTCTTTGGTTACGCATCTTCGACAAGTATTCAGAAAGTTAAATAAAATTGATCGATTGAAACAAAATTGTAAAACGCGAAGCGAAACAATTTCTTCAAATTTGTAATCATAACTTAATCTACGTTCTTATGTCAATATTTTGTGTTGCTGGATACTATTTTATATGTTATTTAGAAATACACACAACTTTTTTCACATAACTATTTTTCTATTGTATATATATATATATATATATATATATATATATATATATATGTGTACATATACATTAGTGGGTTCTAGTAAGGTATGCCTGTTTTTAATTCATACACTTACATGGTCCGAAAATGTCCAATTCCAAGATCAATAAAAATATGTTACAACGTTTAGAGTATATATTTTATATGATTTTACATTGTTCCTTATATATATTGGCATGACAAGACAAAAACAACTGCCCCCTGGAGGGAAATTGCAAAATCAATTCAATCATTTATGAAGCAACCGTCACAGACCAGAATACCAGTAATGCAGAAAAATATATTGGGATGACGAAGGGAAATTTCAAACAAAGGCTATATGCACACAGAAACTCCTTCAAATACAAAAACAAGGCTAATACGGCACTCGCGACCCGAATATGGCAGCTTAAAGAAGAAAACACACCCTTCACCATCAAATGGAAAATAATTGAGAGAAAACCATCCTTCTCTCCAGCCATAAACAGATGTCCTCTATGTGACGCTGAAAAATACCACATTTCAAAAGCCATCATCGATCCGAATACAGCCTGTTTAAATGTCCGCGATGAAATATTCAAGGGATGTGTACACAAGAGGCAAGCATTGCTTATAAACTGGTCTGACCGATTCACATAATGTCTAACTACCCCCCCTCTACTAATATAAACACAATAAAAACGAACAAACACCTCATCAACCTATATCCACTTAAACTTCAAGAGCAAAAACTCCGACCTTCACAAAAATACAAAAATATTTAATTTAATTATCAATCACTAGATTACTCAAAGAACTATATCCACATAAATTCCAAGAGCAAAAACTTCGACTTTCACCAAAATGCAAAAATATTTAATTTTTTATTTTTTTATCTTTTATCAACCACCAGATTCTACAAACCCATTTTAACAAACTCAAATATTTCATATTTCCATCTTAGTTACCTCCCTTAGCTCCGAATTTCTTCATTAAAAATCACTCCAATTTGGAGAAAAGATTCTCACACATCAACGGTTTTTAGAACGCATACCTTCAAAAATATAACGGCTAATGATACAAATTCATAATTTGGCTCACGGGAATTTCAGAGAAACCCTTTCTTTATTTTTATTATTTTTGTTTTTAATCTTTAATTTTTAATTTTTAATTTTTAATTTTTAATTTTTAATTTTTAATTTTATTTTTTATTATTATTATTTTTATTTTATATATTTTATTTATATATTTTTATTCTTTCTATTTTTATTCTTTCTTTCTCTTTTTTATTCTCTATATATATATATATATTTTTCTTCTTTTTATACCTTTTTATACTCTTTTTCTCTTTTTCTTCTTTTTTCTTTTTTTATTTTTTTATTCCTTTATTCTTAGTATTAAAATGTTTTTATATATATATATGTTTTTTTATATTTTTTTATATTTTTTTATATTTATTTATATAAATATATATATATTTTTTCATATATATATTTTTTTATTTTTTACCCCCCTTTTTTATTCCCCTTTTTATTCCCTTTAATCTTGAATTCTCTTTCTTCTCCCGTGTTTTAAATCTCAACGGTCTTATGACACTAAATTCAAATTTAAACAAACACACACAACACACTGAGCAAATAACGCGTCCCAACAAGAGTGTCATGTGACCTCACATTTCCAAAACAGATGACAACAGAAGCTGAAGAGAGCCGGATGAGTAAGACCTTCCGTGCTTGAAACCGACGGTACGAATGTTGTACTAATTTTTCTGTACCAGAATAAATAAATATTATGCTCTTAATTTTTAACTTTGATTCTTAATTAATCGAGCACTCTGCTGGGATTTTTCCTACCATTCTACAAAGAATTTATTATATATATATATATATATATATATATATATATATATATATATATATATACACCGCTATAGTATAGTAAGGACCAATGTTAATTTATCACTATATATATATATATATATATATATATATATATATATATATATATATGTATATATATATGTTATTATTATTTTTATATATAGTTTTAATAGTTGAGAAACTCCCAAGACTATATATATATATATATATATATATATATATATATATATATATATATATATATATATATATATAATATTTTCTCAAAATATCAAATAAATGATTTTTCAATAATCATCCGGACCACACAGACAGCCAAAACCACACTTGCTGTTATGTAAGATTTGAAGAAAAAATAAATTGAAAGTCCCCCTTCGATTTATTATTAGCTCCTTTCAGCTTACAACCAAACTGGCACTCTGTATTGACTCATCCTTCTTAAACATAATGCTATATATATATATATATATATATATATATATATATATATATATATATATATTTAAAGAATGGAAAGATGAAAATAAAAAATTACACAAATTTACATAACATTACCGAAAATTGATACGAATTTTATTACATCGAAAGTTCAGATGCAAGGAGTTACACTAATCCTTAATCCATGGATTTTCAAAGATAAAACTCTTCTCGTCAGAGGATAAATATCGGTAATGTGATATTTATAATAAATAAATATTACCTGTTCCATTTCACTTTGAAAATTGAAGAAGAAATTACAGAAAAGCCGAGAGGGATAATTGTTGAGTAGTTATGGTACATATAGCAAAAATAGCAAAACTTTGTAGATTTGGAGAAAGTTTTTAACAAGTTTTACAGGGTTTCAAATAAAAAGAAGAGGGTTCAAAAATATCTCACTTGGTCCGTAGGGATTCATGTCTCTGTTTTGTGTATAATTCCGTAGAATTACAAGTAAAAGTCAGTGGAGTAACATTGTAAGCATCCGATTCGGTGGATGTAATATAATATGAGTCTACGTTACAAATAAACCCCGGTAACCTGCTTTGCTGGAGAATAAAATACTCACATTTATTTAATACATCTGCTCTGAAAATACATGTATACTCTTGTAATATTCCTTCTTTTAATATTGTTATTAATTGGCGTTATTTATAAATCCCATTGAACATATTTTCTCTGTCCGCCAACCCCCCGCAATACTCCCTTCTCTACTACAATTGTGCAATTGTTTATCTTCATCTTTCCTTCTATAAATTAGTTGCTCTACTCAACGTATTGAGCTTTACTTCATAACGATATATCACTTTAACGATACTTCACTTATCGTTAATTCTATTATATATATATATATATATATATATATATATATATATATATATATATATATATATATGCATGTTAACGTTTTGCACTTTATGTTTCAAAATTTGTTTCTCTTTATCATTCGTTTACTTGAGCAACACCAAAACATCTTAATATTCATCACTTTAACATCAGAGTTTATAACCATGTTGATTTTCATAGTTTATCGCGGTAACAACATCAGAAAAGGCAATCGAGTTTTTTTACATCGTTCTCACGGATTTATTTTTATCAGTCGTTCACTTGTGTAACACGAACAATTTTTAGAATGTATAGCTTCTCATCAGCGTTTCCAACGGATGTTTATTGTTAATTTCGATCACAAAAACATGAAAAGACCATTTTTTACGTTATTACGTTTGCCTGTAAACGATTTCATTTATCGTTGGTTCATGTCGGTTTTTTATTTATTTATTTCAATCACTAAAAGCAACATATGAAATATATATATATATATATATATATATATATATATAATATATATATACATTAATATATTTAATGACAATACTAAGAGATGTCTTCTTTTGACTTTGTTATTGCAGTCATCTAGAGAATGAAAGCGTAGTTTAACACCGACGGTTTACCTTATTGCTGGTCCTCACACTTGTGATCTATCATGGAGCTCGTCGTTACCGATACTCAGAGAGTGCTCGTCCTGTCACACAAGTGTTAGTCACTATGGTCATGGTGTTGTGCTGGTACTTTTTTCCTATGCGATTTTTATCTAGATACCAACTATGTGTGCAGCATGCTGCATTATAAACCTTTTGATATCTAAGGCTGTGAGGTGTGTTAATTACAACTAACATACTCAGCCTGCAATTTTTGTGCTGGATTAATTAATTACCAATAACTGCATGTACATCAACATCAAATATAGATATGAAGTGCCTTAAATTATGGCATAACACACGATTATCACTATACCTGCCACATCTGTGATGTTATCTATAAAAGTCTAGCAGGCCGAAAATGCAATGTTTGCGCCTTTTACTAGAAGGTTTAGGATAAGTACAATATTGATACATTAAAATGTGTGCATGGACGAAGACGAGGAGACACTCACAATCTTTTGATTCCCAGAAAAAGAATAGGATACATGTGTGTATGGAATACATTTTAGAATGTTTATCATAATATTGGGTATAGCTTAAATGCTAATACGGGCGTTTTAAAAGTATTTTAAATTCATCTGTCTAATTAAAATGAGTAATGCTAAGTTCCGTCCGACTAGTTTCTTGAACACTTTTTATAACATCCTTCTTAATTATCTTTCTTGTTACAGAGGTTAGTAGATGTGTCGCATAGATGTAGTAGTTAGGTCAAGAGTATAAACTGTTGGTTTGGGTCTCAGATTCGTGTTGTATGACCGGTAGCATAATCAGCTTCCACACTGATCATTCCCGGAAAAGGATGAAACACATGTATATGTGTATATGAATTAAAAAATATTTATGATAATTTTGTATATATATATATATATATATATATATATATATATATATATATATATATATATATATAATAGCATCCATTTTGGTGAATTATCTACCCAGACAGATTTTGGTGTTTATTATTTTTCACAAACGGACTGTTTTACCGAGATATAAGATATATAATTTTTTATAATAATTCAGACAACACCAACACAGCCGAAACCGCACTTGCTGTTATGTAAGATTTTAAAGTACTTCGATTTATTATTTTTATTCTTTCCAGCTTAAAACCTATCCGACACCCTGCATGCCCCTCAACATTTTTAATATATAAGTATATATATATATATATATATATATATATATATATATATATATATGTATAAATGTATATACTTCTATCCCGCCAAGCCCATATATGCGAGTAAACTCGAACATTTGTCTAGTTCTGGGCCCAAAAAATTCCAAGTGTAAAGAGGAAGCGAGAAAGAAATAGCAAGTTAGGCAAAAAATATCAGACTAATTCCGCTGTCTCAAATAAACTGTTTAAAGGATTTAATATATTTAACATGTTTAACTAAGGTATAGTGAAGACTTATGGGAGCAATAATATTGGTTTACTGATTAAGTGTGATCTTGAGATAAAAATAGTGATACGTTCGGCAAGATTGAAACTTTTTAAGAGATTTAGGAGATTAAACATATTTAATTAAAGTAAAGTGAATACTTTTGAGAGTAATTATATTGGTATACTGATTAAGTCTGATCTAGAGATAAGAACAATAGTTAGGTCGACAAGATTGAACCTGTTTAGGAGACTTCTAAAGGCTGCTGAATGATATTAATTAAATAAGGGTGTTCCCCTCTTAATAACTAGTGAACTATCATTGGAAAATTATTATTTCATATATACGTGGTGTACATTCCTGGTGTAAAGTTCTGGTGTTTGGATTGTCCGATTAAAATATTAAGCTATTTCTTCTTATTTTCTTTATATATTCATAGGTGTGATAGTTGGGAGGATTTTCCGGAGCGGAAATCGGTATTTAGTGAGAAATTATTCGGTTATGTATTGGGTAGGGGGTGTTATAAGTAGGTATGTGTGTGCATCGTTAGTGTATCGTTAGTGATTGTCTTCTGTAGATTCATCTGTAAATGATTTAATCTCTAACGGTAAAGCAAATCCTATTGGGTCAATAAATGTCCTTAATATATGGTATGTTTCTGCATCACACAGAAGACATTTATTTATAGCTAAAAAAATATGGGCTTCACCCTATTACTTGTCATTTGATGGTAAACGGTGTCTCATTATCTTTAAGTTGCAATACCGGTGTCGAGAGTGCCGTGTTTGCATTGTTATTGTATTTAGAGATGTTTTTTACGTGCGTACACTCTTTGGTAGAAACGTCCCTGTGTCATGCCTATATATATTTTAGCTCTGCCACTAGTTTGGTTCGTGACAGTGGTACGAGAGAGGCACGTTTGCCAATCCGCTCACCGGGGCAATTGTTTTATCTTGCTATGGACAGTCTGTGTTTACTGTTGCTTTGGGTTCTGCAGAGATGATGTTTCTTATGTATGGATAGTAGCGAAACAAGCTTTAATGGTATTTCTGTTAAAGAGTTTGTGCTGGTTTGATATATGGAGTGCTTGTCGAGTAAGTTGAAGAAAAAAGTGGATAACCCTCATCTTGATATTTATGAGAAAAGGCATGGGAAAAAAGATCACCGAACTTTTGATATTGAGGCTCCCCCGAGACTGATATCTCCTCTCTGAACTCGCTCTCGCGGAGCGCTTTATTATAATAGGGTGCTGTCTGACTGAACATTTCTGCACTGATTTATATATATATATTTATATATATATATATATATATATAAATGTAAATATGAATATATATATATATATATATATATATATATATATATATATATATATATATATATATATATATATGTGTGTTACAGTTATTTATTCGCAACCTCGGTTCTCAACTTATACCCGATAATCTTGTTTGTCTTCTAAATTGTGGAATCTTTAAAAAACAACTTCTGGACTAAAGTATGTATTTGTGTGCTGCTCTTTTTGCTGTTAGCGTGATAGCCAGACGCTGCGTTAAGGTGATCATTGCGTTTAAAGAAAAAAATACCTGGGGAAAGATTCCCAATTGAGCACATTATGAATATGTAATATTGCCATTTTTAAGGTATTGCAAAATATTCTGAAAAGATTTCTTTGACAATGCTTTTGATGATGCTATATAAACCTGAGTCATTTACAGTTACAACGATACACTTCTGTTTATATCTTTTAGGATATATAAACATGCAATAGGATAAGGTTATATGAATTTTTAAGCATGAAAAAAAACTGTTTTGATTTTAAATTTGGAAAGTCCGGACATTTAAAAAAGTGAAATGCTTATAAAGAACATAAAATAAAAAGAACGTTGCTCACATCGACATTATACACGACTTACTGACTTTCAATAAATGAGACCTAACTTCAAAAGAAAGAGACACACTTTCTCAAACTGGTGAGTAAAAATGAAAGAAAAAACATATCAATCGGTTTAAAAAGCAAAAAAGAACAATAATGTCATTATCTAAATAGATAAGCGATTTCTTTTTGCTTAATCACGGATAAGACTTTTGTGGAATGGGACAAATATGTATATATATATATATAGGGTGGGCCAAAATAAGGGTCCTATCTTTAAATTTGAATAACTTGAATTTGAATAACTTCCACAAAATAAAAGTTAAACTCACCAAACTTTATGTGTGTGTAGACTGACCCTTCCGAGATTTTTTGAAATAAACAAAACAAATATTAGCCGAAAAACACTTCTTAAAACTTACAAAAACTAAAGTATTGTTTTTTACACTGTTTTGAGTTTTTTAAGCAAAAATAATGTTTTCTAAATGAGGGTACGTTCTTTAGGGCTAATACGGCTCATGCTTGCTTCGGAAGGGGTCCTTTACTTATTCTAAAAAAAATAAAAAAAAAATCAATAAATAAAAAAGTTATGAATTTTTAAAAATAGGACCCTTATTTTTGCCCACCCTGTATATATGCAATTAATACACATTTCTCTTTATTATAATGTACAGAAATCACTGTTTAGTGGTAGAATAATTTCATGTTTTCACTTCATGTTTTGTGTTTCTATCATATACTATGTATTTGTATTACTATTGTAGGTTGTTGGCGTTTAGTTATTCTTTAAATGTGTGTTCGTCAATATTAGTATTGTATTTGTGTTTAGCTCTTTAAGTAGAACCCGGTTATATTTCATATCTGCATTTTGATATTTGTACTGATTTTTTTTTTAGTAGATTGTTATTTGTTTAAAGTGTATGAACATAGATTCGGCATGTTACTCCAAATGTATATTTATTTTCTTTACGCTCGCCATCACTAATCTTACATAAAACAATAATTAGATTAAATAGTACCTTTGTTCACTTGGATTTTATATATATGAAGAATATACACACTTTTCTTAAACATAATTCATGTTATGTTCTGGATTTTTCTTTAGATAAGATTAATAATTAATATTATTTGTATTATTTGCATAACCATTCCATTCTTGAAATATGCTAATATTGAACATCACATATGAAACCAGTGGAAAAATTTGAAAATGCTTAACGCAATGCGATTTTGTTCTGTGATGCCATCCAGAGAAGCTTCATTTAAAATTGTTAACTACTTCCCAGAACAATGCGGAAAACGTTATATGAGCGTTTATCCCCCGTATATCTAGAATTCTTTTTTTCTTTTACTTTTTTTTCTTTTGACACTTGAAGATGATTCGACGAATAATTTAACACGTTTTATTTTTTGTTGTTTCTAATACAAAACTACTATCAGAAGAATTAGAAAAAATAAAAAGTTATAATTAAGCAGACGTATTCTTTTTATTTTCAACAATGTTTGCGTAAATGATAAAATGCTGCCTAAATACACACACATATATATATATATATATATATATATATATATATGTATATATATATGTGTGTGTATATATATATATATATATATATATATATATATATATATATATATGTATATACTATAAGGTTGGTTTGTGATGTATGAAGTATGAACACAGGGTTGTGTTTCCTTGTATTATTTTTATTTTATTCTGATATTTCTAGCAGTTCTCAGCTCTTTTTCCAAAAATTACGCGTGATGAAGAAACCGAAGAAAATTAATTTTTAACTGTGGGCAGCGTTCATTCTTTGTTTTTACGTGCAAGTTTGTTCACGCGAAATCGCTCTACCGATATGTACCGAATTCGTTTGTCGGAAGAGAATGAACGTGTATGCGTCGGTCCCGTAATGCCTTACTATTACGACGATATATATATATATATATATATATATATATATATATATATATATATATATATATATATATATGAAGCAATCCAATAAAAGATATAAGCGTCAACTAATATCTTATAATTAGTGAAACATCCGGATAAAAACTGAAGCTCAATATACTAGATAGAGCATTAATATTATAATATAAAATGGGTCCTTTTTAATCTTCTTTGCATAAAAGATTAAGACTCTGAGGTTGTAAAAGTTTATATACCTACATTTTCAGTTTCTAAATATCTTTATTATATCTTTACAACTTCTTAATTAGGAAAAATTAAACCTAAAATATATTTACAACTTCTTAATTAGGAAAAATTAAACCCTCATTTAGATTAAACACCTTGATTGGGCAAACCAAACCTTAAATTAAACTTCGTAATCTGATAAAATTTAATCTTAAATTAAACTATTAAATTATTAAGTTCTAATTATTTTGATAACTTCGTAATTGGGAAAATTAAATCTTAATTAGGAAAAATTAAACCTTAAATCAAGTTAAACTTCTTAATTGGGGAAAGTTAAACCTTGAATTGGAATTCCTGGGCTGATAGGATTGCATCTTAAATTAAACTATTAAACACTTTAATAATTTCTAACCTGATGAAATTAAATCTTAAATTAAACTATAAAATCATTGGAATTTGATAACTTTGTAATTTTTAATTTCATAAATATTCTAGATTATTTGATAGGGCGAGATTTGTGAAATCGGTTTTTACTGTAAGCTAGATTTTAAGTAATAATTTTGAATGTGTACGTGATTACACGATCTGACCTATATTTCCTAACTCCCTTTTCTTTTTTCTGTTAACTTCTTAACCCCTTCCCCTTTGACATAGCATATTCTCACTCGACCCAGTAAGGTAGCATCAAATCTTGGTGGGGTGGAAGGCGAGGTTGTACGTTGCTTTCTTCGTTGAGTTCATCAAGCGGGCTTAAACAGGATGTAACACAGACATAATTTCCGATCTATTAAAGTCATTCAGAGATGTAGACAATTTAATATCGCCTTCTGTTCGTTAGGGATTTGTCATGTCTGGTTGAATCGCTGGGGAGAGAAGATTACTTATTTTTTCGCTCTGCTTGCAAGATGCGACCGGGATTCAGTCATATTTTGCTCAATTCGGATTTAACGGGTTTTCTAATTGAACAACGAACTTTGATTTGATTTGGGTTCACATATCGGGATTTTGGAATTTTAATTGAACTTTCTATATTATTTGATTTATTTATATACGATTAACATTGAATATTGACACATTTCGCGGCTGGATAACTTTGTCAGCTCCTTCAATTTCACGTATATTGACTGCTGTTTATAACTTAGAGTACTGTCTTTCCTGATTATGTTTCTCAATTTGTATGACCTGGATGGACTGTATGGATTCAACAGAAAGTATGTTTTTGGGTTGATATGTTTGATGTTATGTATTTTTATGTATTTGTGTATATAATTTTATATATTTTCAAAGCGTAATTTTATTACCTGTAGTAGTATAACTGCGGGAATGGTCTTCTGAAGAGAAGAATAATCTTTGAAAACTAATAAGCTAAGGACTTAAGCATACTTTGCTTGAACTTTGAATTCGAATAAAATTTGATTGACACCTTATTTTATTACTTCATTTCATATTATAATATATATATATATATATATATATATATATATATATATTTGTTATATATATATATATATATATGTATAGTTAAAAAAACGCTAAGCTGAGGTGAATTGATGCGAAACGAAATACAAATAAAATTTATATGAATAAAAATGTAGAATAGAAGAAAAAAAGAAAGTCTATAAATGGAGATATGAAAAATAGCATACTATAGATAATTACTACTGCTACTACTAGTACTACTAATGATAATAAATGATTAATAAAATCATATAAAAAGATATATAAATATTTAGATAGACATATTAATAAAATAACACAAATAAGTACATAAATAAAAATATAAGATTTAACGGAGGTACCTGAAAGTGAATATATAAGAAAAAAAGGTGAGATACATTATATAAATAGAATCATATTAATAACAAATAAATATATACATAAGTTATGTATGTATACAACGAGCGATTTCGTGTGTATTAAAAGTACGTTTAGACAAAGAATGATCGCTGCACACTGTTCAAAGTGTTAGTTTACTCGACGGTTTTAATTTTCTTTTTTACGTAGTATTATTTGACAAAGAGCAATAGGCTGCTCTTAATATCACAATCAAATATAATAATTACAAACACACATGTGTATTATGCTTTATACATGACAAATCATCCTTAAAATAGTGTTTTAAAAACAAACGTTGAATATCAAACAACTATTTATATACATATATGTATATATATATATATATATATATATATATATATATATATATATGTATATATATATATGTGTATACATACATATATATTATATAAGCATTGAATCGTCCAACGCAAGTAAAAGTAGGTTTTACTTAAATAACACTTCGTTTAAACAATAAATAGAATCAACATTTACGGATTTAATGGCAGAATCAAAACTGACTTTCCACTATGATTAAAATGTCTGACTTTTGTACAGAGGAAAATAATCTAGAAGATACTCCTAATTAAACTAGATTTAACGTGAGAGTTCTATCACAGATCTTAAGACCAAATTATCTCAGAATAAGGAATCCGTAAATAACCCAAAAAATAAGGGCCCTACCTCATTATACCAACACATATGGTACGCTATCTTAATCGTTGTATTTGTCTCGATGGAAAAATATCGATCATCAGATTTCCAGAGAGAGATAAACTATTAAACGAAAGTGGGTAAGTAGACATGTGTGTAGGCACTTCAAACAACTTATCTTGGAGGAATAAGAAGTCATTTAGAAATAATATTATGACACTTTATTATGAATTACAATTAAGAATATCAAGAAATCGTTAGATACAAAATTAAATACCTAAACACCGTTATACAATTTTTTTTAAATGTATACTAGATAAATAAAATGCATTTAAAGATTTCAGTAACAATGTGTATACAAAAATATAATTCATTATACAAGACAAGATGCAAACAAATATTTTCTTAAATACAGCTTTTGTGGCTAATGTTCGAATACTGTACGGGCAACATTTGTCCATTTGTACTATGTTAAATTTAACTCCATCTCTCGCGGAATTTAATCGAGTAAAGATAAGAATCAATATATATATATAACATAATGTCGGAAATAAATCACAATATTAAAAACACGCAATCAGTTCATCGCATTTAAGTCGCATGATGCTATGAGAATATGGCTACAGAGCTTGTAAAAAAGTAGGCAAAGATTTATCACAGAGCTTAGTTATTTGTACCATTTCGGCTTTCTTTACACATTTTGTCCTTTAGACTTTGTGGCATTGTGTGTTCATATCGCACTCCGCTTGGACTAACTTTAGTGATATTACCCATAACTATATCAACTTACTGTCGGAAATAATTTCCAATACCAAAACTATAGATATGGGTGCTTTTTTCCGCAATAAAAATGAAGAATTTCTTTAAATTTGAAATAAGGTACTTTGTTCAAGACGAATAGTTATTTAGCTGTCAGAAATTTTGAAAAAAAGTGGCGTTTGAGTGATTCTCGTTTTTTCTCATGAAATATGATTGATTCAATAAGGGATATTCGCTTAGGGCAGTGTGAAAATTGTATAGTAGTGGATTGTTATGCATTTATACTAAGCGGAACAAGTGGATGTAAAGTGCCCTTTAACTCAGTAGCCCTACCGTGCTCGTAGATGCTATTTAGGGGTCGATGGGTCTGTCCAACGTCGAATTTCTTACATTCACGAAACGATAGTATGTGCATTCTCACCTGTGCTGATAGTTTCCGTCTACGTTCTTGTGTTTATTGAGTATGATTTAGGTGGTAAGACAAGACGATGTAATCGTACTGAACTGTCTTGTGATAATGCAAAATATAAATATTTGCTGTGTTTGTTAGTGCGGATGGCTACTGTACTGAGAAACGTGGGAATTGGTTTTGTTTTTATGTAGTGGGGAAAGCGAATTACATTATTGCTAGCGTTCTAAAAAGGTCGATTGGGGTATTTTAATGTGCAATTACATGTTATAGCATGATAGTATTAACTATTATCGCGCCGATATAAATAACGGGGTGTTGATGATAGTAATAATGAATGTAGTGATTCTATTTGTTGGTTTACAATAAACTTGGAATGATAATGTGTTGCTGTTTGTGTGATAACGAATATCTAAAAATAGTATCGTATTGTTTAGGTCAGATTTGAATTTTAATTTTATAGTGAGTTCCACCTTATCAATTTTCAAAGCGAGGGGTTATATGTTTCTTGTTTAGGAGACATCAATGAAAACGTCTTTTACTTATCTTATATAACTAGTAATGATATGTATTGATCATTAAATATTGTCTGAAATGCCAATGGCCTTTAAAACGTTCTAATTCAAACATTTATATATATATATATATATATATATATATATATATATATATATATATATATATATGTGTGTGTGTGTGTGTGTGTATGTGTGTATGTGTGGGTGTGTGAGTGTAAATAGAGTTTACAATTCCGAGAAAAATCAAAATCAAATTCCAAATAAAAATCTAAACAAACGTATTATGCTTTGCTATTTAAAGCCAGTGTATATATTACATCAGGAAATTCATAATACACATTAGTAACGCTGAGTCTGTTAAAAGGTCACTTTTCTAATCTCAATTTTCATAAGGGTTTTAATAAATACTTCATTAGATCCATGTATGTCTGAATCCACAATAAGCACGCCAACGAATACTTAGGTATATATATATATATATATATATATATATATGAAAATAAACTAATATATAAACTGATTCAAAATATTGTTAGAGGTCTACCTGCACATGTTCATATCGACTTATTTTGAATGCATTCGTCCTTGATATAATGTTCTGACGAAAATCTTAATCTTTTTATAATGTTGTTACATATCGACTGGTCACTTTCTAACTCCGCTATCTTTCGGTTATTGTATTACCACTTCTAGCACTTTTAATTACCATAATACGGAGAATTACACAAATTGTTATGTTTGTTTTTATTATATTTTTGTAAACTCTCAATCATTTCCGTGGCTCACAAGTGTTCATTGTACTCAGTTACGTTTATAATTAGTAAGTCTCTGGTCAGGCTGCCTGTTCAGACTTTCTGCCACCATGTTGTGTCGATAGATCCAAACGAAAACAATAAAGAAGCGTTGTTGAAGATGCAGCTTTGACAATTGTTATTTCTCTCTGTCAGTAGACGACGGAATGAACTAGAGTTGTAAACAAATGCAGAATAACAAATGCAGAATACAATTGTAAACAGGTGTAAACATAACAACACCTGTGTATGTTGTGCAATTAATAAACGCATGAATAGCCAATAATGGGATAGCATTACACAATATTGGAGTTTCTTATCATGGAGATGTTTCAAGTAGAATAATGATTTTGACTGGCTATATCTGTACACTTAATTCAGTATGAATAGATGCGTGCGGGACTTTAGCGCTTCAACGTCTATAACTATGGTTTCTCACCGGTAAGACCAACTTTTGATCTGTCATTCCCCTTTTTCTGCCTCTTTCATGAAGGGTAAAGCACCGATTATACAGCTCGGATTAGCAAGCGAATACAAATATTGGTCCAATGTGCTTCATGCCGAAGATGTTCGATTGTTCAGCTATATAATATTATTTACCTACATCATTCAGAAACAAATTCTCTCACAATGTGGGTGTGTTTTGCATGTTTTATAATTGTACTTATTTTAATTTTATATTTTACGATACTATCACAAGTTCATCTACTGAAAGTTTTGATTTTTGATGATTTCCATATTTCCTTATTTGATGTAAACGAATAATTTGAACGGATTCCCAGAATGCTCATTATGGCAAAAATGTGATCATGAAGAAAAATGTCAGTATCAATCAACTATTCTACGCCTGACTGAGTTATGTAGTTATCTAACTTTTTTTCTTGAGGAAATCTCTAAGAAGTTGTATGTGTGTAATTAGTTACTCTACACTTCGTCGTCACAGTTGAGAGCGTACAACTATTCAAATTGTGATCATTATGGAAATCCCTAGACCCAAAGAGTTTATTTCTATCCAACTAAGCCATGGCATTTTCATGTTTTATGGATAATAATTAAATAAGATAATCTTGTCAACCATGAACTTTTTTCAGGTGCATCTTACCGAAAAGCCAAATTGAGACTCTTTGACGACATGTACGGAATTTCAAACGGAACTGTTTATTGGATTTGCCAGGGTAGATTGTTCTCAATCAGTTAACCATAAACGAGTGCACGCATTTATAAATATTAGTCCTAGTTATATTCGCCTTTTAACTTTGTAAGGACTATTAGTTAAAATGGTTATCAACCAAGTAGTTTATCATAATGTTACATATATAACCATGTGGATAATTATAGTATGCATCTAATTCTCTTTAAATATGTAATTTCATAAATACTAGCAAATATATGCTCCATCCCGCCGCATATTTGTGCTAATTGTTTCATTTAATGTCTTAGTGAATTGTGTTTTTTTACAAAATAAAAATGAAAGAAAATCACCCATCCTTTATTTTTATAAATTACGTACAGAATAATGAAAATATATTTAAAACAATATAAAAGTCACCCTTTACAGCTTAAAGTGTAAAGCAACACATTCTAAACTCACTGAAGTAAAAAGATGATAATATTTGAAGTTTTTCAAATCGAAATAAACGGTATAGCTAAAATAAAATCAAACAATTAATTAAAGAAAATACAGTGAACACGATTCTAAATTCAGTAAAATGTGTGTTTGTTTGTTTGTTTAAAAGAATAGTAATTTATAAATCAATTATTTTTTTTAATTAAATAATTTGATTTAATAAATTTGTGCGTTAAAACAAACAAACCGAAAAATGTTAATAAAACATTTAAGTAAATATATCATTTTTGAATGACTCGTACGATACATCTTTGAGTATCTGTTGTTTGTATGTTATTCATGAAGAAGAACGCGCCCTTGTCTTGCGCTCATCTCTCTCTCTCTTTCTTTCTATCTCTCTCTTTCTTTCTATCTCTCTCTTTCTTTCTATCTTTCTCTGTCTCTCTCTTTATCCTTTTCTCTCTCTCTTTCCATCTATGTCTTTCTCTCTATTACTCCTTCTTGAAATAGAACTTTCTGTGCGTTCGAAATAGAACGTTATACTTAATACTCAAATGGTTAGAGTTGGTGCCGGCAGCCCAATCATATTCCATTGCACTCTTATTTATATAAAAATTCAATGCATTTAATTAATTCTATTCATAATTTTTAATGATATTATTTTCATCAAAGAAAATATTTTAAATACATCCGGATATCTGAAGAAAAAAAACAATCATGAATGTATTTTTGCCGATATTGATAGATTAAAAGCTTTAAAAAGAATTATTCATGTACATTTAAAAGACGCATGATGTTAGGGAAACTTTTGGAAGTGGTGTATATAGAAGCTGAATAGGA
The DNA here is from genome assembly GCA_963556195.1 of Sepiola atlantica. Lineage (NCBI taxonomy): Eukaryota > Metazoa > Mollusca > Cephalopoda > Sepiida > Sepiolidae > Sepiola > Sepiola atlantica. Next base: position 62,988,940 of record OY744536.1, read on the forward strand.
GATATAAAAAGAGAGCGATCAAAACTAATAATATAGTTTCGAAATTAAACAGACATACATATAAATCCTCCCCTATTATTAATAGACGAGTTCACGTATTAATTAATGTTATTTTAAGTTATGGTCGCCTGTATTCTTACTTACGACTATGATTTCCTGAGGACTATCATTTAAAACGATTGTACAACAACGTTCTTTCTTATCAAGTAACTTATATCCCCATATAGATAATTATAGTAATTATTTTAGGTGTGTTAACATGTTATTTTGTTGATATGTATTATTTAATGTATTCATGTAGAAACACTATTATGTATATACCGTTAATATCATAGCAATACTCTTACTGATGTGTTAATAAAGTATTTATCATTTTGTTGCTTTCAAATTGTATTTGAGTGTATACTAACATATTTAGGAGAGTACAATCACCCAACGTTTGCGTTTCTGCCTTAAAATATTTATGCTCCATCGTTTTTCGCTGTCGATACTGTTTTATCCGTCCTACAAACACATATATTTTCCCATTTCCAGTCATGTATATACAACTATATATCCATCTTTACATTACTATCACTATTCGACTATTCGCGTTAATGTTGTTAATCATATACTGTTTGAGAGAAGTATTATTGTATAGTAAATGACTTTTAGTAATAACTAAACGTTCATGAATTATATGTGTCGATGTCAAACTGATAGAAATGAGAATTTCCGATTAATCGATAGTTGTAGCAATACCAGCCCTGTGTAAGTAGAGAAAGTAATAGCACCAGCAACAACAATAACAACAACAACAATCATAATAATATTAATGATAATAATAATAGTAATAATAATAATAATAATAATAATAATAATAATAATAATAATAATAATAATAATAATAATCAAATAGACAATACAATATTGATGTGATAATTAGTAATATATATATTGATGATAAAAGTTTTTTCTGTGTTACAAAAGTTTGTAACAGAAAGCAAAAATAAAACTGAATTGTGAATAATTACATTTATGGCATATACAATTCAATGTTTTACTGTTTTGACATTAAGAAATTTCATTGATAGATCAATACAATTTAAATTGTATTTATTATTATTAAGAGACATAATAAGAGAAATTCAAATGATCGATGAATACGAGTAGCTGATCAAGAAACGGTGAGGATTCTTTTTCGATTAAACCACCAAAATCACGGCTTTTCTAGTCTCCGCAGAAGGGGACTTCTTAAAATAGTCAGCTGTAGATAGCATAATGTCATGTCGACATCAATTAAAACATTGTTTTGGGGGTTTCTAACAACACTTCGTGAAGAAAATGCTGCCCCAAATTCTAAAAACACCATCGGCGGACAAAAAAAACAAGTAAGTGTCAATTTCAGTTTGTGACATATGGTATTTTTGCAAGTTACAACTAAGCACCATATAAAGATAATTGCGTTGTTACCCATAATCATTTAAAGCTAGGTGAAATACTTTGCTTATTCCTATTAGTAAGACATCAAATAACTGTAGTAATAACGAAGGTCCAAAGAAACGCAGATCACAACGTCCTCTGTCAACTTCCAAAGCAGATCTCACCGTTCGTCACACGTGCACTTACTTTGCACCAACTCGTTTTAAGACGGTAAGAGACCCGCTTTTATTATACTGAGGCACACCTAATTTGCATACGTGCAACGTGACTTCGCGAGACTCTGCGTGAACCGTACGTAATAAAGGTTCATGGACGCCATGTTGAATTATTTTCTTTCATCCGCAGCGCACAGGACAGACAAACACGAGGACGTTTCGCAGGTAAGCCCCCTTCATGTTCCGCACACTCCCCCCTGATCTCATTATCACAGAGATGGCAGGGAGGCATCGATCGCCTTCGCCGGTTGCTTCTTCGGAGGGCGACAACGCAAGCCTCATTTTCACTTGTGCTCTCGTTCGCGTTCTGAGGGTCGAGAAACATCGCGTCCGCTGGGATACTGCTGATATCCGAGTCACTGTCCGATAGGATTGCTGCAAGCCAGAGCGGTGCCTCACTGCTCTCTGACTCCGACTCGCTCTTGTCGTTTAGTGATGGTTGCGTCGCTAACCGTAGGTCTCTAATGTGACGGGGCATACCGTCGACTCGCACTGCCTGTGGGCTGATTATCTCAGTGACGCGTCCGACTCCGTATTTCGTCGTACACTTGCCGCGCGGGTTCTTAATCCAGACGACATCCCCTTTTTTCAGTTTCTCTCTGGTTACTTCCAGTTCGGGCAGCGGGTCGGTATCTATGATTTTCACCCTGACGTGATACCTGTGCAAGGTGTCAGCCGGCGCTGTAGAGGATGAAACATTATCCTTTACGTTATACCCGTCCTGGCCGCCATGGTTTTGACGTGTCTGTGATTCCGCTCGATGACCCCATTTCGACTCGGTACGTGGGCGCATCAAAACCTCAGGTGTACTCCCCAGCCATCAGCAAACTTTCTGAACTGCTCACTGGTGAATGCAACGCCATTGTCGGTTTATATCTCTGTTGGGGGGGGGGGCACGTTCAAGAAAAATACTGTTTAACTGACGGACGATGATGTTGCAAACCTGGATGGACCGCAGTTAATGAGAGTCAGGAAATGCTCGTCGTTGTGGTGAGTAATATCCATCGCCAGCCGGCTCCAATGGCTTTCCACTCCCAGCTTTCCTTTTTCCCAGCGAACAGGTGCTGCATCTATGGAGTGGCATGCTACACAATGTTTGACCACTTTCCTGACATCTGCCTTCTGTACTGCTGGTTCAACTAACTTAGCGAAATATAGGGTCCGCTTGACCCCAGGGTGCCCGGTTTGTTGGTGGACTTCTTTGATGTGATTAGATCGAACGGGGCTCACGGAAGCGGCGCACGTGGCTGCATGGGTTCAATAGTCATTCTTATGGCATCAAGCCATCTTTGAGGTACGCTCGTCAAACAATCCGCTTTGTTCAGGCTGGATTTGACCAGGGACACCTCTATTGATAGCGCGTATTCGTTCACCAACTTCATGATCGTGTCGAGCCGCCGTCGGATGAGCATCTCGCTCGTGGCTTTGGTTCGTACTCTGGCCCTCACGGTGAGAGTATCTGAAATCCACTTATGGACGCAAGCAGAATCTGTGAATAGTCGCAGGGGTGTCGTCTTCCAAAGGATTGCCAATTTTATCCCCTTGATAACTGCATCAAGTTTTGCCAGGTTTATGTGCTGGGAGTCATTTTCTGGGCGTAGCCAGCAAGCGTCTTCCACTACCGTTCCATCATGGGCCACCGATACGCAATTAACGAGAGAGCTTGCATCAACCCACCGACTAAGGTTCTGGCCGTCGACGCAGCATCTGCCCCTCGCTGGGTCTTCCTTGCGCACTCCGGTGAGGACCTCTTTGAGCATTGTATTGAGAGGGACGTCATGAGTTTTGTCATCCCACCCAGTGGTGATGTCGGAGGCTCTCCGCTTAATAAACGCTACAGCAACACGAGGCCAGCCGCCTACAGGAAGGCGTCCAACTAACTTCCCGCACAAGGAAAATACGTTTCGTCGTGTAACAACACAAGGCATGTCCGGGGTTTCATTTCCTTGTTTCCAATACAGAACGTCATCTTCCTCCCAGACCTGCAAACCAAGTACCCGTACACCATCCCGTAGCCTTTCCGGTTCCTTGCTAGGAAGGCCAAAGTTGTAGAGATGCTCCCTCACGCGCGCCGCAGATACAATTTCCTCGTCCACGTACACGTCATCAATATATGCAGATGTTGCCCGCTGAATGCGCTCATCCTTAGTCAGAATGGCATCAACAATCATTTGCATAGTTGATGGCGCCATATTAAGTCCAAATCCCATGCGGGTTAGGCAATACCTTTTCCTCTTGATGAGCACCGTTTGATCTGTGTACACGCACTTGAAGGTATGCTTTGTGAAGATCCTGTACAGATACATTAGATCCCGCTTGCCGCCATTCCCTCAACTTTTCAGTGCATACGTCCGCGCGAACTGTAAAAGGGTCCACGTGTTCATTCAATTCTCGATAGTCGAGCACCGGCCTCCCCTTTCTGCTTATTCTGTTGGATAACCGCCATTAACGGGATCAGGCACTTTGGGGGACCCAATTCCTTCTCTAAATAAGGCACTAGCCATCCATTACTAATCCAAGTTTTTAGTTCCTTGTCGTATTCTGCACGAGCTCCGGGGGGAATTTTGTATTCTGGCACCTTATTGCATAATTTCTCGGGTGGCTACTCTTCCGACCACTTCTAGGAGGCTGTCCAGGACTTCGTGCGCTGGTCGAATTCCGCCCAAAAATCAGGCTGTTCCAGCTTCATAGCTGCACTCAGAGCAAGGCCCGTTTTGCACAATGTGCCCTACCCTCACCATCAATGCGTACACGATCCAATTCCTTGATGATGTCCATTCCCAGGAGCCGGTCGTAACCGAGCAGGTCACCGTTTACAACCAAGGCTCGTAATGTTACTGTGGGCCCATCGCCGGCACCTGCGCGAATGATGCTAACGCCACAAGAGGCAATCGAGCCACCGCCAACCGTCAATACCGGGATCCTTTCCTTATCCCATGCGTAACAGCATGCCTTGCGCACGAGGGTCTGCGTGCACCCGGTGTTAACGAGCGCGAAGCGCTCACGCCCGTTTACGCGCACGCTCACTGCGGGTAGCGCCTTATTTGGCGACGATCTGGGGAGAAGACTGGCGCTATAGCTTACTCCCTTGCCCGTTTCCCGGACAACCTCTTGCCACGTGACCCAGCTTCTGTCACCGGTAGCAACGCACGCGTTTTAACGTTCCTCGATCGGGCGCGTCCTTAGCACCGCTTCGGCTTCTGCAGTCTTTTGAAAAATAGTTCGGCCCGCCACATGTGTAGCATCTCACGTCTTCTGCTGGTGGTGAAGATGCTTCCGCACCTGCCGAAACCGGCTCTGTGTCCTCTTTCAAAATGTTTCGGGCTCTGGCCAGCAATTCGTCAAGCCCAATCTCACTAAGTCTGGACGATACTCGCAGCAGTCTGTTGGCGCTGTCTGGGAGTCCAGTCAGAAAAGCGCATCCCAGTATTGGCTCCCTTGTTCCAACGAACAGCGCGGCTAGCCTCCTCTAGTCTCATCTAGCCCAAACCGCCGTTCGGTGAACTGCCTCCAGGCGACGAAAGGGCCCACAGCAAAGGCTGCGTATAGCGCCTGCCTAACTTCCTCCAGACCTGGTTTGTCTCCGAGCTGCTGATACACCGAATATGCTCCTTTGGTCAGCCTCAGCGGGATGACCAGTACAGGATCCTTTATCTTGCAAAGTCTGCAGACGCAGACTACAACATTTTAAAAATATCTTGTAACATCAACATGAAATTGAGCAATATTACAACTGCGAAATATTTCGGGCTAAATCATTTAAGCGTACAGTATTTACATTAATATGAACAATAATAGGGTGTCGACCTTGCTCGAAGTTTATCTGACATTTTCGGCGGGAGGGAGTCAAATGTCGTTGGCAATATCAAATATCACGAGATAAAACTTGTATATGTTGCAACCGAACCAATAGACATCAGCTAATCGAATTAAGACATAACAACACATGCTGGTGGCGTATAAACACCCTGAAGACTGATTCGTTCTAATTCAGGTAGTAAAAAAACAAATATAACAAATATGACAAAACATGAATTAATAAAAAAAATTGCCAATTAAGTGTATTTAGAAAAAATCATATTCATCACGAATCCGAACGCAGTTCATTTTCTTTGTTATCGTATTGTCTTTAAAGGTAATATTTTACCCGCTCGAGAAGCAACGCCCAACTTTTAAAAATCATTTTCTGATATAGTTATTTTGAAACTATTTCTGAAGGTTCCTTTATTAATACTTATTATATTAAGTTATATTGGCTACGCTCCACGAGCAGGGGTGTACGTTGAACTCTTGATACTGTTCTCGGGAGGCTTATGTATGCATATAGAAAGAGGCGACGTCGATGTTGACTAAAGACATATTAGATTTACATTAATTGTGGATATCCAGTTTTGTAAACTAAGATTAACCCCTGGTCCAACACTCCATAAAATGTGTGTAAATATCTATATCATCCAATTGTTTGCATTACGTCTACTAAGGCTTGAAATCTAAATATAACTGCATATATTACGTTAGTCATATAATACCACTGACTTATCAGCTATAATCGTTGATAAGTTCGCAGCATATACACTCGGCTTTTAAGATTTCAAATTCTAATTACACGCTGTAAAAGTTATGAACTTGTATGTTGCATGGAAGATCGTCTTCAATTACTTGTATAAACTAAATCGTAAATCAGTGGTCATGACTTTTGAATTGTTTAATCCTGAAATAATGTTATGTTGTTAAAAATAAAAATATAAATTCATATTGCCAAACTCATTTTGACACGATCTTTCTCTTTAGATCAGCGAAGTTAAGCGATGCTAAACCTTGTTGTTACTAGATGTATGGCCCTTTGGGTATAGCAGGCTCTCTAAATGAGAGGATGGTGAGACCATTATGCAATCATTTCAAAAACTAACGTCGTCAAGAGCATCACTCTGACCGGAATATTGATGCGACTGGAAATCGGTTGTGAATTTAATATTTCAAAGAAACTCCTCCTTAAAGGTCAACCCGATGAACTAAGCGAGGATAAATGCCCTACTGGGGCACTATTATCTTCATCAAGTAATTGTTTGTTCAATTTTCGTTGTTTTTATTGCGTTTGTATGTTAATATACACTTATTTGGAACAATTGCGACAAACAATTATGTAAAAAAAGGATGATGTTATATTTTCTTGTCCAGGTGTCGCGACCATGTAGAGTCAGAGAGAGTGTGAAAAGAAATGAAAATGATGGAAATATATCTCTCGAACTATGAAGCCAGCTGCCACTGCCAAGCTCAATTCGGGCCAGCAAATTTAACATTATGAACACTAAAACATCCACAACGACTACGCTCATCCCGGAAGTTGACGTAGACTCTATGACGTTACGTCTACTATGGGGTTTGTTCTCGTCATTTTTTGTGTATTTCCCGATGTATTTATTTATCTACGAGTGTGTGGAAATGCATATTCTTTAAATAACCAGATTGTTATTTATCTGGTTATATGTTTTATCCTGTACCTTATACTGAATATTCTCCATGGTTATAATCTTCGGACAGGTGTAGGAGAGTGTAGAATAGTATATTCGAGGTTCGATGTGAAGACACTTAGTGGAAGGATGTAAGAGATAAAAGTATGTATATTTCTGCTCTAATTTTGTTGATCATTATCGCCTCTTTCTGTCTCTCTCTTTCTCAAATCAAGTTTATTTTATACAATAAATATAGTTCATTATTATCTCTGATACATTATTCGATCACTCAGAATATGAAGCCATAGCTTTCTACTGGCTTTTTTAAGAACACATATTAAACGCCCTTTTCGGTTTGTTACACACATACATCGATTTAGCTCAAAGCGTGTTAAGATGTCACACTGTCGTTTGTTTGCTGTTTGGTATTGCCTTACGGTTTCGCATCCCATTTTTATTTTCCGATTCAGGTCGTCTGAAAATAGAACAGTTTTGTTTTCAAGACCGGTTGCATATAACAGGTATATCAAAGAATACTACTCACTGGCGAACCCTTTGGTTTCGGTACGATGTGTTGGGGTGTTGTCAAATCTATTGCATAACCTTCACCAATACTATTTTTTAAAGTTTATATTTCCAGACATAACAAGTTGTTTACACTTGGGAAAATTATTGACAATACCTGAATACTCCGGCAATTTATCGAATGTCACAAAATAAAGCTGGCCAATTAATGACTCAATTTCACACGGTCTTCAATGTGATATTAATTCAATCCTTAAAAATAACCTGGGATAAACAGCAGCAGCTGGTCAATAATATCGACAATTCACTTCGAATTTATATTATTATTAACAAATGCACAATATTAATAATTTCGTAAAGCACAACATTCAGATGTTATACACGTTTAATAAAAGGTGCATCTTTCGAAGAAGTACAATCTCGTATACATGAATTCATATATGCGTTCATGTTATGGTTGTTATGACCGTAACAAAATAAGAGTCACTTTTTCGCATAAATAGTGGTAAAAGAAATCATAGGTCTACACGCGAAGAATGAACTATTATCAGATACATTCATGCTATAAACTTTTAAATGACGTTTTGGTATATGTCTGTCTGAAGCGAAAACAATATTATTACTACTTTTCATGATCGATTAAGTTTCCTATACTATTTCTGGGGATAGCCATTACCTCATGTTATAGGGCTGTATTTGTATGGGTTCTATTCTAATGAAGCCATCGTCTCAGTTAGTATATCCTGGTTTAAGAGGCAAGTTAGTATATGTGTGTTTGTCATTATATTTTTCTCTCATTAATTATTTCCACATATTCATAAGAAGAGTAAGCGTAGTATGTTTACTATGTGAGTGTCTCTTTATTTTTGTATGGGATAGTATAATATATATTCTGGGGTCATGATAACATGAACTCACGCATTATCTCAAACTTTCTACAGAAGAGTCAAGTATTATCTGGTTCGTTATACGAAGACGATTCTCATTTGGAAATACTGTTGTGTCTATTAACTTGTCATGAAACAATGTACCTAGATGTTGCGTTTACCATTAGCGGCCAGCGTTGTATATGTCCGTTCCTTATATATACTTGCAAAAGTATGCGACGAGAGATGGAGCATACTTGAGAATGGTGTATGTCCGTTTTTCTCATGTCTTATTTAGATATATTAAACTAACGAAATATTATATACGTACAAAGTATAATTTACCAATGCTGATTGCCCAAAAGGTTTCATAAATATCAATTTACATACGACCATAATATCTATAGGAGGGGGGTTGCCACTAGGTCGATATGCCATTCTATAGTTCTATATAGTATTTGTATTTATAATTCTTTGCAGGAGTGAGCCCCGAGAGACAGCTTGGATGGTTCAGCACAGTTCCCTTGCTTATTTTCGAGACAATGGCATTTGCATTATGACGTTAACCGCGCAATGTCTTCAAGACGAACAACAACATAGAATACATATAAATAGCGTCCTGCATTATTTTTACCGTGATACACACTTTTAAAATTTAAGTTATTTATGTAAAAAAAATATAAGAAAAAATGATTATGATGTCATTAAAAACCATTTGTTTTAGCCTGTGCGTTTTAATATAATGTTTTTTAATTATTTTCGATAATTTGTATCATGTGTACTATTTGGGCTATTTGTCTAATCTTGGGTGTTGTTAGCACAACATTTCGGTGAATGTAACCGACACTTTTCAAGCACGTTTTGTCAAACTCAGAATTCTTTGTAACGAACTCAGGATCTTGTTTGAAATTTCGACATTTTAGATTGCTCTCGTTCCGTAAGTCATGATCAAGTTACATTCTTCATTAATTCTGAATGATGTTTGAAATATCGCTGGTACTGGCGATTGAACCTTCAACTTACAGCAGAATGTAGCTTAGAAGTGACAGTTATATAGAATGTTACTTTAAACTAATTATTACTTAACACTTTATCCAAGTTCGACACACGGATCCTCAAGTTTGACAAGATGCAGATAAACAAGGTTTAATTTTGCCTATGTCGAAATTTTGTGAAGCGAACATCAAATATTATGACAGTAGAACGAAATATATAAAGGTTATGGGACATTTAAATGGTAAGAGTAAAATATATTTTCAGTTGGCAGATGGATGCCATTACGGGTAGAACTGAAACAATATGTGGGATGGGCCGAGGATTACTAAACATGAATTGATTATCTAACAGGACAGCTCAACACGTGTGTGTTTACATTAGAATTGAAGCAGATTGGAAGCAGCACCATGGTATTCTGTTCAACAGATCAGATTTTCTATGATGAAGAATTGTCCATAGAAGCACCGTTGGGCTTTTAGAACTCTGAGAGAGACATAAATATTGTTTGTTGTAGTTTTAGCTCGGCTAGTCCTTGCTGTGGATGCTTTACAGGGGTGCCAGTAGAGAACCTACCATGAACATAAATATACGTTGGACAGAGGCTAGCGACATAACGTCTGTGTTAAAGAGGCTTTATGGAAGAAAAAAGATTATCCCCTACTAGATTGCGAAGAATTTATTTTTACTCTAGCAAAGTGAGAAAAGGAAGAGAGTGTGTCAGAAGTGAGGTACTAATTGGAGCGGTGGAACGATGCGTCCATGTATATATCTTCTCGTGACTCTGTCAAAGCTAAGTGAGAAGTAGCTGTTCACCTCTAAATTATTACTGACCTTCTGGGGTCGATGATAAATAAGATAACACGGGAGTATACTTACAAGAGTGTTTATTTACAGAAGTGCATAATGTATGTTACAGAAAGACTGCATTCGAGACTGCGTCAAAACTTCGTCGTAATCTCCTCTATACATAGTGTCTGGAAGTGTCCATCTATTCCCAAAATAGGGTAGATAACTATAACACAGTGAGAAAAATGTATGCACTCATTTTTATATAAAATTACACGATCAAACATAAAACTTCCCGAAGTATTTTACTACCTGTTATAATGAACTCAAAACGACAAATTATTAATTAAGATTTCTGTTATGATAACACATAAATGTTTCTAATTATACACATAGTGCCAAGACCAAAATTGACATCAAGACAAGGGTTAATGTGATAAACAATATCACGCGAAAGTTAGATTAGTTAAGTGGAATTAACATGCTTTGGCTACTTATGAGGTCGTTGTATAAGTATTTTTGGCATTTAATTTGAAAACAACTATCGTGAAGTCAACGCAGCAGAAGTCACGTAGTAGTGTGCCCCACAGATAGAGATTATTTGGGAGGAAGCGCTGTTATGAGACATTCTCCCTAACGTTTGGCGCACGAAGGTAAACCAATATAGCTAAGCTGCTATTTTAATAATTTTCGTTATAAAACTGGGGTTTTGATTGATTTAAAGTATTTGTTTATATATAAATGATATGTTATATATGTACACATATATACCTATATACACACATACATATATGTATATATATATATATATATATATATATATATATATATATATATATATATATATATATATATATATATATATATATATGGGGGTGTATAATGTATACATACATCTCGTTAGTTATTTCGTCCTTAATTTCGGCGTTTGCCATCGATAGCAATTTATCTGATAAACAAATATTCTGAATCTGATTAGACAATGTTCCCCTTTTTCGTCGTATAAACACATCAATTTTGCTTTGGATTCTATCGCTAAACATACACTTTTGTTTAGAACGTGTTCCAATATGACTATTTTTCACTTGTCATTTTAAATATTCACCAGCTTACCTTCTTAATATAAAGTAATTTTCGATTTCTCTATCAGCTTTAGCTGTAACCTAAAAAGGTTCTCATTTTTAAAAGAAATTATATTATTTATCCGGTCTTTTCATTTGCATAGAATAGCAGTTCAAACTTACTTGGTATATTACATCGTATTATGGTTCGGTTTCCATATAATTACAAAAGCAGTCTCGTCAAAAAAGTATTAGTCCTGATAACTATACACCTACTGTTATCCCTCTAATTACATTATCCAATAACATTTCTTTCGTTCCTTCCCTTAAAACACACACGCCCCCCATATATATATATATATATATATATATATATATATATATATATATATATATATATATATATGTATATATATATATATATGTATTACTATATTTACATTACATTTTATAAGGATCTATATTTTGTATGTATCCATTTTAAATATTTACTTGATCAGTGCTCGAGACCTAAGTAGAGCTTGGTAGTAAGGTATGAAAATATATTTATCGCAATTAAGCTACACAGAAGCTCCCGCGTTTCATCACGAGGGGGAATATTCAGGCTAACATGTATGGAGTTAGTTTTACCGAGTGTTTTTATATACACAGCTAACCAAGCAGATCCTTTGTTTGGCTTCCCACGAGCAAATGTATGGTTAGTGTTACTTCCTATATCTTGTTCTATTATTCTGTTTTCTATAGATTGGCCTATATAATGTTTTATTGTTGTGTCAATATAATGGGTGAGTGTCTTTTGACACGTGGTTCCTTGTATTCATATCTTAGGTGTTTATTTTAGAGTATTAGGTGTTTGTTTAGTTTAGTTTTTTTACTTATTAGTTCCTTTATTCATTTATTTATTTATGTATCGTTAGCTTAAGGTAAATTTATTTCTGTGTAGGAAGCTTTTTGGTATCTCACTTCTACAGTTTAATACATTTCGGGGGTCTTTAAAGTGTAGGATTTCAAAATGTGTATTCAGACATAATCTACACGGTCATGTAAATTTATACATGTACTGGCGTGTCGTATTATTTTCCATTCAATTATTGGTTAGCGTCGATTTTCTTTGTTCTCCCAATAATGGTTATCTAGTGCTGTTCTAATTCGGCGTTCTCTGTGTTAAAATGTGATTTTGTGGTAATACACGTTGAATCAAAACAGCACTAGATATTCGAGTGTAGTATGCCTATCTGTACAAGGGTATGTCAGTGCAACCTTACATGAGGATACTTCTCCATACATATAAATATTAACCAACATAGTATTAGAAGCCCAAATAAGATCCCCTCGACACCGTGATACACTGGTTCAAGGAAGAACGGTGCACCAAGTAATGTTACATTAAGTAACATCACTTAGCTTAATACTCCACTAGACTAGATAAATTATTGTCTTGAAATCCAGTAAGGTGAAAAGATTGCAAGATATATATGCGAGAACATAGTTATCTTGTCAATTTGAGAAGGGGAAATTCATCTTCTAAACTTTTTTACTAACTAAACGATTGACAGGTTTAAGATAACTTAAATTAAATATTCAATTTTTCATGTATCCTATAAAGAGATCAATTGTTAGTGTGGGTGTTGGTTTGTTTGTGTGTGTGCGTATTATTTTCTCGGAAACAGTGATGGAGAAACCCTTGACATCAAGTGACCATACATGACACTCAGTTTAGTCGCATGAAAGTCGTGTACGTAAACGCTGGCAAGATATTGAGTTTCGATGTTTGTTGATTTAGAGAGTGCAATTACGTATTGTCTGCGCTGTGCAGCTTTGACGGATGGTATGTTAACAAATAACTTTATTTTGGGTTATATTTTACGGTGTTAAAAAGGTTTAGCAAGTTATTAGGTTTTGTAGATATCGGTAGAAGTCAAAAACAATTCGGATTTCTCGGTGATATTTTGGTTAAATATATTAAGAGTTTCTATCGGAAAGCTGAGTATATGAGAAAGTGTTATGAACGAATGTACGATTTTATCAGATTTACAAGGGGCTTAAAAGAAATGACTAAATACCCTTCATGAACGCTCGCCATGAATATTTGAATAAAATGATCGCGATTGGGGAACCCTTTTTATAACCTGAAAAAGCGATAAAGGTCCATTCGCGCTGATAAACGGCTTTCCATTATGTGGTCATTCCTTTCCAATCGATAAGTAAACCCAAATCGCACGCAACTCTTATCTGAGGGCAAAACAAATAAGAAAAAAAGACAGAAATTTGCCTAGATAGAAACATGGATAGGAAAAGTATCCTACCATTAAGAAAACAAGAATTAAATATATATCTGTCGTAACCTTCTCTATGTTATATATATATATATATATATATATATATATATATATATATATATATATATATATATGTTTGGATGTTTAACTTAGAAAATAGATTATTCAGTGAAGACCGGGATTAGGCAAATAAAAACAAGCTCGATGATACTCGATTACAGGGAACAGAGCATGTATATGTGATTTTCTGAAGGCTTACCAAAGCATTCTGTTCAGGAGCCCAATCAACACCACAAAATTATTTTTCATTCAAAGATTATTTATATGTCATTTACAAATTAAAGAGTTGTTTTTACGTACACGTGTTTCACTACCAAGCAGGTCTTTGCTTGGCAGATCATAATGAAAATTACGTACCTGGAATAAGAATTACAACAACCAGTAATACACAATGTAATGTTGCTTTAATTGTGGTCACTTTAGAAGGGAAGAGAAAAATAAATACAAATATAATGAAAAATAAAAAATAAATAAATAATAAAAATATATGAAACTGAAAAAAAATATACAGAGAATGTCTAAGAAAAATATCTCGCAAGATTTTCTCAACATTGTTGCTACTAGACGAAGTAGTCAAAAATAGTTCCAAACCAGAAAAAAACAGAAAAAAATTCCTCCAAAATGCACTCAAATGACATAGTAATAATGAGCGAGAATACACCTTCTCAACGGGCGGCACAACTAGGAAAAAATATCCCCCCTTAACAAAAACCTTACAGTCAAAACTCCGTTTCCAAGTAACCATTCGAAACCACTGGTAGTATTGTAATTCCAGAAAAAACAAAATAGTGTTCATTCATGTAGTGTCACTATCATAATTGGAAATATTTTTGGTTAAAAAAAAGAAATGTTTGCCCCCCCCCTAAATTGTTTTTGTATCCTCCTCCATACATGAAAATATTTTTAATAAAAAATGTTTTTTTTTCATCAAAATTTTTTTTGAACCTCCTCAATCTTTTTTTACCCTTTACATACATAGAAATATTTCTAATGAAAAAGAAAAAAAAATGTTTACCCCCCCCCCAAACATATAAATATTTTTAATGAAAAAGAAAAAAAAATCCGCCTCCCCAGCACAATTTTTTTCATCTTCCCTGATACATAGAAATATTTTTAATTAAAAATGAATAAATTAAAAAAATTTGGACCCCACCCCATTTTTTTACCCTCCCTCACACAGAACTATTTTTAATTAAAGAAAGTACAACAAATTTCCGAGACGCCTCGGTCATATCAAAGAACCATACTGCAGAAGTCTCCAGGTCCTATATTGTAGAAGTACCCCCGGTGCTGAGTCCTATAATGTAGAAGAACTTCTGGTCCCTCTACTGCAGAAGAACCCATGGTCCCTAATCTGCAGAAGCTTCCGGGTCCTATATTGTAGAAGGACCCCCAATGCTTGGTCCTATACTTTAGAAGCACCCCTGATCCCTATACTGCAGAAGAACCCATGGTTCCTATTCTGCAAAGCCTCCGAGTCCTATATTGTAGAAACCTCACAGTGATGGGTCCTATAATATAGAAGCAGCCCTGGCCCCTATACTGCAGAAACACTAATAGCCCTTATTCTGAAGAAGCCTCCGGGTCCTATATTGTACAATCACCAGAAGCACCCCCTTACTGATCCCCATCCTTTTCACATGCACAGTTACTTTATCTAGGACATTCATCACTTTTCTCCCGGACAACACCGAGTACTTAGAAAATCAAGGAGGCATCCAGAGCACTACTAAAATTACTCTTACTGATTCCTCCTCCTTTTCATCTGCCCAATAGCCCGAAAAGAAACGTAGATGCTGTTGAAATATCATACAAATCTATCACTATAGCAGCTCTATCATGGATATTGAGCACTTTTTTCTCCGGACAACGCCGAGTACTTAGAAAATCAAGGAGACATCTAGAGCACTACCAAAATTACTCTTACAAATTTCCCCTCATTTCCATGTGCACAATAGTCTGAAGAGAAACGCAGATGGCTTTAAACTATTATACAAACTTATCACTACATTAGCTCTATTTAGAATATTGAGCACTTTCGTCCCGGACAACGCCGAGTACTTACAAAATCAAGCAGGCATCCAGAGCACTACTAAAACCAGCCTTACTGATTTCCCCTAATTTCCATGTGCGCAATAGTCTGAAGAGAAACGTAGATGGCGTTAAAATATTATACAAACTTATCACTACAGTAGCTCTATCTAGGATATTGAACACTTTTTTCCTGGAAAACGCGGACTTCTTAGAAAACGAATAGGGGATCCAGAGACCGACTAAAATTATTCTTACTGATTTCCCATAATTTCTCTGTGCACAATAGTCTGGAGAGAAACGTAGATAGCGTTAAAATATTATACAAACTTATCACTACAGTAGCTCTACATAGGATATTTAGAACTTTTCTCAGTGGAAAACGCCGAGTACTTAGAAAATCAAGGAGGTATCCATTACACTAATAAATACAGCCTCACTGATTTCCCCTCATTTCCATGTGCACAATAGTCTGAAGAGAAACGTAGATGACGTTAAAATATTATACAAACTTATCACTACAGTAGCTCTATCTAGGATATTGAGTATTTTCATCCCGGACAACGCCGAGTACTTAAAAAATAAAAGATGCATTCAGAACACTACTAAAATACCCCGTACTGATTTCCCCTCATTGTTATGTGCACAATAGTTGGAAGAGAAACGTAGATTTCGATCAAATATTATACAAATGTATCACTACAGTAGCTCTATCTACGATATTGAGCACTTTTCTCCTGGACAACGCCTAGTACTTAGAAAATCAAGGAAGCATCTAGAGCACTACTAAAATCGCTCTTGCACATTTCTCCTCATTTCCATGGGCACAATAGTCTGATAAGAAACGTAGATGGCGATTAAATATTATCAACACTTATCACTACAGTAGCTCTATCTAGGATATTAAGCACTTTCCTCCCGAACAACGTCGAGTACTTAGAAAATCAAGGAAGCATCCAGAGAACTACTAAAATCACTCTTACTGATTTCTTTCTCTTTTTCATCTGCACACTCTTAACGTAGCCTTCCTATGATGTTACTGATACATCCGGACAGAAGTTATGGTATGACCTGATGCAACCGAACATAATTTATGGCAAGACCGGGTACATCCGGCGAGGGATTATGAAACGTTTTCAGTGAGTCAGCATTTTTATCGGATTAGTACATGAATACGTTGGATGATAAGTTTTTTTTTGAATTTTCTGGAAAACTAACTAATATGGTAAACTGAAATTTAAATGCCATCAACTAGACCCTAGAACTTCTATCTCTGCCAAAAATCAGCTGAATCCATCAAATAGTTGATGAGATACAGGGTTGCACATACGTACGTACGTACGTACACACGGATAACACAAAATCATGCATGACCTTTATGGATCTTCGGGTTGCCTTGACTAATGATGCTGAAATTCTACACCAAAAAAAATGTTGTGCAAAGTTTTAACTAATATGGTTCATTGGTTTTTGAGTTATGATTGATCAAAGAAATGAGCTTTCTAGAATAGCCCGTGTTTGAAGTCTATTAAGGGATAGAGCGCTATCGTTCCTCCCTTGATTAATTACCTCTGTCTCATATAACATTGGGAAAGAGAAGAATTCGTGGAGTTTACTTGAGTTAGAAGGAATATGTACCCACTCAATTTACAACTTTAGCGTGGAAAATTACATCCCAAACTTTTGTTCTATCAACTAACGTACGACCCATCAGAACGGCATTCTTACAGGCGCGCGTTGACATTTTTATAAGTAAAACGTTATTTGCGGTGAATATGCTATATCAGAGTTAAGGTTACACAACCCCGAAAATGGTATAGTTAATAGTTATGCGCATGACACTAACGATAACACACACTTTGACAGCTAGACTAAGCATAATATACCAACAAGTTTATATCACCATTAAGTATAACGAGGTTTATTAAATGTTAGCATCAGAGACCTACGGCCAGTCTCATATTAACATGCGTAGATACACCCGAAGAACGTTTAAAAAGTAAAAAAAAGGCTTGATCTGATTGCATCTATTTGCTTGTATGTATGACGAAGGTACATCCCCCTCAAAAGAGAAGGTGATGCCTATTGGACGGTATCATGACGTAGGAACATATAGCGTACAACCTTTTATAAAGGAAAAGGTAATAATTAATAGAATGGTCGCATGACAACTGAACTGATATAACCCAATCCTCCCTCGGAATTTAAAATTAGATGGTAGTATATTCCTCCTTAATATATCATAAAGTTGAGAATTAAATGTAAGATATTTTATATTTTTGGCTTAAGAATTATATATCAGTATTATTAATTAATTAATAGTATAGTTTCTGCGTCAAACAGACATATAGCAAATCTTCATTCGTAATAGACAAAACAAGTTTAACACTGAAAATGCTACTTCAAATTGAAGCGTGACACTCCGATAGAAAACAGACAAGTGATTGTTGAGCTGGACATACAGATTAATCGATCTAATACACTACTTATATGCACCCTTCACCTAACTGATGTCATCAGATGTAAGCGTTTGTAGTTAGATTTACAAACGTTTCAAACGAAAACCAAAAAGCGAATGACTTTAAGAGCGACTCTCTTTTCTGCCCCTGATTTGTTGAATATACGCTACCCTTCTAAACTTTCTAAAAACAAAGAAACGTTTAACACATTTTGGTTAAATAATAATTTCGACTAACAAGAATGACTTCTGGTCGATTTAGACCCCAAAAAATATAGCGAGCCTGCGTCAAGTGCTTGACACCAAATATATGTTCAAATGTCAAAGGTCAGACGCCAGAAGCCAGCAAAGATCAAAGACACACGCATCGGAGCGAGATCCAAAACGTACCCCCCCCCCGTGCAATTCGGCGGGCAGGGCGGAAAGCCCTTCTTCAGAAAACGCACGTACAAGCCTTCAATCCTCACGCACGAGCTTCGCCATATTTAAGAAACAAGTCACCCATGAGTATCAGACACACGCACTAACAAAACAAGGTAGATCACGCATATACGATAACACAATGACTCTTAGTTATATACACTCTTTTACACAGTGCACAATTGCTCATGTACTCTCACACAGATATTCACACTAAGAAATGTATACAGACATTTCTCGAATCCTGTGTAGACTCAACGAACATTCTCTACGAAAACCACGAGTTACATGAAAGTGCGTAGATGTATAACCAAAAATATGTAGTAGATAGAGGAGCAACATGGGGTACAGAGGGGGCGATAGAAAGAGAGAGAGAGAGACGTCACATGTTTTATGTTATATATTTTCTCAGAACATTCATATGCGATGATTCTCCAAATCTATTACTTGATTATTCGTTCTTTTCTATAGCCCGACACGTGTATAAGACTCTTTAACTTCTCCATATCCCTATTTTCAGTAAGTTAGTTATCATATGTTAATATATTTGTATGAACAAAAATAAAATCTAAACGAAGAAACTTAACATATAACAGTTGCACACGTAAAACGTCTTACATGCCGGGTATATTTGGATATATTTAGTTATGTGATAAGAGATAGCAATCATCCGTGAAAATTCATATACCTCCGATTCATACGCAATTTTTATAATAGTTATATAATAAATAAATATTCACCAAATTTCAGTTTCTTTCGAGTTTTTTTTAAAGCTTTTAACTGATATATCATAGGCACAATTTTATCTTTGAAAATTCATCCATATCAGATTAATCTTAGATTTGATCCAGAGTAGTAGACACAAATGAAGCAATATCCCTTTAGGTTAAGCTTATAAATTGAAACATTTCCTAAAGTCAAAGTCATCCAATGGATTTGTATAAATATTAGAATAAGAAGTTTTAACATAAGGTGTAGTATTATTATAGCTTTATTTTATTTTTAAGGGAACATAAAATGCTTTAAATTCTTCTGTTC
Organism: Sepiola atlantica; assembly: GCA_963556195.1. Classification (NCBI taxonomy): domain Eukaryota; kingdom Metazoa; phylum Mollusca; class Cephalopoda; order Sepiida; family Sepiolidae; genus Sepiola; species Sepiola atlantica. The sequence continues at coordinate 63,008,550 of OY744536.1, forward strand.
GAAAAATCAAGTTTACCCGCCCTAGAACGTGTATTCTCGTAGTTTATTTATAAACAGATGGAAATCTATTTAAGTTAAAAGAAAACTTTTCAAAAATGTAGTATCCAGTTGTGTGTCATCATAATTTATGCCCACTGTGAAATATAACAGCATGAACAATATCATGTTTATTTAGATTGTTTTTTCTACCGGATATTCTACTCATTGTTTCTAATTTTTCAAACAAGTTTTGACATACTTAGTCTTCTATACTACATCCATGGCGATCGTTTTCCTGAATTCGATTATCTATTGGTTTCATTAAGAAATAATATTTAATTATTCAGAATATTTATCAGTAATTACCAATTTTTCAAATCAAATTTTTTTCTTTCAAATATCAATGTTTTATTTTAAAAGCGCTTTTATTTAAAAATAACATAACGTAAATAAGACCCACGTAAGCCATTGACATTTTCTGATTGGAAAAAAGTAGATAGTTAGTTATTTAAACCTTTATCTCCGTGAAATTATTTTTCTTAAACAATAAACTATACATCATAATGTGCAAAACCGATTAACGTTGAATAAACATATATAACAAACTTCATCATTTAAATATGAAAACATTAAACATATATTTTCATAGTATGATTGGCAATACAATGTGTTGTTTCTTCTCAATTGTTAATACTTTTTCATCATGATACACTAGTAAATTGGAATTGGTCAACAGAATACGTGTATATTTAATTATTTTTCGTTATATAGGTTAAACTATGTATTATACTCAAGGAGATCATACAATATGTTACACATAATAGAGCATGGTTCATTCTTAAAAGAGACTTAGACATATGTTCATGCAAATTTGATATTCAAATAATATGTTACAGTATTCTAAGTAAAGTATATAAAGATATTTTAATAATCACGTATAATGGTAATTGCACATGGTCGGGTAAATACTCGGAAAATATAGCATTAAATAATATATATATATATATATATATATATATATATATATATATATATATATATATATATATATATATATATATATATGGGAGTGTATGCGTGTGTGTGTGTGTACGTTTGACACGTTCATAAATTTGCAGAGATGTCACCGAATATAATAGTATGCAAAAGTTGCAAACGGATTTAAATCGATCTGCAGACTGCCCCATTAACCATTTTACAATGCGCATTTTAAATACTCAGAAAAATAATCTTAAAAAATGTTTATTTAAATTCCTGTCGAGATGGAGACACTTCATAAAAATTATTCTCATCACTTTCAAAATGTGGTTGTCACTTTGCGATACATGTGATCGTGTATTTGCCTCAAATCGCTTTGGGAAACGTTTTCGCAAGATGCTATCGTGTGAACGCGCTTGTCACGTCGATCATATTTAATTCTGCAGACGGACACGTATTCTTACGTTTATGCTAAAACGTTATACAAGAATGGGAAGACCAAACCCACATATAAACATATATATATATATATATATATATATATATATATATATATATATATATATATATATACATGCGTATGTATCTTTGAACGATGTTGTGTGTGCAAATTCAATTATATCTATTTCGAAATAGTTTAATGCATACACATTTTGTCACTTTCATCGCGTTGAACATTCAATATAGAATGCATTTCTTTTCTTATCTTATAATAAAATTGTGCAATACGAAATTCCGTGTATATACATATATATATATATATATATATATATATATATATATATATATTTATATATATATATATATACATATATATATACATATATTTATTTATAGATGTATGTATAGATTCCTCGAACAGATCACTTTTACCCAACTTTTCTAAATAATGATACGAAAGCTCATGTCTAGAAACAGTATTCCAATTAAAATCAAAAATATATTGAATGACTTCTAAAATGTAAATTCCGGTTTAAACAAGGCAGGGCGCTACTGTAGACGTAAGAAGCTACTGCAAATTAGGGAGTTGGGTTAGGGTGGCATTCTAACTTGGGAGCTGTGAAGCGAGATTTATATTTACATTAGTGTTTAACCTCTGTATGTCGGTGCTCTTAGAGAAACAGAGGACAGAGTAGGGGTTCATGAGGCCAGCAACACGAGGATAGAAGCTATTGGAGTAGAATTCTCTCCGGCAACTTCTGGGACCTTCTACAGTGAATTCATTAGACTTAGCTGATTGTCGAATTGGTCTAGTGAATTTACGTTGAGGGAGCACCAGAGTAGCTAGTTCATGGGAAAATAATATATTGAAGTATTTGTAAAACAAGCAGAAGGAGGCTATATTGCGGCGATGGGACGGGAGTTGGAGCTTGGTTGACAGTGAGGGACCTATTAAGTTGGCGACACTTTTTTTTGTTTACTTTGTCAAGGAGGGAAAGACTGGTAGATGATGCATCAGCCCAGTTGTGGCAACACCACTCCATGCATGAGCGGATAGTGGCTTTTTAAGGATACAGGAGAATGTCATATGTGAGGAGTTTACTAGCACGGTAGAGGGAGCCCACCTTTTTTTGCTGCAGCTTTGGCAATGTCTCCAATGTATTTGTTCCAATTCATGTTACCTATGAAGGTTCGGCCGATGAGTTTGACTGATGAACTCACAGGTAGGGTGTTATTTGCCATGCCAATCGGTGGTTAGAGAGGTTTCTTGTAGTTATTGAAGAAAAAAGAGCTTTGTTTTTGCGGCATTAAAAGTTACAGACCATTAATGCCCCCACTCCACTATAGTCTGGAAGTCATGTACTAAAGATTCAACCATTGCATCGGATATGATCGTGCCCGTTTTACCAGCATGACGAGAGTAAAGCATGGTGTCGTCAGCAAATAAACCAATTGCAGATTCAATGTCATCATGGAAATCGTTTATGAAGATCAGGAACAAGATATCTTCAGAAGTAATTAACGCCTATTCTTAAATGATTTTTTTGTTTAGCAGTCAGTCATGTGCATACAAATACATAAATATATACACGCCCCTAAATTCAAATAGATACCAGCTTAATACCAGTCCAAGGAGGGTTATCAGATATAATTCTAGGATTAGCTCAACATTTTAATGTTTTTTTCTTTCATTTTGGATGTATGGTGCGGTTTCGATTGCAATAAATAGTATCATTTACAGAAAATAATGATATGTTGACATTGTCTATTATACCTATTTATTTTTCCATGAAAATATTTGAAATGTTAATATAACTCTAAATTGGAGGTGTAGTAATTCTTTTCTCTAGTAAATCTTATGCATTAAACTTATGTTAAAAGTGTTGCCTTGTAACATATTCCATGAAAAATTGATTCATATTCAACATTATATACGGTGTCATTTTTTTCTCTGTTAAATATTTTATATCTAACTTATTTTAAACGCGTTTTTGTATGCAGAAGCGTGTTTATATCCTAATAGAAATATCTACAAATATAAAAATAAAGAACGTTATATATATGCACCTTCTAATTGTAAACACCTATGAAAAACCGAAATAGTAATAAGGAAATGCTCTACTGAACTGGCCCCTGCCCTCTCAAAACTCTACAACAAATGCCTTGCTATATCTTGCTTCTGCGATAGCTGGAAAATTACCTCTGTCTTACGAGTCTTCATTAATTCTTGGGATAAAACTGATCCCCAAACCTGATGCCCCCTCGATATAAATTCACTAGACCAACTCGACAATCAGCTAAATCCCATTCATTCACTGTGGAGGTCCCCACATGCCAGAAAGACTTCCACTCTAATAGCTTCTTTCCGCGTGCTGCTGGCCTCTGGAAATCCACCCCTGCTCCATGTTTCCCCGGCAATACCGACATGAAGAGTCGTAATATGAATTACTGCTATTTGTTATTTTAAATGTGTTCGTTTATATAATTGTTTCTATATTTATTTATTTTTATTCATTTAAATTTGTGTAAATCATCACATGTGCTTTTTTCTCAGGCAGCATGTCATTTACAATTGAAGAGCGAATTTTTATTGTTATTCATATGGCCAAATTTGATGAATTCTTGAAAGGCAATGACGACCTCAAATCAAAAATCTCTGCCGAGTTTGTTAAAATTAATCAATCAAATATGCTACAAAGAGTCGTAAAGTCCTTGCAAAAAAGAATGGAACTAGGCATGCAGAACGAAGGTGGAAAATTTGTTAAATAAACTTACTGTTTTTTATACGTTAAAAAACTTCAGAATTTAATTTAAAAAATAGCTAAGTGACTTATGAATAACCCTGTATATATAGTACTTATACAGTTTACTTAAATCGTTAAAACCGAGGCTTTGTTGGTATATTTCAGCCGAAATATGCCTATCAAAACTTTGCAAAGGATAACACACCTTTCCTCTTTTCAGAATCTTCTCCGTCACTTACTTGAATCCAGTAAACAAATATATGATCCAATTCATACTGAAACTAGACTTCATTGTATTTTAATTTACAATTACCACAACCCAAAAAACAAAAATTAATTAAACAAGAGCAGTTAAGTTGGGTGTTGTTGCTGCGTTTAAGTTGATAAACATAACGTTGTTTCAAGAAGTTTAAAGAGAAAAATTAATTTATTTTGATTGTAAACTATCTGAAAAGAAATGTGTATTGAAGTTATTTAAATAAAAGCATTCAAAGCGAAGCACTGGAGATTATATATCTTTTAAGTTACACTATAAACCTATTTGGTGTATACTAAATATTGTGCCTAACGACGTGTTTTTAACTTTTTTTAAGCAGAATAAAATACATTCTACAACCATGAAGTTAAGGAGAACACACACATTAAATAAAAAAAATCATTCAAAACAAACAAAAAACAATCACAATAAAACGAACACAAATGAAAGTTAGTTTATAATGAAGCGGTTTGTTCCGAAACTCGCTGCTAAATTTGTTGGACAATTTTTTATTACTAATTTACTAAGCAGCGACTTGGTAAATTAATCCACTGTATAAATTTGTTGATTTTTTTGGATTTTATCTTTTTAAATATTAATTTGTTTTCTGCTATTTGCGGATTAAATTGTATTTTTAAAGACGCTTTCTTCGTCAATATACTTTATTGAAATCGTTATTATTATGATATTCAATTCGAAGCATATTTAATTTTCATTTGTAATAAATATTTTTTGACTTTCTTTGTTTCTTACGGACTTACAGTTATTGTAAGGGTTAAGGGGGGCTTAACCCTTACAATAACTGTAAGTCAGAGTTGCAACCTTTTTACTAAACAGTGTTATTTTAATTGTTAGTTAATAATATTGGCAAAATAAAAATTAAAGTAATAAAGTAATCAGCAAAAAGAAAATAAATTAAAGTGGTGTAATTATTTTCCCTGTCACCTGTTAGTAAATCAAACAACACTGGTCGATAAAGTATAGTAGCTATTTAGAGAGCTAACCTGTTCAATATAACTGTTTTAAATGAATACACAGCATCAGTAAGTGTGTTTAAAAAGAAAAAAATCATAAAAAATAGTTTCAAATATAAAAAAAAAACATAAATAGATTGGTTTCAAATTAAAACAGACGATACATTAAAACAGATCAGATTAAATTTACACTAATAATTTCGATATAGGCACACAATAAATTTACTAGTACAGAAATAAACTAGAAGCACTCAGACTTATAAAACATATGTTGGATAATTTAGTTGAAGGTTTAAATGTTCTTTTACTGCTTACTTTGTTCTTAGTAATATCATCATTTTTCTTACCACAAAAATATTTCTTTCAATACTCTGATCATGAGCACAAGTCAACATGACTAAAAACATAAGAGAACCTCTATTAATCCGCTGAAAATAGCTGTTCATTTCAGGTATTTCGAAGTCTCGTCCGGCGACGACTAACATCAACTACTGTGATGTCTTCACAAAAAATAGACTGTTTACGAGGGCGACGCCTGAGCTCAATCCGTTAAATCTAGGGTTGCTGAGCAGAGGTTTGGTTCTCACTAGTTTTTTGTGAATAAGACAAAGGGTCGTAAACAGAGGTAATACCTCTATTCTAACAACTATCAATGGAAAATAGGTGATTTACTCACGTCCGAAGAAGCCACACTTTTACAAAAGTACTTTGCAACAAATTCTACCCTTTGCAATCAGGACTGTCGTCCTTCTAATTTTACCCCTATAATTGTAAACCTCTGATCGACATCCATATATGTCGGGGATGTTGTTAAACTTTCCAAGAACCTAGGAAACGTGTCCTGCCAGCATTCGAATCATAGTGCTTAAAAAGCTGCAACAGCTACTAGTTTTTATTCTTATACAGGTTGTCAATCGTTGCTTAAAAGAGAAATGATTCCCAATCTCTTGGAAAACTATGCCAGTCTGCCAAGTATATAAGAATACTGAAGATAACTCTTTTGTGCCAAAGTGAAAACTAATTATTATTATGTGCATCAAAAGTAAGTAATTTCAATATGTGATAAATCAAGAAGTTGTTAATAATGTCGGCAAAACTATCTACTCAGAGACAAAGAATATTGGTTTCGTCAAGCAAAATCAACAACTGATATGCTGACTGTAATATCAAACAGGATCAGCGATTCTTTTGACAAAGTCTCGCTTATAGCACAATAGCGCTTGACAAATAAAGTTCATTGTTATTCCAAAGCTTGCTCCCCATTGAATATCTGCAAAATTCTTCTTAATCATCAAATATTTTCTATCTCATTGGTTTATAAAAGTAGCCGTTAGTGACACCCTTCACTTAGAGTATATTAATAAAATATATAGTATTTCCCTATAAATGTGTTATCTAAATATATGTACGCATCATTCAAAAAGTGTTATGTACCCCACATTTTGCAGACAATAGAAATCGAATAGCATCAAATGTGTCCTTTAATATTTAAACAAAAGCGATTAATTAATGTACTATAGATTACATTAACTCTCTCTCTATATATATATATAAATCTTTATATATATATATATATATATATATATATATATATATGTACAAATATATAAATGTATACATATATATATATATATATATATATATATATATATATATATATATATATATAAAGCTAGTTTGTTTATAAGCAATTTGAAGGAAAAACTAATCGCGGTATTTACCAGGTTGCCTTGTACCAGACTTGATATAATAATTTAAGCTTTGAAACGGATATTTTATTTCATATACTTTATTTAAATGCTATTTGAATGCAAATGCACCTATGTATTACACTCATTTCTGGCCATGATCAAATATTTGACGGTCTCTTTTTTTCTTTGCGAGTTTAAGAAAACACGTTTAGATAACTTCATCTGATAATTTTATAAGTGTATTTAAAATAAATTATTTTTTACACACAAATGTATATATATATATATATATATATATATATATATATATATATATATATAAGAGAGAGATTATGACAATATAAGGTCAATATATTTAAACAGGTATTGTTCAGTAACGATCGAATTTCAATTACAAAAGATAACCAACATTAATAGGTTTAAATTAGAGATTATAGATATGTTTATTCAAATAATTATCATGACCCTTTTTAATACTTTATACCTAAAGCATACCATCAGATTTACAAGTGTAATCCGTTTTCATGCTTTTGGTATGAATTATTATAAAATTATATAATTATAATTCTTGATATATATATATATATATATATATATATATATTTGCCACATATAGGCTGGTGCATCACCCACTAGTCTCTCCCTCTTAGACAAGGTCTATAATAGAGTCGCCGACTTAAAAGGTCTCTCACTATCTACCAAGCTCCAGCCCCTGTCTAACCGCCGCAACGTTGCTTCCTTATGCCTGTTTTACAAGTACTTCAACGGACTGTGCCCTGATGAACTTGCGCCTCTGGTGTCCCCACGACGCAAATTCACTAGACCAACCCGACAATTTGCCAAACCCTATCCATTCAGTGTGGAGCTTCCCAGATGCCGAAGAGCTTTCTACTCCATGAGCTTTTTTTCCTCGTGCTGCTAGATTCTGGAACTCCTTCCATGCTCCCTGTTTTCCTGACAGTACTGACATGCAGAAATTGAAAATTATGTAAACATACACATGCCTGCACAGCTCCCAATTTAGAGTGACCCCCCTCCGCACTAAAATTGAAATAAAAATCTATTTTTCTCAGTTGACCCTCACGTCTACAGTGGCGGTCTGCCTTGTTTTGGGTAAACTATGTTAGGTAAAAATAATTGATATTTATTTATAAATATTATTAAAAGCCCCATTTACTAAGGCCGGCTACTCTGAGTGAGTTTAATAACAAGCAGTACTACTAGCTTCATTGCGAGCCCCAACACAGTTTGTTGTTGTAGATAACTTTAACTGTTCGTTGTAACATACTCGCCGTTAAATTCCTCCTTAATTCCAAGCTAGTTTGTGGTGGCCAACGGGAAAACGTTATTGAATGCGAATCAGTGGCGATTTGTGATCAGAGTTCGCGCCTAGCGACCGTCGGAAATTAACTTCCTGCACTGTGGATTGCGTTAACATTAAACATCGATGTCTGCAGGTAATAAATAATTAATATTTATTTAGAAATATTATATATAAATAGAAAACATTTATATATATATATATATATATATATATATATATATATAGAGAGAGAGAGAGAGAGAGAGAGAGAGAGAGAGAGATTGAGAAATATAAAGAGAGGTTTCAAGAACTAGACAATAAAGTACATATGACACATCATATCATTTATAGATTCAGGTTTAGTTCTTTAGTGTGCCCTATTCTATTGTTATACACCAGAATATTCTGTATGCCACATCACGGCGCACATAATAATTTCTTACAGCTCTCAATTAACATGCAATCTACAGTATACTGATGATTGTGATGAACTAATCTTTCTCCACTAGGGATGTAATCTAACTAGAAAGTAACCAATTAAGTGTTCACAAACATAATTTTACACTAACAAGGCTGATGGAGTCAAGCATATCATTCCAGTGAGCAAATTGAATTCACCTTCCTTTACTGTTGCATCACTTAATATGGGAAATCTTCCTCCCATATACTTAAAAGTAGATTGAGTATCCCTAATGTAATATGCTATTTTTTTTCCACGAGTGGTCCTCGAATGACGTTGTAGGTGATTGACATGTTGTCGATGGGTGCCCATTCTGAACGTATGTATTTTTTTAGGGTATTGGTTTGGCTATCCCAATTGCATAGCAATCACATATATTGTGCGTCCAGTCAGAATTGCAACCACTTTGAAATCACAGCAGATTAACCATTTATGCTCTATGTACGGTCTTTTCGTTTCAATATATTCCCAGTGTTCGTAATGCTTTCTTAATGTCACGCAATGTGCAACATGAATAAATGCTAGGGTATTTCTAGTATGCACAAGTACATCTTTTAAACTGTTTAGTCATGCATAGATAAAAAAAAGTCTCCATTCAGTGCGGGTCTAGCTCAACTTCAAATCAATGAATAGTCCAAGAATGTTATTGCAATAGGACAAATAGATGTTTAAAGAAAATCTATGCACTAAGTTATGAAAACGCGATCTGAACTTGCTTGCTTGAACATCCTTATGCAGTATATTATATTCTTGTAGCCGCAAAGCTAACACTTCACTCTGAATTTGAATTATAACTGTTCTGTATTAGAAAAGTCTAATAAGTATTTATCTATTGGTCTAGGTGGAACAGGAATTGCTTCAAAATGTCGCACAGGATAGATCGCCGATTTTAAGATTTGGGTATTCTACAGATTTCAAAAAAGGTTTTTGTGATTCCTGAAAAAAAACCACATGTATAACATTTTATTTGTTTAACAAATCTGATGAGTACTAAAAGTAAGGTAAAAACAAAAAAAAATAATTAAAATTATGAAGTTAACATATAATAATCTTGTGTTTTATTCAGACAGGCATAGCAATATTCCGTGTTATTTGTCGGTTCCCTCCATACAATTTGAACAACGAATTTGAGGGGTTTTTTTTCGGGACCATTTGCTAATTCTGGTAGAACAAGGAAACAAAACGAACACTATATATCTGGTACCCAATTTTTGTCTCGATCTTCCACTTCAATTTCGAAATATAGTTTATAAAGTGTTTTGGCGTAGTTTGATATTTTTCGCTTATAAGCCTATATTTATCTAGCTTGGTTTGCTAACAATATTTCGGCTCGTTTGATCTCTGATTTTCTTCCGAACTTGAAACACAAAAAGTTAGACTTAAGAATAGTTGTCTTGATTTCTTGAACACGTACAGCGTTTCCATTTGGGAACATAGCGTGGACGGCAATTGCGTATGTTAATCAATTCCACATTACATTATTCTAGTACCTGGAGGCGATGATACTTCAGAATTAAATGAAATGAATACTCCTACTAGACGATTATACGGGGGATGAGAAAAATCAACCCCTATGAATTAAAAAAAATGTGCATATCAAAGTTCCAAGTTCAAATGTAAGATACGATTGTATGGGGCTAAAATGTGAAGCGACGCACCTTAAGACTGTCGAAGTTGGCATCAGACTTTACTTCGTGTGTATAACAATGAAAATACGAATAGTCGTGAAATAATCCAGATACACCTTACATAATGTATTATATTCTATTTAACATTCAGTTTACTCACTGGGTTTATAATTCATATATTACCCACTCTGTAAAGTCTAAGTGTACTCCCCCGGCAACTTTGAATTCAATAACAATTTACATATTATAGACGGAGTAGTCACTTTCAATAATGCCCGCGTAAAGACCGTGGTAGACAATAAAGGATGCATATAAAATAGGAAAGACAAATAAACTGTAAAATTTACATGAATGAGACCATTTTTTCTCCGTTTACAAGATTCACAAGGAACCTTGGAGTTTTAGACATGCATGATCAGATATGTGTCTTGTCGATTCGATGTGCCAATTTTATCTATCATCCAAAACCCCAAGTTGAAAGTCTAGGTTAAGAGAATCCAAATATTCCCCTCAGAATAGAATTTTATATCAATACTCTCTAAGTCATAAGCATACATATAATCCAAGTCATAGTTTATTTTACACATATCAGGCTGTATCACTGACACACTCACAGCTATATATATATATATATATATATATATATATATATATATATATATATTATTTTAACTGTGTTACATGACATTAAATCAAATTAACATGATATCATCGTTTTTTTATTTGATCTGATATTCTGTGATACAATTAATAAATGAATATTCTGCACTTAGTAGTATTCCTTTCTACAAAACTAAATAAAAAAGTGTATATATATATATATATATATATATATATATATATATATATATATATATATATATGTAGCAAAAATAAAAGATATTTATAGTGAGCTAAATAGAGATGTTTGTATTTCATTTCGCCGAAGGAATTCTTTAGGCTTGCTGCGGAATTTAAAATCCTACTATCCCATATATATGCAAATATTTATTTAGTGTTTGTTAAAACAACTTATTGCTTAAGACACTAGTTATTATTTTCGTTGTATAAACTTCATATCGATCTGCACATATACTAAATGTTTACTTAAACTAATTGTTTTTACCACGTATTAACTATCTCATGCCCCAATCATCCACACATCCAATGCCATATACTAATATATTTAATAACACGTTTAGTGGACCTCGAAAATAAATTAAACTGATTATTTTACATCTTGTAAAAAATATGAAAACATGTTGGCCTATTAGAGAATTTAATTTCGCAGTTAGCAAAATGCAACAAAACAAATCGTTTTTTTGATAGCCTATTCCCATAAGTATATTATATGATACTACACAACTCTACTCATGTAATGAGTAATTGTAAATAAATACGGCCAAAATATATACGCGTAATATACCATATTATAATATACTAACAGGTCTACCTAGCGTTTATCTGGACAATAAAAATAAATGGAAGAGGTTTGAAAGTGTGTGAACCATTTTTATATTAAAACTTCTTCCTCCTTACCAATCTCAATCCGTCTCTCTGCTTTTCTATCTATATACTTCCTCGTTTTTCAACATCAATATTCCCTACACCCTATTAAACCTCCACTCAGCCCACCCATACATGTTTTTGTATGTATTTAACATAATAATAATTTATGTCATTGATATGAGCTTTCAATTTTGTTATGTTATCACTCCCAGGCTACACCGAGTTTTTCCACCAACTTCCTTTACAATATATATATATATATATATATATATATATATATATATATATATATATATATATATATATATATATATATTGGTTTTAATTAATTTCCAAGCAACTGCGTGTTTCTTGTCATCACCTTGCTTTTTAATAGTATAATGACACCTATATGTATTTTAGTGTATCCATGGGAAACCGTAAGTTTCTTGTATTGCCCGTCTCACTCAACAACCATAAACAACATTGAAAATAGACTGCTACATTATTACACATACCTAAGTCTAAGATATAGAACACTTACTTCCGAGCAAGGCACAGGTATGTTTATGTTATACAATAGTATAAGAATATACAGTGAAAATCTTCTCCCGGGTAAGGTAACATTTACAAACACCTGCTCTATGTAATATTACTCTATCTAGGACATTGATGGCTCCATATCGACACCGAGTAAACGCACATGGTTATGTCTTACATTGAGCAGTATATATTTACTTATACCACTTACTAAATATAATGCTGTATTATTACTATTATGGCTTCCGGACAATACCAACTTTAAAAAAGACATATGAGTTCTTTCTCCCGGGCAACGCTGCGTTAAAACACAGTGGTTCTACTAAGGATGTAGAGTACTTTTGGATTATAATGTACCACTTATCAAATGTAAAACTGTAATACAAATACCGTATATACAGTGCCTAGGTTATAAGAACAGTCTTACGAACACCAATAATCTGCTAAAATAAGTCGTAGACACATTTGAACCAGGGATATTCTGGTTCTTTTCAAGCCCAGTTGCACGGCGTGAAACCAAAGAGAGGCAAGCATACCGACTTCCGAATCTCGCGTTTAGTGAAGTTTAGATTACCTCAGACTGAATGTCTAAAAGTGACACAGACACAACTAACATGGTTCAAGTTAGGTGGATATTTAGCGGCAGAATCAAGCTGCGGGTTACACTTTCTGAAAAACCCACAAGTGGCTGACTAAGAACATTACGATTTCCACAGTTCCAAGATCTGGCAAGCAAACTGGCCACCCAACTTTTCTGATAGTAATGCTTATGGATTATTATATGTTGATGTAATTCAAAACACTGCCCAACCAAGCATCTAGTAATTCCCAGTACCAATTAAAAGCTCCGTACTTTATTTTCGGGCCGTGTTTGATGGCCCTATTCGGAAGCTCAGGGCGGGGTCAACGACTGAGCTATATTCAGCTTATTGTGTCGCTAAGATATCACTTTAAATGTTTAGATATCTCAAATATGTTTGCCGTTTTATTCATTCCCTTTGAAGGAATACCAATTTTATCTGGAAGTTCCTATATATATATATATATATATATATATATATATATATATATATATATATATATATATATATATATATATATGTGTGTGTGAAATAAAGATAAAGGCAAAATGCCTTCAAACAAACCATGTGTTAGATGCAGATATTTTATAAAATAAGTATAAAAATAAAAATATTTCCAAACATTTCCCAAAAATATTGAAAAATACCTTCCTTTTTTTTCTTCATCTTGATTTTTTTCATAGCTGATATTTCGCTTGATAAAACAAGCATCGACAGAGCTTAGAAAAATAAAAGGTATGAACCTTTTTTTCGTAATATCCTTGTTGGTCTTGTAGAAGTGTCTCGTCCGATGATGTGGACTAATGATGCAAATGTATGTTTTAAATTGAACTTGATCGCGCATGGTCGCTGGTAGTTATAAATTTGGCAAAAGTTCATTTTTAAGCATCTTTTGAATGTTAACATAAAGATAGAGGCAAAATGTGTTAGTGCAGATATTTTATTAAATCAAGATAAAAAAAGGGTGCGTTGAGATAAAAATCGGTTCAAATGCAGTCGCATTTAAACTTTGTAAAATTAATTTTTTAGTAATATTTTATACTTTTTCCTTATTATATTTTTGGTTTCAATAAATATTCTGTGACTAGTAAATAACAAAATAATGCGATCTGTATTTATAAAAATGAGAAACAGGTCATACTCATATGCATTAACATAATTACACGTGCCATTGTCTGGAGGTTTTCTAAACTCTTAAATATTCATTTTTATGTCTGTTTGAAAACAGTTTAACGCGAGGCATAGAGGTAATATACAGAAGCATAACTGGTTTTCGGAATGTAATATATATTTATTGACTATAAATAAATGATGTTGCAAATAAGAAACTAATTGAATATGATATTTGATGTATAACAAAACACTACAATATATGCATCAAAATAATTATAATACACTAGAGAATCATAAATATTTTACTTACCATATTTAGTAGTTTAGGCTCTTGAATTCGACGGATGACACACCGATAACAGTCGGCTGTGGCATCGAAGATACTGATTAACTACTTGGCGGGTGTTCTGATGAAACATCTAACTAATATTCATCCACATTTTACATCAGGCTCGTTGAAAGTGTGAAACAAGGGGCAGTTTGAAAGATTGTCGTTGAATATTATATTGAATAGACATTTTGTTGAAATGTAACATATTTGAAGCAAATTTATGTAAGGTTTAATATAGAGATAATTATTCGTTTTTTTAATTCGCGTTCTAACACTACAGCCAAAACGAATGAAAAATACGCGTCCAATTGTATGTGTTATTTTATAGTTCGTAATTATCTTTCAGCATTTGTCTTATTCTTCTTTTATTTTGTTCTTATTTCAATAAATATTCGATTTACAGAAAATAACATAATAATAGCGTTTTCATAAAATGTACGTCAAAAACACATATCACACACATGCACACTATATCTAGTGTTCTAGCTTCATTAATTTGGAGATGATGACACGTTTATTGTAATACTATTTTAACATTACAAATATTTAACTATTTTGAGACCATTCATTATTTTCCATTTCAATAAATACTCAATCAATAGTAAGAAATATCTAATGTTTATTTATCTTAAAGAGCATATAACACACACCCATCATCATCACACGAGATCCTGCCTGATATTAGTGCAAATATGATAAAACTTTTCCTGAAAACCGAAACGATTAAAGATGTTGATTTATATGCGTAACAATTCTAGTCATGTTTATATGTTTTAATATTTTTAACATTTGTTTTATTTTCCTTTTATTTTAATTATTTTCAATACATTCTTGATGAAAAGTCATAAATAAATTAAGAAAAATAATAATTCAAAGTTCAATATGTATTTATCAAAGTGAGGTATAACCCCGAAACCTACACATATTGCGTTTTATTCATTTATTAAGACAAATATTGTTAACCATTTGTTTAAAAATCGCGTTCACAAATACGAATTAAAAGCGTGTTCAATTTTAGTTAATAAGAAGCTGATAAAGTTTAAATCTTTAAACAATATTTTAAAACTATTATTTTTTTATTTATACAAGCAATCAATAACAACAAATAACAATAAAAAATACGTATACTTCACAGTTACGTATAGACGTGTAATGCATACCCAGACGCGAAAGTGTTTCTGATATTTTACCTACACCTGTTTTCGATCGAGGTTGTTGTCATTATGTTCGCATACAACCTAGAGTCCACTACCTTTTGCAAATTCTCACCGACTTTAGTCAGAATCGGAATTTGCTATGTTTTCCAATTTGATGTATTTATCAGTTGATTTATTTTAACAGAAAATTGCATTCATAATTCCAGCCTAATTCTATAACAGTTATTTGGTGATAAGCATTTCCATGGATAACCCCGGGGATGCTATATGAAATATGAAGAAGTGAGACCAGATAAAACGTTAACCAATCCATACGTGGTAAGGGGAAGGTAGGCAATATTACGACTGACTTATGTTAGTGTTCTTAATACAAATATTAATATTTATTTTATTTCTTTAAACATTTTCATATATTTGAAATTGGCAAGGCGATACAGTAACGGATGTATATTATTTACACAGTTATTTTAGCGAAAAGTTTATTTTCTCTCCGTTGACGCTCTTTCAAGATTTACAGTATTGAATTCAAATGTGTGTGTTCTATCTATTCGGTCCTATCTACGGTGATAAACATATCAAGTGACATTAAAGTCACTTCGTTTTCTACAATACTCTAGGAGTTTGATGATTGACATACACTAATGGAAATATTACATAGTGGCTAACAGTTAAAACTAATTGCAAATAACAAATGACAATATGTGTGGTGCATTAATAATCGGTGTTGGTCACGCTCGTGTATTTTCGTGCATTCCTAATTCTCACGATTAATAAAACGTGTCCGAGTGTCAAAATATCATATCGATCATTTTCCAAGAAATTAAATATTTCAGGACATTTCTTTCTCTCGACGCACAAAAGAAAGAGAGTCTTCACGCTGCCACAATCGAAAGCCTCGTAATGCATAGCCCATTGTAAGGAGATGGGTGTAATGTTGGTGGATTCAGAAAATAATTCTAATTTTCGCTCGTCATCGCTGATGAGGCCAAACGGCTAATGAGTTTGTCGATTTCCCCGGAGATGCGCTTGATAATGAATCTCATTGTTGATTCCATTCCAAAATCGTATAAAAATTTGCGAAACAAATGTGAACAAAATATTCAACAGGTTCAACGACCTAGCCAGCATAATTAGATTACTTGCACAATAGAGAACAATTAAAATTGTAAAAAAAAAATATATATCGGATGAACGCAACACGAGGGATTTCAGTTAACGTTGTGTTCACTACTTAGTCAGCTTTACATACATACTATCACAAATCGCGAACATTCTCTACGTGATAATCAAGCGACTAATACAACACATCGCACACACACACACACATTCACACACACCCATACATATACATACATATATATATATATATATATATATATATATATATATATATATATATATATATATATATGAGAAAGGAAGTAATCCGACGCAATGGGAGATGAAAAAGGAAAAACAAACATGAGATATTTTGAAAGATATCCTCAGGATGATAATTTAAAGAAAAATGGCATGCAAGTACATCGAAATATTTGGTTGACATGATGGGTTGATGAGAAAAAGTAGTAGCCGTAGATACTCAGACCGCTGAACCAAGGTTCGGGCTAAGAGAAGTCGGTTAGTGGCAGAGAGTTAAATGAATGTGGATGGCTGTGAAATAAAGACGAAACGTTGATGAATATATATATAAAAAAATACATCTCTTGATGTTTTCCTTTTTTATTACTAACATATATATATAGTAGTAGTAGTAGTAGTAGTAGTAGTAGTAGTAGTAGTAGTAGTAGTAGTAGTAGTAGTAGTAGGCCTTCGTCGGTCGTGTCCGACCATGAATGGCACTTGCAGATCTTGTTGGCTAGTTCCAGTTTTTAGAGTCCTGTCAGTGGAATCAATATCCCAAGGGGCATACTAGCTCGATCAGGGCATTTCTTGCTGTGGCTGAGAAGGCCTATGTTGACCTTGCAGTCTCTGCCACAGTTGTCACATATGAAGTGGGAGGGTTGATGAGGAAGCTCACTTGCTTTTGCTCTTTCTTTCCTCCTTGCACGCTTTTCAGCAGCTTTTATTTTCCACTTTGCCTCCCCGATGTCAAGCTGTCGTTTAGGGTTTTTTTTCCATTATCCCTGTCAGAGGCAAGGCTTTCCCAAGATGATGGATCGATGTCAATGGCCTTCATGTCTCTCTTGCAGACATCCCTGTATCTTAGAAGAGGGCGACCATGGTCTCTCTCTCCTTCTTTTAACTATCCATAAAAGAGGACTTTGGGAATTATGCCATCAGCCATCCTGTGAACGTGACCAAGCCATCTCAGTCGGCGTTGCCTCAGTAGTGTGTACATGGATTTTATACAAGCTATTTCAAGCACTTCAATGTTTGTCTTTTTGTCTTCCCATTTGATACCTAGGATGAAACGCAGGCTTCTAAGATGGAATGTCTGCAACGTTTCCTCTTGTTTAGCATAGGGCGTCTATGTCTCACTGCCATACAGCAGGACGCTTATAATGCAAGCATTGTACACTGACATTTTTGTGCTGGCTTTGAGTAAAGGAGTTTTCCCAGACTCGACCCTTTAGCTTAGACAAGGTACCTGCTGCTTTACCAATCCTTTTGTTGATTTCCGTATCCAACGAGAGAGAATCCGAGATTTTTTAGCCAAGATATGGGAAGTCTTAAACAACACCTAGCTCAAAGTTGTCAATTTTGATAGAGGGCTTGCCTGTTGAGCCCAGGGACAGTATTTTGGTCTTTGGAAGGCTAATGATCAGGCCGAAATCTTTACAGGCAATAGAGAGGCGGTTCATAAGTAATTGAAGCTCTCCCTAAGTGTGAGTAGCAATGCCTGCATCATCAGCATATAGCATGTCCCTCATCGTTGCTTGTCTTACCTTGGTATTTGCTCTGAGTCTGGAAAGGTTAAAGAGGCACCCATCAGATTTTGTCCTAAGAAGGATGCCTTCATTAACATCACCAAAAGCATGCTTCAAAAGCATTGAGAAAAAGATCCCAAAGAGGGTTGGGGCCAGAACACAGACCTGTTTCACTCCATTACAAATGTCAAATGGTTCAGACAGGTTCCCATCAAAGTGTACTGTTCTTTTCATATTCTGGTGGAAGTATCTGATGAGACTCAGAAGCTTTGGAAAACAGCCAATTTTAGAAAGTGCCAAGTACAGCCCTTTTGCGACTGACAGTGTCAAATGCTTTTGTGAGATCCACAAAAGCAATCTGCAACGGCATATTTTGTTCCCTGCATTTCTCCTGAAGTTGTCTCAATGAAAATATCATGTCTACTGTTGATCTCCCTGCCCTGAAGCCACACTGGGACTCAGGATACACCCGCTCAGCAAGCGCCTGTACCCTTACAAGTAGTACCCTTGCATAAACCTTGCCCACAATACTTAGTAGAGATATACCCCTGTAATTGTTGCAGTCACTCCGATCACCTATGTTCTTATAAAGAGTAATGATTTTGGTGTCTCTCATGTCCTGTGGTACTTCACCTTCTGCCCAGCAACAGCAAAGAATATCATATATGGGTTCAGGAGGACTGTCTTACACTGCTTGATGAGATCTGGAGGAATCTCGTTATTACCTGGGGCTTTGCCAGGGGCAATCTGGTCTATAGCTTTGTTTAGCTCAGTGATGGTTGGCATTTCATCGAGCTCATGCTGGACACTGAGTTGTTCCATTGTAGCAAGTGCGGACCAGAGACCTCACTTGTCCTTGCATAAAGGTCAGCGTACTGCTCCTTCCAGCGATCCATCTGCCTCCCCTTGTCAGTAATAATTTCTCCGGAAGAGGATTTCAAGAGGGCACACTTGCTCTGAGTGGGGCCCGTAGCAACCCCTATGCCTTCATACATGGTCCTGATGTTGCCTGTGGCAGATGCATTTTCAATGCGATGGCTAAGCTCCACCCAGTATTCATTGAACAACGCCTGGCCATCTGTTTGGCCTCATATATATATATATATATATATATATATATATATATATATATATATATACAATCAGCAATGAACATATATTCATGGCAATTAAGCTACACAGAGGCTCCTGCGTTTAATCCTCGGGGGGAATCTTCAGGCTAAACTTCATTTAAGCCTGAAGATGGCCCCTGAGGATGAAACGCGGAGCCGCTGTGTAGCTTAATTGCTATGAATATATTTTCATAGATTACTACCTACATGAAATACTAATATTTATATATATATATATATATATATATATATATATATATATATATATATATATATATATATATCGGAATTTTTTAACTAATTATTGATAATTAGTAGTATGTTGTTTATTCAGACAACTAGTCACGTCTTGGATGTTATTATCACAATTAAAAAGTTACGGGTGATGTGTCCGTCGACCTGCTCCAGATGCATCTTGCGAACTCAATAATCTTTTCGCCCAATTCAGGAATCTTTATTTCGAGATCGGGAATGTTTTTGTCGAACTCGGGAATCTTTATGTCGAGCTCAGAAATAAGTACAGCATTTTAACAGAACACTGTGTTTAATGCATGGGGGTATCTTGCACTTGTCCCGTTAGTCATGCCCGGGTAGCAATCTTAAGTAATTCGTAATTGTAGATCTAGTATCGCCGGCACTGAAGATTACATCTTAAATAACCAGAAAATTGTCACTTAAAAACGCGTATTACTTATAATTTATACTCGTTAAGTCACAGGTCTTTGTAGACAATTCCAGTGTGAATTTTAGAAGCCTTAAATCTATTTTTGTTTTAGATGTGTAGCTTTATTAGTGATCACTATATAGTATTACTAATTACAATATATTAGCAAAATTTTACCATATATATGCATTTCTTTTTAGTTTGTTTATTCTGTCATGAGATGCTAAATTATCATTTGTAATTGGTGGTTCTTTCCCATTTTGTAGTAACTCTTATACTAGTTCTCCTTAAAAAAGTGATAGTTGCGCAACACCGTGCTGATGCTTTGAGTTGTCTTACTCTGCAGAAATGTTATTGTGTATTATTTAGTTCGGCCCATAACGATAGAAGGCATCGCTTTTCTCTTCATTTCTGGTCAGCTCTACTAGACTTTTCAAAATTTCAACGTGTTACAGTTCCCCAGCATTCCTCTTGCTTTACTATTAGGCGACATGCTTCATCGTTTTATATTTAACCACACTTACATCGAATTGCATACACACAGCAATTTATGATGACTTCTTATATAGGATGATTCACTTGCACAATATGTTTTCGAGAGATTGTCGCTCCTAAATCCTCTTCTGATGTCATATGGATCACATATGTTATTAATTTTTTCAGAGACAATCCCTTAACGTATGGAATACAAACTGTGGTGAGGTTTCAAGTAGTGACCTTTCACTATATATATATATATATATATATATATATATATATATATATATATATGTGTGTGTGTGTGTGTGTGTGTCTGTGTGTGTGTGTGTGGGTGTGTGTCTGTGTATATATATATGTTTTTTTAATAGGAAATAGTTTATTTAGATAGATAATCGAAACAATCTATATAAATCAATGTTTCTTTAGATGATTATACATTCGATGTATATAATTCATTTTAAAATTAATTAACCGATCATAATGAATTTTAAAAAACAGACGACATGCGTAAGCGGTAGTTTTAGTGTAATTTAGATTAATACACATAGTATAAAAATGGGTGAGAACGCCGTGTTAAAATACAGATACCTCTGCTTTTGAGAATGATTGCCAATAAGGACTAGACATCAATTAAGTAATATTCTCAATTGTTTAGTTTCTTTGAAGAATGTTACATTGTGTGTAGGTGATATAATATGAGCACGGTCTCCCATTTGCAAATTCAAATCTATCAGATTCCCATTACATTTGATCTATTGTCATTAGATTCCTGAATTGCAATTTCTGCTTAAATCCCTAAAGTTTTCACTTTTCAACAGTTTAAACAATCAATATCATGTAAAGATATTTGATGAAAGTAAAATAAAAGTTATTGATTTAAAATACTACACTAAACACTTTAAATATATTGTTTACTTTCGTGATGTCTAGTTTTTGCGTAAATGGTTAAATAATTTATTATCTTTTTAATGTTAGTTGTGTGGTGTATATTGAAAATAGGAAAGCTATGTGTTCTGGTGTTGGCTAATTGAGCTAGTGTTGGAGAAATACATTGTGCGCCTACGGGAAACATTGTAGTCGGAAAATCAATGTAACAATTAGTTTTATTTATTATTGTACCAGATACGTTCTCCAAAGGTTAGCGAAACTGATATATGCCAATGTTTCCACACTGTGTTTTAAAAGTGTGTAGAAAGTAATGAATGGGTGAATCAGTTTTTTGGGTTCTTTAATAACATTTTTAATTTGAACGACTGTAGTGCGTTACGAAACAAACAAACACATAGTTTTTTACGTAAAAATCGTTAACATATATTTTAAATGCTAATGACTATGTTTCGGTTGAAAAAACAAAAACATTATTTTCACTTCAAAAACGCACAACGTATTTTCGAATATTGTGTTTGTATGTTATTTCTTAGCTGCAGAAAGTATTAAAATAAGGAATAAACGTTAGGGAATATGCAAATAATGTTGGTGTATCCGTTTTAGTGTTTCGTATACATATATATATAAATATATATATATATATATATATATATATAATTGTAGATTCTGACTATTTAATCTTTTCAAAACTTTTTTTTCGAATTTTTGAGATAGATGTGCTCACAAATATAAATAATGAAATTACATTATCCAGGGTCCCTGGGAAAATATATTTTTGTATAATCGAATAACATACCACATTATCGTGTGGTTTGCTCTGTCGTTGTCAGAGGAATAGTGCATGCGTAGCATTATAATTTTACACATTCTAAAAATAAAAACAAAGATAAATATTAATAAGTGCTTCGCAGCTTGTATCAGTATATATGATACATTTCAAAGAAGGGCATATAAATATATATATATATATATATATATATATATATATATATATATATATATATATATATATATATATACATACATATATATATAAATATGTGTGTCTGTGGTGGTGTGTGTTTGGTATACTTATAGATTGGCACACATTTCCTCTACTTACGACTCTCTCTATAAATATATGCAAACACACACACACACACACACATATATATACATATATATATATATATATATATATATATATATATATATATATATATATATATTAGCATGTGAATACATACTTAACCTGGATTATAACCCACCCAACTGTTGTGGACTCTCTGACTGTGGATTATTGTTTACAAGATAGATAATATTAAATAGATGACTCCCGAAAAACATTCCGATCACAAACAAAAGTAAATATCTACTTATATTATTGTGAATAAGATATAGTTATTAAGAAGAATTAAGTACAAGGCAACTTTTCCATGTGCAACATCTCTATATGCAACGATTCAAAGAAATACTTTTGATTCAAAAAGAGAAAAACTGCTCTCCGAGTTGAATAACTTGATGATTCTGAAGCTATGGCTTTCTATGAATTAAAAAAAAAACATTCGTTGAGAAAACTTGATAAAACTAGTAAATAGGATTTACAAATTACTTACATATCAGTGAAAGCTGATAAAAACAGATTTTCTATAAACTTACTAATCTCGAATACTACTTGATCAGAATATTATAAAAATTACAGAAAATCTAACATCGACTTTATCGAAATAATAAAGTCTAAGTGTGAAACTATAACTTACAAAGTACATATTTGATAAGATAAACTGACATATGAATAGCATTTATGAATTAAATAGATGGATGAATACGACAGAACTCTTAACTGCTTGTCAAGAATTGAAAACAAAACAAAATATTCATTTAAGCGTAACATTTAACTTCAATAATTTAACTACGAAACATATTTGTGTTTTTATTACATAAGCAGATAAACTGACAGATGAATAGCACTTATTAATTAAATAAATGAATCAATACGACAGAACTCGAAACTGGTTGTAACAAAAAACAAAATCTTCATTTAAGCGTAACTTTTAACTTCAATAATTTAACTACGGAACATATACTAAACACAATGATACCCCAATCTACGTCCACCTCTAGTACACTTTCTATAAACTATATATTTGCATATACTTAAATAATCTAAAAGTAATTCATAACAACTCTTGGAACGAATACATTTTTAATTCACATAAGGCTTAAAATAACAAAACTTACAATGCCAGCAAGTATAAAATACCCACATCGAATATATTAAACAAACACGACTTTACAATAGATCTAAACTAAGAAATAAACAAAATATTTTGTTAAACCTTAACTAAGTAAACAAATCCATAACTTAACCTTCATTTTCGTCATCAAACATTTTAACGAAAATACTTTTAAATTAATTAATGCTAATTTAGAAAAATAATTAAAAAACATAATAATAACATTTTAAATTAGATACTTACTTACACAAACAATAAAGCTAATACTATAGAGCAATGCAACTTCATGAATAATACAAACTGCCTGATACAACATAAATGGTTATCAACCTTTATAGTTTTCCAAGCTAACATAAAAACTAGTAATAATTAAAGAAAACATAATAATAACATTTTAAATTAGATACTTACTTACACAAACAATAAAGCTAATACTATAGAGCAATGCAACTTCATGAATAATACAAACTGCCTGATACAACATAAATGGTTATCAACCTCTATAGTTTTCCAAGCTAACATAAAAACTAGTAAAAATTCAACCCAGACACATTCTATATCGGCATAGCTGGAAATAACTTCAGAGAAAGTGTTAGCAACCATAAATACTCTTTTCACAATATCAATTACATAAAAACTAACTATTCCAACAGCACTAGGACCTAAACACAAACAATAAAATACAAATAATCAGATTGTGAGACTATCATAAGAACGCATAGCATGTGAAGATCTCTAAACACACAAAATTGTCGCTGCCTAAACGAAAAACTTGAAATAATCAGATTTTGAGACGTAACCTTCATAAAAACATGAAACTTCGATTACTGGTAGACATGGTGAGTTGTACCATTAACAATTTATCCGTGTACCAATGAATTTATCATACTCCTATTATGAAGTTAATGATTACATGATACCATTTACGAATATATTAGCCTATGACCTATATCTTACTTCCTAGAATAGATGGCATGTTCCCCTATGTAATCATTTCATTCCCACATATTATATACCATTACCGTGTGTATAAACATTCGTTTAATTGTTATTTATGTATATATCTATCGTGTCACGATCGCAGTTGACAGTGGTCTTTATAGAATGTCAGTATAATATTCACATTATGGTTTAAAACTCCTCTACTATTTATGGAATTTATAATAATATTATCATCACTACTTATTATTATTATCATTATTATTATTATCATTATTATTATTATTATTATTATTATTATTCATATTATTATACTTTTCATAATCGTCATCATACTTATTGTACTCATATTCATTTTCATTACAATTATTATCATTCTTATTATTATTATCATCATCAATAATATTAATATAATTATTAATACTACTACTATTATCATTACAATTATTATCATCACCATAATAATTATCCTTATTATGATCACTATATTGTATTATCATTATCATTATTATATATTAATGTTAGTTTTGTTATTATTACTACCATCATTTTCGCTGTTAATATTACTAACAATATTATTTTTCATATTACAAGTATCATTATGATTTTATTGTGTTATTATTATTGTTATTGTTATGATTTGTATTATTATTATTGGTAGTAGTAGTTGTAGTAGTAGTAGTTATAGTACACTCCCCATTATTGTTATTGTTATGATTTTTATTCGTATTATTGGTACTAGTAGCGGTAGTAGTGGTAGTAGTAGTAGTTATAGTACACTCACCATTATTGTTATTAGAACGTGCCCTATTATTATTAATATCAGTAGTGGTATAATCACCATTATTATTACGATTAAAATTATGATTATTTGTATTAGTATTACTAATAGCAGTATTATTATTAGTATTACTAATAGGTTTACTATTACGAAAAGTGTGTTATTAGGCGTGTGCATTATTATTATTAGTTATATGTATTACTATTTCTACGAATGCTTATTAGTATTACTATTATGAACATCATTGTAATTACCAGGTATCACTACTAATTGTATTATAGATGGTATAATATTAAATATTATTATTATCATAATTATCATCATAATTATTGATATAATTAATATCATTGATAGAAGTGATTACAACACAAATAACTAGTGTTTAAGGTATTCATAAGATGATGGTTTATTACAGCGTATGCCTTGTACACCACAATAGCGCTACCGGTAATCCAATAGATTAACTTACCGTCGAATACACATACTACTATCTTGTATACACGCACACACATATATATATATATATATATATATATATATATATATATATATATATATATATATATATAATGAATGTTAATGTAATTATTGTATTGGTAAATGTAGCGTTCGTTGTTTTTGTTGCTTACTATCATTTCGATTGGCTTATGTGTCCATAGATTACTTTTATGTACGTATAAAATTAATATATATATATAGCTGAGCAGCTTAAGTCAAAAATGATGAAGAATCGTGCATTTTGGTAAGCAAGCATGAAACTTGGCATGATTGCTCACAATGGTCTACTCTTCCGAAAAAACTTTTGGGCCACTTTAAAAATCCAAGATGGCCGCCATTTTTCAAGATGGCCGCCACGGATGGTAAAATTTATCATTTTGTGAACTAAATGCTTCATTTTTGACCGATTTCCACATATTATATATCAATTTATATGTTTCTGATGTCAACAAAGCCATTTCTGACGACAAAATAAAGATTTAACACCATTTGAGTGTAATAAAGGCTATATTTTACACACTTATGTCAGTTTATCCCGCATTTTTCTCTTCTTGTTCTTGTGTTTTCATCAGGATTCACACGTTCAACACTCGCAATTGCAGCTGCATAAATTTGTACATGGAAGGCCGAATTTATAGCATTTGCATCTTCCAAAGCATTGTGTCTTGCATCCGCATTTTGTTAGTTCCTTGCAGCTTTCTGCAACTGGCGGAAGTGTTGTCCAAAATATCTTCCATGTATTGCCGTGCTTCTTCCACCCCCACTCGCCAGGACTATCAATTTCCATGTGACAGCATGTTGCTTGACTCCAAATGCACCCTGCTTGATATGTTGCACGCTTTGTGTGTTCAGTTAAAGCTGCTTTAGTTGGAGGTATGGAGTCATAGGGTCTCTGTTTACGAGCAAACATGTCCAATCTTACAGCATCTATTTCTGTGAGGGAGGTAGATCTGTCATACATTGTGATGACAAACTGGTCAATAACTGCTTGGTCCTCACTTGTTATGACTGGTGGATGACTGCTCAGCTTGACAAATACGTCCGTCACGTCAGGATGGGTCTGCTCTAAGCACAGCATGTCCTTCAGATGAACTGATAGCCATCTTGCATAGTTGTAGTTATTGTTGGCAAAGAAGTATGGTATCAGCTCCATCAGTGTTTCGACATGAAGTCTGAAGTCAGCTTCCCTGCAAGAACGTATCAGAGATAGTATGGTCAGTTCCATTGAAAGCACTAGATACCAGTAACTGAATTGCGGGCTCTCTGCTTTTCGCTTCTCACACCACTCATCAAAGCTTAAGATAACTGACGCATCTTGCTCGAAAGAAGTATCTGCAATGTAATACTCGTATGCTTTTTTCATCAGTGTGTAGAGACTACATGCAGTAATCTGGTGAGCGTATCGTGTCCTAGTAACACTTGAAGCAGTGATGAAAGATTCTGCAATACCAGACGAAGCTATATCTGCTTCTACAATGGCTTCTATCCAACCACTTGCTTTTAGAAGCGACCCAATTGACTTCAGTGCAGCCATTTCAACATGCAAGCCGCCAAACATGATGACAAACTTATTTTCACCATATTGCTGAGGCCAGTGTCATTGTATTTTCTTGGTCAATGCATAAAGTGGCTGATCAGCAGTTATGACTGGAATTTGCCCTGGGTTGAGGAACGCTATTGTCTCTCTTATCCTCTTCATAACATGTCGTATTGTGGCAACTGAGTGGGCTTGTTCTCGGAGGAGAGGTAGAATTGATGTAATGCCTACTTTGAAATCTAAACCTCTCTTCTCAGAAGCATGGTGTGCCGACCAGGTTATGTTAACGTCATCATCAATGCTTTGTGTCAGATGAACCTTTTCTAGCCACTGAAATTCATTTGCTAACAAAAGCCTGGGAAAGTCAATATCGACACTTGTTGGATATTCGAACTCTGGAGGCGACGGAGTCTTGTTCTTTAGATATGCAGGATGAATGTTTGTGAAAGATTCTGGAAGTTCAGGCACCCGTTTTATACTATGTTTTTTTTATCATAAGTGGCTCACGCAGTTCACCATCACTGTCAGACGTTGGATGTTGAAATAGTGAGATACTGGTACCATGAAAGGATGTTGTAGCTGTTGTTGCAGACGGATTGTGATCTATATTGTCCATAGCTGATGTGGTGAAAAGACCTTTCCTAAGTTCTGTAGGGCACACAACACCCTCTTCAGTGTACCTGTCAACAACGGCATCACCCAATTGAGCAGATATTTCAAGCACCCTGTCATATGAAATGCTTAGTCCATGGTCATGTAACAGTTCCACAAGTTCTCGTTTTCGTGTTTTCCCATACAAAGATAGGCCCATAAAGATGGGAAAGGGAGTCTCACGATTGTGTGAATGTCTGAATGTGGATGAATTGCTTTTGTGACTGTAGCAGTTGTACTGCAGGAGCTGAGCTACAGCCAAGTCTGTCTTTGATGAACCTAATTCCAGTTGCGACTTGATATCGACGCCGTGCTCCACCATACAAACAAATTGTTGTAGTGATTGAGGAATAGAATTTCCCACTGAGTCTGCACGGAATCTACCATTAAATTTCCATTCATGAGCAAGCATGTGTCTTCGCAAAATACTAGCAGCTTTATTGAGTATAACATCATCAGAAAATTCTGAAGCTTTTGACAAGATTGACCCTGTATCCTCTGTAAATGACAAGATAACATCTCTCCCACTCTTGTGAGATTCAAGTGCTGGTATATCTGACAAAAGCTTCTCTTTCAGTCTTGTTGAGTGAACATATGAGGCAAGTTCATGCAGTTCCAACTGTTCAAGTCGTTGCTTGTACAGTGTGATGAGATCTGCAAGTTTAAACACAACTGGTGCATCACTGTTCGTATTAGTTTCAACTATATAAGCAAGAAGCTCTGAATATACCAATGGATGGATTCCTTTTTTCTGAGAATCTTCATTTTCCTGTTTTTGTAGAGCAGCAAGGTGACATCTTTCCCTGTTGTAAAGAGTTGTTAAACAATCTTTATGATACTTCAACTCTTGTGCAATGGCATCACCAGCACTCAATCGGGCAAGAATTTTACATTCACCTAGAGTTGTGGCACATTCATTGAGCCTACTGCTGAGCCCCATTGTCATGACTTCACGTCTTTGTCCATCATCTAGAAATTCTTTGTCGCAGATGAAACATTGTTCTGGCTTTAAACTCACTCTTCGAGTCTTTGAACAACTCTTGTCAGTATGTTCCTGAGCGTCAGATGCCCTTTTCCTGGCCCGATCAAGTTTGGTATTTTTGAACAAAGCACGGCAACTCTGATGGTACTGAGCATTGTTTTGCCGCAATGTATCTTCAATACCATCACCTTCATCGAGCCTAGCAGGATAAATAATCATGGGCATCTGACAGAGTTCTTGAAAAAGAGGAATATTTGTAGCCAGCATTGAATATCCATCTGATTTACTGCGACCTGGAATGGGACTACTGAGATCCTCTCCGGTTTTATCTGTCTGACATAGGCAGCATTTGCTCCAATGAGTTTTCACATTTGACATCTTCTCAATAGACATTCTGTAAATGTTATAGGCTTCAGGCCGAGGGTTTATCCTTTTACCACCTATAACCACAGTTACCGAATATATTTTGACACATTCAGATATGGGATACAACTAGGTTCAGAAAGGTAGGTTCCCTACACCTAGCCCGATCGTTCATCCAGTATCATTTAAGTCCCGTGCGATCTGTACACCATCCAGGTAACTATAGCCCCGTTACCTTTGGCTCGGCTCTCCCGCGCTGGCATATCCTGTCAATTCAGGTGCGGCTATCTAACAGACTGAACATTATTTTGTCTATGGGGCTTATTAGACAGCATTTAGGACACTGAAACATGAACAGTGTGTCCGTAATCAGTTGATACTGGACCCCATGCTGAGTTTCACAGCAGTGATGTCACCGTTATGCCCTGGTTGTGTCATGACAATCACTCTCTTACATATGACATACTATAAGAATGAGCTGAAAGGATTAATTTTTATAACTAATACATTCAGCTCACTTGGGGAATTGAATATCAAGTCAATGATTCGGTTTAATGGCAATAAAAGGCAAAAATTGACAATATTTGCTTAAATTCATCTCATATATGTACCTTTGTGGATTGTAGGACTCATTTATCGGTTATTTTTGTGTCATTTATTGCTTTCGCATCCCCTAAAACATATAATTTGACTCAAAAATTGTGAAAATCGGTTAGATACTTTGTAAACTAGCAATATTGGATTTCAGAATGGCGGCCATCTTGAAAATGGCGGCCATCTTGGATTTTTTGAGTGGCCCAAAAGTTTTTTCGGAAGAGTAGACCATTGTGAGCAATCGTGCCAAGTTGCATGCTTGCTTACCAGAATGAACGATTTTTCCTTAATCTGCTCAGCTAATATACGAAAAATATGCCATACGAAGTTAAGGGCGACTAATGATGCTTGTTCTGCATCTTAACCACTTAGCAAGTGAAACAATCGAAATAATAGTAAGCAAAAACACAAAGAACACTGCAATCACCAATAAAAATAATTACATAAAAATGAATTAAATATTTAGGTGAATAAAATCGTACATATTTCTAGACAAGCGTATTGGTCCAGTGATATAGACACTGTACTATAGACATCTCTATTGAAGGTTCGATCCTTGTCTAAGTTAGCCATGCTGATGAGGACTGTGATCAAGAAGCACGCATCGATGGATTACTTTTATGTACGTATAACATTAATTAAAAAGCGCTCACTGTTTTCTTACACGCGTGCTCGTTCTTTTATTTTGGAGCGTCCAGTTTGAGGCTGAGACAAATGTTGTTCAACCAGTTAGGCTTGTCCAGTAGATGTATACATAGGTGTGTGTACAATATTAGGTAGTTAAATGTACAAGAGAATAACATAGAATCTCCATTGGGATTTCTTATACGCTTTTTTCATCATTTTCGGCATATCGCGGTTTAATTGTGTTAATGTGTCTTTTACAGACGCATTTTTGACTTTTTTATGGTGTAGACCACTTTGCCAATCATTTTCTGAATTATACCGTCCATTTAAAAAAAATGTTCATTATGGGACATTTTTTAAATATACCTAATCTCCTGAAGAGTATCTAATGATGTTTACATCTGCTTATTTTTTAGCAACTTTTTTCTTCGTATGGGTATCAATCTACCGAAAATTGACGTTATTTCCTAGCGATCATCAATTTTGCAGGGAACAACTTCGAGTCGTTGTTTCCATTAAGAGTTACTCTATAAATTGCTAAAATGTATGGATAGTTTTTTTCTTCCGTATCCATATATTTATTTTTTGTAAAGCACGCTTAAACGTGTCAACCCATTTTTTGGCTTGACCGTTTGGTCTAGGATGATATACTGGTGTACTAATGTGTTTAGTGTCCAACGGAGTACACACATCCTTACATTTGTTTACTGTGTACGCCGTATTATTGTTGCTGACCAGTGTCCGGGGGGCTTTTAAACGACTCAAAATTCCATCTTATTAACTGATGGTGTTCCTAGATGTAGGATTCTTGCACCTAAATGCCTCAGGTTATTTCGAGAAAAGGTCCAGCAAGATCAAGTAATAATATCCCTTAATCGGTCCAGCATAGTATTTCTGTAGACGTGCTCACGGCAAATCCGTATTTGGCCAAGTAATTGTTTCGACCGGAGGCGCCCTTGCAGCCAATTGAAAACCTCGGCACAGTTTAACAAAACTGGACAGGTCAAGATGACCGGTATTAAATACTTTCAGCATAACTTTACATAGAGATTAAATATTACAATTCTATCTGCGTACATTAAAGTGGTGTTGCATATTGAGAAAACTTAAATCTGGGTTCCCTTTTTCTTTCTTTCATTCAATTTCGACTGGTGCTTTTATGCTTAATATAAAATCATCTTTTTGCGACTACCTTTTTTTATTTGTTCCGATCGTACAGGTAATTATCGGATAGCGTTTAACACCATACCTGATATTTCCTTTTACTCTTTTAGTGCTGCTATAACCGTTTCTTCGAAAATGTCTTCATTTTTTTAGATGAATCTTGACAATGCATACGCATAGCCATGTTTTTTTTTAGATGCGATGTATGATATTCCATCTTAAAAATATAGTTCAGTAGGGTTAAACCACATTGCTGTAAACGGATAGCAGTTTAAGTAGGGATGCTGTTTTTATCGAAATATAGTGTCTAACGGTTTATGGTCTGGTTAGAGTATTAATGATCTACCATCTAAAGAGCGACGGTATGTTTTAATCGATAATGCTTAATTTTTCTCAGCCGGTAGTAAAGTCCATGAGGCGTGAACGATCGGTTTATTAGCAGCAGCTTCCTATTTTTGTAGCTGTGCAGCACCCACTCCGTATTCAGTAGCATCAGTCGCAAGGATAATTTCTTTCACAGGATCATAATGAACTACGGCGTGATCTGAGAGTAGACTTTCTTTTATTTTCTGGAAAGCTGCCCTGCAATCTTTTGACAACATCCATTTGTTGTATTTTCTGAATAATTCGTTGAGCGGGCTCTTTAATTATAATACTTTGGAATTTAGATCGCATAATAGTTGGCAAACCCAAGAAACGATTGTAGTTTTGCAACTGTGTCAAGTGGAGGTATATTTTTAATTGTATCCGTTTTATGTGGGGCCGGTTTCCTTTCCTTCTCTGTCTTTTACTTGTGCGATGGATATAATTATTTCCATGAAAAATTTACACTTCTGGGGACTTAATTTGCAATCGAATTCTTCAAGTCGTTTGAACATAGCTTTTTTTGTGTTTGTGAACGTTCTTACTTATGATTAGAATATCGTCTAAATAGGCGATAGCAAAATCAAGACCCGTCCATAATCTGCAATAACCACCCAAGGGAGACATTTAAGCAGTAAATGGACCTATTTAGTTTGACAATGACAATGAGCATGCGTCCGATAGATCAATTTTCAAAAAAATATATTTCCTTAATTTAACTTCGAGAAAATGTCTTCTTGCGAAGAAAATGGATAATTATGATATTTTTAGGCAATTTTACACCCGGTTGAAAATGGGCGCACACTCGGTTTTGTGTTGTTTTTCTTTTTGACGCAGACGGTGAGGGACGCCAAGGTCGCATGATCTACCTTAGATATTACTCCCATTGTTTCAAATCGTTTCGGTTCCTTGTAAATTGGGTCTAAAGAGAAAAAAACCGAGAGTTTTCTTTGCGGTTTGAAAATTGAAGCGACATCTTTCTTAAGTTGAAACTTGACTTATGTATGTGTGCTCTTTTTTCAAATAATTCATTATTTATTTTTATTTTTAACACATTTTTCTTTTCTGCACGGTTTATTTAGTTACAAATAGAGTACATTGAGAGGCCCAATAAATTGAACAGTACTATCCAGTCTATCCCGAAGAGACAGGAATCAACCCTTCAATCACATATACTGTTGTTGTTGTTGTTGTTGCAGTTTTGCCACAGCAAGAAATATAGCCCTTTAATTCTCCTTTAAAGTTCGTTTTGTTCTTGAAACATATTTGGCAATTTTCTTCGTTTCAGATAATTTGAGTTTTCCAATTTTATCTATGTGTGTTTGTAAATAATACTTATGCTTAGGCCAGACTCCAGTAAAACAGTGATTTTACGATCATTTGTACGTAGATTTACGTATTTTTAATTTTCATTGTTCTGGATTTCTTTTTTACAACACAACGTTTAATTTTTCAAATTTGGTTCTTGTTTTCCAGCAAACAGACTATTTATGCAAGATTAATTTTGCAACATTAACATACTTTGTTCTTATACCAGCATACATATTTAGTATGCTTATTATTTACGCACGCTTCATATTTTCCTGTATTTTTGAATTAAGGAGTTGTTTGTTTGGTTTTTATGCATTGAATTTTGGCAACCATTTTTTTTCTCAATTTGGGAATTATCTCTTTTAACATTAATGAGACGCTGACATTCTTCTATCACTCTTTGTAACGTGATATTCGTGTATTGTCCTACCATTGTTAAGATTGCAGACCTTATTTCTTTGTACTTAGGGGATGTTAGTCCCTAAACAATAATTATCCATTTGAATAAATCTTTGGGGAGTTCATCTATCTTGAATTACTCAACGAAAGAGTTTACTGTACCTGCGTATGCCCAACCATCCTCGTTATCCGTTTCACGATGTTAAGACATTTGTATTGCGTGTGAAATAGACTATATCTTGCTTCGAATATATTCGACAGTATATTTATAGTTTTATCGAATGACACTTCTTCAGCTTTTATAGGCAATATCAAGTTCGAATCATTGGTATTCTCTTCTGTTCCCAATATTTGTAATAACATAGTTCCATGTTATTCATCCGACAAATCTAAGCACATTTTCGTACATATCGTGACAAATCATCAGAAAATATGGTGGAAATGTAACACCAGAATCAAATTCATATAAACATTCAGAAAAAGAATTCGCAATTCCTTCGGCAGAAAAAATAAACTGTTTTTTTTCTTTCACCGGTGATCTGTTTCAGAATGTTTTCGACACTTTTCTTCTGTTGTAGTATTTGCTGCTGCACCTCTTGAGGTTGTTGCTGTTGGTGTTGCATGCTAGTACAACATATTTTAGTCATTTAGACTAATTGTTTTATATTAGAAATTATCAGGAGGACTCGACACAACATATTTTTTTAAGAAAAAGTAATAGCAGTGAGTGTACTATTATAAGTTACTAAAAAGTAGTTATTGAACTTTTATCTTGTTTAGTTCGTAATGTAAATGGTCCGAGTTTTCATTTGAGACACGGTTTGAAATCTAACAATGTAAGTAATCTTACTTTTAAAAAAATAGTTTCCTTTTAGACAGTTTTTTTTAAAAATGTCTTTTAGTTATACTTAAAAAAACGGCAACAGTAATCCTTGTTCGTTAGCGTACATGTACGTTCGACGATAACATTTGTTTGTGTGATGCTTTCTTGTACCTTGTAGAGGGAACTCCTACTTTGTAGGTTGAATTCAATTAGCGAACTAGATTTGCAGTTGATATTTTTAAATCCACGTCAGTCGGATTATTTCGGTCTACAATGTGAATTGCATGTATTTACTGAATAAAACAAAACACGCGTGTGACTGAATATATTCAAAAATTTGGTTTCGTTTCGAATCCTTTTTTGTCAATTCATATAGTTGACTTTACCATATCTTTTATGAGTTCGTTTTCAAAATCGTCGTCGCCAGCTAATATAACTTGGTTAGAGTTATAATAACAACAATATCCAGAGTGTCACATCTTTAAATGGGAGTGGTTTATTACAACGTATATCTTGTACAAAACAGTAGCACCCTCGGTTATCCAATAGGATTAAATTAATACAGTCAAACATATATAGTATTGTCCGTGGTCACACACACACCCACACACACACACACCCACCCTCCCTCCCACACACACATATATATATATATATATATATATATATATATATATATATATATATATATATATATATATATATATATATATTCTACAGACCGGTTAACTTCTTTAGTTACTGAGGAGAGTCCAGTATCCAATCACAACAATTATCATGATTATAATTATTGTTTACATTATAATTATTATTATCATTTTGTAATTAGTATTACTACTTATATTATTATTATTATTATCGTAAGTTTACTATTATTTGTACTCACTAGGTGTTCTCACACAAGTTATCGTAAGTGATAGCTCACCGACAACCACCAGTAGTGTTCTCTCGGGTCTGAATGACAACAACCCTCTTCAGGTTTCCAATACACGGGACTTTTTTCGATCACCATCGCAGATTACCTTTTATTTACCATTTAGTTTTCGCGTTCAACGCCTATTGGTCTCCCCTGGGAGTAAGGTGGTAATACTCCTCCCAAACGTCACAGCACACTCTCCACTCTGCCAGTGTAGGTGTTGTTAATGATCTCCTGCATTGGGCTTCTCATAAGACTTAACCCTCTACGACTATTGTGTTTTGTATCAACCAAGGCCGGTTTTATATTTTGGCGATGGGGGGGGGGCAACTTATGATATTTCTTGCAGTTTCTGTTTCTTGGTTCGTGACGTGGTGTCCTTCCTGTAGCTTTGTTTTCTGCCTGATGCATGTTCCGTGTAATTAGCTACAATCGGCAGCTTATGCGGGTAAGTTTTCGCATTCAGAGAATTTCCGCAAGATTCCAGCTATTTTGAGCAGTGTCGTCCTTTGTATGGTCTCAGTGATCCCTTTGATTTCAATTTCTCCCAGTCGTTTCTCGAGTTTTTTTTTTACTGTTCCGAGTACTCCTACGATTATTGATATCATATTTGCTTTCTTCATTCATCATATTACTTTCAGTTCTCTTGCAAGTATTACTATCATTATTATTATCACTCGTTTCCATTATTAGTATCATTATTGTTATTAATATACGGTGTAATCACGTTATCACACCGTTTCCTGTTAGATCACTGAAGTTAAGCGACGTTGAGGTTTGTCAGTAGTAAAATGGGTCACCATTTCGGAATTCTATGTGCTGTATGTGCTCTCCGCTTATCTCGGCATTGGTTCCGATCTCCTTTCGAATAGAATGATCAAGTGCCGACTCTAAATACGTATAGATGTCGATTGCACAACCGTTGCTCCACAATTAAATACGCTGCCACAGAGTGTATTCATTGTCTCTCGAGACTGAACGAAGGCTATTATATCATTACTATCGTTATTTGAAACATTTTATTATCATTATTATTATTTGATAATCATTAGTTTTATGAAAATCATTATTATTATTATTATTGGTAGTATTTGTAGTCGTAGTATTATTATTAGTATTATTATTATTATTATTGTTATTATTATTATTATTATTATTATTATTATTATTATTGTTATTATTATCTTCAATTATTATCAAATTTTATTTTAAGTTAATTTATTCTTATAAAAGAAAACATATACTGGTAATGTTGTCCGTTTATAATTGCGTAAATCCGCACAAAAAATATAAGTCCACGTCTATCTTTGATGCGTGTGTATTCAGTTTCGATAAATGACCCTTTTACTAGAATCCCTCTCCGTTGTTGTACAAGGTGCACCCCTACAAACCACATTTCACTTCATAGGACGTGTGACATCCAGCCTCTCACCAGTTGTTAGCATATAATATAACTGTTCGAATTAACTCAAAATTAGACGAAACATATTCAACACTAAAAATAGTTTTTTTTTCTTAAGCCTTAATTGAGGATATACCAGCAGTTTATTTAAAATATTATTAAATACTAGGACATTTTTGTTTTGAATTTAATGTTTTTCTTTTTCCATCTTCTTTTTTCTCGATATGCACGGCTAAATGAATAATAAAATCATTTGTCTGAGGAGATCATAGTTTTAATGGCTACCGATCGAAAATTCGTCAAGGCAGTATATATATATATATATATATATATATATATATATATATATATATATATATATATATATATATATAAGTAATTCTCAAACATGTAATGACACTTTCAGACAAATTCAAATAATAAGGGGTAAAATGACTTGTTGCAATTATAAAACCACATTTCTTATTCAACCGATATTTCAGTCGTGTATCCGATCTTTTTTGGTTGTGGAAAGTGATTTATTGAACAGTATTTTTTTTTGATACAAAAAGAGTTAAGAAATAATCGAAATAGAGTGTATAAAAGGCAGAATAAAGTTTAATAACACGGGTAAAGGGGGAGTGTCGGCATGAAAGTATAGCAGGAGATATGTGAATGTTTGTTTAGATGATATAAAAATGGATAGGAGATAGCATTTGTCGGTGTGTCGTAGCAAGGGCAGTGTAAACATCACCTACGGACAGGGACAATTCCTTCGATACTCGATAGGTTGGCATTAATTGTGTCGGCTTCTACTAAGATATTACCGCTTTGAATACATGTTCATGTCATGGTGGATTGAAACAATTCATTATCGTTTCTATTAATTTGCTCAGTCCAATATGACCAAATGATTATTGGATCAACTTTCTCTCCGTCCTTTATTAATTACTCTATTATCTGCATCTTTTGACGTAATATTAAAGCATTTTCTATTTCTATTGCTTACACGCAAGAATATATTCAGACAAGGAGCTAGTATAACATACATTAAATAATAAATGAAAATGTATCGAATGTTGTCGAGGGCGACTAGAAGGCTATTTGTAGTTTCCTGCTACAGTAAAATGTATGCAAAGATTGACATTAATTTCTTTAAATTGCTGCAATTATCTTTGATTCCCACCTTATGATGTGGAGTGTTTACAAAAGAACACACTAAGTATCCTGTTAAATTTCTTTGTCTGACGTGACCGAGGTCTTTTGGCCCATTAACAGATAATCTAACTCTTAACTATATTTACAGACATGTATTGATTTACTCCTCTCCAGGAGTTAGGCACATCGCTAGTTGTTATCTTACTCCCACAAGTAAGATGTGACCCAAGGTCGGGTCGGGAAAGTGGCGTTTAAAAATTGCATGGGCAGCCCCGTCGGCATTCCCCGGTAGGGGCGCCTCAGACAGTAAGCAATTAACTCCTCAAGAGGGGAGGCAAAGCCTGGGAAGGTGGACCTTCCAGAACTGCACAGGTCAGACCCATTGACCGGCGTAAATAAAGACCTGAAGGCTATGATTATTTTTGATTAGATATTTGTTCATATAATTGTTATGTTATTATGGGTTTATTAGTAAAATTATAAGTGTTTTCTTTTTTATTTTTATAAATGTGTAGTTATTCATTCAATTTGTGTTTTTATTTGTATGTTTACTGTTCACATAATTTATGTATTTATATATATATATATATATATATACATATCTACTTAAATAGTATTTATTAATTTTTCATTTAATTATTATTATTATACACTTATTAATACTGTATTTATATTATCATAATTGCGATTATTTTCGGTTTTTTGTAATGGTGTTTGCGTATTCTACTGATTCGCATTTTTCTGCATGCCCACACTTATACCTACACAATTGACTACATGTATGTCGAGAGTTTGAATTCTTCCTTGACACTATCCTCGAGTGTTCTTGGACGCTCTATACATATGTTTGTCAGGCCAATTTTACGTGAGGATACCTAGCCCTACAATGAAACCCTGGCAAAATAGTCAAAATGACAAATAAGATCACCTAGATAAAACTATAAACTTTCAAATGCGAGTAATGTTTCAACTTCTCCAAGTGATCAACCTTAAGTAACATCATTTAGCAGTATATTCAACTAGACTAGATGAATACTTGTCCTGGAATTCAACTAAAACACTCTCGAGAAAAACTATAACAATGGTAAGTTTTCAATCATGGGAAATTAGTGGTCTTCACTTATTTACTCACTAAACGTTTGAGAAGTAAATAAATAATTATAATTTAGCACTCGGTTATCTAGGTATATCATATTTCAATACATTTTCAGCTCCAGGAAGTGGAACTCTTGATTTTTAAGAGCGAATCGGGGTAAAACGGATATATTGATATATATGTGTATCGATGTGTATACTATATAGATGTCTATATGTATATGTTCTGTTCCCATTTCGTTTCTTTATCCTCGGTGCCGCGTTGTCTCTTTTTTATGGGTGTCATGAACTTCGTTGCTTCTTCTAATTGTCTTATAATAGGCCTTTTCCCCGCCATTGTGTTCCGTCGAGTTCCGTGCTATCTTTGGTTAGGACCCGTTTTTTTGTATAATTTCGATGAGTTAGTGTAAAAAAGAATTAAGAGAAGGAAACATTTTCGTATGAGATAAAAATACGAACTTATCGCAAGTGCATTTTACATTTAATTATGTAGAAGAGAAAAAGTTCGTTTGTTTTGCAGTATATCAACTGTCCATGTGTTATTTAATGCCGAATAAAGTCGTAAAATGGAATCTTATAGATATCATAATTCTTTTATGCTGTTTTTGAAAAGTCAATTAAATAAATGTATAGCTGTTGAAGAGTAAAAAGTATTTGATGCACTATATGATGTTGGTTGTGAGTGGTCTTTTAGCAGGTCCTTCAGAGTTTTTTGAGTAGTATTCTCTTCGGCGTTGTCGAAGATCATTACGGTTTATTAAGATATGTTTGACTGTATAAGATAATTGACATGATATGCACATTGTTCACCTTTAAATAATTGTGTATGAGTATTATGTGTATGTCTGGTACAGTCTGGCTACTACAACCTCTACTCTTTTGACTTTTCTGTAGTCTATGGGATACTCATCAATACTTGGGCCTATCTAGTGCAATGCATTACTTTCCAATTCATTCTAATATTCATGCCATTTTGTAAGATTAGTATGCTTATAAACGTCGAGGATCCGAGTATAACATCTTTGTAGGGGGAGGTACCATGTTTAACGATTATGTTGCTGCTCTAACCGCTCTTTGATTTTCATAAATGCATATGTGACTCGGTATCTATCAAAATGTCATTTTACATTGTTTTGTGTTACATGTTGAGGGTGTATTGTTTAAGATGTTTTGTATTAAGGGATAATTCATTTTTTGTACTTCAGTTCTGTGAGTAGCTATACAGAGTCCGAATAGATGATGAATTTTAAAGTCCTACTATATTCTATTATTTTTATAGCCAAGTACATCACTGCAGATTCTGCACTGAAAATTTACCTTTTGCCAGGTCGTATATGCTACATTGTCGTATGATTTAGGAAAGCAGCGCATTCGACTCTATCTAATTCTTTAAATCAATTTGCGTAAATGTATCTATCGTTTCTATGCTGTTTTTTAGGTTTGCCAATTCGTCCTAAAATAAAATCGGGTTGGTTTTGTTTTCTTAAAAGCTGTTGTCCAATCAAATATACAGGATAGTTGCTTTATTCTCAGGATGGAATTTTCAGAATTATTGATTGTTATATGAGACTAGAATTCCATTTCAGTTCCTGTATAGAGTAAGTGAATGGTCGTCTGGCACTGATCTTTAACTCAAACAGAATTTTATAGCGTGTATGTTACACGCAATTATAGGCACTATTTCGTAAACATGATGGCAATTGTATCACATATAAAAGTGCAAATTTTCCTCTTTTTCCACTTCAATATACAAGCTCTACCCTGGAGGCATGCGAAAAGCCCCAAGTTTGTGTTTAAGTCCCTGGTGATAAATGGTTTCCAATGGATTCCAGTATGTGGGTCTTGCTCCGCGCTATATGAAACTTCCATACTAACGTTTCGATCTCACAATTGTTCGATAAAACTCTAATAAGGCTTAATAATCATCTCATCAATCAGTGCGGGCTACCACTCCGAGTAGGTTAATTGCTTTGTAGCATTTTTTGTTGGAGATACCTTATCTGAAGTATAAAAAAATGTTCTATCAAATATAATGTCGAAACACCCATATTCG
Source organism: Sepiola atlantica (assembly GCA_963556195.1). Classification (NCBI taxonomy): domain Eukaryota; kingdom Metazoa; phylum Mollusca; class Cephalopoda; order Sepiida; family Sepiolidae; genus Sepiola; species Sepiola atlantica. Next base: position 63,050,055 of record OY744536.1, read on the forward strand.
TCTGCCATTTGTAGCTCTTTTCAATTTCAGCCATGGATATATTTATTTACAAATTTTAAAAAATAGTTACACTTTGTCTTCGTTTCAGAGAATCTGAAACCGTTGTATTCAGTACATTTTCTGATCTTATCTTAAGGAATTATTACATGTTATTTTCTCGGACACAAGTGTAAAAGTAATCTTCCTATGGTTAGCAATCCACTTCAGTACCAATGTTATTTATCTTGACATTAAATAGTGTACTTGATAGGATACAACTTTGATGGTACATTGTTTCTCTGTTTTCTCTCCTCAGAAGTGACGGTGGTCAAGTGGATATCGACATGGACTGAAGACCTGGGTATTCCAGTTCGAATCCATTCGATTCCACAGTACCACTTTCACTTAGGGATGTTGGCAACTTTCTCGGGGTCCTTCCCGTAAGTACCCGATGTATTTCCAGAAATATGTCTAACTAGAAAAACGTCGGAGAAACTAATGCCGACAACAGAATTATCTGATTCACACGAAAGAAAAAGAAGGCATCGTCAATCTCACTCTCTCTTTAAACTATCTATTTTCCAATAAATTTTGGATAGAAAAGAGCATTCTGCTTTTTTAATCTGAGGTTTGTTCAGATCAATAAATGCCAAATACCGGTTCTTCTTTAATAAACGCATTTCTAATAAGAGTTTCAAATATTATCAAATGCTTAGTAATACTTCTTTTTTCTGAAATCAGACTGTAGCTTTGACATCAGATTGTTTGACTCCAGGTACCTTTCCCTTACTTTACGAAGTCTATTGTTTGAAGGATTACGTGACTATTTTCTCATGTTGGGTATGGATATCACTGTTGCTTGCCTCCGGGTAATCAATATTCCTCATACGGCTTCAGAAAATATGTGGATGCATAGCCGTAGCAATTGTTTTAGAAATTCGTAGGATATATTATCTGGACCCACAGTTTAGTGTGGGTTTTTGCAAAAGATGGATTGCAAAGGACTGATATAGCTTTCGCTATCTTTGGAAAAGAAAACTATCCATTTAGTATTCTCTGGGTTTTTATTTTTAATTTTCACTTTGAACCTTCGCGGTACAATTTTAAGAAAAGCTGTCTGATATACATTGCCTGTATTTGATCATTGCATTGTTTGTGATTATTTTTTTAATATCATACTGCCATGCTTGCCAGTTATATGTCCCATCATGCTCCATATCATCTTAAACTTAGTGTTTGAATTCATTTTGGATATATAGGTCTTCCATAGAGTTTTATTTAGACTGTTTACTCGTCTGTTGATCTGTAGCTCACTTAATTTAAAACAAATCAAAATTTGCCTAAATGGGATTCAAATTGAATATTCCCAAATCAGATCGGAATGCTCGGAAAACTTTTAGGCGTTGCTTATTAAACCAAGGGTTGTGGTTGGTTTAGTTTGTAGACAAAAAGATACACATTCGTCAGCTATTTTCCCAGTGTATCTGTAAAATAGGTTGGCTAATCGTTTCCATTGACATTGTCTTTAAGTTATTATTGACATTATTCTTGGAATCGCTCCCAATTGCTTTCTAGAACATTCCATGGCACTTTTTTCTTAAGTTGAGGACCTGCGCTTTTCAGTTGAAGACCAACGCTTTCTGGGCACAACCACATGTCTCATTGTAACCCCTATCAGTGTAGTTAATAAATATTGGCAGATCACATATAGTAAAATCTAGTGATGAATACGTTCCTATTGTCGGTGCAGATATGCGTTGGTTTTATTGTTGTAGATGAAACGGGTCGTGTCATCTATACTTTTCCAATAATTTGCCTTTTTTTATTTGTACTTTTAGTTACGCATATCTCATTATGACTATTTAAGAAAGCCGACAGAGTGTATGATTTAGGGAGCTGTTTTACTAGGTTATTCAGTTTAGATTCACCTATGATCTCACCTGGTGGTATATATATATATATATATATATATATATATATATATATATATATATATATATGTGTGTGTTTTCCTTGTCCTGTGCAATGTGTCTGATACATACACCGCCTGTATATCCATGTCAAGTAGTATCTGACTTTGTAGATTGTTATCATTGAGAACTGTACATATTCGACCCGACGTGTTATATGTATATATATTTACATAGGTGTATGGGTTATAGTTTTGTATATAAATATCGCTATTTTTTTCGAAAAATGTTTTTGGAAGCAGATTATAGATTTCTATCAAGAGAATTAACTCCTCAACATTTTTTCCATAACGCTTTTCACATTCAACTGGATGAGTATATTCCGTATGGTTTATTTATTTATTTATTTATTTTCATACTTGCTCTTATTGTGGTTTTGTTTTCTCAAACTCGCATTTTATCTAAATCATGGAATTTACTTGGTAATTACACCATAATGAATGTCAATTACATTTTTTTATGCAATGTGTTCTTTTATTTAAAAAACTGAGGCATCCTCCGCCGGTCTCGGTAAACGAATCGGGGATATTTGAATGTGTCTTGCCTGTATTTTCATTGGGTCCTGTCAGCTCTAGAATCGTATTTGCTTATGGCTGCACGTATTTGCTTATGGCTGCTTAAGTATACAATCACATCCTCTATAACTCGAAACTAAGCACGCCTCAGGCATTTTGGACATCCCAGCCACTGGTCCAGACTGAGTTTCCGCAACTTTACCACCAGTTCAATGTAGTTAGTATCCGTCTTAACTGGTGAGTTCTGTATTGATGTATGTTTAAGTGGTGGCTTCAACTGCAGTTGCATATTATTGAGGTCTCATTGTATGATCGCTTTTTTTAAGACTTCGCATAATGTGTAAATGCGGGGTGATCTCCATGAAAGTTTGAAAATGTTTGTTTCGTTTTCACACTTGCCCTCAATGTGGGGCAGATCCATTTAACCACATTAATAACATACCTGTTTACAACTATATATGACCTTATGGTTGGCAAATTCTGGCATTTGAAACACCGTAATATGTTTGACATGTATTGTTCAACTCTTTCAGCATTGTAGCTTATTTTTAAGATTGTTTTAGAATTAAAAGTAACTATATACGTGTTAGTTATTACTGGCTCATTTCATGTAGAATATGTTGTGATGAGTGACTCCATGCTTACGACTTGCTTCCATCTGAATTCAATCCTCCGTTACACAACCAAGATACTTACTTCGGATGATTCCTTTAGCGGTTTTACATTTTTCGTGGACATTAGTCTTAGATTTGATATTGTAAATGTTTTTAATTGGAATAGATGTGTTGCATGTAAAAGGTTATTTGTTTGCAGTTCTTTTCAATTCTCATGTTTTCCTTTCTGAGTGTTATCTTTTCAGTTTAGTAAAGGGTGTATTTTCAAGGGATCAATTACGATTAATTTCAGGAATTAATTATCTGATTCATTGTCAGAAAGATCTTACTTTGATAAGTGTCGCTTGCGTTTTTTTATTTCTGTTTACAATTTGGATATGTTGAGTTTTCAATGGTCCGTAACGCAACCACCCACGACGGAGTCCAAGTAAAGTTGGGAATTAAGCAGCGGGAAAACACAAGCGCACTGATTGAGACAGATATACTTGGACCAGTATACTCGCACTAAATAAGAATGCATTGAAATCTGTTATTATTTTTCAATTCATGTAAACTGAAAAGATAGAAACTCAGCAGTAGCGTGTTTATTTGTTCTAAACACGATTTACAATCAGCCACAGCCTTCTAATATATATTAAGGAGTACATAAAAAGGAGAAGCAATGTTTTGATTTTCACAAGAACCAGAATAAATAATACGGCTGGATATGAACCTATGGACACTAGGGTATTACGTGAGCAGTCGATTGATCGGATCGAGGCTGTACAACCTACTGTCTAGCCGATGTAAGGTCCTAAGTAAGTCTGGCAAGTCACATGACAATTTATGCAACCAGTCAATAGTGCTCATTCACCAGAATTGAGTGCTAAGACGAGTCGCCAATTTAGTCCTACATATATACCTACTTCGGAGGAGAGGCTATGCATAGAGTATCAGTCGGTTAATTCGTGGCCCCATCGAAAAGGCGAAAGAGTAAGACAGTAATATCAACCTCAGTAAATATTTATATATAGAGAGATACTTACACGTCGATAAACAAATATAGAGGCAGCAAACACACATGGCTGCGTGCAACTTTTCAAACGTATATCGTCGTAAAGTTATTTTGTCACAAACTGTGCGCAACGGACCTGAAACACGGCCTGATTCAACATTTCCCGTTCTTTCTCGCTTTTGCCCAAGGCGACGTCACATCCCTTGTCCAATCTCCGCATATCATTCTAAGATGTTGCCCCTTCTCTGATCACATGTCACACCTTACCCTGCTTACATGTTATTCGCCATACACATTTTCACCTTTCTTTGTTCCAGCAATATATAAGGTCGTGGTAACCGCACTCATTCGTCTGTGCTAAAATATATTGTGGTAGACGCCCACACCCTGTATACACCATATGCACACATACACACACACATATATATATATATATATATATATATATATATATATATATATATATAATGCATGCATTTAAAATACTGAAAGTTAAGTAAGTAAAATAAATGGTTTTGCGATGATATGAGCTATTTATAACTGAGGAGACGAATTACAAATTAATGTCCGCGTGATGAAAAAATGACCGGCGTGACAAAATGAATTTTATTTGAGTTTGTTTCTTTTAAATAAATGAATAGAAAGAATATGTATAAAATTGTATAAAACAGACGTATCACAACAGATATTTAATGAGGTCAATCAACTGTGTCTTAACTTGCTAGTACAATTAAAACAAAGATTACGGACAGGGAACGTACTATTATTTAGGAAAAACGAATAAAGAAACATGGGTAGACCAACTATATATATACATATATATATATATATATATATATATATATATATATATATATACAATAATATTTTTATAAATAAATATTAATTATTTAAATACCTAGAGACATCGATGTTTCATGCTAACGCAATCTTCAGTCTAGGAACTAATTCTCAACGGTCGGTAGGCGCGAACCCCGATCACAAATCGCCACTGATTCGTAGTAGGGGATCTTATCCATCGGCCATAGCCAATTAGTTAGTAAATATAGAGGAACTTTAAATGTAAATAGCGAAATCGGCGACTATTTACCATGCAGTTAGAGTGATCTACGAAACGGCGTTCGGATTGTGCATATAGTTATTTGTACTGCTTGTTATTAAAGCTGCTCGAGAGTGCCCAGCCTTTGTGGGAGGGGGCTGATAAACAATAATATTTTTATAAATAAATATTAATTATTTAAATACCTAGAGACATCGATGTGTCATGCTAACGCAATCTTCAGTCTAGGAACTAATTCTCAACGGTCGGTAGGCGCGAACCCCGATCACAAATCGCCACTGAATTGTAGTCGGAGGTCTTATATATATATATATATATACATATTTGTTATTATTTATTTATCTATGGACGTATACGTTTCGTCTCTTTTCAATCAAGACTCATCAGCATAGAAGTATGACTATTCACTATCGGTCACACGATTCGAAACCCTGGATTACAAGTATTTTTCAACCCAATCTAACGTCGCTAATCGATAGGCCGATTCCGAACAGCTTATAAACAATGATAATTTTAACACATTTAAGGCGGCGAGACATACATGCATTCAACTTCTATAAGTGAAGGAATGGTGCATATAAAGCAAGTGACGTCACGCTGTTTTAGTACTACCATTTACTGTGCTCTACTTTTTAACGAGAAGCTTCAAATATAAATATTTGTTGTTGTTTATTTATATATATATATATATATATATATATATATATATACATATATATATATATATATATATATATATATATATATATATATATATATATATATATATATATATATATATACCCTGAAAAAAGTAAATGGAAAATGTAAATTACCACGGAACGTAATAAGATAAAGCAAACCGACTTTCAAGTTAGGCCTTACAGTAAATAGTGATTCTCTTATCTTGTCCGTCGATAAAAATAATTATTCATATTAAAATTCACAGAGCTCATGAATCGATGGTGACAGTCACAACACGTTCAAGTTTGCAGGGATTAGTCTTCTTGCGAGATGAAAAATATGTGTTTAATTAGTCTCGTAATCAAAGTTACTCCATAAAATATTTGGTAGTTACACTTAATGTTGCATACCTTAGAGTTCTCCCTCGCTTGTAGAGGGTGGTCGGGTCGTCTAGTAGATGAATTATTTCTTCTCTGCCGAGAACTACGCCGTCCGTTGTCTGCAACAAAAGCCATGACGCACTCCAAAGACAAACTCTTCTTTTTGATTTAATTCATTTCATTCAAGCATTGTAATTTCAACTGGGAGTCATTCACCACCTCGAGAGAGAGAGTGAGAGCAAATCCTACTTTATCGTAGTTAGTTAACAATGTTTCTTAACAAATTCAGAAAGCAGGGGGGTAAGGATTTCTCGTGCTTGTCTTCCCTGAAGGGAAATATTTCCCTTAGTTTTACATCGTGAATCGCACGTCCTCGCAGTTCGCCTTCCGAATCAGACTGCCCAAAATCTCGCTTCTCACGAGAACGAGTGACGTCACGGATCCTCTCTTTCCCACGCAAGGCCCGCGATGACACAGAGGCTCTAACAGGTGCAGACTGACCCTTGATCTGGCGTCTCGTCACACGGTAACTTTGTCACGTCTGTTAGCTCTTCTGCACTCCACTGCACCCGCGTTAATTCGCGCAAGTCCAAGCAACGATTACCAACAGATACGTCCATTCCCATAGAGCCATTATCCAACATTCCTCCCCTCCCTATACTAACACACATCCTAAGCTTTTTATTTTTACACATCCCTCCGCAGGGTCTGGTCAGAAACAGGGGTCAGCGCAGCTAGACTTCTCAGTTCCACCCTCTTGATCCGGCTGCCATAAATCGGGCCTATGACCTTTCTTGGGATGTAAGGAAACATCTCTTATGATCAATATCGACTCTCGTCGCCATCCCCGTCATAAACATCATCGGGCGACATTGCCCCATCATCTGCTCAGTTCACCACTGAACACACAACGGTCTGACCTCTGACCCCGGGACATTCACACCAACACATAGGCATACACTTACCTTACTCTCGTACTCAATAACATCGATTTACAACCGATGATCATTTTTCTAATATGCGGACATTACCGCGAATTACGCGGAACAAACAGACACCCCTATTTACAAAACATATAACCTATTATGATCAGCACACGAATTTAATGTTAGGTGCCGTTCTATCCTAAAGCACTATATCTGCACTCGGTTCAAGACACCTCTGTGGAAACGGTGTGTCTTTTGGAAATGGCATCTCCGACCATCATCGGGCCTCAATCCGATCACATTTCCTATCTATCTCTATCACATGACTCAAAAATACGGCACCGTCTTTCAATCCATGGCTACATCTGCCCCCGACACGCGCAAGAAGTGCTCCCTCACCCTAAATTAACTCCAACCCCTATTGATGCGGACTCGCTTGCATTGCTTGCTAACTGTACCTTTCCCGTGATTCTAACTTTGTCGTGGGGGTGGAGAATTGTCTCTGCGCACGGTCGGTCACATCCAAAACCTAGGACGGAACCATTCCTACAATTAAATATATCATCATGTATGCTTGATTGACAAATACCAATGCGGTAACTCCGAGTTCCCCCAAGAAATATATCCATAATCATGCCAATCTTTTCATGGCTACAAATAGCTTTTTTTTTCCACGCGTGTGACACCGAACAACGCTTTGTCCGTATAATCGCAAACTAACCGGCTACCTCAACGGTTCACGGGTAGCGAACATAACTCAAACCTAACCCGTCAGTTTGAAGAGACACGACTCGCTCGGCCTTAACACCAGACCTCCGCTAAAACCCTTACAGAATCGCCAACAGATCAACTCTCTCATTCTACCTCCTTTTAATTGGCTGACCTCAACTTAATCTTAATTAGCTACTGTTTCTTTTTTCTTTTATATACTAAAAGTTTAATATTAGGAGGGCAAAAAGACACAAAAATAAAACAAAACTATGCTCTCGGCTAAACAAAAAAACAAGGAAAATTAATTCATGAGTTTCTCTCTCGACGATACATTTAAATCTAACAACAAACACATTAAAACAATACAATTTGATGAAAAACACCCCGCTCGACAAAAAATAACAATCAAGATCAGTTTCCCAACCTATCGAATGCATTCTTTAAAAACGTTGACAGCATATGTTCTGCTTGTCTGTATGTGGGGCAGTTCTTAACTGTCTCTCTTTTTTTTCTTTCTATAAAAGTTAAAACTGCGTGTGCATTGTTTTTTTAGTTCTATTTTCATGTGTGCGTGTGTTGACTTTTTTATGTGTTCTAACACGCTTATTATCATTATTTTTTTTAATATTTGATTGTGTGTGCGGCTGTTTGCTTGTTTACTATTCAGTTTTGTTTCCATTCTTTTTTATATTTTATGTTGTGTGTGCGTGTGTGTTTGTTACACTGTTTTTTTCTTTCTATTTAGTTTTGTTTCTAACTGAATTCGTTTGTTTTATTTATTTTCTTTTCACAATACGTTCATAAGTGTTTCATTCTTTTCTCTCTGGTTAAATTTACGACACATGAACGTCTTTTTCTCTCTAACACAACAACGACTTTCTACTTACTGTTTGTAGTTCTCTCTCTTTCTATGTCTTTTTTGCTTCTAATTTTTCTTTCTTTATTTTTCGTGGTAACCCATGGTTCGAAATAAGCCTATTCAATACTCCAAAATGGCAGGTCACTTAGCACCAAAAAGAGTATGTTGCATACCTTAGATTTCTCCCTCGCTTGTAGAGGGCGGTCGGGTCGTCTAGTGGATGAATTCTTACTTCCCTGCCGAGAACCATGCCGTCCGTTGTCTGCAACAAAAGCCATGACGCACTCCGAAGACAAACTCTTATTTTTGATTTAATTCATTTCATTCAAGCATTGTTATTTCAACTAGGAGTCATTCACCACGTCTGGAGAGAGGGGGAGAGCAAATCCTACTTTATCGTAGTATATTAACAGTGTTTGTTAACAAATTCAGAAAGCAGGGGGGTAAGGATTTCTCATGCTTGTCTTCCCTGAGGGGAAATATTTCCCTTAGTTTTACATCGTGAATCGCACGTCCTCGCAGTTCGCCTTCCGAATCAGACTGCCCAAAATCTCGCTTCTCACGAGAACGAGTGATGTCACGGATCCTCTCTTTCCCACGTAAGGCCCGCGACGTCACAGAGGCTCTCACAGGTGCAGACTCACCCTTGATCTGGCGTCTCATCACACGGTAACCTTGTCACGTCTGTTAACTCTGACTGTGAGAAAATACCCTAATCTACACTCGACTGCACCCACGTTAATTCGCGCAAGTCAAACCAACGATTACCAACATATACATCCATTCCCATGACGCCATTATCCAACACTAACAACATAGTGTAACACTGGTGCCTGTCTACTAGCTATTACTTTAAAGCTAATCAATTGTGAAGCTTTGTGGTTGATGGAGTAAACTCAGGAAGACACCTTTCGAAAATGACACCTCACTAGCATAAACTCGATCGTTCGCGGATTTTAGTATTTTCTTCTTACTACTCTATTCCTCAAATCCATAATCTGCTCAAGTGTTCTCCACTGTTAAGCTACTGATAATGTGTGTGCTTTCGGGAGTGTGTAGTTACTCCCGGGGCAGTATTATTCACTGGGCTACTTTTATTCGTTGTTTGTAGTACGTCTTGGTTTGTCACAGTTATTTTAAAATAAAATATCCATGTGTAATACAACCGTGTCTTGCTGAGTAACTCAGTGTAGTATTCTGAATGACAACACACCAACAATATAATCAAGGTCTACGGGGATTAATTGAGGTCCAACGAGTTGCTCTGTCAAAGGCACTGTGCCTACGCCGTGTCTAAAGATCCGCAAAACCTTGCTACCTGTGCAGCGATTAGTCGCTGATTTCGTCGGCAACCCATTAATTATAATAAATAAGCCTAAACATTGATCATAATAATTTATTGTATTAATTTATTTACTAAAACAATGCGATGAAGGAATAATAGTAGTTACTTTTTGATCAGCGTGTATATTTGTTTGAAGAAGGCCATCTTATTCTCGTTATTGATTTGATATAATCATATCTATACCGAAAAACGAAACCTTAGCTCAAAGATAACCATACGTAATATATACTGTTATCTTTTTCGAATTACTTTCTATGTTCAAATGCAGAAGCTTATTTTTAACGTAATCAAGTCTATTGAAGACGGATAATCGTAGCTAATCGTATGGATCATGTTATATTAGGGGATTATTTGCACGTGCTGTTCTCTGTAAGATATGTCCGCCTACCTCTCTGAGAGTCTTTCTATGACGGGCAGTAGATATGTCTGTCGGTCTTTCTGTCTGTCGGTAGGGCCGTCACACGTCAGTTTCCAACAGGATTTGTTTTACTACAGGCAGAGTCTAAATAAAAGATTTCACAATCAATGTAGATGTTAGTGTTAAGCTTGAAATTACATTATCCGTAGACGTTAGGAAGTGTTTTAAGAATAGCCAGTTTTGTTTTAATCCTATCTTTCATGATACAATTATTATTAAGCACCAGGTTTAGTTTAGTCAATCTGATCACATATATAACATACAAATAATTCATTTTGTTTTATTTTATATCAGCAGGGTTAGTCAGCGTTGTCAGGGATTAAATTAGGAACCATTTTGTGTTTCGCTGATAACATCGTGTTACATTATTAATTCTTATTTCTTACATTTTATAAGATACACATTTTGGAGTTGGGCAGATAGATTGACTCGGGATGAATTGGGTTGTAAGGGGGTAAGAAAATTACATCCATTGAATGGCACTTTAATAAACTTAGAGTGTTTAATCGTCTTGAATAACAAAGAGCTGTTGCCGGGATTTAGCAGATAACTCGATAAGCCTCATGACAAACTAATAACACGAACACGTGTATGCAAATTCGACTTTATCTATAAACATAGTCTCTATATGACACAAAGATTCCAATGCTTCTCTAATAACACGGTACATGTTTAAGAAAGAGTTGTCTTCGGTCTCAAAATTGGCTTCATTAATCACTTGTTCATTAGAATCAAATGTCAGAGAGCAATGGTTCATCGATACATGGAATTCAGATTTTGCAATTGTTTTTTTGAATGCTTAACACACTAGTGTAACTTAAATAACTGTAATTTGTGAAATAATAATCTGATTACCCTAACAGTTTGGCACGTTCTATTTGAACATAGTATATTAAAACTCATATTGAGCTATCGCGTCAAATACATGTCACAAGTAGGAATTACTAAGTGATATTGTAAGCCCTAAAACTTGTTTTAATATTGTTTTATCTTTATTTATAATTTCTAGTTGCAGATTATAAATAAGATATGCTCTTTTTAGGTATGTCAGGCACGTAGATAGAACACATCATAGCGTAGTACTTTTTAATCAAACACAGAAAAGGATTTTGGATAATTTAGTTTAAAAGTTGTTGTGCGGCTATACATGGAAAAAGAAAATAATATATCTATAAAGCTAGGTGTGGCCATATGTTTATAAAAATTGTTGTATAGGATCCACATCTCAAATAATTAATTGATCGTATGAGTTTTGACGTATAGCTACCAGAACTAAAGGGGGCATGATGTAGGTTATATTTTGTTTCATTCAGTTTTATGCAAAACGATAAAAACAGTTAAAGACCTTCGATAAAATACAGGGATCTCTCATTTTTCTGAAATATTTACAATACATCATAGACACCAGTTACTAAATATTCCACACAATATTGTAAGTATTTGGAATTGTGTGTAAGGGGACATACTATGGACAACATCTTTAATTTGAAAACCATATATTTGCATTTAATTAATGCGGTACCTGTGCATTTAATTGCACCCATACTAATTGGAATGTATTTAATCGAGAATCCGTTAATACAATTTTCTTCTTAAAACCGATTATGCGTGAATGTTACAGTTTATACATTTTCTCGAATGTAATGGGGTTTGGTCAACATTGAAATAATGATTTTAGACATAAAGTTTAGTATAATTATATCTTGGTTTTCCTTTTCGTAAGGCTATATATAATCCGTGCAAAACTGTTGAGGGAATTAATTGTGCCATGTACTGAGAAGTGTAATGATAATGATAATAATAATAAGGATAATAATAATAATAATAATAATAATAATAATAATAATAATAATAATAATAATAATAATAAATAACTGATAATAATAATAATAATAATAATAATAATAATAATAATAATAATAATAATAATAATAATAATAATAATAATAATAATAATAATAATAATAATAATAATAATGTATTTGAAAAGGAGCTCCATCGGTGAAGAGGATTATTGGTCCCCATGCGGATTTCTGCATACAACAAAGTTTTTGAACGACGTGTAACGAACGAGCGTCGCTTACAATAACCAAAAATAACAACAATGATTTTAAATAAATTGAGATGCTTATTAATTGTTACGCGGATTTCTGTATGAAACCAGGTAAGTTATCTGCTTGTTCTTTATAGTGGATCACTTACTATTGAAATTGTTTCAGATGATAAGTTATTTGATTTAATTGCAAAGCGTCTTCGTTTATTGTTAAAAAAATGTAATAGTAGTTGTGATAGTAATAATGATAATCATAGTAATTAATGGTGATGATTATAATTATAATAATAACAATTATCCCAGACGCGAATAAACTGGCATAGAGGGTTTAGAATAGCCAGCAAGCCATAGCGAACCCAACATCTCTAAGAATAGCAAATCCCTAATGGAAGTCTAAGGCAGTTGTAAGTTTCAGGTTTAACTGCATTTCATTGCCAGGTTTAGGTCGTCAGCTTTATATAGCAACTCTCCTATAGACGGTATCTCAATAAATATATTAAGGAATGTCAACCTTTCACGAATTATTCCTCATGTTAGTAAAATACGAGTGTGCAAAAGTATCAAATCAAAAACGACGTATGTGGGTTCAGAATATCAGGTACAGCCACCACGTTCGACGCAGGAAAGAACAAGGCTTCCTAAGTCGTCATCCAGCAAAACCATCGAAACACTAACACTAGAACTAATTGGACCAAAGCCTTAAATAGAATTGTGATTAAATGTTACCTGAAGAGTGATCCTCCTAAGAGACGATATAGACAGCGAATGCATCAAAACTGGAATGGGCTAGGCCTGTTTGAAGTATCAGAAAAAAAATATTGCATGCCAAGCCTTGGTAATTAGAACTAATGAATAGCTATCTGCTATTGAAATTGGAGACCTTACAAGACAAATTGAGAGAGAAGACAAAGACGAGCTTGTAGAGATGAATACACTTGATGTAGTTGCAGAAAGGTATATGGTAAACACAACAACAAACTCTAAGCGCGAAAATCTTTCAACGTATGGTAACCAGTCAGTTACAACAGATGCGATCGTAAAACATATGACAGCACATAGGATTAAATAAGAGGATATTGATATTTTCAGATTGTGTGACGTGCACCTGAAAGCTGGCAATTTAGAACAGCAGCGGAATCTGAGATTGGAAAATAGGAAAATACTTAAAACTGTCACGACCAAATTGAATGATGTCTTGCCATTTTATTAATAAATAATCTGAGTAATAAAGTTAGTAAAGCTGCTGCATATACAGCATCACATCTACTCGGAGTAGAAAGACGGAAAAAAGAAGTAAAGAAAAAGCCAAGGTAGAACCAAAGTTTAAATGGTCAAATAAAACACCTTAGAAAGGAATTAAGTAAACTGCAAGATGCCGAAAACGGCAAACTCAAAAGTCAGAGCGCTAGTCAAAGGCGAATCCGTAAGTTTTACATACACTGAATAGGTTCATAGTGTGTAATTAAAGAACTGAAAAAGCGGGTCGGAGCTAAGACTGCCAAAGTTAAACGTTACAGCGACAGAATTTAGCAGTATCGACACTACAGGCTGTTTGAGAACAACCAGAAACTACTTTTTGAAAAACAAGAAGGAATTGAAATAAGGTATGACATCATACCTGATACTGACATCAAGCGCATTCTGGAAGGACATTTGGGAACTGGAAGTAAAGCATCAGAATGGATGAACTAAATTGAAAGGGAAGTTACCTCTAGAGTAGAAGGCACACGATTATAACAGGCACCATTAGATGCTGAAAAAGAAGGTTTAGACCTTTCAAATTGAAAGCACCTGGACCTGACGGAGTCAGGGAGATACTGGTTAACACTCTACTGACACTTCACCCGTCTTGCAGAAATTATAAAAAGCTGTTTGACGACAGGTAGTATCCATTAATGGCGTACATGGGGCATCACATTCGTGATCATAAAATATGAAACACAGAGGGTGGATTGACAAACTTTAGACGGATCACTTGGTTCTCAGTTATATTGAGGCTTTTCATTAGCATATTGTCTGAAAGTATTTATGGTCATTTAGACCAAACAATTTACTGTCTGAGAGACAGAAAAGCTTCCAAAAAAGATCACATGGAACCAAGGAACAGCTTCTGATCGATAAAATGGTCCTGAGAAATAAAACGGAAAACTACAAATTTTGTCATAGGGGTGGGTGGATTATGGGACAACATTTCACATAGTCCCCTATTCATTAATACAAAGATTCATGCCAATTTTCGGAATTGCCCCCAAACATTCGAACAGCTTTAAAGAATAACATAGCAGACTAGGAAACAAATTTAACTTTAGGAGGGCTTGCATTGGGTAAAGTTAAAATCAGGTGAAAAATTTTCCAGGCCGATAGTTTTTTCTCTTTTGCTTTTTTAATGAGTTTGATCCCAATGACACTTCTCTGATGTAATGTAAATTCAGGATACGAGCTTGGGAAAGGACTTCCTACAGACAACAACTTACTATTCATGCATGCCCTTAAGGTGTTTTTAAAAATAATCAAACCCCCGTTGATAACTTAATGATATAGTTCAATAATTTAGTGATGACATATGAATGGAATTTGTTATCACTAAATGTGCCATACTTTTGATAAACCGGGGTAAACGTGTCCATTGAGATTGCCTTGAACTCCCAACAACAGATATGATAAAGAATGTAGGCAGTGAGGGGTGCTGCAAATACCATAATGAATAGCCACCATAAATAGCTGAAACAAATTGAGGGGACACTTATTTTCCAATTCTACAAAAGGCTTACCTGTTAAGAACAGGTCAAGGGGATTGTCTTGATGTTCCAGAAAAGAACACTCCGATTAAAAACATCCAAAAGTTTATACTACTATGAAATAATAATGATAATGTCTCTTGACATAATTTTTCTAAACAAAAACAAGGAAACGTGCTTAATCATCGATATAGTCTGCTCTTTTGATACCAGAATGCATGAGAAAAACACGAAAAAATATCAGGATATAAAATAGGAATTAGTTAGACTATGGAAAGGTAAATAAGAACTAGTGATTCCCGTTGTAATTGGAATGCGTGGAACTATAACCACAAAGCACAATAAAGGGCTTAACCAGATTGACAAGACAATTTATTTCCCAATCCTGCAAATAGTTTGGCTGTTAGGAACAGAGGAAAAGTTACCGTACAGCTTGAATGCCTAAAGTCAAGGGAATTGATGTTCAAAACAGAAAACTCCTACTTAACATATCAAACAGTTGAAAGTACTATATAATAATAATAATAATAATAATAATAATAATAATAATAATAATAATAATAATAATAATAATCATGAAAATAATGATAATAATAATCAATGGAAACATGGAGACTGGAACTTACAGCCGGAGGACACCAGCTGACTGAGATAAAGATACAGAGAGGCATCTTCCAAGGAGACTACCTATCACCACTACTGTTCATAATAGCTATGATGCCACTTAACTACATACTCAGAAAATGTGATGCCGGATACAAGTTTACAGACACAGAAATAAGAGTAAACCACCTAATGGACATGGATGACCTAAAACTATTTGCAAAAAGCAAAAAGGAACTGGAAAAACTGATAAATATGACCAGAATCTTCAGCCAGGACATCCAAATGGAATTCGGAATGGAAAAGTGTGCACTACTAGAAATAAAAAAAGGAAAACTGAAGACAACAGAGAAAATAGAACTCCCCACCCAAGAGGAAATGAAGGCGCTAGACGAACAGGATAGTTACAAATATCTTGGAGTTCTGGAGGCAGACGCCATCAAATCTACGGAAATGAAAGAGAAGATTGGAAAAGAATATTTACGAAGAACAAGAAAACTCCTAGAAACGAAATTATATAGCAGGAATCTAGTAAAAAGAATAAACACCTGGGCAGTAGCACTAATAAAATACTCTGGACCATTCATAAGCTGGACTAAAGAGGAACTCAGGCACCTGGACCAGAGGACCAGAAAATTAATGACCATGCACAATGCACTACACCCAAAAGACGATACGGACAGACTCTACATGAAAAGAAACGAATGGTGAGGATGACTGGTAAATATAGAAGATTGTGTAGAAGACTCAAAAAAGAACTGAAAAAATACATAACTCAACACAGGGAAATCCTTATCACCGCAGCAAGAGACACCAATCCAACGAACAACTCGGGAAGAACCGAAACCAGAAACACAACGGCAAGAAAAGAAAAGTGGGAAAAAATACTACATGGACACTTCAGAAGACTGACAAGAGAAGAAACCAACGAAAACAGCTGGATATGACTAAGAAAAGGACACTTAGAACAGAGAAACGGAATCTCTACTGATGGCTGCACATAACAATGCAATTAGCCCAAACTACATTAAAGCTAAAATAGATAAAACTCAGGAAAACAGTAAATGCAGACTCTGTGGACAAAGAGACGAAACAATAAATCATATAATTAGTGAATGTAGCAACCTAGCCCAGAACGAGTATAAGAATAGACATGACTGTGTGGGGAAAGCAGTACATCGGGAACTGTGCAAACAATTGAATTTCGAATACGCAGACAAATGGTGCACACATAAGCCAGAAACAGTACTGGAAAACGAAAAACACAAACTCATCTGGGATATGGATATTCAAACAGACAAACCCATACAAGCAAGAAGACCGGATGTTATAATAATCAATAAGAAGGAAAAATCCTGTAAAATCGTAGACTTCGCCGTTCCAGCTGACCAACAGAGTGAAAAGCAAAGAAACAGAAAAACGAAGCAAATACACAGAACTAGCCAGAGAACTGAAAGGAATATGGAGCATGAAGAAAGTCAGTATAATACCAATAATCGTATGAGCACTAGGAACAATCCCCAAAAACCTGGAAAAACGACTGGGAGAAATTGGGATCAAAGGACTCATTGGAACTGTACAAAGGACAGCAATGATCAAAACAGCTACAATCTTAAGAAACATTATTGAATGCGGAAACTAACCCGCATCAGCTACGAAGGATCATACGGAATCTAACACAGGAAGAAAACAAAACTAATGAAAGAACACACCACAAACAAAGAAACAGAAAATGCAAAAAACATCACTTAATAAGCCCCCCTACCCCCAATAAATTGCTACGGCCTCATCTGACACAACACAAAAATGGAGCAATGAACAGAAATAGCAAGTAACACCATAAGCTCACCACCCCACCCCACAAAATAAATAAATTAAAAAAAATAATCAGCTCCCCTCAAAAAATAAATAAATAAAAAATAATCAGCTTCCCCCCAAAAAAATGAATAAAAAATATTTAAAAAATAAAAATAAATAAATAAATAAAATAAAAAAAATAAAACAAAAATACAAAATAAAAAAAAATAATATATATATATATATATATATATATATATATATATATATATATATATATATATAATAAAGAATAATGGTACCAGTCTAGGCTGACACCACACAAAATATCTGCATAGGGTCAATGAGGATTAGAAGTCCGAGGAGGGACAGCACAAACCAGACCTCCACTGGAAGTGCAGAAACTTCTGGGACCTCGGGGAGGCTTACTGCCACCCAAACCCCAGAAAAAAAACAATGGTCTTTGCCGGCGAGAAATCAATGGTACACGGCTGTTGTGATACTGCAAATTTATTTGCGGTGGCTATCGAAAAGAGGTGGAGAATACTGGAAATCTGGGGAGACTTGTTGTCACTCAGATTCCAGGGAATACCACCGGTTGTCGGTGAGCAATCACTGATGACCTGTGTGAGAACTCCTAGTGAGTAAATAAAACATTAATAATAATATCATACTAATAATTATTATGATAATAATTATCATAATAACTGAAATGCGTGTTTAATTCTTACTCAGCTTGTGTAAATCATGTTTAAAATTAAAGACATCTGTGGTTAAGTGCCATTTGAGTTATCCCCCCTTTGAAAATTTGCTGTTTGGAGTCTATAACCGCTGGATGGCTCTGGTGGGGAGTCAATTTGCATAAGGGTGAATTTAACAGTATACAAACTGTACTCTTTTTTTAAGGGTTGTGGATGCTCAGTGAAGTGGAGAGAGAGAGAGAGAAAGAGGTGCAGTTGGCAGTTGGTAGAGAATTCATAGATTTTTATTTTTCAAGAGCGTTTCTTTTACGGATAGACCAGAACATCAATAATCTCATATCTTCAATCGATATTTAAATGTCAATGATGCTTTATGTAGAACACAAATCGCAAGAGAAACGCATTACATATTAACCCCTGTTACGCTACTACAGAACTCCCACTAAATAATCATGTCCTTCTAAAAGAGTCGGTTCGACAAAAAGGAGAGCATAAGCTGAGCTGTTTAAGTCTATTTTCTTTGATCCTTTGTTTGCATTTATACTAAAAATCTTGCTAATTGTCGATTTTGTTTCTCTCGTTTCTTGATAGAGTTAACATTTATATTTAGCACTTGCTTTACTAGGGTAAAGAGAGTTTAAAATTTAAAAAAACAACAACAATATCAGCAGTTTAATTGATGTGTACATGTGTAACATATTGTTTTGTAGAACACACGTTGCAAAAAACGAAACGCCTCACCTTCTCACCCGCCGCTCCACTACTATCGAACCCCCACTCAGTGACCAAGTCATTTTAAAAAGAGTTGGGGCGACGGAGAAAATGGCGTAAGATAGGTTGTGTAAAACCTAATTTCAATTAACCTCCGTTTATATATATACTAAACAACTTGCAAACTGTCGATTTTGTTTATCTCGTTTGTTAATAACATTTATTTTTTAAAGTTAAAAGTAAGTCTAAAAAAGATAGCAATAATCTAAGCATTTTAATCGATTTATAAATGTGTAAGATGATCTTCGTAGAATACAGGTCGCAAAACATGTCCAACCTTCTTCTCTCCCGTTCCGCTACTAAATCACCCAACTCGGTGACAAGGTCATTCATAAAAAGTCGCTTCCACAGAAGACGGCATATGCTAATTTGTTTAAAATACACACGTTTTGTTTTGCCTGTCGTAAATGTATGATAATGTACCTTGCTCGCATCACAATGAAATTAAATTGGGCCTGTGATAGGATCACAGACAAATTAAGCCTGGCCCTTCTGTTTCTCCAAACATCAACCCATGACACATGTCTGCAAGTACAATTAAAAGCATTGGGACACATATACAAATCGGATGGGCATTGTTATATTACATTCGTATGGGCTTCCATACGTGCTCCCGGAGCCGGAAGTCGTAAGCTGACGTATATAAAACTGGCCATATCTGCCCCCATTTTCTATTCCCCTTTTTAGTTGAATAAAGCTTGGCTTCCAAGTAACACGTGTTTTTTATTACAGTCATGATAGGGCAGGTGCTCTTAAGTGGGTCAACATGAGCGACCCGGTCCGCATCCTTGGAATGTTGACTCTTTGAATTTCTAGAAACAATACAACGGACAAAAACAGGTAAGTAACCTTTATATTTCCAGGTACGACAAAGACAGAGATCACAGATAAGAAAGCAGGAATGAAAAGCACTATCTAATGAGTCATAGAAAGAAATGGACCACAAATAAGAACAGTAATCGAATGCTACTGCAAACACCGTTCCCCACAGAAAGAGGCTACCGGAAACGAATGAAATATTTATGGAATTTTCTACTAAAAACCATACAAAGGAATGAAGGATAGCAGATCAAGTCAGACAGATCCTCAAGAGATGGTGGCTGTCGGGGATGGAATTAACGGACATCAAACAAAAGATAAATAGCGGAACAAATCAAGAAACAGCACTTGACGAAAACTCCCAGAAGGAAGACGTGCACAAAATTAACAACAACAACTGAAGAAGTAAGCGAGTACAAAACAACAGCTCACACTGAAGAAGAAAATAGAGAAGTGAAAAAATCCAACGGTTCATGTCCGAGAACAAAACTAAACTCTCATCCCGAAGAAACAAAGATTTAAAGAAGTTAAAAGTAAAAACAAACAAAGTAAACACAACTATCGCATACATCAAAACAGATGCAATCATTGACCTTAACGACTTGATATATGCGGGTGCAAAATCAATTAGTATGAAACTAAAAAAAGAACAGAGAGACTATCCAAAAGAATTGGCCGACCACGCCTTGATGGGAAATCAGACTGAAAACCCCTATCACCAAAACTCGAACAGAAGCTAAAACCGCAAACAGGATGACAAATTACAGGAATTGAGGAAAGACCAGAAATCTGAATCACAAGTAAAGACTTCATAAGAAACACGAAGAACTAAAACAAAATATAGCATAAATATACAGTAGACTGTGATGATATAGATACACATCGGAACATCATAAAGAGAACAGGACCTCTGAAAACAATGTAAGTCAGTTTTACAAAAACGTAAACGGGGAAAGACCAACAGCTGAACAACCGGATCAGACATTGACGAAACACGGCGAGAGTAAGATATAAAAAAGCCTAAAAAAGACAAAGAATGGCAAATGGCTTAAAACACTAAAGATGAACTACAGAAAATTGAAAGAAGAAACAAAAACATTCATTAGTTAAGAAACGTGTAAGACATCTGTAAAGAAATGGCTAACTGGAAAGTACCAGGCCACGACGGAATACATACACACTTATTTAAAAAAATAACATGATTCTACATAAAAGGCGAAGGCAGAAACTGAGATATACCCTCAACACAAATGTACCAGAATGGATGACACAAAATAGGCCAACGCTCATACAAAAATATACCAAAAAAGCAACGATACTAAGCAATTACAGACCAAAAATGTGAAAAATGTTAAGGACACTGGGAGAACAAATCTACCAATTTCCTTAAAATCGTGGACGGCTCTGCGATGAACAAAAATGATGAGGGAAAGGAAACAGAGGGGGGGGGCATGATCTGCTATACATTACTCAATAGATCATGAGAGAGATAAAAAGCAGAAAAAAGAACATAGCCATGGTATGTTTTGACCACAGAATCCTTCAAGCATTGATAATTAAATAATAATAGTAATGATACCACTCAACTATATACTCAGAAAATGTTATGTCATATACGGTTTACGGTAACGGAAAAAAAATAAACACATTCATGTACATAGACAACTTGAAACTATTTGTACAAACCCAAAAGGAACTGGAATAACTGATGAATACGACTTTAATCATCAGCCAAGACATTCAAACTGAATACGGAATAAACATGTGCGCACTGCTAGAGATGGAAAGACATAACACTGGAGGCGACATGGAGAATGGAACTGCTCAACAAAGACGGTATTAGGACGCTAGTCGAACAGGAGAGCTATAAATGGTTGGGAGATCTGAAGCGAGACACCACCAAATGTACAGAAATGAAAGAAAATATAGTAAGAAAATTTGCGAAGAACAATTAAAGACTTAGAAACGAAAGTATATAGCTAAAATTTAGTAAAAGAAACAAACACCTCGGCAGTAATTCTAATAAGATAGTCTGGGTCATTAATAGCTGAGCAGATTAAGGAAAAATCGTTCATTTTGGTAAGCAAGCATGAAACTTGCCACGATTGCTTACAATGGTCTACTCTTTCGAAAAAACTTTTGGGCCACTCAAAAAGTCCAAGATGGCCGCCATTTTCAAGATGGCCGCCATTCTGAAATCCAATATTGCTAGTTTACAAAGTATCTAACCGATTTTCACAATTTTTGAGTCAAATTATATGTTTTAGGGGATGCGAAAGCAGTAAATGACACAAAAATAACCGATAAATGAGTCCTACAATCCACAAAGGTACATATATGAGATGAATTTAAGCAAATATTGTCAATTTTTGCCTTTTATTGCCATTAAACCGAATCATTGACTTGATATTCAATTCCCCAAGTGAGCTGAATGTATTAGTTATAAAAATTAATCTATTCAGCTCATTCTTATAATATGTCATATGTAAGAGAGTGATTGTCATGACACAACCAGGGCATAACGGTGACATCACTGCTGTGAAACTCAGCATGGGGTCCAGTATCAACTGATTACGGACACACTGTTCATGTTTCAGTGTCCCAAATGCTGTCTAATAAGCCCCATGGACAAAATAATGTTCAGTCTGTTAGATAGCCGCACCTGAATTGACAGGATATGCCAGCGCGGGAGAGCCGAGCCAAAGGTAACGGGGCTATAGTTACCTGGATGGTGTACAGATCTCACGGGACTTAAATGATACTGGATGAACGATCGGGCTAGGTGTAGGGAACCTACCTTTCTGAACCTAGTTGTATCCCATATCTGAATGTGTCAAAATATATTCGGTAACTGTGGTTATAGGTGGTAAAAGGATAAACCCTCGGCCTGAAGCCTATAACATTTACAGAATGTCTATTGAGAAGACGTCAAATGTGAAAAGTGATTGGAGCAAATGCTGCCTATGTCAGACAGATAAAACCGGAGAGGATCTCAGTAGTCCCATTCCAGGTCGCAGTAAATCAGATGGATATTCAATGCTGGCTACAAATATTCCTCTTTTTCAAGAACTCTGTCAGATGCCCATGATTATTAATCCTGTTAGGCTCGATGAAGGTGATGGTATTGAAGATACATTGCGGCAATACAATGCTCAGTACCATCAGAGTTGCCGTGCTTTGTTCAAAAATACCAAACTTGATCGGGCCAGGAAAAGGGCATCTGACGCTCAGGAACATACTGACAAGAGTTTAAAGCCAGAACAATGTTTCATCTGCGACAAAGAATTTCTAGATGATGGACAAAGACGTGAAGTCATGACAATGGTGCTCAGCAGTAGGCTCAATGAATGTGCCACAACTCTAGGTGAATGTAAAATTCTTGCCCGATTGAGTGCTGGTGATGCCATTGCACAAGAGTTGAAGTATCATAAAGATTGTTTAACAACTCTTTACAACATGGAAAGATGTCACCTTGCTGCTCTACAAAAACAGGAAAATGAAGATTCTCAGAAAAAAGGAATCCATCCATTGGTATATTCAGAGCTTCTTGCTTATATAGTTGAAACTAATACGAACAGTGATGCACCAGTTGTGTTTAAACTTGCAGATCTCATCACACTGTATAAGCAACGACTTGAACAATTGGAACTGCATGAACTTGCCTCATATGTTCACTCAACAAGACTGAAAGAGAAGCTTTTGTCAGATATACCAGCACTTGAAGCTCACAAGAGTGGGAGAGATGTTATCTTGTCCTTTACAGAGGATACAGGGTCAATCTTGTCAAAAGCTTCTAGAATTTTCTGATGCTGTTATACTCAATAAAGCTGCTAGTATTTTGCGAAGACACATGCTTGCTCATGAATGGAAATTTAATGGTAGATTCCGTGCAGACTCAGTGGGAAATTCTATTCCTCAATCACTACAACAATTTGTTTGTATGGTGGAGCACGGCGTCGATATCAAGTCGCAACTGGAATTAGGTTCATCAAAGACAGACTTGGCTGTAGCTCAGCTCCTGCAGTACAACTGCTACAGTCACAAAAGCAATTCATCCACATTCAGACATTCACACAATCGTGAGACTCCCTTTCCCATCTTTATGGGCCTATCTTTGTATGGGAAAACACGAAAACGAGGACTTGTGGAACTGTTACATGACCATGGACTAAGTATTTCATATGACAGGGTGCTTGAAATATCTGCTCAATTGGGTGATGCCGTTGTTGACAGGTACACTGAAGAGGGTGTTGTGTGCCCTATAGAACTTAGGAAAGGTCTTTTCACCACATCAGCTATGGACAATATAGATCACAATCCGTCTGCAACAACAGCTACAACATCCTTTCATGGTACTAGTATCTCACTATTTCAACATCCAACGTCTGACAGTGATGGTGAACTGCGTGAGCCACTTATGATCAGAAATCATAGTATAAAACGGGTGCCTGAACTTCCAGAATCTTTCACAAACATTCATCCTGCATATCTAAAGAACAAGACTCCGTCGCCTCCAGAGTTCGAATATCCAACAGTTTTGAAGGACTAGCACCTTGCAACCATGAGGAATCAGACACAAGGATGTTTGTACACGCAAAACATGCAGTTAATCATGGTTACAAAACAGTACTGCTGAAAGCTAATGACACAGATGTCCTTGTCATTGCCATCACTGTATTTCCAGTCTTGAAAGAGTTGGGCCTGGAGGCAATGTTCATTGAATTTGGTCAAGGAAATGACACAAGGTTTATTTCAGTACATGAAGTCATCAGCGTACTTGGCCCTGAAAAAGTTAAAGGCTTGTCCTTTTTCCATGCCTTTACTGGTTTTGACAATGTGTCAGCCTTTCGATATCAAGCTAAAAAGACAGCATTTCAGACATGGAATGTTTTACCTGACGTGACGGACGTATTTGTCAAGCTGAGCAGTCATCCACCAGTCATAACAAGTGAGGACCAAGCAGTTATTGACCAGTTTGTCATCACAATGTATGACAGATCTACCTCCCTCACAGAAATAGATGCTGTAAGATTGGACATGTTTGCTCGTAAACAGAGACCCTATGACTCCATACCTCCAACTAAAGCAGCTTTAACTAAACACACAAAGCGTGCAACATATCAAACAGGATGCATTTGGAGTCAAGCAACATGCTGTCACATGGAAATTGATAGTCCTGGCGAGTGGGGGTGGAAGAAGCACGGCAATACATGGAAGATATTTTGGACAACACTTCCGCCAGTTGCAGAAAGCTGCAAGGAACTAACAAAATGCGGATGCAAGACACAATGCTTTGGAAGATGCAAATGCTATAAATTCGGCCTTCCATGTACAAATTTATGCAGCTGTAATTGCGAGTGTTGAACGTGTGAATCCTGATGAAAACACAAGAACAAGAAGAGAAAAATGCGGGATAAACTGACATAAGTGTGTAAAATATAGCCTTTATTACACTCAAATGGTGTTAAATCTTTATTTTGTCGTCAGAAATGGCTTTGTTGACATCAGAAACATATAAATTGATATATAATATGTAGCAATCGGTCAAAAATGAAGCATTTAGTTCACAAAATGATAAATTTTACCATCCGTGGCGGCCATCTTGGATTTTTTGAGTGGGCCAAAAGTTTTTACGGAAGTGTTGACCATTGTGAGCAATCGTGCCAAGTTTCATGCTTGCTTACCAAAATGCACGATTCTTCATCATTTTTGACTTAAGCTGCTCAGCTATAATAGGCTGGACTAAAGAGGAAATCAGGTATCTTGGCCAGAGGAATAGAAAAAGTAATAATCATGCACAACGTACTAAATCCAAAATACGATAGGGGCAGAGTCTACATGAACAGAAACGAAGGGGGAGAAGGAAGGTAAGTATAGAAGACTGTGTGGAAGACACTCAACAAGCTGGAGAAATGCATAACGGAGAACACGGAAAAGCTAATCAGCGCAGCAATGCGCCGTCCCAACGAACTATTCGGAAAGCACTGTAACAAGAAACACCAAGCCAAGAAAAGAAAAGTGGGAACAAAAATAACTATAGAGACGCTTCATAAGATTCAAAAGAGAATAAACTAACAAAAATATGTGGCCATGACCAATACAACGACACTTGCACAGAGAAACTGAATCGTCATTGACGGCTTCACAGAACAATGCGATTAGGACAAACTACATAAAAGCTTAAATAGATAAAACATAGGAAGACAGTAAATATAGACTGGGTCGCCTAAATGAAATAACAGTACATCATATAATAAGTGAATGCAGTAAATTAGTTCAAAAAGAATACAAGAACATGCACGTCTGCGAAGGGAAAGCAGTACACTGGGAACTAGGCAAACGATTGCATTTCGAACACGCAGGCAAATGGTACAAACATAAACCAGACGCGGTACTGGAAAACGAAACATAGAAACTCTTTTTGAATATAGATGTACGAACATATACACTTATACAAGTAATAAGACCGAATGTCAATATAACTGACAAGTAGGCACACTCCTACAAACTCGTAGACTTTGCCGTTCCAGCGTATCACAGAGTAGGTGTCCAGGAGACGATAAACGAACCAAATACACAGAACTTGCTAGAGAACTTAAAGGAATATTGAGTGCGAAAAGAAGCTATATGATAGCAATAATCGTAGGAGCACTAGGACCAGTTCTAAAGAAAACTGTAGAAATTACAGGGAGAAATTAGAATCAAAGGGATCACTGAGACAATAAAAAGAACGGTAATGATAAAAACAACTGTAATATTAGAGAAACTGTTCGCATCAGCTACAAATGGGAACTAGTCACATGGAAAGTACAAGAGCAAGAAAACAAAACCACATGAAATAACACCACAGCACGAACTAAGGAAAATAAACTGCAAGAAACATTATAAGCTGCGCCCCCCCCCCCGAAAGATGGAGCCGGGCTAGGCTGACACCACACAAATAGTTGTAAAGGGTCAAGACGGATAAGAAGACTTGATGATAGACAGCCTTAACTAGACCTATACTTGAAGAGTGCGGAGAGTACTTGGACCTTGGAAAAACTTGTTCATACCCAAATCCTATAGAAGACAAATGGTCTTTACCAGCGGAATATCAATTATAAACGGCTGTTGTGATACCGCACGGTCATTTAAGGTGGTTGTCGATAAGAGGTGGAGAGTACTGGGCATCTGGAGAGGCTTGTTGTCACTTATACTCCAGGGAACACAACCGGTTGTTTTCGGTGGGCAATCACTGACAATGACCTGTGTAATAACCTGCAGTGATTACAAATAATTATATATATATATATATATATATATATATATATATATATATATATATATATATATATATGTATATATATACGATTTTAAAACGTGACTAAATAGTTCGTAGCAGTTCTCTAAACTTATTTTATACTTGTTTATAAATCTCATTGAAAAATCACATACATGTAACGTTTCTGAAAATGTCGAAAAACCGAAACGTTAACAAAAGTTTATATAACCTTGTTTTCTAATTTTTTTCACATATACATATTTGGGTGTGGATGTTCGATCCTTAATTGCTCTATACTTATGTATGTGGGTGTGGACATACTCATTAGGTATATCTTTAAATGTGTATCAGTGTGTGCGAGCATTAATCGTTTGTTTGTTTCTGTATATCTCTACTCGTGTTCAACTGTTCTAGAGAGAGAGAGAGAGAGAGAGAGAGAGAGAGAGAGAGAGAGAGAGAGTGTGTGTGTTCTTTATATTTGTGTTCTTGTTCTATTGTTTTACATGCGTCTAAATAGATGGTTTGTACACAACGTGTGTATAAGTAGATGCAAAGCCTTATTTTTTCTTCCTCTATTTTTCTTGGACGCCCAGCGACATTAGCTATTTAGCACAACGTCTCTGCGTGTTCGACTGATGTGGTGTAGAATGTAGATGCTGTCTCTGCGTGTTGTGTCGTATTATGTGGATGCAAAGTTACTTTTCATTTTTGCCCAAAAAGGGGAGTCAACGACGTTAGTTGTAGGATCGAAGAAGTCTTTATTTCTGAAGGATATATATCTGGAGAGAGATACCGTGTTTACTTTGGACGTTGAACCACATAGCTTTATGGAGGCGCAGAATCGCCTTCGACGATTTTGCTATTTCTCATGTTATATTATAAGTCTGGCTAGCTCAAATCCCATGCGCTAAACGACAAAAAGCACCCCTATTTTTCTTTCACACGGCAAAGGGCCGACGTAACTCTCATGTGACTATTTTGCTTTTCTTTGGATTTCATGACCCCAATGCCATATTCGTTTGATTTAAGCCTGTTTTAGCTATAATGGGAAGTATGCACTCCTCCGAGCCGGTGTACATCTACTTACGCATTTACCAACATTTCTCATAATGTATACAAGTGGATTTAGTTTAATTGAAATAGGACACATCTCAATGTTACATATATATTTATTTATTATTATTATTATTATTATTATTATTATTATTATTATTATTATTATTATTATTATTATTATTATTATTATAAAGAGGTGACGGTGGTCAAGTGAATAATGACAAAAACTGACGACCTGAGTGTGAAAAGTTCGAATGCAGTCGGTTTCATTTCACATTCACCTTAAGATGTTGGAACCACTACGTGTTCCCTTCATAAAGAATGCCTACGCCACAATCAAGCTGACCAACAAAGTTTATTTACACGACTTTTTGCGTTTTTACATTAACCTATACAGTTCGCAACTACTTTTTCATATTAAACTATATAAACTCCAATCGTCTATGTTTACGAGTTAATGATACCAAACCTTACGTATGATCATTGTGCGGTTGCTACTCGTATTCTTTCATGTGCACGTGCTGTTGTGATACGTCCATAAATATATATGTGCGATTATATATCTGCTAGGCAATCTCTCATGATGCAGTAAATAATTTATTTTGTTTTTGCTATTTGGATCGCCACTTATCGAGTGCATCGGCCACCCATTTAGTCCAAGAACGACTCGAGGATTAGGGTTCATGAGACGATAATTATTACGACGTGAAAGATAAGTAGAAATAATGAAGTAACTACATTTATCAAGCATATGAATTTCGTTAGATTTCTAAGGGAGCAGTTAGTGACAAGAATTAGGTTACGTTGGATTTGAAAAAAAAAACACTAAATTATATTTAGGGTAGTAATGTGTTCCCCACAAAAAGAAAATCGTTGCAAAATGTGTTTTCATAGAATTCTACTTGACGGTAGGCGCATGGATGGAGATAGAAAACGTTTTGTTTATTGTCGGAAGACGTGTTCTTGCTGTTAATTATTTATAAGGAGTAAAAAGGACTGTAACTCAGTCGAGCACATTCCATGAAATTAATGATAGAGTAAAGATAGACTAGCAAAGTCTCTTCTATTATAGCTTTGAGAACAGAAGAAACTCGTTTCTATTAGATTTTAAAAATGGTTGTACTCTGTCAAGGCAGTAATGAGTTATTAGTACGTCACCTCCCCAGATGTGCCAGCAGTATTCGCATACTGCAACGTCTCTGACTCTTATTAATATGAACACAAAACACGTAGATGTTATTGAGATATCTTAAATATACTGGTATGTGTTCAATATATACTCCGAATGATATCATTTTTTTAATTTAATTTTTCAGATTAATTTATTAGAATATCTCTTGGAATAACCGATTTTACTGACAATAAGTTATTTGATAAATTCTATTAACATGTTTAATATTACTCCGAAAAATGTGTTATTTTATTGGTGTTCATGTACACACTTGCTAATATATTGTTCGGAATTACATTTAAACGTTCAACTATGGAAGCTCATGTGTACCGACCCCAATCATCTATGCGGTAAAAAGACATCCAATCATATCCTAACCTTATGTACGATCTTTGTGGAGGAGATTGTTCGCCTTTGTCTCTTGTGTGCACGTGCTGTTGGTTTTCCTTATTCGTTCTGAACTTTCTTTATTTGGATTTTACTCCCCGCAAATGCATCTGTACTAATCAATATTTTTAATCTTCCTTGTTAGTTTATCTTTCGGCGAGAGCGAAAAATCTCTTCATTTACGAAAAGCTGAGACGCGAACATTTCCTCGCAAACATTTTAGGCATTTTAATTTTCGTCTCATTTTTTTAGACGCGAAAAACCCATGCGCGCACGATTAGCATATCATAAAACTGAAGTCAAGGCTCTCGAACTTGGATGAACGTGTAGTGTATGTTCTGTTATTTCTATAGTTTGATCTGCGGAGATAATGTTTTTGCTATCTTTTTAAAGACGTTCTTATTGGATAGTATGGGTGTTTTGGGAAATAATCTACCATCTCTAAATCTCCTCGACAATTCCTCATCGTCGTTTTAGATTTCAATTTTAGGCCATGTTTCGAGACATATTTTCGCGGTTATTAGGTCTTTATATTTATTAGTATTTTAGATTTCATTTCAGGCGTCTTGCATGGGTTATAAGGCGGAAATACATTCTCGTCTAACTGGAGTTCGAAAAATTTAATAAGTTAGACATCCGTATTCAGCATGTTCTAGTGAATCAGTCACCAGCATATATGGTGTGTTTGTTTAAGAGAACTATAATTAGAACTTTCTCCGTCTTGTATGACCGGCCTCTCGCACTTGATAAGGTCAAACAAAGAATTACTGGCGAAGGAGAATGCCAGGACATACAATCTGAGGCTACCGGAACTTATCAGGACCAAGTAGTTCGGACCAGGCTAAATAAAGTACTTAACAGAGCTGTCTAATTAAATACAATTGGGTTTAAGGAAGAGCTTATTCAAGGTTCGGACAGATCGTTACATTTTAACTGTCTAAAACTGGGATTGACAGACCCCTCGCGACTCAAAAACTTTTGGGAGCACTTTCTACAGTACTTCGATGAACTTTTTAGACCCTCTATTCAAGAATGTTGTACCCATTTAGTTTCCTCTTCTCTCCTCTCCTCGACTCGTCTAGAGCAGCTAGTTGCGAAAGCAGGGTAACTAGGTGTGAGGTGTTTGAAACGTTGAAGAAACTTATACAATAAAATAGCCAGGATGTATGTATGAATTGTTATTAGGGTATCGTACATAATATACCGCTTGATCAGGGATGTATTGCTGGCAGGTACACCATTGTGTAAATTGTTGAAAAATAGGACAGTAATGGAGGGAATAATTAGATTAGTATAAGACAAGAATTCTGCGAAACAGAATTCAATATTTGTGGCTGAACACTATCAAACTGTCTTAATGTAATTGTATTTATCGCAGTGGATACATTATATGACTGCTAATCACATTTTAATTATACTGCTGTATCGTATATTACGAAACAAGTAGATGACTATATTTTAGATAGATACACATACTCTTTTTGTAGGTTATGTTCTCTGATAGAGGAAAAATAATATTTGATACAAATATATGTTGTGTTTAGCGTGGAAAAGTATATGTAAACACAAATAGAAAATATATCGCAATCATTTATTCTAAACTCAGTTGTGAATTTGTTGACTCTTGATAACATTTTCATGTGACCAGCTTTTCGAGTTTCCAATATCGGCGTGGACACACTTGCTAAGCATAGCCTGTATAGTAATTCGTAGAAGCGTCAAATTAGGAGTTATAAAATAAGAACTCTCGTTCAGGGGTAGAAATAGTGCGACCGGCTTTAATAGGTATCTCTACACTGATGATTCCGCAAGAATGAAACGTATACGTATGTGGATAATAAGGAAATATTTCTGATTACATAATTAGATATATTTACATACATATATATTAGGTTGTATATTATATACTTACTAGTTAATCCATTCCGTAAATAATGTGGCAAATATATCTATAGAATGTATTCTACTATAAAATATGTTTTGATTGTGATATTATACCTTGCCGTTTTTAGGAATTCAATAGAAAAAAACTGTATGCCTATATAAATTGTTTATACCAATATGTTGTTTACACTAACTTTCATGGTTTGTGATCATCGTGCGAAAACATATTTTATATATGTAATAATAGTTTCCGACATAATACAACATAATGAAAACTCAATTAAAACTAACAAAATTACACGAATAAGACGGTTCTAATATATATATATATATATATATATATATATATATATATATATATATATATATATATATATATATATATATGTATATATGATTTCAACCTATTTTCTAAAAGTATAACTCAGGATCTTAAATTGTTAGATTACAGTATAACCTTTGGTAAGGGTGTTTAGTAAAGCTATCTGGACTATTGAATTCAGAAGCAGGTATCTTCTTTAGATGTTGCAATGGAGGTGGAAGGGGGGAAATTAAGAATTGACCGTTACCATTTTTTTCTCGGCATCAATAATTAAACAAGTTCAGTATTAATTTTGTTAGCTAGTATATATGAACTCTCTTCGGACTATTGACTTCATGAACATAACGTATCTTCTTAGTATGTTGAAATGGTGATGGTGGGCAGAAATAAAGAATTGATCAGGACTATTTGTTCTACTTGGTGTTGTCTGCGATCCAAAGATGTAAAGTTACAATATAACTTTTGGTAACTGGTATATATAACATGTCTTTAGAGTATTTGCTTTTCAACATCATTTATCTCCATATTATTCGGAATTGTTGGAGGACAAGTGATTAGGAATTGCCCCGGACTATTAGTACTAATCGACATTGTCCGGAATAAATAATAATCATAACCATCGTTTAATTTCATACTTTTATTTCAACGGTACATTTGTGCAGTTTTGTGAAGTCATCCTTACTAACCTTACACTATTAAAAGAGAACAGGGGGAAATAAATGAACGCCTAGAGAGAGAAGGTTGTATATAAAGATGTTACACATGATATATTACATATTCTAGTGTGTTTGTCTATGCCCCTGTGCAAGGTCGGGAAGCCATGCTGGTATGATAATAAAAGTAAACCTAATAACGCTACTGATAATACAAAATAATACAAATGATGATAATAATAACACAACGTATCATCTTTTACAAAAGTGCTGTTTATTGTATTTTTATACTGTTTTTTAATCAATTTTCGCTCCTGATTGCAAAAATGTTATTATTTTTACTGTATCATCGACCGTAATAAAAATATGCCACTTTTGAATGTCATAAAAGGTTGGAAAATGCTATATGTTACTCTACTAACTGTAGATCTAATTTTCTCTTCCAGATCAATTACTAAGTTATGTTCGTATTAAGATGGTTACGAGAAGATAACACAATTCTCCAGATACATGTTGCTATGTGTTAGGTTATTATATTTGAAAAAAAAACAGGTATTAAATAAGATCGTGAAAGCGGCCAAAGTGTGGATAGCGTACAGAGTCTATTTCGAAATTCCCATGGATGACGAAGACAAATAATGGGTCACTCATGTGATATGTGGAATCTGTCGATTTACTATAAAAAGATGACTAAGAGGTACAGAACGGGCAATGTTTTTACCATCCCCAGGGTATAGAAAGCACCGAATAACCATCACGATGACTGTTACTTTTGTATTATTGATGTGACAAAGTACAGAAAAGTTAAGAGAATCAAGCTCTTCAGTATCCAGACATACCATCATGTAGAGCATCTGTCCCACATGATGATAGTATGCCAGTACAACAACCCCCAGAAAAGGTAAGTTTACTTCTCATCGTACTTTCCAAAAGTTTTACTTTTAATTAATTAGAATATTTAGTATTTATAATGCATTCATTTTCCATCAGATTTATGGAACACTAATGTTATTCAAGTCTTCGTTTAAGTTGTTATATGTATTTATTTTTCTTTACAGATGGAAGATGCAACGGATATTTCCTCCGAAGGATCAGCAAGTAGCAGCAGATAAGAAATGGAGGAAGGTTTTGTACCAAGAACGACTTCTGAGCCTCACTTTCGAAATCAGAGTGAGCTAGATGATTTTTACTCCGGCATTTAGGTCTCACTAAGTCAAACACTGAACTTTTTACATCAAGGCTGAATGCATGTAATCTAGTATTGGATAACTTCAGGTCCTCTGCGTACCGAAAAGGACATGTAACATTTGAAATGTATTATGACATTAGGTATGATATGTGTTATTGTAATGGTGTTACTGGTTTGTTTACTGCTCTTGGACTCACCCATGATCATGCAGAATGGCGACTGTTAATAGATAGTTTCACACCAAGTCTCAAGGCAGGATTTCTCAACAATGGAACTTAGAACACATCTTGTCCTCTGTACAAAACAAATTATGCTGCATTCAAGTGGGATGTTTGTTATTATTTCAAGATGTTGCATTCTTGCTTGGCTTGCAAGGGGGATACACCCACTACTCATGTTTCTTTTGCTTATGGGACAGAAGAGTTGGTAATGATCATTACAAGCGGTGTTATTGGCTCCCACTGGTGCAACTGCAGCCAGGAATGAAAAATGTTCCCAGACAGCCGCTAGTAGATTCCAACAAAGTGTTATTACCCCCACTTAATATAAAACTAGCATTTGTGAAACAGTTTTTGAAGGCCTTATATTTTGGAGGAGAGTCTTATTCTATCAATTAGTCTCATGTTTCCAATGATATCAGAGGCTAAGATCAAAGTTGGTATATGTGTTGGACCCCAAGTAAATGCAATGTTAAAGTCGGAGAAACTGGATAGAGCGATGCCAAACGTTGAAAAAGAAGCTTTGTGCACAGTTTGTGATGTAGTTCGTAGATTCTTAGG
Source organism: Sepiola atlantica (assembly GCA_963556195.1). Taxonomy (NCBI): domain Eukaryota; kingdom Metazoa; phylum Mollusca; class Cephalopoda; order Sepiida; family Sepiolidae; genus Sepiola; species Sepiola atlantica. The sequence goes on from OY744536.1 coordinate 63,084,673, forward strand.
AAATCACATATATCTTAATTACAAACTTGGGTGATGTCAGTGACGAACATGGTGAGAGATTTCATCAGAACATTCCAACAATGGAAAAATATATCAAGTACGAGTCGATACTGCTATGATGGGAGATTATATATGGTCTCTTGTTAGAAGAACTGAAAGTGTGAAGTTTAGAAAATCTCGATCGTCAAAGCATTTCTAATCTTAATAAAAGAGTTATCAAAGCATTTAATTTCAAAGTTGTATGGGGTGTGGTCGCAACTAACATTGTATTTACTAAATACTATTAAATATATAAAAAGTACTGAATGCTGTGTAATTATCTTTACAACATACTGCTGTAGAAAAATAGTGTGTATGAAACGCGAATATATTGAATTAATAAATAAAATCGATGTTATGACAAAACGAATGTGATTTTAGAATTCAGTAACAAAAAATACACATAAACTCATTAAAAATACAAATAAACTAAACATGTGTTACATTATGTTATTGCTTTCGCTTAGATACTCTTCACAACATTTTTTTCTTTTGAATGGCTGCCATTTTACTACGCTTCACAGTTTACCAGGCTATTTATCGTAAACTGATACGTTAAAAGAACGATACATCAATATATTATTTCATTGGGTCTACATTGGCGCTATACACCCATTAAAAGAAAATTAAAATGGTGCTATGGGCTCGGGCAGGAGGAGAGCATATTATTCCATAGTCATTCCTGGGCAACGTCGGATATTCCTGCTTGTATATCGATATAATAAGTGTTATTTCCATAAGTATTTCAAATCACAATTTTGTAATGTTTTATTTTATATGATTTTTCTAGATACAGATTGACAGAGTAATTCATCTTCGTCCACTTTATAATATCGTCTGCGTCAATTCATTTTATAAATGGAAAAATATTTGTCATATAAATGTATGTATTCTTCTTAGCCTCTTCTCTGTAAGATATACTCATTTGCAACGTTTCTCAACCAATACAATCACGTGCTGAGTTTTTTTTTTCTGTTTAACTTTTGCCCTTATCATATCAAATTCACCCCGCGTCCTGACCTCACGCAAAGTAAAACATGAAAAAAAAAATCTTGCAAGAAAAAGGTAAATCTATAAACGGTGTTGAGGGAGCGACAGAATTCGCAACTCATAGATTAAGAGACTTTGATAAATGACTTATTTACCCGGACATCAATCTTTAATGTATGGAGATTCATTTTCATAGTCTGATGTTAAGGCAAATGTGTCGCGCGATCTACACTTTTTCTTTTTACAAAAAATCGAAACGTATTAGCAAGACCATACTAAAACGTCTTGAAGATACTCGTCAGTGAGATGTGATGATAATTGCACTGGCCCCATTGTATAAATTCCTATCAACTAAACATTGACTGGTTGATGAAGTAAAACAAATCGAGTTCATCTATTAAAAAAATAAAAATTAAACAATCAACGTAGAGTACATAATAATTGCGTGTTAAGTGCATGTTGATTTTCTATTAGTGATACACGCAAAATGATTACTGCAATAATAATCTAATATCACTGAATGCATTGCAAATTAATGTATAGGCGTCGGATTTTTAAAAAATAAATGCATTTGACAAGAATGAGTTTGATAGCAGCAGCAAATTGAGAAAAGTATAATTAATGTTATTGTTGCTTGTTTTTTCGTTTTTAGGAGAATATGTATTTTAATGTTAAATATTTCGAAGCATACATCAAAGTGTCAGAACATTTATCTTCGTGGTAATTAGTTTTATTAAATAACAGAATACACGTGCTTTGTTATATTTTCTTTGATATTAACATATACTAGCCCATATTTCAAAGGGTCCCTGACGAGAGACAATGTGTAATTGTAATTTGAAGGATTAGGATTTGATGTTGAATGAGTTTCCAATAATTTTGGCCATGCATTCATTCGAAGATATATATATATATATATATATACATACATATATATATATATGTATATATATATATATATATATATATATATATATATATATATATATATATATATATATATATATATATATATATATATATGCATTCCAAAGATTAACGAGTAAATGCAACTACGGCAATGCCTTTCATCTTATCTTCCAATTTATTTATCTGCCGTCAAACACATCAACCAAACTATACCTCTGTACTTTCGATATCAGGGAGTATCTGTCCCACTGACAAACAAAGACGATTTTTGAAAAAATATGTTCAAACATGTATTTATTTAATTGTTTTATGTGGTCATGTTTATTTTTTTACTAAATCCAATGCTATTAACATGTCTTACGCGCGTTTTGCAGCAGAAATCAATGTTGTCTTTTTACTCCACTCTGTTACTCATACGCCAATTGTAGACAGTTTTATAGAATATATTGCCTTATATTTAGAATTTTCTTTTCTTTATGTGTTTTATATGGTATTATAATATTTATTAATTCCCATTTGTGTAAGCTATATATTGATTTGTCTTAGCTTTCGACTCGAAAAAACTTATAATGAATACAATTCCTAATAAATGTGCCTAATGTTATTGTGGATTTCTGATAATTTGTATTACACTTAGTATAAAAAAAGAATATATTGTTCCTATATCTTTTCTTGAGAATTATCTAAATTACATGTAATGCCCAGAAAATGAACTTAACAATAATTGATACCTATACATATCTTTAAGTCGAAGTTCTTAAAAAGTTCATGGAGCGATATTTTTCTCGAGATTTCTATTATGGGATTAATAAAAATAATAGCAAATTATCTCTATATAGCTAGCACACCCATTCAAGTGTATTCCACTGTGTGTGTATATATATATATATATATATATATATATATATATATATATATAATATTATGAATCACTATTAATTATGTATTACCTATAGACATCGATGTTTCATGCTAACGCTATCTTCAGTGCAGGAAGCTAATTTCAAACGGTCGGCGGGTGCGAACCCCGAACACAAATCGCATCTTATTTGTAGTCAAGACTCTTAACCCCTTGGCCATAGTGAACTAGTTTTTAATTAGGGAGGAATTTAACTTCGTAAATAGCGAATCGGCGGCTAAATTTACCCAAGCAGTTTTTTAGAGTGATCAACGAATCTATTCGGATCGTATATATATATATATATATATATATATATATATATATATATATATATATATATATATATATATATATATATATAAATTATTTGTGAAATAGCAGGAGAATCCCAGCAAATCTCTTAATTAATCAAGGGAATAAGCATTAATATCTGAATATGTATTTATTAATACATACATTTAATACAACATAAGGATCAATGGTTTCGAGTACAGAAGGTAAAACATCTGGCTCTCATCAGCATATAAAGTAATTGGTGAGCAAATGATGAAAAATAATATAATATAATACCATCTTAATAGACTCACGTGTGTGTCGTGTAACGAATATTATGATGTGATCAGGTTGCGTCTAGATAAAACAGTAAAGAATTTTAAATTTAAGGTTTAAGAAACCGGTAGAACGTGACTGACGAGTAATTTAAAAGAATACCAATTTCTGTTAAATGCACAGCGTTTCATCTCGCTAATGCGCTGGATATGATGTAAGGGAAATAACTTTATCAATGTAATTAACATATTCATTTGGAAAAAATTTGTTCCAAATATTTTATTAAATTAAAAAAATAATCTTATATAAACTGTTAAGCAATTACTTAACAAATAAACAAAAGAGAAAGAAAGAAAACAATGAACGAAAGATAGAAAGAAAAATTTTAAAAATAGAAAATTGAAAGAACAATAAAAGTTGTAAAATTCATTAAAGGAAATTTATTTAGAGAAAAATATATAAATATAATAGAGAATTAGGAAAAATGAATCTAAGGGGGATACCCCAGTAACAAAAAGTTGTGTTGAAGTTGGCTTAGCGATTTCATAAATGTGTCATACTAATAAAAGCGGAACAATTACACACAACGAATATAAAAAGCATGTAATTATAAAATAAGCGGAAAGCGTTGAAATTTCCAGATGCATCATTCATATCTTGTAAATTGCTGTTGTGCTTACCAACATTTTCATTATAGGTACGTCCGGTGTGAACGTAACCACTACGATATTATTCTAACACCTCGGTTTAAACTAAAATATACTAAACTAGGTACTATTATACACAAAGTTACAGAATATATCATATTCAATCCTTTGCTGTACAACACTTGGGTATACCCTACAAAGTGTGCTTTTCATGTTTGACACAAAATCCACAAAAGATTACATTTATAAAATTACTTCGGCGATCATGCGATCACATCTTTTTAAACACGTTTTTCAGTGTGGCATTTCTCGGACGAACATAAAATAACCTTAGCGTATTAGTATATAGATAACACAAAACAAACCCATGTAAGTTGAATTTGAAAAAAAATAAAACAGAAAGAATCAAGTATAATATGAACGAACACTATTATATATTACGACACACCAAAAAAGCTAAACACTACCTTGGCAAAATCTGATAACATTCAAGGAAGAACACAAATATTTAGCTGTAAGGAAATAGCGTGTAGATAATACAAATTCCTTATTACGCCCCCCCCCCCCAAAAAAAATAACGTGTGACAAAATGCAACATTAATAAAGTTACAACTGTTATTGTAATTTGCAGCGAAGGAAAAGGTGAGTACTTAGAATTTGTGGAAACCTATTGGCACTCGGACTCTAGAGAAGAAACACTTTTGCTAGTGAGCGATCACTGCAAGAACTAGTGTATAATGATTGTTAGTAAGCTATAATAATAAAACATGATCATAATAATCTATTAATAATACAGATTATGTATCTGTCTGTCTGTCCGTTTGAAGCCAAAACTTTATCAGAGTAATATTACGATGTGTTTGGTATGTCAGCTTCTATACATAGTACTAAAAAAACTTCCGTAAACATATAAATAAAGTAGAAAGAAATTTCAAGACGAGACTGCGATTCGACCAGAAACCTTGTTAAGAATCTTACTTAAAATATTAATTTATCTTAAAATTACAATTTGCAATTTAAAAGATGTGGCACAAGGCCAAAAAGGGGGTTGGGAAGGGGGTCGAGAGTCGTCTACTTGTATATTCCCTATGCTAGTATCTGTCACCACAATACCGCATTCACTCTATGGGCTTAATCTATTTAAAATTCCCCAAATGATTATTTACAACGCGTTTTAAACGCAAGAGTCTTTTGGTTATATATAAATAGTTTCTGAAAAAGTGAATGGTATTTACAAAATTGTTTTTTTTTGTGTGTTTGATTTTTTTGGTGAGACCATGTAGATTTACAATAGAATACAATGAATGATAGGGGGAGAGGAAGCCTAAAAACACCCAAAATAAAGAAAAATAACAAAATTAAAAATAAAAGAACTAAATAAAATGCTAATAATTGGAGTGGGTTAGTAGAGAACCCCCTTACCTGTCTAATTGTAAACTGCTTTCTGTTTTCCAGTGTAAACTGAAAACAAGAAATACAGTTTCTAAATGGGATTGGGGATTTACCTAATGGATAAAAGAAAGTGGAGGGGGCATTTTGAGGACAGTTGGTATCTTTCAGGATAGGTACGACTTGGGTTTGGCCAGGGAAAAAATAAATCTTGGGAACGGGCATCCTGAAAGATTACTAACACCAAAAAATAAATATAGGGGCAGGACTCATTTATACCTCTAACTAAGGGATATTGAAGTCAAGCTTCTTGTCAAGTTTCTTGTCTTTTTTTAAAACTGTTTTCTTCTTTTTTTTAACTTAAAGACGGCGCGCGCTATGTCTAGACAGGAACACGAACTCAAATCTAGCTCGACCAAATACACATAAGCTAGCGGTGTGTATCCACTTTCTTCTAAACTGCGAGGCATGCAATCTCCTCTTAACAGACTTAATTTGGATTTTTAGCTGATTTTTAAAATAAAAAATAAAATCGTGTTCAGAAAGCGACGCACCCCCGTGACCTATCTCTAAGCGTGAAACCCACACTACTTGTCTAGCTACGGCTAGGATCGTGAGAAACATCATTCGTTTCTCCCTGGTCCACAAAGGAACCACATTGTAGATTACAGATGCTACATCCAGGCGAACCAGCTGATCGGGTACGATGCGAGCCGTCACCTCGTTGACATATTTCCAAAACTCACAAAGCTTGCTGCAAATGAAGAAGGCCTGCTCAGCCGATTCTTCTTCGTCGTCCTCGGAGCGAACACAATATTGACTAAGCACTACTTTGGCTGTGTGAATCCTACCATTGAGGGGTAGAGCATTCCTAACAACTCGCCAGGTCAGAGAGAACTCAGAAGTATTGAGATACCCGCGGCCTGGCGCCCAACACCACTGAGAGCGGATCTCCTCCTCCGACCATCCAAGCCGCTCGCCCAGCGGATCAGAAGCGGTCCCCTTCACTAACTCCCTATAAAGTGTCTTTCTAGGTCGTGCAAGGTAACTGGACCCCGGCAGCAATCTGAGCGCAGCTCGCATTCGGCGAAGAAACGCGTCTGTCCTCTTGGTCTACGTCGGCCTTCGACCAAGTGGTCGGGATGAAGTTGGGAAAACCCTTCTCAACTGCAGGGCCCACGCAGTTTCTTCTATCAGAGTACAACTCAGAAATGACAATCTCTCGGCATGTCGATGACTTGCCAAGTCATGCATTTCCAAGCCCCCCTCACACAGACATTGAGTGCAGACCTGCCTTCGGACAAGCGGCTTTCTGTCTTGCCACAAAATAGACAAGAGCAGACGCATGGGTAGTACAGCCAAGCGGTAGAGGATGAGCGGAAAGACGTAAGTGGTGCACGCCTCAGCGCTACCCCTAAGGTAAAGCCCCCTTCGAAACCAAATCCTAACAGACTGTAATTCCGACCAGTTCTTATCAAACCTGAGACCCAGACCGAACCACACGCCGAGGATCAAGACCGGGCCATTTGTCCAGTTGAAACAGCCTGGCAACGCAGACGCGTTGCTCCAGGCAGCCAACTTCAGGCCATTGGATTTGCTGAAATTTACTATGGCCCCTGTCACATCTTCGTACTGTTTGAGTGCCTTAATCACATTGCATATGGCTCGTAGGGTCGACACACACACGGTGACATCATTGGCAAACGCGGACACCCTGGCTCGCGCACCACCAGGCAGAGCAATTCCGCGAAGGGCTGGTCTCGTCGCCCCGTCCCTGAGTTTGCGGAGAAAAGGCTCCAACGCAAGGACGTAGAGCAAACGCGACAGCAGACAACCTTGACGCACCGACCTTGAGACAACGAACGACTCCGATCGCATCCTGTTTCCTTGCACCACTGCCGTCGGCTCGCGATACAAAATGGAGATCCATTTGCAGAAGTCGGGTGTAAAACCGGCGGCTTCTAGAACAAACCTCAGAAAACGATGATCAACCCTATCAAACACTTTGGACTAATCTAAATTGATCGGCGCGGCTTCAGTGTCGTCTTCTAATCCCTCTATGATCGTGCGCATCAAGTGCAAATTGTTTTGAATCGATCTCCCCTTCACAGCGTAGGTCTACTCAGGTTGGATCAAATCAGCGATAACAATCTGCAAACGATTCGCAAGAACTTCGGCCAAAATCTTTACGTCCGTGTAATCATCTAGCCCCCCACCATGCTCATCCTTCTTCTTCAGTAATGTAATCACGGCCTTGGTGATTTGACCGGGGATGGAACCCTGTTCAAACCAGTGGTTGAATACATTCGTCAGGAGAGGGACGAACATGTGCGACATCCTCAAATATAATTCATAAGGAAGACCATCGCTTCCCGGTGACTTGTTGTAGCCAGCCTTAAAACTCCACATACTAGAAGCTTTACTCATTAAAACTAAAAAACCTGCTATTAACAAGATTAATTTTAACACTAGTACTAATATACTTAAATGCTTATAATACCTAATAAACATAGTTAAATTTTCCCGCCATAATTAATTATAAATCTCACTCCAGGTATTTACCTGTTTGTCATTATTCCACTGACGATGGACCCAGACGGGTCAGAAAGTACTCTGGACCAACATGTACACTATGGCAGTTTCATCAGCTAATTTCCTTCCGATATTAAGATTTTAATACGGAAAATTGAAGGGATCAACACTAAAATAACCAGACAAAAATTGTCGGTTATTTTTAATAATATATATATATATATATATATATATATATATATATATATATATATATATATATATATATATATATATATATATATATATATAGTTGTGTGTGTGTACGGGTGGGTATATGTGTGTGTGCGTGGTTGTTGGATGGGTGCAGAGAAGAAATGTCTTGTATTCACCCTGGGCAGCTATTGTGCTTGCACGCACAGATATATTTCTGAGGAATATCAATTTTGCACGCGTTCTAACCATGCATAAATACTGTCATCCTGAGAGATGTCATACAACAACTAGTATTCGCCAATGGAACTGACCAGACATACCGCCGCTTAGCTTCAATGATCTACCAAGGACTAGTATGTCAACGTAAACATGCTCTAATATATATATATATATATATATATATATATATACATACATATATACATATATATATATACATATATATATACATATATATATATATATATATATATATATATATATATATATATATATATATATATATATATATATATATATATATATACCTTATCCAAAAAGCACCAATCTGCACATAACATCGACCGGCCATCTACTAATCAAAACGTCCCATAGAACTTGACGTGCTCTTCTGCTTCTATCGTGATTCGACCCACAGGGTTAATACAATCAAAATAAGGAAAAAGAAAATAAGGAAGACGAAACTATGCGACAGTCTCGCCTGACAAACTTTTTCCCAAACGAAAACTTTCATGAAAAAAATAAATGATTTTTTTCATTTAAATTGCACGATGTGTTAATATAAAAAAATATTTCACTTAAATATATATATATATATATAGTCTCGGAAGTTTCTCAACCATTAAAACTATATAAAAAACAAAAAAACTAAAAAAACTTATAGTCTCAAGTCTTCCAGTGGAAAATCACTCATGTAAGTCAATTTATTTTTTACAGTTATTATATTAGTTAGTTTCTAACACTATTTTAAGGGATCATCAGTTGTTTACCATGAAAAACTGTTTCGGGAATTATATATATATATATATATATATATATATATATATATATATATATATATATATATGTGTGTGTGTGTGTGTGTGTGTAATACAGTAAGTCAGAACTACCTCCGTGCCATCGGTTTTAGATCTGATGAATTCAAAAGCCGAACGACTCTGTTAAATTTCTCAGACCTGAAACCGAGGATGTTGTTCAAACTTATTGTATCACATATAAATAAATAGTATGCTCTTATTAATGTTGTAATTAATTTTACTTTTGTTTTAATAATCGTGCACTCTGGAAAACTCCCCCAACACCATTAAAACGTATATATATATATATATATATATATATATATATATATATATATATATATATATATATATATATATACATATATATATATATATATACATATATATATATATATATACATATATATATATATATATATATATATATATATATATATATATATAGATAGAGAGAGAGAGAGAGAGAGAGAGAGAGAGAAGGAGAGGGTGAGAAAGAGAAAGAGAGAGAGAGAGTGAGAAAAGCCAAACATCAAAGAATCAGCGTAAATGAACACATGTTTTAGTGTGTACTCAGTAAATCAGTAAGGCGGCATGAATTACAAATACACTTTACTTTTAGTGTTTAGTTTTTGAGTATATGCTAACAATAATCTCGCGTGCACTATTCTTAATACTAAAATTATTTTCTATTAAATTAAGATAAAAACAAATAAGTAAATACTTTTCCGAAAATGTATTTACTTTTTCATTAAGACTTATTGGATATTAAATATCCAACAATTGTGTTGAGTATACCACATGAATACGTTTGGAAACTTTAGGGAGTGAAAAGTTACCTGTTAGATGATATTTATCTCAAATCCACACTGACTTGTTGTGGGAGTACTATGTATGTATCCATATACTTGTAGACTTACACTATTATTCACAGATTAATTACTTCTTCAAAATATACGCTTACAAAGTAATCGGCGAACAAATTGTATACGTATATGTACGGTTTGGGCATACACTTTCCAAACGACACGCCGTAAAACGAGAGCATGAACTAATTAACCGATATATCCACCATGTTTTCTTCTGCTGTACTTTTGTTCTCCGCAAATAAGTAGATCCACACTCGTGTCATTCTTCATCTGGTATTAACTTACACCGAATTCGCCGAGGCACTATCTTGTGAATCTTCACAAATTAATTTAACTCTCAAGATGTTTTTAGCAATTGTTCTCTGACCATACTTTTCCACAGGTTTGTGTAGTATAGCATTTCTAAAGACATTAAATCAGTTTTTTCCAATAAATAACAGAGTAAAAAGTAGAACATTTGAATCATGTCAATTATCGACCGAATATTTCGTATTGAAATGTTGGTAAACAGCTACATGATAGTTCTCTGTGAGATGATATTTACAAGCATAACCATTTGTTTAATACTTTAATTTCAAAATGTAAAACGTCTATTTACATTTACTGTCAATAATCGTCTTTGTTTAAACAACGAATATGATATTTCGTTAGTTTATCTTTTATAAACATTGTAAAGCTGTCATGGAAAGTGTAATGTTGCTGGTATATTCTATAACACGTAATTTCCCACTTTACTCTTAAAAGATATACTAAAATGAATCCGCCTGTATTGGCGTTTTTATAGCTGATTACGATGCTCTACTTAGCGTACGATAGAGATAAAGGTTTAACTTTCAGTGCGTATTTGTATAAACGAACGCACTAGAACACGTTATTTATTTATATATATATATATATATATATAAATATATATATATATATATATATATATATACATGTATATATATATGTATATGTATATGTATATATATATATATATATATATATATATATATATATATATATATATATGTTGTATACATATAAATGTTTATATTCCAATACACCAATTCAACGTAGGCTGACAGATTTATGGCAACCGCGTTTGAAGTAAGTGTTATTCATTGTTTATAAGATACGGCAATGCATCCCAATAAGGGGTCCTTGTTATCGCTCAAAATATAAAGTGTGCCAGTCCCTCCGCCCGTATCACGTTCTGTTATGTTTTAAATTACATCTTTATTCCAAAATGCTCTAGTTCTAAAGCAAACTCTTAGTCAGTTTGTCGCTTTCCTGTGTCGTCTGTCAGACTTTATTTAGTTCTAACATTTTCGTCGATCCACACAGATTGAATAGGCGTGAAATCTAAAAAAGGTAACAACTAAGTACCTTTAAACATGCTCTATAGTTATTGATTTGATTGGCTCGGAACTTTTTTATTTTTTTATTTTTATAAAAGCTTACTCAGGTTTACTGAGAAATGTTATAAACCATTCGACTTGTGTTAAAGAAATATAAGCTGTGTTGTCGTATTGATTTTAATCGGTTAATTATGTTCACGTAATATTAATCTTTTTTCTAATGTTTTAATACCAAAACCAAACAACTATTATAATATATTAGTGATATACGATTAATTGAACACAAGTTATTAGTTTACCGATAATCTAAGAGATATTTCAATTCATACGATGAATTAGCGCTTTAAAAATTATAACCTAATCCGAATCTCAAAGGAATGATTCTATCATTTTAGTGTTGACATGCATACATGTACGCATTCAAAAAGATAGTGAAATTTTGTCTGAAAAATGCTATCGCTTCATTGAATTTGGGGCGATCACGGGCAAGCAGTTATTTTCCATTCCCGCATCGGTATGTTAAACACACTTTAATTATTCGGGTTTTATTTGACATATCCGATCAATACGTCTTTTTGATGGTCTTTGGTTCTGTTTGATTGGCTTTTTTAAAAAATGTTAATATCTATATGTTTATTTTATATTTCTATTTCGGTAACACTTTTTCATCTTTATAGCTCACACGTAATCACATGTATTTCAAATGGAGGTAAAATGTGTGTTTAAAATAACATAAAATAAACACATTTTGAGCACACATATAGGCAACAAAATCAAACAAAAACTACAAATCAATTATTTAGCTAAATTTATTAAATCGTTTTTAAAGTTCAATTGAGTTTAATGTTCTTTTTCAGACGCATATATCATATTTCAATATCTAATTCAAGGCGTAGTGTATGTTCTATTGTCGTAACAGCATCCTACATGTATTACGCCTAGATTGTATGTAGTTTAGACTGTTACCTGTTGAGCATAAAGGCTTACCTAAAATATATACGATTTTTATCGCTTAAAATCTTATGATTTGTTGTTTTTTGTATATTTTACATATGTATTTTTAGTAGTTTTAAATGTGTGTGTTGATTACCCTGTCTATTTTCTTGGCGCTAATTTTAACGCATGTTCTATTAAATATTAGAGACATATTTACACACACACACACACACACATATATATATATATATATATATATATATATATATATAAACTGTGTTTCTCGCTTTATTGCAGATCATAATATTATTAATAACTTCAATAATATAAACCGCACAAGTTTGACATGTTGCACCTTGAAAGAGTGCTCCTAAGTAGGTAAGATACCAAAAATACTTCGCAAATCTATACCATATTTCTAAAGTTATAGACATTTATGCATTTGTTAGCCACATTTACTGCTTCTCGCTTTATTGCAGGTTTGTAAAAATGCCCCAAAATCAAAGTTTGACTGCTACTGAAAGGCAAAGGGTTGTAGCTGGCCGTGCAGAAGGACTGACACTTCTGGATTTAGCCAAGGAACTGGGAAGAGATAAGATAACCTGGGTTTCTTTTGTGGAGAATCCCAACACTGCACCAAAGAAAAAATGAGGGTACAAGAAGGAGCATTTCCCCTCGCGATATTCGAAAAATACGCAGACAGATCATTAGGGAACCAAATGGCACTAGCGCCTTTATTTTTTGCAAAGCTAGTGTTGTGCTGATGTCCAGGAAGACCAGATTCAGTGTCTTCAATGAGATGGCCAGGAACGTGCCGCCCATTTCCAGGCCTCCCTTAAACAAACCCATAAGGGAAAACGCATTGCGTGGGCAGTAAAATACATGAACACGGACTTCTAACAGGTTTGCTTCACAGATGAAGCTAGAGCCACACTTGATGGTCCGGATGGATGGGCTAAAGTTTGGAGTCCTACCCGAGCTGCTATATCACATCGCGTTCATCGCCAACAAGGTGGCGGGGGAGTTATGTTTTGGGCAGGTATCATAACTGATAAATTAATTGGATCTTTCCGAGTGCCAGAGGGTGTGAAACTCACAAGCCAACCATACATACTGTTCTTAGATGAGCATTTGTCACTTCGGCTGGACGACATGCCTTTACTTCGTCTACGTCAACTGATTTTTATGCACGACAGTGATCCATCTCATGCAGCAAAGGCTACAACTACTTTCCTCGCATCTCTTGGCATCAAGGGAGAGAGTCTCATGACTTGGCCGTTTTGTTCTCCTGACTTAAACCCGATTAGGCAGCTCTGGTCAATTTTAAAGAGGAAGGTTTATGAAGGATGACAACAATTTACATCAAAAGATGCCAGCTGGAATACAATTTTTGATGTTGCTAGTAGCATAACTCCTTTCTAAAATCAACAGATCGACTTCATCTGTTGATGAGAGACTGCAGAGGGTAATTTCAAGCAATAGGAGATTTGTTGATAAATGATTACATTTTGTGGGGCATATCTGGTGATTTTTACCTTACATTTCATTCATATTGTCACTTATGATTTAAATGATTAAAATAATTAAGCCTGCTAAGTCAATGTTTTTATCACCTATGGACTATATTTTACAAAACCTGCAATAAAGCGAGAAACAAAAAAAATGGCTAACAAATACAGAACTGTCTATAACTTTAGAAATATGGTATAGATTTGCAACATACTTTGGTATATTACCTACTTAGGAGCAGTCTTTCAGTGTGCACAATTTCAAACATGTGCGATTGATATGATTGAAGTTATTAACAATAATATGATCTGCAATAAAGCGAGAAACACAGTATATATGTATTGAAATTTGTGTCTATAAGTTAAACGAGAGTGTTGCGCATTCAACCACAGTATTGTTTGTCTATATTCGTGAGAGTTTTATTATTTATTTTAGCTGTTCTCTGTAACACCTACTAATCACTGTGTTTTTATATATGTATTTATTAGCGTCAGAGATGACCTGTTGGCTAATAGCTTTTTTATCCTTATGCTTCTATTTATCGGTGTGTGTTTTATCATGCGTTATGTGTGGTTGAATTAAGTATAAATGTACGTGGGTGTATAGTTAAATTAATTTAATGGTTGTTATGTTCTATGTGTCAGGTTTCATGTAATGCCTAATTAATGCACTTCACTGCAGTAGGAAGTTATATGTATGTAAAGTCCCAGGTATTTATATGTACTATTTAGTTTTTTTCATCGATCATTAATTAACGTTAGTTACGATAATTAATACATCACCCCCTATTATGCTAAGTGCATGTTGTATGCATATGCAAACAAGGCCTGCGATTAGTGCAAAATATCACATCGGGACGTCGGATACACTATTGTCTGTTTTAACTCAATTATTCTGTTCATTGACTTATATGGAATTAAGGTGTGCGAGAATCATGTTCACTTACTGCTCCAAGATTGTCACGCAGTTTTTAGCATAGTTGATGTTATTGGTGACAAGTTGATTTGCTATTTAAGGATAGTAGTCGATAATATCAAATCATATAAAAGAGCTCTCTGCTTTGTTTCAATGTCGTTGAACCACTGAGATGAGCCTTTTCAAGGATTCAGCTGTGCCCATTTCTGCGTTTGGTACATTATGTGTTCTGATATCTTCTTAGACACATAGCTTTGATCAGTTAATGTGGAGTTAATCAGCCTAGAGTGTTTATTGTTTTGGAAGTTTTTCTTGCGACCAGCCATTAGATAAAATCTGAACAATCCCATTGAGGCGGTTAAATACATCAAGATAGCTTTAATGCTGGTGCTGGTGTCGTGTTGTTCTTAACATATCTCTCTCCATATATATATATATATATATATATATATATATATATATATATATATATATATATATATATATATATATATATATAAGCAACATGCTTCCATCCGGTCGCATATTTTTGCTAGACTGTGAGGATATCAAAAAGGATGAACACAAATACAATGAACCCCAAAAGAGGAGGTAGTTACTAAGAAGATTATATCATGCCACCAACATTAATTGTACACTATCTCCCAATAATGTACAATAGGGGATCTTATACATGCAGCGTTTTCCCTATAAAAGGAAAGGTTATGTATGAGTGCATATTCTCATGACAAGAAAACAGAGTTAGCATTGTCAAATCCACACAAAAATGATCTTATATATGGGATTATTAACTTAATCTCATAAAAAAGGTGTTAGTCATTACTAGGAGGAGCAGCTCATCACAACAGAACTGATACTATACTATATACACCCATTTAATCATACTATACTATATACACCCATTCCTAATTATAAATCATTAGTTTTTTATGGTTGATTGGCCTATTGCTTGGGATCTCAGCATACAATCAATATGAGACATTGTATTTTCGACGAAATTAGCGCGTATAATATAAGAAAAATGCTAATGAAGAATATTAATTTATTAGAAGCTGTTTATGAAATAAATATGCAAATTAAAAATGCCCAAAGCTGATTGTGAGTGCTTCAAATTACTATATATATCGTGTTTCAAAATATAATCTCAGATCATAGAAGTGAATAAGCATAAACCGTGTTTATGTTAATATAATTGAGATAAGTCGAAACATTGATGTTCTTACATGTATTTTTTTTTACATTAATTCGGTTGAATGTTATTATTTTTTTTATTTTGTAAATAATAGATGTGGTTTTATCCATAGATATGACACTGATATGTACAAGTACTTCAGCTCCAAAATGGACCTGCGAAAAGAGGTGACCACGAAGTAGACGTATATGTTGTTGTCTTAAATATACCTGCTAGGAGATTTATGTAACATACGGGTGCTACTATTTCGAGGAAGCCACTCTTTATATACAATTATGTAATTAGGCACTGCATTCTACATATTTTCCTGAAAGTAAAAGTGTACAGAGTTCTGACTCTAACCTGAAGTAAACATAATATTTCACTTAATACAAATATTGCTCGATTTTTTTTTCATAAAAGTAACAATCAAAATTAAAAAAAAAAACATTCTCGGTTATAATTTAGTATAATTTTAATTATTCGCACTACAACTCTTGACTCATTATATTCACAAGGTGTAAGCCTATATTATCTCCGATATTTTTTTAATGTATTTCATTTTTACTAATAGGACACGACTTACCAAAGGGAGGAGGTCGTTCCACTATAAGGGTTAAATATATCGTCAGTTGGACGATGCGCCCCTCCAGGGGAGGACCGGAAACGCTGTGTTAGATGAGCAACTAAAGAGAAACTGATCAACAACAAGTGTTTCTTTACATAAGACTTGTTCGAAGTCATCGTTTCGAACGTTGGAACTATATGTCGAGCTGCAGAATTTTTATGTTTAATGTGCGAATCTGGACGAAATTTGTGTAATCCACGGTGCTAGAAGTGTTAATTTCGAAACACACCACTCTTGATATGCATTCGTGTGTTGTGTAAAGCTTAGCATCGTTATTATAATTTATATTATCCCTCTAATTATTCATTTTCAGTTCCTTCCTTGAAGTGCGAATGAAATCGGAAAACAGGCTCCGACCAAATTAGAACGTAAGCTTTGCACCAGAATGTACTGTATATGCGATTCAATTCTACGAGTATCACATCCGGGACATAGTATATAGTCTTGCTTATTATTACCAATTGCTAAACAACAGTAAATACGCTGTTCGATTGTAATAGTCTTGTCTCAAATGAATTTCAGATTATTTTCCCCACATATTACCGCAAGGACACTTCGACAACTTCTGGGAATTGCTGCAAATGGTCAAATTGTAAATCTTAAGTGGTTGGAACTGTTGGAAATCTTTTGTAAAATGAAAAACTGCTTCAAGATGTAATTCGAACAAAGACAAATCATTAGATTTGAAATGGTCGTGGTAAATCTAACTACCGCGGGCATCAAAGGATTCGACAAGACATAAAGCGCGGAAAAAGAATACATATGAAGAAATAAATAAAGTTATGCTATTTAAATCTTACGCAAGACAGACACACAAATATGATACTATAATAAAACCTAAAGGACAAGGTAAAATGTTATTTGAGACTTAAGCGAGACAGACAAATATAAATGCGAGTCTTTACATAAGAGTGATATACCGACATAAATATTATGTGTGTTGTAACTCCCTCAGAAAAACGAAAATGCTATTTTAAAGTACCCGTGCGAGATCGAAAAAGATAAGATACAAACTGAAGCGTGACATAAACAAGCAATCCTTTATTCACACCTTAATCGTAGCAAACCTAGTAAAAGAGTATTGCAAAACGTAAGCAATCCAGAGCGACAAAGTTATTGTTTATAAATTTAACCTTAACAGATCGACAACATTTTTTTCACAAATAAATCCGTCAGACCGACAAAAAACACTTCTATATATACATATAGTTGAATGCATCATAACTAAGGGGCTTACATTTAACGGTGGATATGCGATTTCACAGCGTTACAAAACATCTGGAAAATATTTAGAAACATAACCTCGACACGTTTAAAAATATATTTCACCAGATTCCATATGAAACCGTGCAGACATTTAAAAAAATCTTTTAGGACGCATCTAACATACAGTCGTCCATTTAAGATACAAGTTCCGTTTAGATGTTATAATTAATTTGAAATATATTCTTTTTTCTGTCACGCCGATGTTTAAATAACATATCTTCTTTAGTTTTATCCGATGCCATGACTAATAGAAACCTACATGTGAGTTTAGCAACAACACACCCCAACTAACATTCTCAGATAACATGAATTCGAACAAACACATAACAGATACCTCCTAGGTTACTGCAAGGAAATTGACTTTCTATCGTGCTAGATAACTTCTGACACCTGACACTATCCTATATATTAGTACAAAGCCATCATCTGCACCTTCTATGGGGTATTGCTTTCACATCTAGGCTGGGGCACCATCCACTTGTCTCTGCTACTTTGAAAGGGGTCAGAATGTATCTAATCTAGGTTCTACACTGACCAGTAAGCTCTCTTATCGTAAAAATGTTGCATCCCTGTGCTAGTTTCACAAGAACTTCAATAGAGTATGTTTTGACGCGCTTACTACTCTGGTGCCCTATCACTTCATTGTACATGTTCACAAAGGCACGACAGCTTTCATCACTAATAGCGTCTTATTTCGAAGATGTAACATTTGAAATTCCCTAACAGTTTCTTGTTTCCCTAATTGTACAAAAATGACGAAATCTAAATGTAATGTGAACACATATATTGCTACACAACACTTTCCTTAAAATTCGTGTCAGTATCCCAGTTGCAATGTGCCTGGTTTGGTGTATATATATATATATATATATATATGTATATATATATATATATATATATATATATATATGATTTTTCAAATAAGGCAAATTAAAAAAGAAACTTAAGTTGTATTTCAAGAGGGCAAAATATATCGATGCAATTGTATTAAACAGAAATAAATCAATCATTATACAGCTCTATGATAGAAGTGATACTGCAGATGAAATTAACCTCGCTGATTAGGACTTTAAGTTTAACGGAGATCATATATTATAACTCAGTAGAATAACATATTAATGACATACTCAATATGTTGTAATCATGCGCAAAAATCAATATAAAAATATTATTGTGTACATATATTCCAAAAGTTACTGTTGATTATATCGTCATAGCACAAACACTTGATTTTCAATTCGTTATAGTGAAAACTATCGACTGAATTATTGAATAATTACACACACATAAAACAAAAACACCTAACGACATCCACCCTCTTTTTTTCTGTTATTTGCTCACTTCATTCAACATGCTTACAAATTTTGATGTAAAAGTCAAATGTTTATATTTTCTTTATAATTATAATCTTATGAAATAAATGGTGACATAGATGGATGTATTTTATAATATTTTAGGCAAATAGTGTTAAATACCTACTCTACTGTAATGTATTCACTTAATATTGGGGATAGTATTTACCAAAAAATATATGAAGTAAATTTCACAGATAACACTAACAAAATATTAGTGTATAGTAATAAGATTGTAATAGTGCTAAATAATGGTTATAATTTGTTTATGCAAAAACAATAAGTGAAATAAGTCTAGGTAAATAACAATTTGCGTACATATTTAGAATTTAGTTGTGACAAAGGTTTCACATATGAGTAAATGTTATTGAGTAATACTTTAATTTGATTACTCTTGAGATATGAAAGTAGGTGCTAAAGGAACCTCTCTATCTTCCAACTTGAAAATCAGTCATCAGTCGAATGATGTCATATATCATATACTTAAAAAAACACAAATATTCATGAAAACAATAACCTTTCGAAAAATGTATATTTTCCCGAAACTATGTATGCATAGATATATTTTACACACACACTGCAACACATTCATACCCTTACATATATACACATATAACTATATATACACACAACCACTATATTTAAAGGTATGATTAAATTACATATAATGAATTACAATTAATTTTTTAATGTGTATATTGTTTAATACTGTATGAGAGGAATAAGAAATATGGACGGATGAGACCGTATAGTAGTTGTTTCTTAACCATTTCTCATGAATACAATTTAGAAGAATGTCGGTTTTTAGTTTAGTACGTTACCAATACGTTTAGTTATTTATGATGATTACTTACAGCACAGCCTACAAAATATATCTACAAGCTTTATAGTATTTTTAACTACGAACAATTTAAAGTTATATTGTATTTTTAATATTTTAAATCCAATAAATGTTTACACAAACGGGTAACATTTACACGATCTAATAATTGAATTCATGTTTATCTTTCGAAAGTGTACGCTTGAACAAACCTAGAGTTGCTCATAAGTGAAACCTTTTTATACTATATAAGTTTGTATCGTTGTCTTTGTCAATATTATTTGTAATACTATTGTTACGGTTATTATTATTGTTGGATAAATTATTACTTGTATTGGTTTTAGTTAATAATTAGTTTAAGTATACACTTATATGCAACATTATGTAATTATACATGCGTATACAAGATCATTTTCTAGCGAAAAGGAGTATTTATCTATAATAGTATTTAAGAATTATTTAGGAATGTTAGACGATTCGCAAATGACGTATTGAACAAAATAGTCTTACGTTTTCGGTTTTCTTCGATGCCTTCTTCTTATACGTTTTATTTATTTTGATATTATGTTCATGTTTTTTACTGATGAGTCATCGCTTATTAAGATCCGGTTGTGACTTAGAATAATAATTAAGAGCATTGTCATTAGGACGATAGTCGCTACGACGAGAAGATTAAAAACAATGAGTAGGATGAACAGAAGCGGACTTCATATGACACTATTATGCAACAGGACGACTCAGAAAGTTTGTGTTTACGTTGGACTTTTAGTCGTCAATGTAGCCGACTGAGAATCAGCCTTACTGTATCTTGCTTTGAAGATAAGATGGTGTAGGAGATAACATGTGTTAATTGAAAATCTGTTTGATTTGTGTTACAGAGAGAAAGAAAAGCAAGTTTTCTCTTATTGGTTTAGCTAGTTGAATTCTTGCTATAAATGTGTTACGTAGGAGATAAAATGATTGGAGCTCAGTCGAACACTTGCCATAACATTATATAGAAGTCACTAACATTTTATCTATGTAAAAGGTACTTTAAGATTGTGAAGAGATCACCTCCCACTAGTCAATCCTTAGACGTATCTAGCCTTTTTAGAGGTATAAGAGTGCGCCAGGAGTGAAGTACCTTATAAAGCGGTAGAATGATCCAACCATTTTTACAGCGACCTTAGTAACAGATTTGATATAAGTCTCCACTTTCAAGCGGAACAAAATGAGGATCCGAGTGTTAATGTTGAAGAAAAAGTAACTTTGTTTTAGAGGTGTTTTAAGAAACACACCATGTTGTCCTACCATTGCACCTCGTGCTCCCAGTAGATAATATATATTCAGACATATCAAAACCATTAAAGTTGTAGCATTATGTTTTGATTTAATATGTTTACCTGCACACATTTCGTGATATTGTCAGTGTTGCCACCCCTGACAGATATAATAATGCTTTTAAAAAAGGTTCTTGTTAACTCTTTAGTGTGCACATTTTTGTCCCATCGGACAGCAATTTAAACACTTTTACATTTAATATAGACAATCTCTGTAGCAATGTAATTACTCACAACTGAATCACGCTTTATGAGGCAAATTATGAGTCTTTCGTTGATCAAATTTAGATGATGAATTAATTTTCTTTTCGGTTATGTATTTTTCTAATATGTTACAATTCGCTATGCTCGATGTCTCTTGAAGCTTGGCCCCTATAAAACATTGACAATTGTCTGCATTATGCCGCCTTATTCATTTTAAAGTATTAGCGATTAACTCCGACAACCTTAACAAAAGTAGTATATTCCTCATCTTCTTTTCTTTGTGAGATAAATACATTCTCACCTTTTGTGAAAAAGAGATGAGTTAGTGCTTAATAGTTTAGTTAATAATTGTACTACTACAGCACATGTAAAATTACTGTTTTTGTGGTAATATTCAATCGACGAATGTTGTATGTTCAACTGTACCTAACGTACATAATAGTAAACGGATATTTTGGAAATCGGTGTAATTCGCGCAGTCTGTATTATAAAGACTTTCGTATCGTCTAAAATACGAAGTAAACGTAATTTCGTGTTCAGTGTTGTAAGTAAAATTATACATAGTGCTCTAAATAGCGTTTTGTAAAATTGCACTTTTATCTGAAACATTTTGGCACGTATTCGACAATTCATATAATTAGTTCTGTTCTTGTTGAATATTAATAAACATTTCATGAATTACTTTCATTTGTCGAATAGTTTTTCTTGAAAGTTCCCTTCTATTTCTTGAAATTTCTCTTCTTCTATTTGTTCTATTAGTTTCACTTGGAATTTATCTTCTTACCGAATTTGGTGTTCTTGTACATTTTTATGATTTTACATATGGCAGATTTAAATTACTTAAGTTTGTCACATAAAATAGGCTACAGAATATTTCTTGTTTTATTTTATTTTTTGGACACGGCCCTAAATTTTTCCACTGGACGCTATATGTTTAACTTAGCGAGAGACACAAGTAAGCTTGTTCAAAGTTATTTACCTGCGTCGTATTAAACGAAAATAATCGACAGACCTGTTGTTGTTTTTTACATGATCCAACGATTTAAGTTTCTAAACCTCGTATTGGGAAATTACTTATTTTTTGTTTATTCTCCTTAAGAACAGACACCTTTCCCCCCCTATTTTCTAACGTTGGACATTTTCACATAATTGGTACATCGTGTGTGATAAAATCAAGTATGGCGTTGAACTCGTTGTTACTGTTGGAATTAAGACATTTCTCAGCCACACCATCTAAGTCTTCTTTGAAAAACTTTATATAGCCAGCTGTAGCAATGTTTATTCGATATAAGTTCACGTGTTTATCACTAGTGGTGTGTGCAACAATTTATATTGTGTTCGAATGAATCCGAGATTTTGGTCGCCATAGATTTCAGATTAAAAGGTCGATAATAAATAAGACAACACAGTTGTATATTTACAAGAGTGTATATTTTGGAGAGTTTGAATTACCTACTAGAAACAATCCTCGGGTGTATTTGGTCTCTTTGTACAAGGGTTTCTCAGGGCAACCTGAAATAAGGATTACAGAATGAAAAATAAAGGATTTAACAGAGAGACTGTACGTGTTTAGTTGAATGTTCTTTTTTACAATTTTTCTAGACACGATCATATCGTCCCAAAATAAGGTGGATTACCATAAAACTGTAACAATATCTCTCTTTATCTTTCCTTTCATATCCAGCAATGTGTTAATAGTATTGATACTCTGGCGACATTTGCTATTGTTTATAATTCCGCTCTGCTGTTTAATACTTGTGTGTTATTACCTATTACTATTTATAATCAAAGAGAGAGAGAGAGAGGGCGAGAGAGAGAGAGAGAGAAGGACAGAAGAAAAGGGATTAAAAGGGAATGACACGATAAAGGATTACTGAAGCACATAGTATTTTATTAATAAAATCATTTACCTATTTCATAAATACGTCCAAAACCTAGGCTGTCTACTCGTTCTAGGGCGAGAAAATCATCGCCAGATATGATGTTCAACAAACTGTTATTTTACGACAGATTTTATTTAAAATCCAACTTTATTATAGATGTGTGAATAGATAGCGAATTCCAAAAATCGATAGGTTCCTAATAAAATAACACTGAGAATTTTCAGCCAAATACCGTCTGATACTCAAACTGGGAGAAATACTTAATTTGACGACCAATGAAAAACAGTTACCCAAACGACTAAGAAGACCATTTTCCGAATTCTATTTTCTCTAAGAGAAAAACACACGAATCAACTTTTGAATTATCCTATCCAGCACTTAGCACCAGCTACATCCTATAACTTATGTCCATCCCAGCCAGAACAGAATAAAGTTTACTTCTTCATTATATGTTTCCCATCTGTGTTGTCATTTATATTAATAATTTGGCCATGGAGAAGTTTTCTTTGTTTAGGGGTTGTCGTGTTAACAGGGCATATAGCCAAGTTATCGGCATAGCTTTATAAGCAACCCACGATACTATCATTTTTTCATGCCCCATGATTCAACCGATTTTTATCTTCACGGCACAACCATACAACGTCTTACATCCCGGGATTCGCGCTCGAGATATCTCTACTTCTCAGCCACACATCAATCGATGTTTTAATACAGCATCTACGACGGTGGCGGATTGTTACGGCCAAATAGAAATCAGTCACAGTGAGAGATCGCTACGGCGCATCTTCAAATATTAAAGAAATATTATGTGTTACACATACCACGTACTAACAAAAGCAACAGCAAATAAAGGAAGATACCGAGGAAAACTCTTAAACATACCAGATTTTCGAGAGATGATTTTCTGCTTCTCTTTATAGCGGAATGTAATGTTTTAAACGCATTGTCATGAAACTGTTTAGCCAGTCTGCTACTTTCATAAGACATATGTATACAACATTGCTAACACAAACTATACCCACCTTAAATAACGTAGTCTCAGGCGGGTAAAAGATGCATATCTGGAACACCATCTGCTTTAACACCCTGGCTTTACGCTATGAAATAAAATAACGGATTTACAAACTGATAAACTCACCATATGCGTGTTCAGATACAATGGCAACAAAATGGTTAGGAAAATATCGTTACCATTATCCGAGTATCAGCAGTAAATTGTTACCCGATCAATTACCGGTACAATACAGTAAATTTACAAATTCTACCGTGTCGCTTGGGCTTAAATGAAAAAAAAAAGACTCGAGAGAAGAATATCGTAGAACTACCTTATCAAAGGAAACGGCTTGTTAGGTTAGTATATCGGAGTGCTTAGTTAAAAGACGATTCAGCAATATAGGTGCGACTATCTTCATACAACATTGATCTATTAAATCACCCGGTTATTAAGGAAGATATGACAAGGTGGAACCGTAAACCTTTATCTAAGGTTTGGTCATCAGTAAAGAAAAGGAAATGGCTGCATAAGGAGCCTCGACTTCATCTAATTACAGAAACGCCTATTTAAAATTATGTTTTTTTTCAAATGATGTAACCTAGCGGCAGTGTTATATGGGATCCAATTATGTTTAGGATCTTTCAATATGTCTGAAGAATATAGTGAAAACAATCTGAAAAGATTAATACTCGTTTCAGTTGTAGAAAACCGAATAGATTTTAAGAGAATAATATGTTCGGTAGGTTTATAAGCGGCCACTTTAACCATTATTGTTTGGAATGGTTATCTGTAGATTCGTTAGTAATTTTCGCCCAAAATCTACTCAATGCAACCCGCTTGTTACAAGCATAGAATAGGAAAATAATGTTATCATGTGGCATGCTCAAACAAATAAAAACTACAGAAAACTATAAACCCTCGAGATGTCTAGACAGTGGAAGAAACGGATTTAAACTTGCATACCCAAGGCAAAATCGACATGTGGTTAACACGCAAAACAAAATAAAAATATGTCAGAGATACCAATTACTTTCCTGAGTGCTTTCGGATGGTGTGTAAGACAGCGATTACAGGTAGACTTATAGAACAGTTCACACTTATACAACAGTTTTTAAGGAATTAAACTCAGTGAAAGGTTTAAATATCAAGATGTAGCAGTGAACTTAGCAAACGGGCAGAGAATCGAATGTAGCAGCATTGTCAACTTAACAATGAAAATAGAAAAATTACATTTTCGACGATGCTTTTAATATCGCTTCAGACTTAAATAAGTCGTGGATATTGAGTGAAGAGTGGTTGAGAAAGGATCGAGCAAAAATATTTTTTGCCTGACTCATTAAAAAGAAAAGTGACTGAATATACAACTTAGTAGCCCTGTAATTCGTATGATCTACTCTATAGGCAAAGTTGATTAACCGCCATGCACTGCTATTTCTTTCTCCGTTTAATCTGCTGCTATCAATCTACATAATTACAATAATTATACTGTAAATAGAAATATTACCGAACTTTAATCTTTAAAAGAAAACTAGTCGCAGTAGTCCAAGCATAGGTAACGTGTAAAGCATAGGGTTGAAAAAAAATCAACATTTAATGCTAAAGTGAGAAAAGAGGTCGCATAATGGGGCGGCTTCTGTTAGATATATGCAAGTCATCCAGAAAATGTACAAATGCAATTAAGGTAACTCATAACGAATATAAGCTACATGGTCAACAGTGACGCTATACTTCTTTCATCAGAGATTCAGGTGGAAGAGGAACTTAAATCAAGCAACGCTGCCTTACCTTTTATTAACAACTGACTTGTGAGTCGGGCGAATCTATGGTAACCCCAAACAAAGGTTTCCGAATTTAGTCACCCAAAAAATAAAATGCACCAGATTTAAAAAACTATCGAGTAAATGCAACTACATTGGAAAAGTAGTTACCTGTAGTTCACCAGGAAATAGAAATGCATCCATGCACCAATAAATTTACACAAGTGTGTCTGGAAACGAAACTTAGGGCACACATTATGAAGTTCAAATAGCACCAGTGTTACGAACAAGTACACAATTTCCGGTAAGCCAGCAAAAACACTACAACTTTATCCAATGAAAATAGTCACTGTATATAATACAAGAACTGTATATGTTAAAACACACAGAGACATACTATTTAAAATAAAATGAAATGTGGTTTATGTTCCGGCGAAAACACAAACCATGCAATATTTATTTCTTATTTATATACTTTATAAATACTGTCATATTTCCGTGACGTAAATTACATCAGAAAGTATTAATATAAATATTAATTGATTAATTAAATTGAATTCATTATTTCATAATCAATGTTGTAAAATTGGAGCTAAATACACCTTCTATATCTGATGAATATAATCACATGTCAAGAGATGCTAAGGCATGCTTATTTTTAAATAAGAACCATCCTTATATTGGGGATCATAATAAAAACCCGTATATTTTAACGTAAGATAAGTGATTTTTATTGCTTGAAGAGATATAAGAAAGCGGAAAATGCGATGGAAAATGTGATTAAAAATGTGAAATAAAAAAAACTAGTCACAAGCAAGGTTCCCAATAAAATAACTGACACTTAGTAAATTCACCTGTAATCTATGTGATATACACATAGATATGAAGAGTAAGGGCGAGTTTGTGACTGATTAAAGAGAAAAATGAAAATAGCAAATTTTAACTTCTCTAAAGGGCAAAACAGAAACACATTTTGAAAGACCCCAGTCATGGCATCAGCTAGATCGCACAACTTGTTTTTTCTCCCTTACTTAAATCTGTATTTCTATTATTGTAACACACCCGCGTTCCAATAACTAGTTGTTATGTACTACGGCGAGTTATTATTATTTTAAAACGCAGACAGAACCGACTACTTATCTATGTTCCTAACATAGCAGCATCAACATTACATTTCTGAATTATTTAAACGTAGCGTGGACGTTTATAGATTGACAACGCGACCAGTCAAAACTTATCTTATCCTCGTGGCATCGAACTTGATTTAGTGACCAATCATCCGGAATAGAAAACTGAGAGACTCTTCAGGCGACGACCGTATCACAGCAGAAGGAAAATTATAGCGACTGTATCAAACAGGAGGTACGGCCTATTAACATACAATGAGAAGATGTGAAAAAAAATAAACTTACAATTAGTGAGAGATATGTGACTTAGTGAATAACTTGCAAAGGACAGTTGAGTAGAATACTTAAAATAGATGTGTTCAAACATAAATTAATTTCAAAACTTAGAAAAAGTTCAACGGGCATTTAGAGGGATTTAAATATGGAGGAAAAAAGCTTGACTCATTAAGATTTAGTGTAGGTTATGTTGTTATACCTATGACGAACATTTAGACTGATTCTCAATAAATACTGGAAGCATTCGCTTCTAATTTGTCGCACAACCCCAGCCCGTTCAGTCATTCAGCAACTTTTATTGATTGAGAACTCGTTCTAGACAATTCGGTGCTTTTATATCTGTGAGGCTAAGGTGTTGGTCCTAGGTTTTCCTAAGAGGTGCAATCTCCCATGCTTTGCCTCCCCTCTTTGGGGTGGGGTAAGTTTATTGTTTACTGCCTCATGCGCCCTGACAGGAGAATCCCGAAGGGGCTGCCCAGGCTATGTTTGCTAGGCTAGAGTGCTTCTTTTTTAGGGGTGCTGGCTTGACTTTCCCTCAGCTTTCAACTTCGTGTCACATATTGCTGCGGTAAAAATCAATTAAATACCTACCTGCACAACGCAGCCAGTTCGGTCTTTCATTAATTTCGGTTGATTGAGGACTTCAGGATGGGGTAAGTTCATACCAGTCGAGGATTCGTTCTCGACAATCAATCCGACAGATACGTGACTATTTATCCGTCGGGTTTAGTTATTATGTCTTGCCTTGTCCTAGGAGGTTTACGTTCCCAGGTATTGCCCTTTTCTTTGGGGTGGAGTAAGTTGATTGTTTACTGCATAAGGCGCCCTGACCGGGGATTGCCGACAGGGCGGGGGGGGGGGGGGGGGCAGGCTATTTTTCTAGGAGGTGCAGCGTCCCAGGCTTTTCCTTCTCTTTTTGGGGTGGATTAAGTGTATTGCTTACTCCCTTAGTCATCCTGACCTGGGAATGCCGACGGGACTGGCCAGACTATTTTTACCAAGCCAGAGTGATCCTTGATTATGGGCGTTGGATTTACTCTCTCTCACCTTTCGACATTGTGTCACACATTCCTGCGGTGGGAAGGAAAACATAGCTGCACAACCCCAGTTTACACTGGCAGTCAGGGCAAAGCGTCCTCTTCTCTTGTTTCTCTGTTGTAAATACTTTTCTTCAATATACTTGTTATATTTTAACCCTGTGTCTGTGTTGTCATTCTGGATCCTAAACATGGGCATAACAGTATCATAATAGATGCAAACGCGCGGCTTATAATTGCCAATCACTATTCTATATGTCTATATTTTCTAAAATTAGTATAATCCGATTGGGCATCAGTTGCATGTGGCGGTATTACCCTTCTTCTTAGCATTCTTCAACTACGAGTTAAATGTGCCGATATCCAATTGTTTTATCATGATGGACTAGTCCAAATATTCTTATCCTTTTCTTTCTTTATTACATTTAAATGTTACTAAACAAAGAGAGATACAGAGAGGAGTGAAGCGCTGGTCAGAGACCTAGCAGAAAACAAGACGCACTTAGAGATGGAGAGACTATTACACTATGTAATAAGATCTGTCACCATATAAGATTAAAGTACGGATACTAAAAACAATTTAAATGGAATTTGATATTTAACATAGCACTATCGCAAAATTAATAAATATTTTCACATGTATCTTGTATGGTTCAAATTTATTAAACATCTTTCTCTGAGAAAGAATCCATAATCAAGTAAGCTTTTGATATGATATGTGTACCAACACGACTGTTTAAGAAATGTAGTTCATTTCCAAATCAATAATTATTTTGAGACTTATAATATTGTTTTGTATCTGCCTTTCGGCGCATTGAGACTGGTGTGTCCTTAATCATTTTGTTAGCATCGTACATGTACCAACATTTGTTTTTCTTGGTTTACCATGGCGTTGATCATTCCAGATCATATCTATATATATTTTCCTAGAAATATTTTTGCGACGATACTCAAATCGAATCAACGGTTACCAAAATCTGTTCACACACACACACACTCACACACACACACATATATATATATATATATATATATATATATATATATATATATATATATATATATATATATATATATATATATATATGTAAACGCTATTGACGCATGCATTTCTCAACATTGGTCACATTGCTTTTTGATTTGGTGGACACGGCGCATACTTGTGTTAAATTACACAGTGTTGACACACTTATGGAAGCACTTTTAAATTGGTGCATTATGATCCTGAGATAGTGCGTTTCAGAACGTAGAATGAATTTTATGAGATAATAAGCTTAATTAGTATTGCTAATTAATTGTGACACGAAGGGAGACGATTGGATCCGCGGTTTTACCAAGAGAGAACCTTTCCGATAATTAAAGATCAAACTTCATGTTTAATTGCTGGAAAATAGCAGTCTGGGGTAAAAGCTTCTTTTAGCTAGTTCCATGCGTATATATGGCTAGTGGTAGAAACTAACGTAAAGGATGACTAGTCAGTGAAATATTATTTTGCTACAGTTTTAGTGATCAAGTGTGTCGGTTGTTTTACTCCACACTAAACGCACTGTAATATTTTTTTACATTGCTGGTGCTCTGATAGATGTACTCTAGTCAATACATACCTATTTTGCTAAGGTCACTAGGAAACGGTTAAAACATCCTCCAAAATTAGCCAGATAGTTTGAAGTAGGATTTCATCAGAGTATTATTTCTTGCCTTAAGAAAGTACAACATTGACTTCGCAATCTAAGAGAGAATGATGTTTTCTTTTTTATATATACCTTCTTCACAAAAGGTTGATTATATTCCTCTAATTTATCTTCCTTTTCATTGAAAATGGGATAATAATCTCATCCCTTTAACGCATTCACATCAAAAACTCGTAACTAAACAGAATTTCCATGAACATATTTTCTTTCCGATAACAGTATATCTACTTAGCATACTACCATACGACTGCTTTCCTGCACACTACAGCATGATCGTCGTAATGTACAATGACAACAAATACTTGTTGTTACCTCTAATTAAGTAATCGAATGCTGTGTATTATTTTAATCGTTTTCAATCCTTTCTTAGTAGTGTTTATTTTTCCACTGAACACCTGATTCACCGTTGGATTTAAAACCTGACAAATAATGACTTATCAGTATACAAAAAGAGATGCACAAACTGATATGCAGATTGTTGTGAATATTTTCAACGTAAGCGTTATACATAAACCGTCAAAAAGAGAGTTATATCTTAGTTTGGGTTGAGTTTTAGGGTGAAAATAATAGTTTGAACTTAGACGCAATAGAGAGTGCTATTTGCAATATAAACTTGCGAACCAACGAAAATGTTAAGCATTATCTCGTGAAAGACGCCCGATAAGCGGGCCTAGCTTATGCTAGAGATCCCTTGACCGTCTAAACATTATATATATTACAAACCTAAACTTGGCATATCAACGCTAACTATCTATCAAACATAACAAAGTGTTGCCTGTTTAACCTTGTGGCACACCTTGTTCTTATTTTCTCCGTATTTACGATACTTCCGGGCTTGTCGTCCTGAAATCAAAGTTATTTTTCATGCTTTTATAAAGACTAAGCCGGGCCACAACTGATTGTAGACAGAAGTAATTTAGTAAACTTCATCTTCGTTCCATTTCATTGATCATAGTAGATTGAGGGAGATAATCAAGGTTTTATCATAGTTTCTCAGCCCATTTTAGTTACGCGTCCGAACGCGTCCTGTGTGTACCCGAATTGCCCATTATTGTTATAACTTTCTCTCTCTTTCTCTTTCTCTTTCTCTCTCTCTCTCTTAAAGTTATTTGATTTAACATATGCTAGATAGTATATGCCCGCAGCCTAGCTACTTTCCTCCCGGTACAGAGGCGAGCTCTATCGCGACCCTTCGTCTGTCCGGCTTCCTGTTATTCTGGAAGAACTCGTGAACTAAACTTTAACTAAAATGTGCACTAGTTTATGCTTAACATTTTTATTGCTTTATCTGAAGGAATTTTTTCGTGCCTATAATAAAGTAAACTTAAACTAACCTTCTTAAAAAAGCCATTAAGCCAGTCATTTTGTTGCCTTTTTTCTTCTATTAACATAACGATAATTTCCATGGTCACATCGACTCATAATTCCTACTTCACCACACAAGCCTTTCTGTAGTGCATAAGGTAATAGCGTCTCACGACCCAAGTAGGCTATCCTTGCAAGCCGTAACCGCATCTATCGCACATGTTTCACCCCTGAAATCTTTCGGCGACCGTCATCTATTCGATGGTCAATCCTTTCGTCAAGCACACGCGTTGTTTCTGTCTTCATATCGACAATCGAATTGGCCGCCCAGAGACAATTAAATGAACCCCAAGCATTAAGGTTATGGTAGTCTTATAATGCCAATAAAAGAAGAAATGTACATTAAAACCACGTCCAATCGATAAGCACCCTATGTTTTAAATTCGGTCCAGGTGCGGCTAATTAACATCGAAGGCTATCATTATTCAATCCGTCTCTCAGCTTCTAACTCTCTATTTCTTCCTCCCACACGACGGGAAGTTAGGGGACTTGTCGTCTTAAAAGCAAATTAACTTATTTATAAGTTCAAAAGTCGAAACAAAACAGCGACTATTTATTTAGCGTAATCTTAATTCTAAATTATTCATCAGTGGGGAGAAGACACATGGACATCGATAATCACTGTTTAAAGATATATTGTAAGCCTATTTTATTTACGCGTCTAAACGCACCGCGCATTTTCCCGGATTGTTCTATTTGCTATCACCCTTTCTTTACGAGCCATGTAAGTTAACATCAACTAGATAATATATTCCCACAGGCTGACTTCTTTCACCTGAGCCAGCGAATCGGGCCGTGCGAACCCCTCGTATGTCCAATGTACCGTTTATCAGTAACCAAGCCATAACTAAAATATACATCAGTTGATGTACTTGTATACTATTTATCATACATCGAGCACTTCGGATATAAATGTGTGGAGGTATCTAGAACCCTAAAATACTTTATATGCCGTGAAACGGGCTATTCATTCTGTTAATGTGTCATTTACAATAGGTATTAATTAAATTGTCGAAATGTTTCTTATTGTCATGAACTTGGCCTGAGATGTGTATTTCAACTAGTGCACAATCAAACAAAATTAAATAAATAATTAATGGAGGAAGAAAGATGCGTCTATTCAGTATTTATTGATGAAAATTATATTCGCACACAATCGTGACACATGTGCCCACGCAGTAACCGACGGACAAAGACTTGCTTAGCAATGCAATGACGCGCCGAAAAATGTAGAGAATGGATCCGTGTATCAAGTCGTGACAGTATTTGGCCAAATAATTGGAGCCAACCTTCTGTCGAATAATGACCCTCACTCGATGTGATTATAACTAGACAAAAACAGAACTCTTTCTTGATGGCCATCTTGAATTAATTGAGGCGGAGGTTGAAATCAAGTCTTAGGTGTGACTAACAAAGCCATATTATTCCAATGTCGTGAGTATCAGTCGGCTTATGACTGTCTTGATTTGAAACGAACCCAATTGACGGGATATAGCGGCATAGATTTTTGTCAACATGCTAGGGAGGCGTTCACTGAATTCTTATTTTCATCTAAAGCCGTTCAGTTGATTGTAATATTTGATTCGGTTTTGTCAATTCTAACATGAACCATTTCTATACAGAACATCATCCGTTAGTTAATGACTAATTCATTTAATTGTAAAGCTCTGTCAATTACATTTCAGAATTTAACAAGGAAATACTATTTTAAACTTTACTGCGGCAGGCGGCGGGGCTGGCAAATTAACAGAGTGTCTTATTCCGATTCGTGTGAGCAACTATAATAAGACGCCTTATTTAAATGTGCATGTTGAAGAAAGTAAATTCGTATGTTTCATTATGGCGCCACTTTTCGATCGACTTAATTATATCGTTGGCATTGGTTCCCCCAATAGTTTTCGAGAAAGAAGGACCACATGAAGGTGTCCAACATCAAGAGTGAAAGTGGTGCTAAGAAACTGACTGAATTCGAAATCTCACCAACCAGGCCGTCAGTCCGTCTATGTAAACTTTTCCAGCGCTAAGTTTGAATGCCCGTTAAATATACAATTCTATCCATATGGTTTTTCAGTATAAAGGATGTTTAAAACTGGTATTTCGCAATGTTAAACCTGTTCTACTTTTCCATCTACTGACTTTAAATTAAAAAGAATACACGCTCAAACAGCTTCAAAGTATATGTCCAACGCGTATTTATTTATATACTTATACTAGTAGTAGTAAAGCACCCGTCCCACGACGTTTATTTGCATTACTTATTGAATTAGCTTAACTTTAATTATTTCATAGGGATTATGGTAGTGTTTCGGTGGCACTCACTAAATTCTAAAATGTACATCAGTTATCTAGCATACATACCTAAATATAGATCTGAAGAATTAACAGACGTTGTGTATTTTAAAACCATCTAAATGGCTTACTATTACCGATGTGCCTTTACTCATTTTAATGAAAAATAAAGCGAAATGGAAATATAGATAAAGCGGAGGAAGTCCGTTTTATCTATATTTCCCTCTCGCTTTATTTTTATTCTTGAATATTTGATTTATTGTTCAGACATCGTGCTCTCCCGTTTATTATGGAAATGCATATTTGATTTTTTGAGTGCTATTTCATTTAACTCATTTTGTGTATATTCTCGTGCATTTTATTAGACAGGTTTTTTTTCGGTCAATACTAAAAATGGCCAAGGAGTCATGCTTAACAGAAGCCGTGATATCCATTGAAAAACTTCCAAAGTCCAAGATGGATCTATTTTGAATTTATAGACGTCAATATATAAATGGCATACTTTACTATCGCTCCCAATTTACGCAAACTTGGTTCCCAAGTAGATTGCAAAAAAAATGAGAAAGGCAAATACTTCAAGGCGAATCGTTGCTGCGTTTCAGCGCGAGGAACGAAATCAATAGCGATTTGAAAGAAAAGAAAACCGACTTTTTACATATCAACATAACATAATTTTTTAACAGCTGAAAGGCTAAATATTTCCTTGTCAAATATTGGAGCAATTCCATTTCATGTCTAAATGAAATATCACCATAAAGAATAGTTCTTTACTCGGTCGTTTTCTCCTATTCTTCTTTTATCTATCAACTTTCGTTTTCTTTTCTACTTCTTCTTCTTCTACTTCTGCTTTTCATAGTTATTATTATGTTCGGTCGCATATTTTTACTATCAGGAGAGGATTGTATCAGGGGGGGGGGAGTTAATATACTAATATGCCCCCAAAAGGCCGGTATTATGACTGCGATTGTTGATCTCATAACAAGATCACAGTATTTCAATATCCAATTCCGAAATATAGTATATGTTGATCCCTGCGAGGACAATATCATACCTACAGCACAGATAATATTATACCCCTAAATGAGGATATAATACCCGTGAGGATTGTATTTTGACGAACGAACTTATACAATAACACACGCAACAATTGCAATTAAAAGAGAGTAAATTAGTCTGACAGAATAATATTGTAAACTCAATGTAAGTAGATTATAGTTTAAATTGACGCATATATATATATATCAAGAAAGAAAGACATACACATCTGTGGCACAATGACGAGTGCCCTTCTTGGGAGCTGATGCTTTCCCTATATCCAATAATCTGTTTAGCTAGATTCGAACGAGGCAGGTAGAATCAGATACTTATATTTGAAATATCTTTTAACATATTTGAATCTTTCAATGTTACACCAGTCGGATTTAAGCTGACAGGTTGACGAATGTAACAATACACATTGTACCCTAGGACCGCCAGTGCAAAGGTCAACGAGATGACTTATCAGCTTTAAAAGCAAACATCAGCCAGTGGCATGATGAAGCTATCTTGTTTTTTTTCACCTCTTTCTCTTGTAAAACTATACATTTTTTCTCTATCTCTGAGTTTTGCGAAAAACAAAAAAATAACAGTCGCCTTCTGGACAAGCACGGAGTCAGTCGTTTCCGCACGTGGATCTTATTTTCGAGTTGTAATTATGTTATTTTTCAAAATATAGTAAATTATATTTTCCATGTAAAAGAAAGAATGTCTTGTTTCATTATTACAAGCCTTGGTGTGATCCCGAGCAAATAGCCTGTTCAATATGCAAGTCGACTAAACCAACAATAAGCCAACAAAATATCCGTGCATACAGACAAACGGGTAGAGAACCCTTCATTAAGGAGAAGTCCTTATCGTTGCCACTCTAATAACGTAGGATCGTTCCAGGAATATAAGAGTCCTTCAACAGATGTCTCCACGCCGCGAATAACGAAGTCGCACTTCCCGGCCCTGACTATCGTCAAACGATAGTTTCTCACTGTCGATAAAGACGAGCATTTTTCGTCCCGTTCCAAAAATCGCCCCGGCAAACAACTTTGTTACACATCTATTGATTAGTAATATATTATTAGTGGTAAACTCAGAGTTTTAAATAATTAACTATGATCGTTCACTGATAAGAGGTGGTGTTTTCTTGAATCCGAGCGGCATGACATCTTCGCAGATATCCAGTGCGTACAACCTCATTCGATAATCATTGTACATTACTTTGTGTTTGGGCCTTGTTAGGAGACTGACATATAGACACGAGAGAAAAATTGAATAACAAATATATTAATAAAGAACAGTAGTAAAACCCCATATATAAATGAGAAGGTTACTAGTAGGACTGTGAGGTCTAACTGTTAGGGGTTTCTGCTAGTATAATAATTTCTAAAAACAGTAGCTACACTTTATAGCTGTAAGTATTTATGCACACATGAGTAAATTCCAATGAAAACACACCCTCTTAGTATTAATTTCACAGCAGTCTAAATATTCTTTTTACGTTGAAGTAACGACGATAAAGGCCAGAATTGCCCTTTATTCTTCTTAAACATCTTCGGAGATGGTTGCTATGTTGGCGTATAAATAGTACCTTAAATTACATACATTACTTCTTCTCATGGTGCGACATACGTTTTCTTGATTTGGTTTAAATGTCACTTGTAAGTAAACTGAAGACCTTTAATTATATGTCATACACTTTTGTCAATTGTAACCCTTTTCCCAAAAGGTTTATCATAACGAAATACCCGGAAAACACTAGTTTCTCTTCCGGTTGGTAGCGTTTTCGTATACAGTGTTTGTTCGTCCGAGTATTGGGGGGGGGCGTAATTCTATAAGCATTAAGAGACTAGTTGTGCCCCAAGCTTTCTTCGGCTCTTTTTTTCAGCGTATCAACGAAGCGCTCGGCTTGCCCGTATTAACTCGCTGTAACTTGAGCTATGGGGAAATTATTGATTAATATCCTACCGAATATCTAACGAAAGATTAGTGGAAAGAAGTGGGTATAATTTTTGTAGTGCGATCTCATACATATAAATACTTAATTTAGAAAAAAACCCAAAGGGGTTCCTTAGATCCAAAGGCACAGTTTTTGCAGTACTTGGCGATGCTTTCGCTATCCTCATCCATGTTTAGCCAGTATACATGAGGCGCATGATTTGTTTTGTCCTTGAAACCTTTGTGTGGCTAGCATAACAAAAACTATAAGAATTATCCATTGTAGTGTTGTGGGAATAAAAACTCGTTCACTATATTGCAGTATGTATGCGTGTGCGGATGGTATGATGATGAACGAACATATACTACACACCCCTTTTAAAAGAGAAGATAATGGCTCGGGCATGGTCTTATGACAGCAAAACATAGACTATACGAATGATCACCCCTAAAATGAAAATGTAATCACGTTAAATATAGATGCATAACGTAAGATTAGATAATGGACTACCCCTGCTCCCTAAAAGAGAGGGTAATGCGTTAGTATCATAAAAAAGAACAGATACTACAACACTTCCTTAATTCAGTATTTAAGTATGATAATACTATAGTTCTAACATCAGACCGTAACACAGCAAATCTCCATTATTTATAGAAGTAATACAATAGTTTCTAATTCAGACAAATACCAAATATCGATTAGTAATAAATAAAGTGCCGTTATCATTTACGAGCTATATTCATATTGCATCGTTTAAATATGAAGTAGATGTTTACGAGTCTAATAATCTTAATAACATCATGTTTTTTTATATTGATATAACAGCAATGTTTATATCGAAACAATTAGCTTTTTGTGAGGGCGTTCTATCCTTTATGATTACGAAAGCATTATCAAGCCCCACCGCCAGTTTGAGACGCTGCAATGCTCACTGCGTTTTGTGGGGATCATTTATTTACCAGGCTGCAATGAAGTAAATCATCCGGACAGACGTAATTGTTCGTAGTCTGCCAACTCCAAAGGTCTTCACTTCAATTTGAGTCAAAATTTATTGTGTTTCCAGAGAAACTACTCTTGTGGAATAAGTTGTAATTAATTGTTGATAGCTGTTTTAAGATATTCAGTCGAACATAATTATATTATGAAAATATTGAGATAAAAATATATTATACAACAATAGCAAATCAGTTACCTATTACACACCACTTGGTATATTGTACATCAGAGAAATCGATTAGTTATCTCTTCAAATAACCACCAACTCCGGTGTATTTATGTTTACTTAGATAATTTGGTTTCATTTACAATAAAATATTCCTTCAAATATCAGACCCATCTTGCAGATTCTGTTTTCTTGTATATATAATGTGTTCTAGTGTATATAATGTTTTCTAGTATATATAATGTGTCTTCAAATATGCAACGTACCCTGCTTGTATAAATTAGTTATCCTAGCTTTATTCATAAATAAAATATGTCCTCATATATCCGATGGCTGTGATCAAATATAGTACCATGTTTAGATAATAATATAGCTCCTCAAATACCTGCCGCATATTGTATGCTTCGGGAAATTCCCCACATAAGTTGTAAAATTAATTATATATTTCCTCAAATAATTATATATTTTCTTCAACGCTGTGATGGAATCTTCCTGTGTACGTAAATGAACTTTACATTTCTTACTTATACACAAACACTCCAGATACTTCATTATATATTTGAAACGAAATGCTACTATGTATAACACTGCTGGGTTGCTCGTTGAGTTGTCAAGAGAGACATACAAGTCCCAATCTTTATCGGGTCGGCCCATCTAATAGGTCCTTCTCTACTTAATATTTCCTGAATAAAAGTATCTTTATGTTATGTCATTATATAGCTGAAGACTTGTAAGCGGGAAACATCAATATATTTATTTAAAATAAATTCATTCATAGATCTCTAAATAGTATGCAGCTTTCTAATATCTGATTTTAAATCTCGTAAAATTACTCTTAGTGCGTAAACAGTTCATGTTAACACATTGAGGTTCATCCCATGCTCTTTCAGTATAGTCTAAATTATACTCGTATAAACTATGAATGCATTTTGAATGAAGGTTCTGTTAATATAAACGTTATTTAGATAGATTTATGAGAAAGAAAAGTAATTGTGGTAGTCAAATTCGCCGAGCGCCATGCAGCTATACAGAAGGGTTCATCGCATATGAGTATTGTTACAAACACTCGTCGTTCTGTTTTACTTCCATACATGTTCTAGATTAACCCAGCAGTTAAATGCTGAAATAAAATGAAATACTCATGAGCAAACATACTTCCGGTTTTAAATTTATCTGAATAAGACTCAGATTTAAAGGGAAAAATGTGTAATGGGGTTCGATGGAGATTGTTATTGTCTTGTTACACACATAATTAAATTCATTAACTTTCCCGTACACTTGACACCGATAAAATATGTGTATCTTTTTCCAAGTGTCTTTATAGACGGAGTTATCTTTCGTCTTTCAAGCTTACCATTGAACTAGTATGTCTTTCCTAAAACATGCCAAGAGAAAATATAAGCCTTAAGAAATATAATAATATGCTCTCTCCGGTGGATATAACTATATATATATATATATATATATATATATATATATATATATATATATATATATATATATATAACTCCATGCATTATAGCCTGAAGATCCCCCGGGAATAAAACGCTGGAGCCTCTGTGGATCTTAATTACCATAAATACATTTTCATAGCTTACTACCAAGCTTTACTTACTTATCGAGCATTGTTTTAGTAATTACTGAAAATTATTACATAAAAATCATATCTCCTTATAAAATGTTATGTAGATACATGAACAAGTAATATACATATATATATATATATATATATATATATATATATATATATATATATATATATATATATAGAATATATAGCGTATGTACGGAAATACTTGTAAGAGATAAATGAATTGCTCAATCGAAGGTTCAACAACAGCTAATATAAGATTGCTGTATTTAAGAACTATACGTTACATACAGATTGTGAGAAAAAATTATTGATTACTTAAACAACTACACAATACTGAAGATTCGCTTTGACAATTTAAGACGAATCTTAACATGCACTAATGCCCCCCGCTACACAAACCAAACACTTTAATGCATAGTTTAAAATTAAAAACTATATATATATATATATATATATATATATATATATATATATATATATATATATATATATATATATAACTATATATATATATTTATTTATACATATATATATATGTATATATATACATATATATATAAATATATATACATATATACATATATATATATGTATATATATGTATATATATATATATATGTATACATATATATGTGTATAAATATATATATATACACACATATAAATATAATTATATATCTTAATATATATCTATATATATATATACATACATATGTGTATATATACATATATAATTAAATATTTATGCATATATATATATATATATATATATATATATATATGTGTTTATATATAAATATATATATATATATATTTATACGTAGATATGTTTATATAATTATATACACACATAAATATATATATATATATATATATGTATATAAATATATATATACATATATATATATACATATATATATATAAATATATATATATAAATATATACATATACATATAAATAAATATATATATATATAAAAATATGTATATATATATATATATATATATATGTACGCATATTTTGTGTGTACTTAGGAAGCATTATTTTAGTTAGCAAAATATTGTAAAACAAAACATGAATTGTCTTAAAAATTCAATTTTTCTAGTGATTCTTTTTGCATCAGGAAAGTATTCGATAGTTTGTCGAATTATCTTTAAATGACTAACACAAATGAGCAAATAGGTGGAGAGAGGAAAATAATTTTAAAAACAGCTTAGAATGCGCAGTTGACGTCGGTTAAACATAAAAAGAACGAACCAGTGCACATCCAACCCATACCCTAACCCTAACCATTACCCTAACCTTAATTAGTGCAGATTTAACCCTAACCCTACCTGAACCCTAACCTTAAACAGTGCAGATCGAACCGTAACTTTAATCCGAAACCGAACCATAACCCTCACGAGTTCTGATCCAACCCTAACCCTTACCCTAACCCTAACTCTTACCCCAAAACAGTGCAGATCCAAGAGAATTGTTTAAAAGTGTAACTGGTGGACTCATAAAACAGGCTTATAAGATTAATTCTAATTCTGTATTAAGTTTTAAGTATTGCTACTAGTGTCATACGTAATGTTGTTTATTGTTGGTTGTTGGGGTTTAATAAATATGGCCTCGATGTTTGTTTATTTTTAAACTTGTTTTTATAGTATTTTGTTTTATCGTTATTTACTAAACTTTGTCCTAAAACTATAATCGGAACATATATATGTTTGTATATGCTGTAAATTGAGCTAAATTTTAAAATTGCATGGTAGGTCGGCGGGATAGAGTAGTGGTTGGACAACCAATATTGCTTCAAGTTTTTTTTTATTATGAGAATTACATTTCCTCAAAGAGCGCTAAAACTTATGAATACAATTCGGCTCTTTTTAATTTGTTTGTAGTAGATTTTATTTTACTACACGGATGTGAGCCTACGTTGATTAATTTATTAAACTACGGATATGTATCGGCGTACACTATTTTACATGGCTTATTTTTCTAATCATAAGTTTAGTTGCATTTGATTATTATACTATGGTTTAGTTGTCATGTTAGATAGTGATGTTTCACATGCCACGGCGCTTACTATTTCTTTCATCATTAACGCCGACTGTGCATATTCTACAGCTTGTCTTGTCTTCTATGTTCGACACGAGATTACGGGTGATTGTGCATTCTTTAATGGTGAGTTGCGAGAACTATCAAAAATTCTGGAAAAGTCGCCTTTTTTTCTTGATTATAGTGATCACTATTTGACGACATTAGAGACACTCTGGATTGGGAGAAAAATAACACCTACCACCGTCTAGATGTCGTTCTCCTTCACTGACCGATAGCAGAAAAGATAAAATATAGTATCAGAACGAATACTACTTTACACTATTTATTAGTAAAACATATAAAACTGACTTGTACATTACAAAGGGCAAGGAATTATGAATTATAGAATAGGGTTAACAAAAACCCATAGCAATTAAAAAAACAAGGAAATTACAAACTAACGATGAATAGTTAAAATAGAATCAATGCGATCTATAAATAAAAACTGAGTTAATAATGAATTTATTAGGTGTTATGAAAAATTCAAAACTATTTGAAAATTAATACATAAACAACGTTACTTCATTGCCCATATGACTTGGTATCAATTGTATGTTTTGTCTCGAAATAAATAAATATTTAAGTGTTAACCATATAACATTAATTCGATGTTTTAAAGATTATATGTTAACTGTTGTATAACGTTAGTACTCACTAAGTACTTTTTGGCACGAAAATTACATTTTATACAAAAATAAAAACAATTTAACTGAACTTCTACTCGATAATCTCTATATTTTAGAACTGTCAAACATGATGTCGACAGCTAGACATTAAACAAATTAAATTGTTGATGGGCCAAACAAATTTTTTTATGTAATCAAGATTTGTTATTGTGTGAAACATATTTCCAATTTTCGAGGAAAAATACAAGTATTTGTTATTATTTAAGTTGTTCCTATGAAGACCATTTTTTCATCCATCTTTGATTTAAGCCTAAATCACTTCATCCTTATTACCAGAGTCCCACGTTTAAAAACAACATAAACAAAACAACCAGTAACCTATTTAACTAAAAAACAATTACTAGATCAAAGATTAAATTATGCGTACAGAAATGACTACACTCATATGTCTACATGAAAAGTAACCGTTCCTTTCGAAACGTGTTCTGTATCTGCTTAGAGCAAAGCACTCTGACGTACAAAAGAACGAGACTCATTGGCATAGCCTTCTCTTAACGAAGGTCACGTCTGTGAACAGCTGACTATATATATATATATATATATATATATATATATATATATATATATACAGAGAGAGAGAGAGTTAAAGAGAGAGAGAGAGAAGGCGAAAGAGAGGAAGAGAACGAAACTTAATTAAATGACCTTCTGTTAATCAAATCACGTCTGTGGACGGTTGAATATCTATACATGTATGTATATATAGTGAACCGTCTACAGACGTGACCTTCGTTTAGAGAATGTCATTCCAGTGAATATTGGTTTTCTGCTACGTCACAACTTTATTACGAAAAAAAGCAAAAACAATGCTGAACATTTAGTGTGTATATATTTATATATATATATATATATATATATATATATATATATATCAAAGGTATTCACATATATTTATATATATATATATATACATATATAAAGTTAGTAAAGTATGCATATATACTTCCACATTGAACACTACATAAATTAAACTATCATATATATATATATATATATATATATATATATATATATATATATATATATATATATATACATTGCCCAGCTTCCACAGACGTGAGATTCGTTAATAACAATACATTACCTTCAGTCTTTTTTTGGTTAGCAACAGATACAAAACACGTTACATGCGTTTGATTATAAAAGCCTTAGTATTTTAAAAGTGCGTTTAAGTCATCTAGTGTGAATTATGACTGGAGTGAAATTTGTACATTTTAGTGTACACTTGGGTGGGTGTGTTTTACAAGTTATATCTGATACTCAGAGATCACTCACACCCAAATGTATAATATGCTAACAGTGAGTTGGCTGGCATGAAACATCTGGTGACAAGGGTTAAATATACGACGATATTGAGTGCAGTGATCTGGTTGGGTAACGCGGAACAAAGGACTATGGCGTCACTTATTTTTGTCGAAGTGTGGGTATCTTAGAGAATTTTATATGGCAGTTAGAGGCGAAAAGATGTCCAAAAGAGAGTTCGCTATGGAAAGTCGAGGTGAGAAGTCGTATGTTACCAAGGGGTCGACTTATTAGCTCCGGCAGGCGGACAAGACAATATGTCTGAAGTTAGGAGTCCGCCATGGGAGTTCTAGGCGAAAAGAGGTGCAATAGACAGTTCGCTATAGAAAGGTAAGGCGATAGGACGTATGTTACCAAGGGATTGGCTTTGGAGCTGAAATGGGC
This sequence comes from Sepiola atlantica, assembly GCA_963556195.1. Lineage (NCBI taxonomy): Eukaryota > Metazoa > Mollusca > Cephalopoda > Sepiida > Sepiolidae > Sepiola > Sepiola atlantica. The sequence continues at coordinate 63,128,764 of OY744536.1, forward strand.
AGAGAAGAAAATACGTCTGTTGTTAAGAGTTCACCATGAGGATCTGAAGCGGGCGGATGTCTGATAATATGGTCTAAACGTGAAGCTGGGGTTTCAAGTGAGGCTCGAATAAGAACCTGACTTACGTCTGCCAGCGTACAACTTGCGTGACTAATAATCGCGTCAGTATGAATGACGAAAAAAACGAGCGAAAAAAGAAAAGAATAACTATGTTAGAGTGACTGCCTATCTCTCTCTTCTCTCTCTCTCTTTCTCTCTCTCTCTCTCTCAAAAATACGATCTCCGAGTTTCTCCCTTTTTGCAAGGAAATAAGTTTTTCCCTGGAAACAGGTACACCACTTTGGACGATCACATGCCAAAGATAGGTATAATATCACCCACGACACAACTCGACCAGTGAGGAGACAAGGGAAGTTGACTTTTTTATTGTAAGAGACATTAAAACAAATGTGTATCATAACAAACGAAACTATAAATGTTATAAATTGATTGTGAAAACTTTTGCCAACGTTTCTATATTTTCGATTTTCGAGAAACGTTTGTAAAAGATTAATTGAAAAGAAGGGTAAAGATGAATTTGGATATCGTAACGTATATTAATTAGGTAACGAATATAAAAAGGCAATTATCTGTATAAGTGATTATGAGTAGTTAGTTTAAAGGTTAAAAAAACTTAAAAGTGGTTTGAGATATAATTTTGTCGTGTCGACGATGTAACGTATATCATTGATTTAGCGCCAAGTATAAAATGGCAATGTAACGTATATTGATTTAGAACAGAGTTTTGAAAAGGCGAACTGAGCGTCGTATAACCGTAAAACAGTCGTTTCATTACACATGTAGATATAAGATGGTAGTCATTTTTGCCCGACATTATTTAATCTTTGGGGTGGTAATTATTTTGTATTTAACAAGGATTATGATTGTCTTGTGTAGGTATTATCAACGTAAAAGTATATATATATATATATATATATATATATATATATATATATATATATATATATATACTTACCTAATTTTATATAAATACATACAGATGCTTAATTTTATATATATACTGAATGTTCACTTGTTTTGTTTTCTTTATTGTTTGTAATTAAACAGTGTCGCTTTCTTAATCTAATTATGATTTTTTTAAATATAATAGATATTGAATTTAATTATTACTGTATCAGTTTGTCATTAAATCATTAATTGTAAACATTGCCATAAAACTGTGCTTAATTTCATTACGGTAATATAGTTTTCATATGTATTCATAAAATTCTTGGATGAAAATAACTTTCAATCTTTTACTACATGCGGCGTTCACGGCATTCAGCCAAGCTTTATATTCAAATAGTATTTCAATCGCTAAATTAGATAAGTAAACGGATATATTTCATTTAGGTGCATCAGAGTGTATTTACAACAGGCTTTTCCATGGGTTTGTCTGTCACGTTTAGAATGGCATTTATCTCTGGTTTTCGTCGCTATATTGGTATTTGTAGAAGTGTCCACGGATCACTTCGTCAAAATAAGGATTTAAATATAATTCCCGATGGTTTTAACAAAGGAACTGTATAAATATATATATATATATATATATATATATATATATATATATATATATATATATATATATGTATTATTTATTTAGATACTGCATATTACATATTTTAGCAATGTACCGCGGTTTCATCCAAAAGGGCAGATTTAGACATATTTAGTAAATTTTCGTGCCCAGTGGAATCATCGGCAAGCTGAAAGGATTGTAGGCACGCCTGATAGGGAATGGCGTCAACATTCCCTGTCAGTCGTGCCTAAAATCCTTTCAGCTTGCCGATGATTCCACTGGCCACGAAGATTTACTAAAGATGTCTAAATCTACCCTTTTGGATGAAACCGCGGTACATTGCTGAAATATGTAATATACAGTATCTAAATAAATTATGTTAGCTCTCTTATATGATTGAGCACTTTATTTGATTTCTTTTCATATACAACCTGACACTCTATATATATACATATATATATATATTTATACACATATATGTATATATATATATACAATTATATATGTGTATATATATATATATATATATATATATATATATATATATATATATATATATATATATATATATATATGCATTTAATGGATCAAAGCATTACTTTTACTGTTCCAAGAATTACAACTTCAAGTCCATTATTGCGTACGATCATTTCCAAAACCGTGTAGACATACTTTATTTTAGTATATTTTATAATTGGATATATATATATATATATATATATATAGGTACCTCATTTGCAAACTGATAAATAGGAGGAGGACATGTTTCACTCAATACACGTCTCTGATCTGATACCTGATGGAATCTAAACTAGCATGCTTGTAGTATCTCGCGGTATTGAGCTACGACTGCTCAGAATTGGGATAAGATTTTATGGTGATATCAATCATTACCACAATGTGATCAGTGATCCGGAGCGGGCTATAGGGATTGGTTATACAAGCCTCTGACACTGAGGTCGAATACGGGTCGATAAATTAGGCTAGCGTGTGCGCATGATAAGGGAGGCGGCCGGGAAAATGACAGTCTGTGAGAGAGAGTGCGCTATGGAGAATCTATACGTAGAGTAACTAGCTGCGTCTATAGTGCTAGAGAATTCAAGCCAGTCACGGTGATTTATATTACAATCCTTAAATACATGTATTTGCACACTCGTATGGAATGAGAGTGGTGTATCTATGCATCAAGAAAAAAAGTAAAGCAGTGTACAACCCTCGATAGAAGTAGAACGATATATGAAATATAAGTAACTAACGCTGTGCTGTAAAGTTAATCTAAAGCACATGTAGGATTGATCATCTTATTCTAAGTTATTTTCTCTAGTCAAATGACCGGTGTTCCGATCATAAACTCCTAGCCTGCGCATATATTTGTGAGCGTCTCTCACGGTAGAGTGGTAGGAATCCAATCATGTACATAAGCGTTTTCTGTTATCACAAACAAAGGCTATAAAAGTGTCGGAGAACTTAGGTTGGATGACGCGGGACTTTGTACGGTTAGTTTTGATGCTAGCCACCTGGTGTTGTGCGTGCTGTGCTTTTAGCCTTATAATTAATTATCTTAAAATAACGTGAGTTACCCTAAACAAACTGTCAGTTTGATCTGATTGATGCGTCGCTAGGCATTTGTAAGGCGATTCTTTGGACTTAATAGCTGAGTAATTGACTCTAAGGTATTGTATATGATGAGTGTTTGAATTCTCTTTTAGCATATTCCTCATAAACGCTGCTCCGACGCCCATTATTCTCAAACTGATCCGAATTGCTTTGTTTTAATATTCCTGGATCCCTTATATTACAGCTTCTCGACTAATTTATTTGTGTTTACACACATCCGCTAGTGTCCTTCCTACTAGCCAACATCTCTGTCACATCTCATAGCTTTAACGTATTCAACGATGCGCTATACCTATGCATATATATAAATATATATATATATATATGCATATATACATATATATATATATATATATATATATATATATATATATATATATATATATATATATATATATATATATATATGGCATCAATCTTAGTGAATTCCACACAGTCCTACTTTTCTATTGTATCCATTTTTGACAAGGGGAAAGTTTTCCTGAAATATCAAAAAAGTCCTTATCATCCGTACATTACACACAACTAGCAGCATACTTCCTGTTAATGTAAGATTGCAAAGAAAAATTAATAGATAATTGTAAGTCCTCTACTTTGATTGCTTATTTTTCCTCAGTTAATCATAAATCCGGCTGTTTTCTTTGGCACCAGTCTTCTTGACATATATATATATATATATATATATATATATATATATATGGATTTTTCCAAAATATAAATTATAGTATGTATATTTTATCGTATCTGAAAGGGTTTCAACTTGCAAGCTAACAAAGGTTTTATAACAAACTTCAGATAATATATTTTTATTAAAGTTGCATTTCAATAACCACATGAATAAATCAATAACATATATTTTCCATTCCAGCTTTCTTAACGTTATGTATTGCTGAACAACTACAAGCATAACTTTCATCTGTTCATTCACTTTCTTTAGTTCTATATATTGGTGAATATATTAATTCTATTTTCTATCACAAACAACATTTTTCAATCTATTTATATTTTATTTATATATGAATGTTTATTTATTTCCAAATCTTAAATGGTTCTACATCTTACGCAGCCAAATTAGAAGATATATATTTTACATCGTAAGTCCGTTGTTCACACATTAGTTATGGAGAAAACATCATTCTACAGACGTGAGAAAAGAAGATGGGAATATTTAAAAAAACACATTCTTAAAAAAGTTTACGGCAAGTATAAATACATAAAAAAGTCACATGATAAATGGTGACAAAACCCCCGAACACCGCTTTAAATAAAATAGTATTCAAAATACTTAACACGGCTCTTCAAACCGTTTTTATAACAAGGTTCAAACTGACCAGCATAACCCATCCTAAATTCAAGAAAACACTACGATAGGAAGCCCTCCTGCTATAAAAACTGTACAAACCGATTGATTAATTAATATACACCCTGAAGATAAAATAACCAACTCAGAAAATGCTTTACACACACTATAGGCAAATATGAAACTACAATTAGTCCCAAAACGCATTATGTATAAATAGTAGAATGGCAACAAACATATTCGATCTGAATTTTGGATTGAAAAACATTTTCCACATCGAAAATTAATGTATATATAGTTTTGCTAAAATAACATTTAAAATTATAGCTTATTAGATTCAATTCCTAAGAAGTATTTTATTATGTTATCAATTTAAATTATCGCTTATCCATACTTGAGCCAGGAAAACCCTAGCGCGACAACTTTAAAGGAAACTCATTACTTATCTCACTTAGACAAAGTTAGTAAATTTTCGGTTAACATTAGAATTAAACATTAATAACTTACGTCAACACTTTTTTAAATTAAAATTAAATGTTTAAAGAAAATAATATAATAGTAAAATAATGAAAGCAACACCATAAGTAGACATATAAATGAAAATAGAAAGATGCAAAATAACTTTATTTTTCTAAGTTTTAAAATAGGGCAATATTTAAATGAATTCGTAGGTAGTTCGTGTTTATATGTTTAGGGAATAATCTAAGTAGCACCTATCTTATTAATACTAAATGGTTATTATTTATATTGTCTAAATAGCAGGCGTATTATCTAAACACCTACTGTTCATAGATATATGTGTTCAATACACCCTTTCCCATAATTTCCAGATCATAAGGCAAGTTGGAGAAATGCACTATCAGATTAATAATTCAAAAGGAATAGTTTGCATGAATGTGCATATTTTCTAGACTAAATGATTTAATATTATATTTAAATTAAATCTTTACATGAGCTATTTAAATTTCCATTAATACCACAACTCTTATTTTATATATCTTATAAGATAGTAAACACCTATGTCGATTCAGGTAGTTGTGTAGTATCTATTTTTTATGTTAAGCAGATCATCCATAGCTGGCACTATATGATATGAGTCTAGTGCGCATGAAGTTATATTTGTTCCTTATGTCAGATATATCTATATATATTTATTCGCGCTACCGAATATAGACAACTTCAACCATATAGGAATGCTCTCATCAATTAGATATCTAACATATTTACTTAGTTATGCACTGATGTACGGACTTTACTCGGAATCTGAAGCTTAGATCTAAAAAAAAAAGTACATATCGTGTCTCTATCAATTGTAGAACCGAGATAAAAGCAGGGGGTGTTTCCGTCTTTGCATCACATTTATAAAACAACGATTGAGACCATGAAACTTCCCAATAGCGAACACTCATTACTGTTTCTACGATTGCACTTTAACCTAGAATCAGTGTTTGGGGTTTAGCTAGTCGCTTTTCTGTATTTAAGAACTAATATAAAAGATAATGGATGAAGTTACTTTTTTTAGGTTTGGAAATATATTTTTACTGTATTTTTTATTCATGAATCTACTTATTTTAGTATCTCTTTTATTTGTTTTCAATAATACTATGAAATACTTTTGGAATACCAGTTAGAATATTTTTTTAATATTATTTTTAAAATATTATTTTAACTATTACTTGTATTTATTTGTTTATGAGACAAAAATAAAATATAGATATTCGCCGATATATAGAAATAAAGCACATTCCATAGTCAGAAAGTTAACTGCTAACAATGTTGATAAGTCCAATATCGTTGGTCATGAGAGAGTTGTATACATAGAATTCAGTGTCAAGCTATAAAATGATGTGTATATCTACACCTGATGCAGTTTATTTAGTGGTTATTATATGCTGTTAGGATGGACATCGTTCGGGGAAGTTATCCAGGTATTGGATGTCCATGCTTGTTTAAACTGGGTAGAAGCCTTTTGTTGAATATGAATAAAGCTTCTGCACCTGTAGATACCATACTGATGTGTAAACTAAGAATTGATATTGACAAACACTTTATTTTTATATGTGTTTGTTTTTTTGGTTTGAAGGATGTTTACTGCTGTCGACTATTCTGCCTGTTTCATGTAACCTGTTCAGCGATACATGCTAATATCTATTAACACACTTTCTTTGTTTTTTTGAAATGTCAATATAAATATTCAGCCACGTAATGCTTCAAAGATGTTATCAATTTCCTTATTCGAAAGGTGCCAAACCAGCGCCAGAACATTGACCGACTATATTTAACTTTAAACTATCGTCTCTAACATCTTGAGAAGTTCTTCGTACTCTACGATTGATCTGACCCCTCTGGTTTTGTCAGAAAAAAAATGAAGAAAACACACTAAATAAGTATCGCGTATGATAAAGATGTATCTATACAATCTCTGAAAAAATTAAATAAGAAAAGTATTTTATTATTTAAAATGACACCCTTTTTGTTTTTTCAAATTTTCAACTCAATATATATATATATATATATATATATATATATATATATATATATATATATATATATGGTGAATGCTTTTATTCAAACATGTACAAGGTCTGTTACACTGGGGTGTCGATGTTATCGATCTACAGCTCTCAAGAGCTGAGAATTATCTCAGGCAGAGAATTATTTTTTGATCCAACCTGGTTGCTGAACTCCAGGGAGAATGAAGTCAAGCAAAAAAGAAGAGAAAGAAATAAAAGTCATGTGACCGATTAAAAATATGATTGCCGTTCGAAATTAATAATTTCGTTTTTTCATTTTTTTATTTTTTATATATTTTATATATCCAACGCGGAGCTGGGGTAGAAAGGGGGGGGCGAGGAAAAGAAAAAGAAGAGGCAAGGAAAAGGAAGAAAGAAATCGAGTTACTTCCATTTGCAGGTCTTATCAATTTTCATTGACTTACCATATTTTTGCTCTATCCAGTGTATTGAGCTTTCCTTATTTCACAATAGGTCCAACTCTCTAAAAGTTTACCTTTTAGTTATAATTTACATATATATATATATATATATATATATATATATATATATATATATATATACAAGGTTTTTCAAAAGTCTTGGGAACATTACAAATGCGTATATCTCATGAACTATTCCAGGTAGACAAATGAAACTGGTGCCATTTTAAGGCTTGCTTAATCAAGTTTTTGGTCATACTAATAATTTTCGTGTTATCTTTCCAGGTGCAGTAATGGCGTTCTCTAAACAAGACAAGGCATTTGCGTCCTCCAATTTGCAAAGACTGAATCGTGGACATGTGTTCAGCGTGCATTTCGCAGGAAATTTAAAAAAGAAGCCCCTGAAAGGAAATCCATTGTCAGATGGCATGCTAAATTTGTGAAAGATGGGTGTTTGTGCCCAAGTAGCGAACAGGTCGCCCTTCAACTTCAGAAGATGCAGTTGAGCAAGTTCGGACAGCCTTTCAGCGGAGCCCCCGTAAATCAGTGAGAAGAGCCAGCAGGGAACTTCAGCTTGCTCCAGCAACTGTCTGGCGTGTCTTAAGGAAACGACTGCAAATGGTACCTTACAAGCTCAAGTTGGTCCAAAAGTTGAAGGACACTGATAAGCCACTTCGCCGTGACTTTTGCATTGCAATGCAAGAGAAGTTGGAAGATAACGGCTTTGATGACCGGCTTGTTTTTAGCGATGAGGCGACCTTCCATCTGAATGGCAAAGTTAACAAGCATAACACTCGCATATGGGGTACTGAGAATCCTCATGAACTTCTTGAGCACGAGCGAGATTCACCAAAAGTTAACGTGTTTTGTGCAATTTCCAAGAAAGGTGTCTATGGACCGTTCTTCTTTGAAGAGGCAACTATCACTGGTGAATCCTATCTCAACATGCTGGAAGACTGGTTAATGGCTCAGTTGGAACAAGCAGAATCTGATGACTTCATTTTTCAACAAGATGGTGCACCACCACACTGGAGTCTTAGAGTAAGGAAGTTTCTTAACACAAGGCTGCCTGGTAGATGGATTGGGAGATCTGGGCGAGGTGATGACGTTCTCATGCCCTGGCCTCCTAGGTCTCCAGATCTTACCCCGTGTGACTTTATCCTTTGGGGCTTTGTCAAGCAACAAGTCTATGTGCCGCCCCTTCCAAGAGATATTGACGAACTAAAGGCTCGAGTAACGGCAGTTGTGGGAACCATTGACGTCAAGATGCTGGAACGCGTTTGGCAGGAAATGGACTATCGACTAGATGTCTGCCGTGTGACGAATGGTGCTCATATTGAGCAACTTTGAAGATTCCCCACAAAACTTGAAACTTTAACCTTTCCAACGGTACTAATTTCATTTTTCAACTCCTAATAGTTTTTGAGTTATTAAAAATCGTTATGTTCCCAAGACTTTTGAAACACCCTGTATATATACGTATAAAAATAAAATCCTTAATACATTACGCAAAATAGATAAGTATATATATTGGTGTGTGTGTGTGTGTATGTGTATATATATATATATATATATATATATATATATATATATATATATATATATATATATATGGGTGTATGGGTGTGTGTGGATGTATAAATGTATATATGTTTTTAGTTTTACATCTATATATAAGTGTGTATGTGTGTGTGTGAGTATATAAATGTGTAATATGCGTGGATGTGTGTGTGCGTGAGTCTGTCTCAGTGTGTGTGCATGTGGTTAAGGAAGGGGAGACGGATATGTCTAGTCGGTCCTGCCAAAAGTTTGAGCAAAATAGATAAATATATTTATAAGTGTGTGTGTATTGTATGTGTGTATATATATATATATATATATATATATATATATATATATATATATATATATATATAATATATATGGGTGTATGTGTGTGTGTATATACATATGTATGTATGTTTTCAATTTTACATCTATATATAAGTGTGTATATTTGTTTGTGAGTATATAAATGTGTACGTATAAGCGTTGGTGTGTGTATTTGTCAGTGTGTCTCTGTGTGTGCGTGTGGTTAAGGAAGAGGGGACGGTCGAGTCTAGTCGGTCCTGCCAATAGTTTGAGCATGCCCGAATTTCTGATGCGTAGGTAGGTAGGTGTCAAAGTTTTATCTTGTGGAAAAAAGTTTCTCGTCTGTAAATTTTTGAAATGTAATTTGTCTGCTGGTTTTTTCTTTTCTTTCTTTTTATGAGTGTGTATTGGCGGGTATAATGTTTACTCATCAGGGTATCCCTGAGGAGGAGCCGAGAAGGTTCTGAAACAATTGTCGGATACTCAAACTATGTTTATTTTAACATATATATATATATATATATATATATATATATATATATATATATATATATATATATATATATATATATATATATATATGTTATATTTGCATCCCATAGACCATAAACATTTCATTTGTTTTAATAACATCGTTATTACTGTACCCCGTTTAGGTATTTTCATCAACATATTCTGACCAAAAAACTGCAATGATCGCATTCCAGTGTTGTTTAACCCTATAACATATCTCAGTGTACATTAAACATTTATCGGCTTTTTTCTAGAACATGTTTCCACAAAGTGCTGATCTCCTCCCAATCGTCGTTAATCTTCAATACAAAATTACAAAGAAATACAGAGAAATATATTTTTTGCTGCATGAATGCATCTAATCAAAGACAAAGATTATTACACATTCATTAGCAAATATCGGTAGACAATTCAGGTATAAGGGACGTTTCTTTGTACCAAATATGGTAGAGTTACAGGAAGAATTGCGAATGTTATTAACGAGACTTTGTGTGACATTCTGTTAATGTATCCTTGTATATTTTTACTGGCATTAAATCTAAACAACTATTTATTTCTGTTTTACTTTCAGCTAGATTTTAACACACTATACTTATTTTACTTGTATTCAAATTGAAATGTATAAAATCCTCAATTTAAAAAATTCTTGCTAATGTTAAATGTTAATTAGTTCACGCTTTAAGTAATTATAGCATATCCTATGTCGTTGTGAACATTTTGGACTTAACCAGCAAAATAGAATGCATAAGAAATATTACTCACTAGTTCACACCTTTAAAATGTTCAGATCCGATCTTTATGAGTGTACATTTCGTTCAGAACAAATGTTCACTATTTTAAAAGCATTCTACAACAAATATCATAAGTTATGTCACTTATAGCTTTTTTAGTTGTGCTTACACATTACAAAACTGAAAAGCACAAACAAACTAAAACTGTAATTTTATAATATAAAAGGATATGTTCGTAGGTTTCTACGTGATACACTGGAATTTACTCACATGTGCAAGTTCCATATCACACGGGTATACTGAAATACATATTTCGCTAGATGGGCAGGGAGAACGACGAGAAGAAAGTGTGTTTAAGTGAAGTGAACAACCACATAAAACAGAAATAAGCAAGACAAAATTAGAGAAGAAGTGGAGAAACGAATGGTGTAGCTTGGGTGATTAAAACTACGGGTGGAAAAAAGCGAGGTATGTCCCAAATTTTCTCTCACTTTGACGTTCAGAAAAGAAAACTAGAAGAAGTGGATTTCTTAGTCAGACTTTTATATCGATAACAGTGTGGCTACATCTAGCAATGGGTGCCCTAACTGCACTAACGAAGTTATATAGTAAAGCTGTCACCCAGTCCGAAGACTGGCTTGTGCAACAAATGAGTAGCGAATGCTTCCAGTATTAGTTGAGAATGGACGAGTCTAAGTGTTCGTCATAGACACGGCACCATTACCACTCCTCCGAAGCCTGCCTTTCACAGGAGTCTAGTACTGTTTCCTGTTTAGATTGATGCGATTCTGAGGTGTCTTGAGATTGCTGTATAACGAAAGTGTTATTTTTGGTAGCCATAACCTCCTTTTGGGTAGTGCTGTCGTTTGATAGTCTTTACCTGCGTTTTATGTTCTTTCATCGTTCTACAATGCGACATTTTTGTCCGATTTCTTTAAAAATCAGGCAGGTTTTAATACAAAATAGCCATTACGTAACCTATGGCCAGCTTCAGCAGCGATATCAAAGAGAGTAGCGGTATTTATTTGTATATGTCTAGCTTGTTTGTGAGGCGTGAAACTCCCGTATTTTGCTTTGAATAATTTTTGGATGACAGTTTAATTTTGGTTATTTTCGTATGTGTGCATGACCCGACTGTTCAAGGTCTTTGGAATTCTGCTTAACACTAATAAATATTTCGCAGGTCTCAGCTAATTGCGGCAATGTTAAGTTCGGTTCATTTTCTAATGAATTTAGTACTCTTCCCCTTATTTCAGCGTATTTTCCTGATACCAATCCTTGAACGAAAATTAAACATTTTAAATTATCAGCACTAAGTTCAGACAATTTAAAGTCGTCGCAGTGCTTATAAAATACTGATGCGAACGTTCAATAATTTTCGTCGTCTTTTTTTACCAGATTTAACCACTTCAAACTTGTGTGACATAACGATGTCTTTGGCTTGAACAGCTCTGTTAAAAGTTTTGTAAAATTCAAATCGCTAGTCCTTCGAAACAAAAATAAAATCCACGAATTTAGTATGTTTGGTGGTGCCTACTTTCTTAAGTAGCGGGCGAACCTTTTTTTAAATTTGCCCAGTTTTAGAAATCTATTTTATATAAATTTTAATATCTCTTAAAATACGAAGCAAAAGTCTTCTAATCATCAGATAGATAAGTGAAGTTGTCGATCGAACTCTACTTGGCATTCTCCGAAAAAATCATCATCGTTTTCGTTACTTTGGCCTCTAAGCGATATTATATGTCACACTCTTCGTCAGCTTCTTTGCTGTGTTCTAAAATATTTTTTTCAGTTCCTCTTTTTTGCTCTAAATCAGCTTCTTTCTTTTTCTTTATAAGTCTGTCGGCGGCTTCTTTTTTTGTTCTATAAGCTTTTTCATTTTGCTCAAAAATAAGCATTTTCAATATTTCTTAAGTTTAACGTCGCTGTAGTCTGTCTTTCTATAGCCTTTCGTAGTCTTTCGTCTGCCTCGTTTTATGTTAGAATTTTGTTTTATTTGAAATTTTACTAATTCTGCTATCATCAGCTTAAATTATTCAACACTTAAAAATATGGGTTTATTTGTTAGAAAATACATGTTTTCGTTTTGGGTACGGCTTGTTAGAAAATATTTGATTACTACCATGCTTTAAATACGTAAGATTAGTTGTAAAAGAGTATAAAACCTGTTTTTTTCTCGATAAAACATCGCTTTTTCAGTACGCTTTTACGCGTCGGCACTTTTGTCAGAGAAAAAGTAAAAATAAGGTTTCATTTTTTTTTTCAGCAGAAGTAACTTTCTCTCTTTTGGAGAGAGAAGCAACATTATGTATTAGTTTATTGTTAAATATTACAACAGTGTCGGAATAGCAAGTAAAACAACAATCACAGACCTTGTTTTAATTCAGAGAATAATCAGTTGGTCTTACGTGTTTTTCTTTTTTTCCACCGGTGAGCCAGTATTTACAATTAGGACGTTCATAGTCGACTTTCTAAGTTTTTTCTCTTTAAGTTTTTCAATAATCAATTTTGTCGCCCGTTGTGGCGCTTATTTTTTTAAAAAAAAGTTCTCTCGAATCTTTTCCTGTTACCATGCTGTCAGTCTATTGTAGTTGTGTAAGTTTGAAAATTTTAATCCCACGTTGCCAGTAATTGTGGGGTCCTTGTTTGAAGATTACCAAGAAGAGTCCTTTATGTTTTAGTTTCCCGTGTAAATTCAAATACTTCGTAGCCAGTTGTTTGTGATGTATTTTTAAAAGTTTACAGTTTGTGTTGGTTTCCGTGTAGATTCGAATATCTCGTAGCTAGTTTTTGTAAAGGCCTTGTTAAAAGTTGTTGCGAATGTCCCGTATTAGTTCGAATATATTATTGACAATTGTAGCTGGGCCCCGTGTTAGTTCGAATACTTTGTTGTTGATTTTTGTTGTGGTGGCGTTCCATGTAAGCTCGAATAGCTGGATGCACATTTTTGTAGTGATGGGGTCCCTGTTTAAGTTCGAATATCTCGTCGCCGTCACTGTTTGCGGGTCGCAATGAAAACACAGACACGGCTTAAGGTATGACAAGTATACTGGAGAAAATATATACAAGAGAGACACAAGAGAGGGGGACCGTTTACCCTGACTTGCAATGCAGACTTGGGTTGTGGAACAAATGAGAATCGAATGCTTTCAATATTTATTGAGAGTAGACGAGTAAAAATGTTCGTCATATGTACGCACCATTACATAAATGAATTGCATAACATTTATTTTCACTTCATTAAGTACTTTGGCTATACAGTATGTAACTCAATTAGAAGAAAGTATACTTGTCTGGTTGATTAAAATAGTTGGATCTGTACTTTCTATATTGAAGGTTTGCATACTTACTACTTTCAATGTAGATGTTATTACAACCATTCACAGACGGTGGGGCAAAATATTACTTGGGTAGAATCAAAATGTTTGGTAATATTAAAGCGTCTAACTCGGAAACCAGAAAGTGTAAGGATTGCGAATAATATGAAGATTGAGTTCATTAGGGATATAATATATGATATTTCCTGAAGCAAAACAACTACACAAAATAGTTCTCCGGAACTCTTAAGTTGAGAATAGGTCACCACAAAACGTTTCGATAATATAATCACACGATCGCCCAACTAGACCAAATGACATCGATGATCTACTTAAATTACTTAATTGCATTATGCTATTAAAAATAGATGTACATCCTCGACGGCTTAGTCAATGTTTAACCCTTAACCATTAGACGTGTTTTTCTTTATTTTGTCTTTATTTAGTTAATGTGTGTTTATATACACACACACACACACACACACACATATATATATATATAAATATATGTGCAAAATTAATCTCCTCATCCAAAAAAAATGTATTAATGAATTAAAAAAACATAAAACAAGTCCTAATTAATAATCATTTTCCAAATTATATGGTTGATGAACAAATAAAATTAATGATTAGAAATTTAGATAATCCTACTAATAAGCTAAATAATTCCCACTACATAAATCTATTCTATTGTAACCAAATAGAATCCAAACTTTAAATTGGATGAAAAAGCTCTTAAAAATATAATACATTGCTATATATCCCCCACCAATTTTGATGGTAAATTACGATTTATCATTTATTATAAAAAAATGAAAACATCAATATATGTTGTTACAAATAACACTTCCCAAACCCAAAATACATTAGGAAGAACCAATGTAATATATCAGTTCCAATGCCCTATGGGAGAATGTATCTCCGACAACAATAAAAAAAAAAACTAATTCTTACATAGGTTTCACTTCCACAACACTATCCCGAAGACTCAGCCTACATCTCTCCGACACTAGCTCTATATGCCAACACCTAAAAAACATAATTGCACCCACTCCCAATATAGAAACATTCTTGTTAACAATGCCAAAATAATACACCATGATACCAATATAAAAAAATTAAAAATATTCGAAGCACTCTACATAAAAACTAAACATCCCACAATTAATAATGTTGCGACTAGTTTCAAGTCGCAACATTTTAAAGTGTCTAGCATAATAATTAACATTACCAAATTCTTAGCCATTTGGTAGATATACGTTTGAATTCTATGCACTTTATTTAACGTCATCAATTTCTTTAACGGTTTAAACAGTCAAACTTTAAATCTCTCGTACGTGTAGAATGCCATCACGCTCTCATGTAGATTTCAACTTTACAGACGCGTTTTCAAATATAAACTACTTGCCGTTATAATTCAAAAATGAGCACAACAGTAAAGACACTAAAACTAATACCACCTGAAGATGATTTGACGATTCAAATCGAAAGTACTTGCAAAAAAGAAAAAAGAATGGAAACAAGAAAGCCATGGATCATATTTATATCAATTTGACCGACACATCAGATGGACAATTCAGAAAATTGAAAAAAAAAAAAGTCGAATCAAACAAAACCACTCCGTGTTATTTAATAATGTTTGCCTAAATGAAAATATTCTGCCTAAATACACACAATATATATATACACACAATATATATATATAAATATATATATATATATATATATATATATATATATATATATATATATATATATATATATATATACCCAAAATCAGAAAAGTCAATTTGATAAAAACATAAGTGCATAAAGCGTTATTGAGCTGCTTCAATTCTAAAATAGAATAAACGGTAATAATAATGTGGCCACTACAAATGCTCCGTTTATGTGAACTTGCCATGGATTGGCACCACAAGTCAAGAACTATCACATAAAATCGCTTCAGGTGTGTCTCGGTGTTATTTTGCGACTAACGTGCGAACGGTGTTTAGGACTCGAAGTGCTTTGCATTATTTTCGTTAGGATGTTATCTCAACCATTAAATACAATGTTTGTGTTTATCATTTTCTTGGTTAGTGTGAGGCTGACGACGTAAGTCGTACTATATCGCGATTGGATGCTATAATTCGCCAGCAAACACTTATTCGATACGTTTGCACAGACTGGCTGACATCCGGGCAATTTAACGTCCATGAATAGGCGAATGATGACCATTTATTTGAGTGTCACTTGTGCACTAGAGGGTAACCTGATGAGGTGTGTTCAGTTTTGTAGAGGGCTGCGTTGGAAAAATCATCAAAAAATTATCGAAGCGTTTCCTATAGGTTTTCGTCATGCATAACCGTGCAAGCAGAAGGAGTACACCCACGATTCAAAACTGATGCATGTACTTTAAAATATCTACCCCTATATATTATATTTTTCCACTCATTGTCCAATAAGTGTTATGATTCTGATGATCAGTCTTTCATCCGTAATTACACCCCCAATATATCGTTGACGGCTACCTTGACAAAGTGTTGACCGTAAGACGTATTGGGAGAAATTACATCGTTTCTCCTCCGTTCATTAATGTCTTGTTTTAACCATCTTACTAAAGTAAAAAATAAAACTAACAAATAATAGGTTTTGTTCCTCTCTTTTAGTGTTTTTAATTCATTATTTTGCTGACCCTTTCTCAATTATAATTGCCACTTTGCCTATATTAAGAATTTGTATTTGTACTTACAAATATCTATATGTATATTCCTAGAGTAAGTTAAGAAAAATAAATGCATATCATTATATATTACGATTCTAATAATTCAAGATCAACAATGATTTATAAATTTATATATATATATATATATATATATATATATATATATATATATATATATAGCAAACCCCCCATTTAGAAACACTTCTGTTTTCGCAATAACGTCAGTGATGATCAACGTGTTACTCTTATAATAATATTCATGAGTTTACAGATTGGAGCAAACTGGATTCTAACAATGATTGTCGAATTCGTTGCCTGCAGCTGTAACTATTATTTTTCTATATAGTTAAATTTATTTTTACTGCTGGCGTTTTACGATACATTTCCAACGAAGTAACAGTAAAAACATAAATTTAAAATAAAAACAAAAGTTGCGTTAATCTTGACAGAATGTACATAATGTATTCATGAATCTGACCTCCTATTTAAATCTGATAAGCATTTAATGATTTTCTTTCAAATGTAATTGCTTTCAATTACACTATTTATGAATGAATATGAATATAACTACAATCTTACTGAAATAATGTATGCGAAGAAAATGTTTATCTTGTCAATTTGATATTGTTTTGTAATGTGATAATTAGGTTTTCTAATATTTGATACGAAGGAAACGCTTATTTTGCAGTGACATCCATGTTTATTTGGTGTGTTATACGAGAAATGTGTATGATTATGTTCTCGTTTTCTTTTATAGTGATGGTGATGATGAGGATGTAGATGATGATGATGATGATCATCATCATCATTACCATCATCATCATCATCATCATCATCATCATCATCATCATCATCATATTTGGGGTTGAGGGTGTACTGTTTTCTTATTCGAGATTTTGTCTCGTAGAGATCTTGTGGTTCAGGTGCTGGTTTTGCATTTCTTCGCAAATAAATTAAATACGAATGTATCAATGTATAATATGTATGCGAGTTCTTTTAATTACAACTGTATAGGCCTTTCTTTCAAAGCGACAAAGAAGGAGATAGACTCAACTGTTGACCGTTTTAAGAATTCACCCGTTTTTATGCTTGAATCATTCGTTCCATAACACATGTCAGCATAACTCACTTGTTAAAGAAACCCTTTCTCCCAAATACTCACATCAAGTTCCCGTGATTCTCGTGGTTTCCGGTAGAGAATTTTATCTACGAATTCGCATGCAAATCTTAATGGAAGTTAATTCTTTTTGACAATAAAATTCGGTCATAATCGTTGTGCGAATAGCTGTCTGAGGTGAACCCTCTCAAGGTCTGCATAAAACAACAGAATTAGCTTTATTTATGTGTGTCTATATGATAAAACTTAGGCATCATCATTTTTTGACATACATATGAAACAGAAAACATGATATCAGAAAATTATAGACATATTTTAAATGGTGTCAATGTATCATAAATATTACTGGTTGTATGGCAACGGATATCATAAAATGTAAAAATGTGTGTGTCTACTTAATCGTGTATTCGTGTATTTAAATAGTCTACATGTAGACGAAATTTGTTGTCACTATACCAACATTTAACAACAATAAAAGAGCACTCCTTAAATTAAAAGACATGCCTTCGCATAATTTGATACCCAAAAATAACGATTTCTATACAAACTTTATCGATGTTTGACAGCGTCAATGAAAGTGATCAAACTGAATGGATAGCATTCCTTTACTATTACTCCATTGTTTCTCCTATACTTTATCCTATGTTTTATTTTCTTACAGTTTAATCTAAGATATGTGTTTTTTTATTAATGTAGTACTTGTTTTTTAATGTTCATAGTTACATTCTCGATGTGTGAATAATCAGTGAAAAAGAAAAAACAATATCAGTTTCATATTCCAATTTATTCTGCGTAACTTGTTCCTCTAGTGTTCGCATTATTAACTAATGCGTCACGATGTATTCGCTCCAGGATTAAAGTTAATTGAATTGAGTAATTGGCAGTTGAAAGATAATTAATAATTTGACACAAGTTTACTTACAACCCACTCAATACAAGAGCCGACACAGAAACAGCAATTCTTTGTCAGAAACATCAACCATTGAATGTGAGAAGGGTACAGTAACATAGGAAGATAGTCTACAATGTCACAGGCTGACGTGATCACTGTGATATCGAGCAGGATCAGTGAATCTATCTACGGTCGATTTCTTTCTAGCGGCATAGCATTTGATGTATCACATGCCTTCAATATGATTTGACAAAACGTTTTTGTTCCCACAAGCATTCTGCTCTAGGTTATCTAGAAATGTCTTCTCTGCCATCAAATCTTTTCTCTCCATAAAAAGAAGTTAGTTACGAAAAGTCCGGAACAAATAGCATCAATGCTGGCATGCGTCAAGTATCTATTATGGGCCCAACTAACTTCTTGATCTTCATAAATGATCTTCGAAATCATAAAGATGTGTTAAACATCTATGCAGACGGCAACTCTATATATGGGTGTACGGATATTTTTTTTCTGACTTTCAGCCGGTGGAGCAAGATGGATTTTACTTTTAACGTTTCTAAAACTAAGCTTCTCTATATTAACTCTTAACGTTTTTCTCGTAATTTCTCCTCCGTTGGAATATATGACTCTCTCTTCAATGTAGTTGTCTATGATAAACTCTCCAGACTGACTTTCAGCCCAGACTTGGAATTGAAGATTTCATTAAATATGTTGCTTACGTTTCTGGAAAAGGTGGGTGGATCATTTTACTGTCACATAAAGTTAATAACTGCTGACGCAATCATCTGCGTGTATAAGAGGCAGATTAAGTGCTGCTGGCATATCTGGGAAGGTGTTGCTTGAAACATTCTTCCTGCTAGAACAGTGTGAAACTCTACTTCGAAATTCAGTAAGGGTTGTATCTCTTCCTTTCCCTATATCTTTTAATCACAGATTAGAGGGAATGCGAGCTTCTCGCTTCGGTATCGTAAACTTCATGGTAAGTGCTTGACTGAGCTTTACTCCACGGTCCCACCCTCTAAATTTTAATTAGTAACAGTTACAGCAAAGAACCCCCCCTCTCTCTTTCTCTCTCTCGTTTTATATATCTCTCTTTCTTTATCACTTTCTTTATCTATTCACTAATTTATATGTACCAACAAAACAAGCGGAACTTCCATGAGCGAAGTTACTTTCCTAGAACATCTCATCTGTTGAATATCATATCATGAGGCGGCTTCTTGTTCGGATGCAGCATGGTTGTTATCAAGTATAATGTAAACAAATAATTGTTAAGCCGTCCTCTTCGATAATCAATTCATCTTAAGTAATATTCTGCATTTTCACCCTTTTTTCCGATTCGCTCGCGGTGGCGAGCATGACCTCGAAGTAAAAACAGCGAAAGTTCGAAGGCAGACTAAACATGGCAAACTCCACATTCAAATTGTCATGTTCTTTAAACAAATGAACTTAATCCGAAGCATGTGTGTAATATTGCTGTTTTACCTGTTCCTCTATTTAAAAAATGTTTGGTTGAGATTAAACTTTGGGATCACCATGTATTTCGGCACTAAATGACCCTCAAGAGATAGACCTGTTTAATACAACTCATATCAGATATGCTACGTCCACTTGTACACTTTCCCTTTGGAACAGGTGTGAACCCATATAGCTCCCTCCAGATATTTGCAAACTATTCTGTGTGTCCAATTAAGGCTATCCTGTACGGTCAGCAAGGCACATGGACACATGAGTCCATATATACAAACTTTCACTCGCAAAACAAACATGCAAATATATACATACACGTGGCTAAGCCTATCCCCTTTACACCCAGTCAAGACCCACTATGCAAGCTGAAATGAACGTTTATTCATTTTTTCTCACGGATAAACCACCTTCGTTCACGTAGAAGTTCTTATTCTTTATATTTAACTCGCATATCCTTAACGTACTTCATTTTATTTTCCGCAAACGTGGTCTATACAAAATTAATATATTTCGTATTTTTCTAATCCAATAAACAAAATACCGGACATGTAGTTTACAACGTTAGTGTATGTTTCTGAAACCAACACAAAATACAACGCTCTTATACACTATACAGCAAACGAACAGAACGCTGTTTCCGTGTGAGCGTGTTCGTGCGAGTGTAAACTGATGTCATTTCTCATAAAATAAACTTTGTTGATCTACTTTTTAAATGTGTATGAACGTTTATAAAGAAGTATTAACACACACATCGTAACGTATTATTGTTGTGTAATGACACCATGGTGTTATGTTTCTGTAACCTCTCTTTTATAGCCTTGTGGAATTTATAAAAAACGCCAACCACATATTTCAAACCCTATTTCAGGTGTCAATTTGTGTCTGTCTTCGGTCGTTCAAACCAGTCGGATCATCTGCATTCGTTCATGTATTTGTTATGTAATTGCTCTCCTCACGGAAGCAGAATTAAACGCAACATTAACTTTTAATGTAGGGAAAAAATCAAATCACCAAAAGAGAAAACTGCATTGAAACAAATATTAAAATGTATCTTTCAATGACCGAACAGAGAAAATGTGAAGTATAATATCAGAACATTTATTACACTTTTCTCCTAGCCAAAAGGTTAATATATGAAGCTCAACACCGATAGGTTTTAGAGAGTCGAAGCATAGTTGACGCTCAAAAACATATAAAGAAATATTTGCGAAAAGGAATCTTGCATTCAAAAATTGCTTACAATCAACAGGTTCCATCTGTATTATGGTATCTCATTAAATTACATTAAACGAGTTTGAATCGTGGTCCATAGATAAGGTAATGTGTAGACAGTTGTTTCGTTTTTGAAATATGCTTAGAGCTACGCTGGCAATTAAATTGAAAAAAGGATAGAAACAGATAAAACATGAATATTTATTGAAACTGATAAGATATGTTGAAATTACACACTATTTCATATATGTACACATTTAGAAATAGTTGACTGTTGTTTTCGTGTGAGTAAATTGTTCAAGTTTAGTTTTTGGTGACAACTGGTAGTGCAGGAATTTATGTGTCTACCCGTTTTTTTTTTATTTCACTGTCTAACAGAGCGAACAAATTAAGCATTGCGTATGTGCTGGTTTTGTGTTTCATTTTACTTCGGTTGAAGTTCTCAGAAAGCAAGGTTTTCTTCCCTTGAGCAAACACTAGATCTCTATATGAGATACATAAATATTCGAATATTCCATTAAACTTCTCCTTCCCCTGTCAAACGTTGAGTTAGTAACAAAGTAAAGAACATTACGTGGCCTTGACTAATTTAATATGTTATTGTATATCTTTCTTGTGCTCTCTTGACCTTAACGGAATCCAGGACCTAAGTTCATTTAGTCTGGTTGAGTATCCAGCAAAAAATATGCACCATTCCTAATATAAGTTAGTGGATACCCGTTGCGAGGAGATATTATTTAAGCTTCGAATACTATGCTATTCTGAATATTTGGTCAGAGTTAATGTGCAGGGTGAGCTATCCTCGTGTTAGCGTGTGTTGACACACCTTTGTCCAGAGAGACAGAATACGCTCGATGATTTTATTTCGTAGGTAATTGAAATTCTCTCTTTTGTCCGTGTGTATATGCTTGTGACAGAATGTGTGAGTTGCTTTAGTAGACATTATGTGTCACTTTAGATGTGGTTTTCCATTCCTAGCCGCATAGGGCAGGGAAGAAAGCTTACCGTAATTTCGTGTATCGACATGTACTGCATCTATATAGTGTGTACTACTGAATGCTTAGCCATCGGATTTATGGGAGTGATTTTTACATTAGGCGCGATGTTGAAAACGCACAAAAACTGAGTTAATAACGACTTTCTTTGACTTCCCATATCTTACCATCATTCTTCAGTCGCTTTCGTCCCTTTTCTCGTGTTTTCCATCATATTCATCCCTGAATCTCATCTTTACCCCTTTATTGTTCGAGTCTATCTCATCGATGTAATTCTTACAGTGTTCCTCACTCTGTATTTGCTCTCGTCCTCCCTATCGTATTCTTCTCTTCATCTCCTCAGCATCATCCTACTTATACTCGACCACAACCTATGTTTTCCTTACACGGTCGTCCCCCAGCTTCTCCTCATTCTCCATATTGTATTCTTCCCTGCATCGCCCCCATACCCTCTTTTTTCTCCACCTATCCATCGTTACTTTCACAATCATCTTGTTATTGCCATTCCTTTTGTATTCCTTACTGAGTCTCTGCCGCAAAGTCTACCATTGTTCTTTTGACCCCTATGAATATAATTCCCTCCACGTTTTCGTTATTTTAACTTTCATCTTATACTTTATCTTCTTCTTCTTCTTCTTCTTCTTCTTCTTTTTCTTGTTCTTGCTATTCTTCTTCTTCTTCTTCTTCTTCTTCTTCTTCTGTCTTTACATGTTGTTATTCTCTTATTCCTCACTCACTCCAGATAGTCTTTTCTCTTGCGTATGTATGCACCCACCAATTTGCCGTTACCTCTTTGTCCGGACGGCATGCGCTTACAAATCGACAAAATGCTCCTTTCTTATTTACATTGCATCCGGGTATACCATTCAGTTACGACTATAGACAAACACCGATTGCTCTCAAAAGTTAGTTTGCGGGAATTATACTACAAAACAGCAAAGGAATTATATAAATTACGGGTTATAGTACGCGTTCTAACGCTAACTTTTGTTAATAAACCACAATCGAGACTTCATTAAATACAAGTTTAGATTATTTTTCAATTTGGTTCTAATACAACACGAGCTATGATGGTTGCGGGTTACGGTTCTTTAAAGATCAAAAACTCAGCTTCGCCGAAGCATAAACATAATTATTGTCATTGTTTACTAAAGCAAGTATATGTGCGCGTGTGTATTTGTAGTCGCCCGTATTTTTGTTAGTAAGTATGTTCATAAGGCAGCCACCTTAACACATACTGAGATGCGCTTGATCCAAAGGGGTATAATTCAACCCAACTAGTATGAGTAGTAGCATGATTCGGACGATAACTTATTTTAGATGCCGAATTAAGCACTCGCTAATCTCGTCGAGCTGATAATCTGTGACCAATATATATACATATATATATATATAGGATTATTTTTGTTTACATATACATCTACAAAATATGCGACACTGTCATGTCGATGCTATCGATCAACAGCTGTTATAACTGAGATTTCATCAGGCAGAGTTAGAATCCGATATTGACCTTAGATCATATTTGTTTCTTTCCAAATATGACCTAAGTTAAGATCGGATTCTAACTCTGCCTGATGAGATATAAGTTATAAAAAGCTGTTGATCGATAACATCAACATGCCAATGTCGTAGAGTTTGTACATGTCTGTGTAAATAAAAATACTCATATATTAAAGTTATATTTGATATTGAGCAATATAATAGACAAAAAGAACGAGAGAAATCTAATAGACAAAAAGAACAAGAGAAAAAAGCGGAAATGTAAACAAACACCAAGAATGTTGCATTCCACACGATTGAACGTCAGAAAAATAAAACGTTGTTAATTCCAGGCAGAAGCTTTACAATGTTTGTTCCAGGAAAACGATAGAACAAGCGCTACCGAATAATATACGTTAATGGTATTTATTGTAGGTTGCTGTGTATGTTCGAGTATGTTTTGGATCAGTTCAGGAAGGTAATAATTGTGTGTCTTGTAAACTAAAATTTATCTAAAGTCAGAGGGAACACCAGTTTTGTTTGTTAATTGAATTAGAATTGAACTAAACATTTTCTTAAAAATTTGAAATTAATAAATAACATTTATTTTGAAAAATAATTCTTATTCAAAATTATTTGGACAATAAATTTAATAAATAAAAAATATCATCATGCCGTGACTTTTCATTCCTATCCACTTGCTTCTCCACGAGGAAAGATGTAGGCACTGGTCCGGTTTTTCATGTGGATGAAATACAGACTTCCTAACAAATGGGACTCTAGATTTAAACAAAATAATAATTGCATCGAACTGGAAAGAATACTCCTTCACTGACAGACGACAGACTAGTAACACGTTGTTCTTACCTAACACGCATAGAAAGGCCGCGACGTTGCATTATCGTCGGCTTTAAAATACTTTCCTTACATAAGAAATCGAATTTGCGGATATATTTTAATTCATAGTTGAATGAGGAAATAACGTTCAGCTCATTCTAATAACACTCCCAACAATTCGATACACTATGAAGCTGAACGAAAGTGTTAAAACATGAGATACTTATTATTTAAGAATCTGTCGTGTCATCAACATATGCGGTATCTATTTTTACTTCTCGAATCATTTATATTTTAAGTCATTTGGAAATCACAATTGTCAACTTTCTGTTAATGTAAACGCATGAATAAAATGTAACGTTAGCTGCTGATAATAGTTGATATCATATCGCTTGACAAGCATATATCAACTTAATCAAATATAGGTTATAACTACATATTGCACATACATCTTTAAAAATGAATGTACTAAGTATAGACAATTTCTGATAAACACGTGTTTTCAAAAGACTGTGAAACAAAAACAAACACTCGTTTACTGTACAAACTCTGATTATCATTAACCTGAAAAAACCTTTGAATTTTATTGACTTTACGGTTTCCAAAAAAAGTAAAATAGCCAATTCAGCTGTTGTTGATGTTTATGTTCGCTTGATTATATACTGAACTAGTAGGACCCGTGCCCCGGCGTTGCCCGTGGAAATATAACAGCCTGATTTTAATTTTTAAGTTAAATAAATAGATTCAGAAAATAAATCATTTCACTGGAAGCTATTTAGGTAATTAAAATAGGATTTAACACGGAGCTGTGCCCTAGCGTTCTTGTGTTAGTTCCAACAGATGTCTCTTTTATAGTGGTAAAAGTTATTCGTACTAAGCTCTTGAACATCCTACATAAAACTGCCCATGGCTAAAGCAAGGTGAAGTCAAGTTTAGACCCACCACTGCCAATGATTGTCCTTGGGATTTGTTAATTGTCATGGCAAAAGACAATTTAACTGGGAACTGAAGCAGTTTAAGTTTTATTGCAGAATCCGACATAATAATGGGTATTCTGGAGAGGAATGTCAGTTTGCCCCTTGCCAAACCAGTTAGTATTACAGCTTCTATCACATGACGTTGCATGCGTTTAACACAGTCTAGTTCCATTACATAGCCTTGGAGCATCAAGATTCCGGAGTAACATAATTCGGCATCCAGCTTTCAGCTGTGTGTTGGCATACCAGGCAATTCTAATGAATTAAAACATTCTGTAGGGTATTGTACAGCCTGGACGCCATCGAGAGTAGAATCCACAGAAGTGAAAGTGTGTTCATCACCTGGAATTTCATCAAGCAGTTGTTGATTGATGACATGTACCATGTTATTTTTAGGAGCTAGAATTACCTTCTCATTGAGCCAATTAGGATGCACATAGTTTTCGGCTATATTTGGATTAACTACTCTACTTAGTTCTGTGAGTGATGAAACAATTGAGCCAATACCTGGAGTAATAACAATCTTGCCATTGTTGGTTGTTGCAAGCTTGCCATCATCTATTTTTAGGAGGAGGGAGGCAAACTCACCAGCCATTGGGTCACTATTGAGATGTACACGTTACAGTCTTAATGTACTTCCACAAATATGACAATTTAATGCAAGCATTAAGCTCATCAGCGGGACTTCCACGTGGAACAATAGGACGCGTTTTTCGAAAGTCACCTGATAATAAAAGTGTTATGCCAACCATAACAACCTCAAGTCTTTTGAGATCACACTATGTTTTATCTAGAGCCTCGAACGCTTGTTAATGTGCTATTGTACATTCATCCCATACGATCAAGGAGCAATTCTGTAAGACTTTGGCTGAATCTGACCTTCTTTCTATTTGACAAATTGGATCAGCATCTTTTATTAGATAATGACAACTTAAAGGTGGAGTGAGCTGTCTTACCACCAGGAGTACCTCCGGGTGCATCAAGGAATATAAGGCCACTTTGCTGATCTTCTTCAGTATTAACTACAGTACGAAAAATATGAATTTGCTCATTATTTAGTTGTGCGATACCATCTCGAACAATTGATGCTTGCTCATGAGGTTGATAACTAATTTCACGCGTCCATGCAGTAATGACCGGATGTGTATTAGATCGATTAGGTGAGGTAAGACCCAATTGTGTCAGTGTTTTACCATTCATCTCATAAGTCATATCATCGATATGAACTAAAGCCATATTGAAGATGTCTAAAAATCCAAAAGTCGTTTTGGATGAGAGACTGCACATGATGTCAACATGATGGCAAACAAATGTCTCGAATTGTCTGCAGATTCAGATATAGATGCTTCCTGTAATGTAGCATCTCAGTGGTTATCATCCTCAAGTAGTCCATGTGCACTACATGCATCCCTGAATGTAGTCATAACTTGACCATTGATCGTTTTTAGGTCATTAAAGCTCTGTGAACCTCTAACTGTATCTGCTGCACTACTTTCAGTAAAGTATATACGCTGTCCATTTTCTGGATGAACTGATAGGTGAATAACTGGGGGATGAGGTATATGTATGTGAAAGTTAAGTATTCTCCAAATGGCTTCATTGGTTGATATGTAACGTCCTGTATCGTATCTCTGAACTTCATCATGAGCATTACTTTAAATTGTGAAGATAGCTGAATCACTACCCTTATTTTCATATTTACAAATGTATTTTAGTGATTTTATGCTGTTGCAATTTTCAACATTGATATGTGCATCAAAAATCTTACAAAGCAGTTTATTATGTGGTACAACCCATCGGTTATGTACAGGAACTGTTATGTTGCCAGGTAGGGTAACTGTCGTCTCAAAATCTCCAGCTAAAGGAGATAGTCGTCGATACTGTGGGTAGCCATTTGTATCCGATTGAGTTTCACTCAAGAAGTGTCTAGGAGATCTCTTACTGCAGTGTCCATCTTTGAGACAGAGTGAACATCTGTTCATGTTTCCACATGTTTCCACATGGTCCATGAATCATATGGTGCCTAATGAAATCATATAAAACCGGATCTGCCACTGGATCTGAAATTTCCGCACTGATAACTGAATCTATGTCAGAGGATCTCAATTTTTATCCTCTTTTCTGCCACCCAACAGTGTACATGTATGCTATGACATATAAGGGCAGCAGTTTTTGTCGCCACCAGTTACTGCCACCAAGCACAATCAAGGATTTGGTTTACCCGACTCAAATTAAACAATAGCAAGCAATTAAAAGTAAAGAGGATTGTCTGCATGTAATGTTGTGAGAAAAAAAAATTGTTTACTTATTGTTATGCCCCCCCCCCTTACACATGGTGGACCGTACATTTGCTCGCCAGAAGGTGAATCGTAACATAAAACGGGCAGCACTTTTCCCGGTCGCCATCGGCATTTGGCTCACGTGACTCAATCGCAGTCATGAGAAAAAATATGAGAATAGTCTTCATTATTAAAAATAAGCATATAATCGTAATTTTAGTGCCCCCCACCCATCCAAATACAATTTGTAATGCTCTGCAGCCTACATTAATTATATTTGTGTGTTTCAGTGGTGCACATTTTCCATTTTTCTTTTCACCCAAAGAAAATGGAATTTATATGCAAAGGTAATTGGGGTGGGATTTTAATGGGGCTATGTAGGCCTCTTTAATTTTCCAAGGGCCCTTATCACAGACAGAGCCGGTGTTTCTAAAAAAATAAAAATTATGGTGAAATCAAAGTAAATTGCTTTCAGTATATATCGAACAGGCTTCGTTTAACTATATTAATTTTCATATTAATATTATATTCCCCATTGGTGGGTTAGTGGTCACGACGTTACAGTTTTTGGCGTTCGATCTTTTTCTAGTAAAACGAAATTTGTTTTTAATGTTAAACATTTGTCAACACGGTAGCACGGGGGATTTAAAAATCTATCAGAATAGTAAATAGTGATTGTTTAAAACGAACATTTATCATATAAAATGAAAAATGCAGTCTGGCATTTCAGGTTGACTCGTTGGAATGAAGTTGTTTTAACTTTATGTAAATAAGGAAAACGTAAATGTTTTTATTAATTGTCAGAGTTGAATTTATTTTTTATATTATTATATGAAATATCAGAATTATTCTAATTTTTTTACAATGAAGGTGAATAACTGGGCACTGGTTGTGTTCGTATCGTAGCATGTTTTCGATTGTGAAGGTCGTCGGATTAATGTAATCCGTTATTCGATTACTGTGAAGTGTAACGAAAGAAGAATAATGGAATGATATTCGTCTAAGCTGTAAGCGCGGTAGTTTGCTATCTTTCTTTAAAAAATGTATCTGATCGGTTTGTTTGTTTTGTTACTTGTCTAAAAGTATTTAACGGTGAGGGAATTCTTCCCAAAGAATTAATCGATTTCGACAATGTTTTTTTTTATTTAGTAACTTATAAACACAATGTAAATGTTTTTTTGTTATTGTATGAAGTAAAACTTTCGCAAAGTAGGCAACAGTGATTTTTAAAACGAAAATGTATAATTTTCATGAATAGTAATTGATTTATTTATTGTATGATTGAAAAGTTTCTCAAGATAGTCAACACTGATTTTTTTTGATTGTATGAATTAAAATTCTATCAGAAGAGTCAATAGTGATGGTTTAAAGCGAAAATTTATAATTTAAAATTAAACATTCAGTCTGGCACTCGGTGAAATAAATGGAAGTCTTCCAAATGATGTTTGAAATACAGAAGTATCTTATTTATTACAATAACATTCAAGGATCTGTTCTTTTTTCTTCTCATAGTCGGTAACTGAAATCCCATTTGTAAATAGTATTTGCTTATTTTATTAACGAAGTGAAAAAAATACCAGTTCGGTTCAAATAGTGTAGAAGTCACATGTTTGTTTTTAAATTAAGTGATAGGTATAATTATTGGTATATATTGATTCTTGAGTTTTATATTTCGTAACATAAGGAAAACTAAAAAATTGTTATCTTATATTTTAGAGTTGAAATTTTTTAATTGTGTATTATGTAATCGGTGTTCGGTACGTGAAATAAGGAAAAAAGTGAAAAATACGTGTAAACTGAGGCCTCCCCTCCCCCGGCAGAAACGTAAAAGTTATTTCGAATATTGTTTAGTATGTAATATAATATGTTTGATGTGTATTCTTTGTGCAAAATAAATTGCACTGTAGTTATATATGTAAGTGGCTGTAGTTCGTAATGTGCCATCACCAGTATTTCTCAACTTGTTACTAACGTAAACTGATCTGATTGAGGCTAGCGAAGAGTAAACTAATGGAAAAGTAAGTATTACATAATAAATCGAATAAGAAAGGTTGTACTTTCTGTCTGAAGTGTACTGATGTATTTATTAGTACAATGAAGGCGAATAAATCGTCGTGTTTGCGATTGTCATTGTGTTCAGTTTCATGTAATCTGTTATTCGCTAACGTGAAAATGCTACGTAGGAAGAATAATGGAATGTCAATCGCTTAATCTGTAACCGGTTTTTTTCTGAACATATTACGTTAGTATTGTAGCAGCAAATTTAAGAAGTGAAGTAGATGAATGTATAACGGAAATAGCAGAACAGGAACGGTGTATTACCTGAAGAAATGTTAGATCGGTAAGGGGGAGTCGGTATAATTGTTTAAGGGTAGTGAATCTGGCAGGCGTTTCGTGATGTGTATTTGCTAGTTGAGGCTTAGAGTAGAAGTCTTAATCTTATTTGGCGAAGTGATGTAGTCAGATGTATTGAAGGGAGCGTCTGTTATATTTTCTGTGCAACGTATGCTACTGTGTGGTGAGGTGAAGGCATATTTAACGTAAATAATGTGTACATTGTGTGAAAGTATCCGTTGTGTAGTTGTTCACGGTGTAGACTGGTAGCGTGGTAGGAGTAAAATGTTAGAGAGAAATGTTCTTGCTACTACCTGTATGGTGTCTGGTTTGGGGAGTGTGACTAATTGAGGAACGAAAGTGATAATTTGCCCGAGGTGGATGTAAGAGTCTAGAGTTTGCTAAGAACACGCTCGAGCGAATGAGCTTGATGTTGTAGTGATTGCAGTAACCTATTGAGTGGGAGTTTATTTTCCTATTCGACGCGAAAGTACAGGGGAAAAAACGTCTCTACTTTATATATAAGATTAGCTTCCGTAGTGACGTTTACAAACGTGTATCATATATATCGAAACGGATACACACATATATATATATATATATATATATATATATATATATATATATATATATATATACATATATATATAGAGAGAGAGAGAGAAAGAGAGAGAGAGAGATAGAGAGAGAGAGATACATTTTTTTAACCGACGAGCGCTCTGGTTGAGGAAATTATGGTTTCTATTTAGCATACAAGAATTCTCTTCCGTAAAGAATTGAGTATTTTTGTGTATTAGTATCATATTTATTTTGAATATTAGTGTGCAGTTTGTGTCCATAAGTGTGCAGTTCTTACAAATTTATTATAATGAGTAAATGCAAAAGTTGGGCACATTACTCACACTACTGGTGAAGTCATAACGCTGTGTTTCAAGTTGATTCAACTTTAAACAATGGGCGCGCGCTTTTTTATATACAGCTTAAGTGTACGCGATAGAAATAGTAAAGTCAACTATTTTCCATATTATGTTTTAATAAATGATATTTTCATAAATTAAATATTATTTGTTATGTTTTTACTATTAATTGATTTTTTAAGTTGTAATATGATAAATAGTTTTTTTTCCAATGTTGTTTTAGTTCTTGGACAAATAATTTGCGTTTTTGTTCGAATATTCCTTTCTGTAAGTGACCTACTTGTACAAGTACCGATCTCCATCTGAATTGCAAGGTTCAAAGCAATGAGTTTCTTATTTATTTTCTTTCTTTACGGTCACATTAAAAGATACATTTATTTTTATCAAAATTACCACAAAGTGTTCTATATGATTAAAACAAAAATATTATGTTTATTGTTTACACTTAAGTTATTTATAAATGTTACTATGTTGTTCAAACTATATAACTGAGCTAAATGTGCGCAGCGAATGCAAGCTGTAAAACTAGCTAGTATATATATATATATATATATATATATATATATATATATATATATATATATAATGAACGTAAGTCAAAGATATTTGTTTCCTTATCTACGTCTAAACTCTTTGACCTAGAATCAGCGTTGGCTAAATTTAGCACTGTAAGTCTCTGGTCCTAGAACAAAAAACACAACAAACGCCGGTTTTGCTCAGCGGAAACACCAAATGCTAATCTGATTCTAACATTAGTATATATGTTTAGATACTGTAAAAGAACATTTAAATAAAATGAAACGAAACTTTTATTCTAAGAATGCATATAAAACATCGAATAGAAAACAATAAATAAGATTAGAATATAAACATTATAAACAGTGAGTATAACAAGTAAGGCGAAAAAGATAGATGGACAGAGAGAAGTAAAAAGTATGCAAGGAAATAGAATCAGAAATTATATGTGTGTAATATTATATATATATATATATATATATATATATATATATATATATATAATTTTGGTACAATCGGTCAATATGAATTAATAATATGTATTCCCTCAAACTTTGACTAAGGTAAGAAAATAACAACATGTACGGGGAGCTACATGTCTTCGGTCCCCACCCACAGAAATTCTTAATTCGTGTTTCACGAAACAATAATTATGTTTCTATTTACATTAAACACATTACTATTATCCCGAGATTGTTTATCTCTTCCCAAAACATCTTCGAAAGAGAAAATAGCAACGATTACCCGACCCTATTAATTAGTCTTTCAACGAAACCATCGACACCGAGACATTTGTTTATAGAGGGGAAATAATTAATCGCAGCGCCCGATCCATTATACTGGAGGTTCGATTCTGACATTCTGGTTGCATGATGATCACACGTTATACAATAACCGCATTCTCTTTAAACAAACACACTTGAAAACAGTTATGATGGCAGTCTAGTAGTACATTTTTGAAAGTGTGCTTTTCAATTTAGTTTTACTTTTTCTGCCCATATATTTTAATAGACTTTTTTTTTTTTACGCACTACTCACACTTTTAATATTTTTATGTATACCTTAATAATAAGATATTTATTTACGTAATTAAAAAAAAAATTTTTCCACCTGAAAGGTAACCAAAACAATTCAGTTGTTGATCAATCGCAATACCATTTATGATCTATTTTGTTGTATACATTTTTTAATTATAATTTAACCTAGAAAAATATATACTTTTAAAACTTTCTTCAATTATGTTAAACAACACACAATATGAACGTCTAACAAACAATGAGCTGGCACTTTCCCCCACCGCCTCGCACCGACACCAAGCACACTAAAAGATTTGCGCATGTGATAAAAATTTAACAATCAATCAGACCATTTAAAAATAAACAGAAGTTTATTTTTACTTGTTATGTTTACTTTGTGAATTTTTTGTTCGATAAAGTTAGACATAAGGCGAAATGTTGGGAAATTCTATCTCCCCAAATAAGGACACTGCGGATTGGAGCAAAATGAAAATGACTGCAGTCAAGAAGGATTCTTCCTTCACTGACCAATAAGAGAAAACAGTACGTAAAGTATAACGGACACTACACTTTAATGTTATTTGTATTTTGAACAGTAACACTATTTTTCTATAATTTGTTGTTTTTTCTTTTGTAAATATTTACCTCAATTTCTTTTTTAGGGATTCTATTTTTAAAATGTTTTCTTTTCAAAATATTTAAAACTGTAACATTTCTCATAATATTCGTAAGTTTTTCTAGCTACCTCTGCAGTATACTGACCGTGCTGAAATATTAACGTTATTATTTTGAAACTAGTCAGTAGAAGGAGAAAGCATTCGAATCTGCGGTCTTTTCTTCTGCGGGGTTACTCGGGATTTTGACTAAAATTAAACTTGTTGCAATCTTGAGTATTTCTAATTCACTGACACGGGATAGGAAAGATTAAGTACAGTAGACCATACACTACACTTCACCGTTGTTTTATTTTATTTTGAAAAGTTAGAGATAACAACTGACATGTTATATAATACGTTATTTGCCTCTTTATGTACTAACAGAAAAATATTATAACTGGGATGGTACTTTACAAGAAGCACCCATATCTGAATATTTGAAACATTTGTTGACCATCATGTTCATTACATGTACAGTGTCTCATCCAAAACGGTTTTCGGATACTAATCGCATGAGCAATCTTCAATTTCCGGGATGGTTTGCACATCTAAAGAAAACGCAGACTTCTAACAAGCACTTTCTATTGTTTCACATGGATGTTCTGCTGATGAACTCGATGCTTGCATTCAATTGTTGTATTTGTGAAAGTATATAAACACTGTAAAATTGTCTACAAACTTGCGACTGCATCTAAATAGCAATATTGATACAACTAACTATGACAAGAATCTTATTACTTCATATATAGCATCACTTTTTTGTCTGCTGTTTTACATTACCATTGTCGGTCATGTGTTCGGGCCGGTCAATTATAAGTACAAAATAATTTACTAGTTTCAAATTTGGCAAGGATTTTCTCGAGTTATTCGACTTTCCAAGGAAACGCTGTGGCACGGAGTAGCTACTTATATATATATATATATATATATATATATATAATGTACCCTATACATTATATAGACCATCCATTTTTACCTTCTCTTTCGCAGAAACACTGAAAACTCAACCGACGATAGATAGCGAATATGACCGGTTTATCAGCCGATGTAATATTTACGTGCAAACATAGGCGTGTCTCGTACAGACTATGATCATTAAAAAGCGCTTATCATTAATATTACGCTTATGATTCCACGTTCATGTGCGAAAAGGAATATAATCATACCACATTTTTAACTTTCCCAGAAACTTTAATCATTTAAATCACATCAAACATGGGTTCATAATTATATTATTTGTATGGTTAATATATGAATTAAACAATGCTATATTCAATGATAACATCGTCAAGTCGAGAAATATTTTTTTGTCGAGTTATAGTGATGTTATTAACACGGAATTTAGGGACATTTGTGTAATATATATGATATATGTTTAAAAGCTAATTATTAACATCTACAGTGCTTTATTTTCATAAAATAAATAAAAATGCATGGATTGTGTTTATAATAACTTTAAAATATAAATTTAGTAAATGTGTATTTTCTTTTCGAAAAATACTACTTTTTCACTAAAGTGTTCATTATATTCCATGATCATTACTTAATAAATACTGAACATTTCATTTAAATCGCCTGATTGCCTGAACTTTGGTTAACTTTTAAGTGAAGGGAGAGTAAAAATATTTCTACATTTTATGAATCGGCCATTGATTTGGCACGTAACTACGATGTAAGGATAGTGTTACTGTTTATTCAGAGTAAAACTTCCATAGCATAGAATGATAAACCAGTCACATTTATTATGTTTAACCCTGCAGGTTTAGTTTTCTAGTGTTTCTGTGAAACTGAAGTTACTGATGAATGTTCAAAATAATGTATAGTGTTCATTGAATAAAAATATATATGCTCTTGCACAAGTAATACTGAGCACTCTTGTTATTTCCCTGTAACACTGAATTAAAACATATATATATATATATATATATATATGTATATATATATATGATAATCCACAGACTGATTCCCTGTATCACAGTCCTTCAGTGGGTCTAGACAGTTCTAACCACTGAGCTACGCGTAGGGCGCTGCCAGTAAATGATATCTGCGATATTCGCATTTAAAATCATTAACCGCTACTTAATAGTTATCTGTTTATTTATTTACAAAGAGCTTTACATTACGCTTGATAGTAGCATGCGATATCCTTAATGACAGTGGTCAATCCGAGAAAGGGGAGGCTTATATATAGTCATTCACAGAAGACTGTCTTGTGGTAGCACAGCTACCTAATTCGGCTAGAATAGCACTCTACACAAACCAAATGATCAAATATATAAGTACTTAATCGATAGGCGCCAGCTCTCACGACTAAGCTACACACACACCTGTATATATATATATATATATATATATATATATATATATATATATATATATATATATATTAGTATTTCATGTATCCACATAAAACCTAGAAATGATAATGAAGGCACACAATAACAAAATACTAAAAGAGAACAACATACAGGAAAAATAACAAATTACATAAAAAGTGGAAAATACTAGAAAAATAACATTAAGAAGTACAACAATATAAACAATACAAAACACTAATAGTAACCACCCGAATAGAAATAAAACACGTTAGCAATTAAGAGAAAAGATTTAACTGTATACATCGTACACTTGGTCCACTACAAAATAAATGCCTAACCAAAAGTAGTGTATACGAAACAACAATATTTGTCAAGGAAATATCAAATAACAAGAAATACTACGTGGGTATGAACCCCTAGATTTTAAAACCAGATATTATGACCACAAAAGCGCATTTAAAAACAAAGAACATCGAATTAAAACAACACTAGAAAACCAATATTGGGAGCTCAAAGCAAAATGGATGCTCACCAATAATTGCATGGAAAATAATACGACAGGCCAGTGCATGTAGAAATTTAGCCAACCTGTGTAGATTCTGCCTGAATGAAAAATTTGAAATCATAACCCTTAAAGATCCCAAAAATCTATTAAATTGTAGAAGTGAGAGAGAAAACAGCTGCTTACACAGAAATACATTTACCTTAGGCTTACGATAAATAAATAAATAAACAAATAAAAAAGCTAAACAAAACCTTAACAATTTAAAAATTTAAACCTACAAGAGAAATACAAGGAACCACGTGTTAAAATAAATTCATCCATTATATTGACAAAACAAAGAAACCATGATATAGGCCAACATAACAACAGGATATAGGAAAACATAACAATAGAACAGGATATTGGAAGTAACAAAAACAAGCCCTTTTGTTAAGGGGAAACCCCAACGATTGGCTTAAATAACAACGATAAATCTGATTAGTTAACTAGCAAGCCGTGTATATAAAAACACCGGGCAAAAATAACTCCATGCAGTTTAGCCCGAAGATTACCCCCGGTGATGAACGCGGGAGCTTCTGTGTAGCTTAATTGCCATCAATATATTTTCATAGCTTGCTATATATATATATTTATATATATATATATATATATATATATATATATATATCGTTATTTTAATTAAATCATGTATTTATTCATTTTTTCTTTGGAAGAAATGTTTGCAGTCTCACAATTGTGTCTCAATGAGTAAAATACAGCAATTACCTTGGTTTACTAGCTGTCCCTCAGATACATAAATGAAAGTCATATATAAAGTGGCACATCTAACACAGAGTTCGTTGAGAAAAAATTACAACATATATTTTCACCCCCCCCACACACATATATATATATATATTACTATACTAAAGCCGAATGTATCACCGTGTGATTACCTAAGGCTTCTTCCTATATATTTTAAGTACACAACATTAATGTTAATATATTTTCTCCGGTATTGTGTTTGTGTTATATTTCGACAAAATCTCTATAGTTATGTAACTTAGTAGCTGTAATTTGCAATATCTCATGAAAAGATCTGTCTCACAAAGTGTCTTTCCTATTACACTCACCCTCTCTGATTTAGTGGTATTTTCCTCTCCCCTTTGATTTTCGTTAAATCTCGCTTCCTTCTCTTTCTCTTTATTCGTTATCCAATGTGATAAAACTACTTATAGAAAGATGAGTTTAATAGATCATTATAAACAATTGGAATAGTACCACAATCATTCATATTGTAAGCCCATAGCTTTAATAGAGAGCGATAAAAAGAAGGAGATATAGCGAACATGGTGAGATTACTTTTCGATTTTTTCTTTCTAATTTAAAAAAAATACGATATAGCATTGTAACCTCACATTCCCGATTAGAAATAAAAACACCGAGCTCAGCAGATGAAAAACTGGTCACATTTTTTTTAATACTAACGCTCTTAGAATGTTGTATTTTATCTCATTAATTTTTGTGATGGTCCACATTTTAGCTTTTGATGAAGTTGTTAGATGGGGAAAGGAAGGACGGATACCGTAAATGAAAAACGAAGGAGAAATAGACGGATGATCGTCTGAGTTATCGAGTAAAAAAGTTATTTCTAACTCATTTGTGTGAGACAGAAACCCCGACAGTCGGCCAGAGAAAACTTTCCGTTGAGACGATTGAACAAATAAATAAAACGCTGTTTACGATGTAGGAAAAAAAACGAACGAAGAACATATGCTGAGACCGACATACTTATTTTAGAAATAACAACGAAAACCGAATTTAATAGTTTTTTTTATGACATCCTCAGCTGTTTGAAAAATATACCACATTTGAAAAGAATGAACACTAGTTTTGAAAAGGAGTATAATTAATGTTGTAGTGCCGACTTTATTCTAATACTAGCGGGAAGAACTCACATTTTTTTGGAATTATATGGTGAATAACACCATAGTACTTTGTTATATTGTTATTGCTTTTATATTTTATAATACTCCTTTCCCTTGGGGGTCACAATACTTACTACTACTAATAATAATACCTGTACGTGGAACAGTATTTAATAGTGGTAAGTGTAACCGGCTCCATCGATTTACACCACTGCTTACCCATGACGGCTGACCGCGCCTGACAATTTTAAGTCAACGACGATGTGATATCTACCCACTCACTGTTCCAACAACGAACTCCGTAGACACGGGGGTTCAGGTTTGGTTTCAAGGTCAGCTTTAACCGTCATAAGTAAGCCATGTTTTTCGTTATCCACACCATCACTTTTTCTGAACCGCATGGGAGCTGGCGTAATTGATTCATAGATGAACTCTGCTGTCTGAATGCGAAAGGCACGAGCCATTCAGCTTAGATCACTCCTTGTTAGGATGACGTGTCGATGGGAGTTAATTATTCAACAGAAACGCTGAGACAGTGGTGATCTTTGCTATCAATGCTTACGCATAAAGGTGTGTGAGTACAGTAAAATTTATTGAAATAGCTATCGGTAAATTCATAGAATATACACTATATGGCGTTTTCCATGAAATAAAGAGCAGCCCTGTATAATACTGCTCTAAGTTATGAATTTTAGCATTTCTTTACGTTTTTCGATAATTTCGATAATTTCCATATCTTATATATAAAGTAGAGAGGTTTTTCCCCTGTAGCTTCCCGTCGAATAGGAAAAT
Organism: Sepiola atlantica; assembly: GCA_963556195.1. Lineage (NCBI taxonomy): Eukaryota > Metazoa > Mollusca > Cephalopoda > Sepiida > Sepiolidae > Sepiola > Sepiola atlantica. Next base: position 63,167,512 of record OY744536.1, read on the forward strand.
AACCTCGAACGAAACAAGTTACTACGCTCGCCACACTATCAAATTTAGTCGATCGAACGTGTTCTTAGAAAACTCTACACTTTTTATCCACTTCTGGCAAATAATTACTTTCGTTCCTCTTTCATTCACTCTCCCCACAACAAACACCATCCAGGGAGTAGCAAAAACATTTCTCTCTAACTTTTTCTCCTCCCACCCTCCCAATCTACACCGGGAACTACTAAACAACGGATTCTTTTCCACAGTTTACCCTTATTAGTTACGTTTCGTATGCTTACACCTCCACACACAATAACGTACGTTGCACAGCAACTACACCAGACACTCCCTTCAATATATCTGACTACGTCACTTCCGCCAAATACAATTGCGCAATATTCTACACTCAGCCGCATTCAGCGACTACAGTTCAAGACACGCCTGCCAGAATATCTACGCTTAATCAAATATACCGATTTCACATATCGCTCTAAGTTTTTCTTCAGGTAATACAACGTTTGAGTTCTGCTATTTTCGTTAGCCATTCATACATTTCAGTTCTTACCCTTGCTGCGACAATACTAACGTAATACGTTAAGAAAAAAAAATCGGTTATAGATTAGCCGATTGACATTCACTTATTATTTTTACGTAGCATTATTCAGTTGCCGAATAACAGAATAAAATAAACCGAACACAATGATAATCGCAAACAGGTTAGTAAATACACGAACACTACCATACACAAAATACATTCCCAACAAAAAAAAACATAAAAAACATGTGACGCTTTATTCAACTTCATTGTAATAATACACATATTAGTAAATAACAAATTTACTTACACACAATTACCGATAAACTAAACAAATAAACTTACGTTTAACTTAGTTTAGACATAAACTACACCATTCCTTACTTCTAGATAATTTGAAACGAACGGTTTCCTTCGTTCTCTGATTTTATATATACTCTGCACTAAACTATACTTATCAACACTCATTATATAACGATACTTAAAGTTTTCCATTAGTTTGCGATTCACAAGCCTCAGCCAGATCGGTTAACGTTACATTTACACGGGAATCTGATCCCAACTCCTAAACTCACCAAACAGTTGAAAACAAATTCTAGAAAAATTAAAACTCTTTCTAGCGACTTGACAGGTAATTGTACACTGAAAAAATAAACACACCAATACTTGGCCAGTAAAAAGCTGAGAAATACTGGTGGTGGCACATTACGAAATAGCGCCAGCTACAAATATAACTACAGTTTACTTTAATTTGCACAAAGAATACATATCAAACGTGTTATATTACATACTAAACAACATTCTAAATAACATATACATTTCGGGGGTGGGGGGAAGCTTCAGTTTACACAGAGTTTTCATTTTTGTCATTATCTTACGTAACGGTCGGCGATTAAATAATAACGGGCGACCCATTACACATAATATTACAACATGTTTAAGTATAAAAACTCATCCGACATAATCAAATATGATTTTGTAAACGTCGATAATTAAATATGATATACTACTTCATACGGATTTAGAATTTTACACGACAAAAAAATAGACAAATTCTGATATTTTATATCATAATGAATAAAAAATGAAAAATGTCAACTCTAAAAAATCAGAAAACAAAATTACGTTTTCCTTATTTACAAAAAGTAAAAACAATTGTTACGTTTACAGAATTTGAACCGAACTGTTCGTGTCTTCTTTCTTAATCTATTCGGTTACACATATACAAATAAATAATCAATATATATCAATAAATATACCTTTCACCTAATTTTAAAACAAACAAATATGTGACTTCTACACTATTTGAACCGAACTGTTTCTTTTTTTATTTCGCTTATAAACTAAGCAAATGCTTTTTTTTAATGGGATGTTATTTATCTACAACGACAGACTACGAGAACAAATATTCGGAAACCTAAATCCTTGAATAAATTTAAAAAACTTTAACAAATTCTGATATTTTATTGTAATAAATAAGGGTACTCCAGCATTTCAAACGTCACTTGGACTTAATAATTGAAGAGTTCCATTAATTCCACCGAGTCAACCGGAAGTGCCAGACTGAACTTTTAATTTTAATTTATAAATTGTCGTTTTAAACGATCACTATTTACTACTTTGATAGAATTGTAGTTCATACAATAAAAAAATCATTGACTAAAATCACTGACTATTCATTTAAATGATAAATTTTCATTTTTAAAAATCACTGTTGGCTATTTTGAGAAAGTTTTAATTCATACAATAAATACAAAAACCTATTTTTATTATTTTTATAAGTTACTAATAAAAAATAAACATTTGCTGAAATCGATTAACTTCTTTGGGAAAAATTCCCTAGTAACAAAACATAAACAAACCGAATAGATACATTTTTTCATCCAATGGAGGGGGGAATGAAAACTCGGTGATTCTCTATTTTATTAATCACTAACGGAACCCTTCGACCGGCGTTGCACTTTGGTTCTATGTATTGCATAACGTTGAATTGTCCCCCCTTCGCCCCTCCTACCGTGTTCACAAATGTTTAACATTAAAAAAAAATGTTTTAGTAGAATGGGATCGAACTGTAATGTCGTACCCACTACCCAACGGATGGGGAATATAATATTAATATGAAAATTAATATAGTTAAACGACGTCTGTTTTGCCAACATGGCGAGAGTAAAGCGTAGTGTCGTCCGCAAATAAACCAATCTCCGACACTATGTCATCAGGGAGATGGTTTATATAGATCAGGAACAATAAAGGTCCAAGAATAGATCCCTGGGGCACACCAGCATTTATGTCATGTTGCTTAGATGAACGGCCATCGAGGACAACCTGGATTTTTCTTTTGTTTAGGAAGGATCTAATTACATTAAGTAATTGCCCAGTAATACCGTATTAGCGTATTTTCAGGAGAAGCCCTTTATGCAATACCTTGTCAAAAGCCTTGGATATATCAAGCGCTACTGCCCTAGCTTCACCTGCCTTGTCGAGAGTATGATACATGCGTTCAGAGATGACCGTTAAGATGTCTGCAGTAGATCGTGCTAAATCCATACTGGCGGTCAGATAGAAGTTTAGCATTAACTAAGTGACGTACTATCGCTAGATTGATTAAAGATTCAAAGAGTTTGGCAAAGATCGGCAGTAGACTGATTGGGCGGTAGTTCTGAGGGTCGGTTCATTTCCTGAACAACATTAGTTATAACCAGTGCTTCAGTATGACAAGCTTTGGCGCTGAAAAAATACGTGAAAAGGGCTATATGCCTACATTTAAAGTTGGTGGCCAGATTTGTCATAGGTGGGTTCCATGCTTCCCATCATAGGGGAATTTCCACAGTTTCTACAAATATATTTTCTAGGTGATGAACAGCAAGAAGCGGCGATTAGATATAACGCTTTCTCAAACACAAAATTAGATATTGTTCTTGCATTGCAAAGCATGCTTCACAGAGAAAAAATATATATCCAACAATTTAAGATGGCGATGGAGCATAATGGAGGTGATGACTTGAAAGTGGTTATACATGCTGACAAAAGTCCTACAGGAGAACATGAACGACGTTTCAATGCTCCCGAGGCACGTGAAGTTGCTGTTGTAATAGTGCGTCAGGAGTTTAACCATCGGGACATTATTTTGCATCTTCAAAATAAACTACTTCAACGCATCTCTGAAACAAATCGGGCATATGATGTTTTACAGTACTCGATTATTCATTGGACAGGTCAAGAAGAGTATCATTTCACTTCACTCACACCACTCAGTTAGTAGTAGGAAAAAAGTTTTCTTGTAATGATTTCTATGCATATAAGAGTATGGTCCGTGACGGAAGTTTTAACATGCTGCTTAAATGTAGGAAGCTATTCCAGCATTACATAGTTGATATGTATGCAAAAATAGAGCATGAGAGGATTACCTACAATAAGACCCATCAGAGGACGTTAAGAGTTGCTGATTACATTCACTTGAGGGACTCACTAAGTATTGGTGGCAATACTTAAAATGTTGGCCAACTGACAATCCTACCAGCAACATTTACTGGGGGACCTCGCTATATGCATGAACGCACGCACGATGCGATGGTGTATGTAAGAAAATATGTAACTGCGGATTTATTTATAAGTTCTACCTGCAATATGAAGTGGCTTGAGATTGTGAATGAACTCCTTCCGAATACACAACCACATGATCGTCATGACCTTATAGCAAGAGTTTTCCATCTAAAGTGAGGTATCCTTATCCAACTGCTAACGAAAGGAAACATTTACGGAGTTGTCATAGCATATATGTACACTGTTGAGTGGCAGAAAAGAAGATTGCCACATGCTCATTGTCTGGTTTGGCTTCAACAAAAATTGAGATCCTCTGACATAGATTCAGTTATCAGTGCGGAAATTCCGGATCCAGTGGTAGATCCGGTTTTACATGATATCATATGATTCATGGACCATGTGGAAACATAAACAGATGTTTACTCAGTCTCAAAGATGGACACTGCAGTAAGAGATATCCCAGACACTTATTGAGTGAAACTCAATCGGATACAAATGGCTACCCACAATATCGAAGACTATCTCCTTTAGCTTGAGGTTTATGGACGACAGTTACCCTACCTGGCGACATAACAGTTCCTGTAGACAACTGATAGGTTGTACCACATAATAAACTGTTTTGCAAGATTTTTGATGCACATATCAATGTTGAATATTGCAACAGCGTGAAATCAATAAAATACATTGTGAAGATAGCTTGATTACTACCATTATTTACATATTTACAAATATGTAAATCAAGGTATTGATCAAGTTATCTTCACAATTGAAGCTTATGATGAAGTTAAGAGATACGAAACGGGGCGTTACATATAAACCAATGAAGCCATTTGGAGAATACTTAACTTTCACATACATGTACATCATCCCCCAGTTATTCACCTATCACTTCATCTAGAAAATGGACAGCAGATTACTTTACTGAAAGTACTGCGGCAGATAGAGTTGCAAATCCACCTTCAACCACTCTAACAGCTTTCTTCAAATTGTGTCAAACAAATTTGTTTGCAGGTACACTTTTGTACTCGGAAGTTCCACTTTATTATACCTGGGACACTAAAACTCAAGTATTCAATCGACGATTACAAGGTAAACCAGTTCCAGGCTATCCGTGCGTTAAAATAAGAGAAGTTTCGGGCAGGGTATACACCGTGCATCCAAATCAATTTCACTGCTTCTGTTTGAGACTGCTTCTACACAATGTTAAAGGTCCACAGAGCTTTAATGACATAAAACGATCAATGGTCAAGTTATGACTACATTCAGGGATGCATGTAGTGCACATGGACTACATGAATATGATAACCACTGGGATGCTACACTACAGGAAGCATCTATATCTGAATCTGCAGACAATTTGATACATGTGTTTGTCCATCATGTTGACATCGTGTGCAGTGTCTCATCCAAAACGACTTTGAGATGCGCACAAAGAAGCGTTTAGTGAAGATTTCCGTCTTAGGAAACACAATCAACAGCCTGAAGTTGATATAACATTTTCAGACGACATCTTCAATATGGCTTGTGTTTATATCGAAGATATGACTTATAAAATGAATGGTAAAACACTGACAAAATTGGGTCTTAACTCACCTAATCGATCTAATACACATCCGGTCATTACAGCATGGATGCGTGAAATTAGTTATCTACCTCATGAGCAAGCATCAATTGTTCGAGATGGTATCGCACAACTAAATAATGAGCAAATTCATATTTTTCGTACTGTAGATAATAATGTAGAAGATCATCAAGGTGGCCTTATACTCCTTGATGCCCACGGAGGTACAGGAGAGACATTTGTTACCAAGTTAATTCTTGCTAAAGTCAAGTCAGAAGGCAAAATAGCTGTGGCAGTGGCATCATCGGGCATTGCAGCCACTCGTATTCCTAGTTGTAGGACAGCTCACTCTACATTAAAGTTGCCATTATCCTTAACAAAAGATGCTGATCCAATTTGTCAAATAGAAAGAGGATCGGATTCAGCTAAAGTTTTACAGAAGTGTTTCTTGATTTATGGGATGAATGTGCAATGTCACATGCACAAGCGTTCGAGGCTCTAGATAAATATTGCGTGATCTCAAGAGGCGTGATGTTATTGGTGGCATAACACTTTTATTAACAGATGACTTCTGACAAGCTGTTCCTATTGTTCCACGTGGAAGTCCCGCTGACGAGCTTAATGGTTGCATTTAATTGTCATATTTGTGGAAGTACATTAAGACTGTAACGTTATTTACAAACATGCGTGTACATCTACATAGTGACACAATGGCCGGTGAGTTTTCCTCCCTACTACTAAAAATAGGTGATGGCAAGCTTGAAACAACCAACAATAGCAAGATTGTTATTACTCCAGGTATTGGCTCAATTGTTTCATCACTCACAGGACTTAGTAGCAAAGTTTATCCAAATATAGCCGTAAACTATGTGCATCCTAATTGGCTAAAAGAGAGAGCAATTCTAGCTCCTAAAAATGACATCGAACATGTGATCAATCAACAAATGCTTGATGAAATTAAGGTGAGGAACACACTTTCACTTCTGTAGATTCTACTCTCAATGACGACCAGGCTGTACAATACCCTACATAATGTTTAAATTCATTAGAATTTCCTGGTATGCCAACACACAAATTAAAGCTGACAGCTGGATGCCGAATTATGTTACTCCAGAATCTTGATGCTCCAAGGCTATGTAATGGAACGAGATTGTGTGTTAAACACATGCAATCTCATGTTATAGAAGCTGTAATACTAACTGGTGTGGCAAGGGGCAAACTGACATTCCTTCCGAGATTACCCATTATTCCGTCGGAGTCTGCAATAAAATTTAAAAGGCTTCAGTTCCCAGTTAAATTGTGTTTTGCCATGACAATTAACAAGTCCCCAAAACAATAATTTGCAGTAGTTGGTCTAAACTTGACTTTACCTTGCTTTTGCCATGGGTAGATTTATGTAGTCTGTTCAAGGGTAGGCTCCCCACAATGTCTATACATATTGGCACCAGAAGGTAGAACATCACACATTATGTATTTAAGAACTTTATACAAATAACCTTTACCACTATAAAGGAGACATCTGTTGGAACAAACACAACAAGGCTAAGACACAGGTTAATGTTGAATTCTATTTTAATTACCTAAATTACTTCCAGTGAAATGATTTCTTTTCTGAATCTATTTATTTAACTTAAAATTTAAAATCAGTCTGTTATATTTCCCCGGACAACGCCGGGACACGGGTCCTGCTAGTTAATAATAAAATGAAGTAAATGTGTGTGTTTCCTTTCTACGGATGCCCGTCGAGTATGCACATCACACGATGACGTTGCGTCCCATTTGGTCAACATCGAATATAATTATTCGAGTACCATGTGTAATATTTATGGTTATGTGTTTGTCCTCAAAACTAAGATCCATTCATGAACAAACCCACACACAAGTTAATGTAGAGTTTAATATTGTTTGTATGAAGAACTTGTTTATTGGATAATGAAATATTATTAGTAATGTATTTGTTGTATATACGATATTTTTAGAATCCATTAAGACTTTTGGTTTGGCCAAATATTTACATAAATACCGTATAACCAATTATTAAAACAAATTAAACAAAATATAAAACAAATTATATCGCAATCTCTATCGAGTTCCATGCATGCATTGCATGTACTAAAACTTGCGTCACGTTTATACAAACTCTATGAAAATCTGTTGAATCGTGTTTTGTGTAGTAATCCTACAAACTAAGTAACTCACAAACCAACGCTAATGAAAATAACTTCTGCAAACTGAAAAAAAATCGGACGAAAAAAGTGAGTCACACAATGCATTTTCTATTCTTAATAACAAACATATATACCCGATTTGAAGATTTTTCTAGAAAAAAGCGATCAACTATGTACCGAAAAATAATTGATTAATAGTAAAATGAAAATGACACGGATTAGATAAAGGTGTTTTAGAAGTAGTTTTTTTAAAACGTTGTTAAACATACGATCTACGCGTTTAGCGAAAAAATACATTTTTAATTAACGTGTAATTGACTGACATCATTGACTGATGAAAAATGATATTTTAAACTGAAGCTTGACATAACGTATATCCAAAGATTTAGCGTAACATCTCGACAAATCGACACATCGACAACCGACAGAGCCTCTTTCTGAGATGTGTGGGGGAATCTACAAATAATATCTAAGTTTAGCGTGACAGACCGTAGAAAATGCTAATTAATACTCGAACATTAAACGAAAACATATTTACTCCTTATTTACGCGTAACAGATTAACATATCCAGTGGAAAAGATAAACATTAATTTAGCATATTATAAAAAAACAGATACATTACGGTAAGAAAACAGATTAAGAAACGAATTGTTTACCATAGACGGATACATATTAATATAGATATTAATATATACGAATAGTTGGATATATTTAAATGAATATGAATAGATGCATATATTGATGGATAGACATGGATGTAATAATTGGATATCTAACTGATTGGCAACTAGCAGAAAAAAAGCAAGTAAAATCGTTTGTTTTTTCCGATTGACAACCGTGGAAAGATATTTCCATGAAAAAATGGGAAGCAAAGTGAGAGGAAGGGTTCGATAGAAGAGAAGGAAATAAAAATCACTTTCGGACGTCTGTTTGCCGTCACTCGTGATGGGAAAGAAGGGATATGAACGGCAGCCTGTTGGGGCGGCGGTAGCGCAGGGCGAGAATGAATCGGGCGATTTGAAAGATTCCAAAGATATGCAAGATGTCGAGTAGTTAAAAGCACGTATTGGCTGACACGGACAATGGGGAAAGGGTTGAAAATGGGCAGGAAGAATTCGTTGGCCAATCAGTCGTCAGGATGACAGCTCGTTTATATTGCTTGGCTGGCAGCCATTTTTAGACAAAGATAAAAACAAAGAGTATAAGATGCGCCCACTAAATATGCGCGTTTAACCAGGAAAATGTATTCGAACTAAATTCGTGAGAGACCAACGAACATACTATTTCAAATTTAAGCGTGACAGACAACATACTTGCTATTTGAAATATAACGTTACCGACAAACGAATAGGCTGCTTGAAACTTAAGCGTGTCGGATAAACAAAAATGCTATTTCAAACTTCAGTGTGTCAGACGAAAATACATGCTATTTTGAGCTTAAATGCGGAACAAACATTCTGATACGTGACAGACCAACGAAAATATTATTTAACTTAAAATATACATTCTAAACTTCAGCGTACCAGTGATATGTAAAGTATACATTTCCAAACTTAAGAAAGATAATGCTACAAAAACGGTAGTTCAAATATTATTTAAAGTTTACATATGACTGACCGATGAATATGCTATTTCTTACTGGTTCTACTAAGGCCGACGTAAATGTTGTTTACACTTAATCATGAAACGTAAACAAAAATGTTATTTCAAACTTAAGTCTGAGAGACAACAAATACAATTTTGAACTAAAACATTACAAACAAATAGACTAATTAAAACTTAATATTGGCAGATCAATCAAACTGTTATTTCAAATTTTAGCGTGACAGTCCAACCGATATAATATTTCACATTTAAGCATAACATACAACAAAATAATATGCATAATATGTTACAGATCAACAAATAGACCACTTGAAACGAACATTTTATTTCAAATGATAATGTTACACAAACAAAATGATAGTGTTACACAAACAAAATGATAGTGTTATACAAACAAAATGATAATGTTACACAAACAACATGATAGTGTTACACAAAATACATGATAGTGTTACACAAACAACATGATAGTGTTACACAAACAACATGATAGTGTTACACAAACAAAATGATAGTGTTACACAAACAACATGATAGTGTTACACAAACAAAATGATAGTGTTACACAAACAACATGATAGTGTTACACAAACAAAAAAATAGTGTTACACAAACAACATGATACTGTTACACAAACAACATGATAGTGTTACACAAACAAAAGTGTATTTGTAACTAATCTGTTTACGGACCAAGAAATAGGCAACTTAACAAATACATCGTGTCAGATCAACAAACATGCTCTTTTAATTTGAAGTATAACAAGCCTAGTCCAGTTTAAATATGGCTGAACCATAAACATATTGCTAACACAGGTTTTTAACTTGAATATTGGGCATAAATAACATCTATTTTAGATTCAAAATTTTTTTACCAAAATTAGACTTGCGAAAAGGGGTCAATTGGCGCTATCTTTAAAATCCAACTTAACAGTATCAACATTTCGAGACATAACATTTCATGAGAAGTATGTCTATTATTCCTGACAAAAATTAACGTTTTTCCTTACAATAAAACTTTATTAAATTAGAAATTAAACATATGTGTTGCATGAACACCTACACAGGGCCCACCCAAGCCAGTTTGCCATTTTCTTGGTGTTTTAAATTGTAATGATAGGTAGCTACATGCTTAACAATAAAGTAGCACCAGAAAATAGCAAGTCCCTGCCATTGCGTTCGTGTTTTTTTAATTTATTATACAAATATGAATATAAAAGGTACGAACACAGACTAAGTGTATTTTAAGGCAACAATTGTCAGATTAATTCCGGACATTTCATAAAGAATAGGTACAAAATAAGTATAATTTTAAATAAAAGAAGGATTAGTTGGTCGAATGCTGGGGCAAGGTTTTTTCATAACTACCAAAGAACATTTCTTGTCAGGAACTAGTCTAAAGTATCTTCATCATCATCACAATCTGGCTGTGGTGAGTTGATGCAGTAGAGGCCTTTGCAAGTAACACACACGTTTGAACATTCAATGTCATGTTTCCTGTAACTGCATCTTTCTGTAGTACAGTAACACCTTCTTATAGCTAACACATTTACAGGACCAGCTGGCAAGTCAGTCCTGATTGGTTGTAATTTACTATCTGAAGTTTCCATCCCCATCGTCAGATTTTAGATGATATGTACATTTCAATTACTGAATTTGGAAGTAAACTCAAAGGCTGTGGAATTTGGTAGCTGCTCTTGTTGGTGGCAATGATTTGGCCTCAATATACTTTGAGCTTTTTGCAAACTTTTCCTTAAAGCCCTTCAGTCGGAGATCATTGATGGTTTCCTCATAATTACCATTGTACAAACACACTAAAGCCTTCTCCCCAGCTTTAATAACATCTTCTGCACTGCTATCCTTGACAAACACTTCTGCCAGTTTTCAGAAGTTTCTATTGTTCATCACCTTTCAAAGTGGTGCTGACTTCCCAATTCAATAAAGACTGGATGTTTTATTACAACCCAGTTGTTCGTGGATGAAAAGAATGTTGGAACAGACAACATCTCCCAAAGATTTCCTCATCTCTTTAATGTTCCAGACTTTCACACCTTTTGCACTATCCTTTGGTTGTGGCGCAATGAAGAGTATGATACCATTGGCATGATAACATAGAAGGGCCAATATGTCAGTGGCATTTGCTATCAAAAGTGTTCATCTTGTCTGTGTCAGTTCTAGAGCAGTTTTAATAATCAATATGTCAGCATCTCCACATTTATGCCCTATTTTACAACCTGCGTTTTCCAAACTCTTACCCAGCAAGTTGATGTAAAATTGTTTATTTTCTAGGAACATCTCCTTTTTAATTTGAACCCATTTAAAGTGGTCAGTGACACATTAACACCAACAGATCCCCCTGCTCGGCGTCGGTGAGTCGCGTCTTTAATTGATGGATAAATTTCATACCCATCAAAGACAATACATGCTTTTCCATATCTAGTTATGACATATCTGCGATATTCGGCACAGATCTAATCAAAGGTGTGACCTTCTTGCCATGGGAGGCGTTTAGGTAGTGGTCAACCATCTAAGAGATGTTGTTGAACCGAAGCCTAAACACCTGATTGTACAGGGGAAGTCAGTTCCCATATTGCGTCTGCCAAAGCCGGTATTTTTGCCTCCCGCGGTAATCCGAAAGAAACAAAAAGTCTAGGTGGGTAAGCAAAAAGCTCATACGTGAAATGTTCTTGTTTTAAGACTAAGCGTAACAGACAATGTCAACTCTTATTTAAACTCAAATATAAAATTCAGAGGAAATTCCATTTCCAACAACAAAAGCGTGACTGGTAAACAAAATATAACTTCTAACATAAATGTACAAAACGGGCATACGCCGCCTCTTGTAAATATGCTGTTTTAATGCATCTAAAATAATATACGCCCATTCAAACTGCGTGTTTATCGATGGCACTGATAGTTCAAACTCCAGCGGGAAGGACCGCCCGACAGATATCGATGCTAATACTTAGACCATCTCAAATGAAATGTGTCCGTACAGTATACATGACAATTCAATCTGCGCGTTTTGCCAATAAAAAGATAACGTGACGGAATGACCAATGTACAGGGCATCTAACAGATAAGCTAGGACGCTCCTTAATGAACAACAAAAGCAACAACAACAGAAAAGGGGGAAAGGGTAAGATGCATCCACCACGTTTATTAGCTTATTTCCTGGCAAATATTCCGGTGGGCATTTCAGAAAACCTCACCTCGCATTGAATATTTTATTAGTTCGTCTGTCATTAAAACTGACGGTTAATATAAACACGCATGTCTATATCACAGCCCTTCACCTGGCATGAGTAAAGGTAATAGGAAATATATGTATGTATATATATATATATATATATATATATATATATATATATACACTATTTTTTGTGGATATGCAAATATAATATTAAAAACTGATATAATATACTGTTATCTATAATGTTACTATTTACTTCAATATTGCTAAATACGTAAGTAAAGCAAAGTAGTATGAAACTATACATGTGACAAGTAAGCTACATGAATGCGGCCATCTTTCATTCCAGCTAATGGTCAAGCTAATAGAAGAGTATCCGTCCGAGATCGGGTATCATCAATAACCATAGCATTAGTTTTAAATGTTTATTTGTATGGGGGCAGGAGGATGATACAGTTTAGGCGACGCCCTTACAATGGTAAAGTTTAGCGATAATTTAATGATGTGTCAACGTTACTCACCGTGTTGCCTAGAATATGTTTTCTTTAATGCATGTGATGATTTCAATAGTTTAGGAAATAACAAAACAAATGCATATCATTGACGGTCGTGCGGTTAAAAAAATTATCATATAATATTACTCAAAATTTGATATAGCGTAATTATTTTTTGCATTAAGTTTTTGTAGATAACTCATTAAAAAAATGGAGGTGCGAGTTTTACGGAGGGCATCTTGTAAATGATATAGTTATCTTTCCTAGAATAATAATACATATATTGTAGTCCCCATCCTTACGATGAAGTGAAAACAATATAAGTGGCCAGATTACTTTGCGTGTTTGCTTAAATATATTATATAATTTATAATGATATGATAATTAGCTTACTCTAATACATTTAATATCTGACTACATGAAATATAATATATATATATATATATATATATATATATATATATATGATGGACTCTCCCGTCGATTTCGACGTATGAGTGCCCCGCCTGGGGCTGCCCGCGCGTGAATTTGTAATTGCAAGGATTGCGCAATCCGCAACAACCGCTCTCCTGAATCGGCATTACTTGATTCCAATGGCAAGTAGTAGTACAAGACGACTGGAAACAATGCTGAGATAAGCAGAGAGCATATACACAACCTGGTATTCCTATATGGGCACCCATTTAGTACTGCCCAGGCTCGACGCCGCTTAACTTCGGTAATCTAACGGGAACCGGTGTGTCAACGTAATTGTGCCGTATATATATATATATATATATATATATATATATATATATATATATATATATATATATATATATATATATTATTGTTTATTATCTATGTACGTATAAGTTTCGTCCTTTTTTAATCTGGACTTATCAGCATTGAGATATGACTATTCACTATATATATATATATATATATATATATATATATATATATATATATATATATATGTATATATATATTGGTACAGAAAAGTAGTACAACATTCGTACCGTCGGTTTAGAGCTCGGAAAATCTGATCCATCCGGCTCTCTTCGGCTTCTGTTGTCATCTCTCAGAAGCTAGAGAGACCGGACGGCTAAGACTTTCCGAGCTTGAAACCGACGGTACGAATGTTGTACTCATTTTTCTGCACCAAAATGAATAAATATTATGCTCTTAATTTTAAACTTTAATTCTTAATTAATCGACCACTCTGCTGGGATTTTTCCTATTATATTACAAAGAAGTTATATATATATATATATATATATATATATATATATATATATATATATATATATATATATATATACAGGGTGGGCCAAAATAAGGGTCCTATCTTTAAATTTGAATAACTTGAATTTGAATAACTTCTACAAAATAAAAGTTAAACTCACCAAACTTTATGTGTGTGTAGACTGACCCTTCCGAGATTTTTTGAAATAAACAAAACAAATTTTAGCCGAAAAACACTTCTTAAAACTTACAAAAAACTAAAGTATTGTTTTTTACACTGTTTTGAGTTTTTTAAGCAAAAATAATGTTTTCTAAATGAGGGTACGTTCCTTAGGGCTAATACGGCTCATGCTTGCTTCGGAAGGGGTCCTTTACTTATTCTAAAAAAAATCAAAAAAAAAATCAATAAATAAAAAAGTTATGAATTTTTAAAAATAGGACCCTTATTTTTGCCCACCCTATATATATATATATATATATATATATATATATATATATATATATATATATATATATATTCTTATAACATTTTATGTTGATACATGAAATAATAATAATAATAATAATAATAATAATAATAATAATAATAATAATAATAATAATAATAATAATAATAATAATAATAATATTTAAACTAAACTTAAATTAAACTTCCTAATTGGATTAAATTAAATCTTAAAGTAAACTATTAAATTATTAAATTCTAATTACTTTAATAACTGCGTAATTTTAAATTTCATAAATGTTCTATATTATTTGATAAGGCTTGATTTGTGAAAAACGTTATTTTATGCGTAAGCTAGACATTTAAGTAGCTACTTGGGGATGTGAGCGTGATTAGACGCTCTGACCTAAATTTGGACATCTTTTTCTTTTTGACCTAGACTTATGATTTGACCCAGATAGGTAACATTCGGTATTGGTTATATTGATTTGACATATCTGTCGATATAGGATGGCGTTTCTTTCTATGTTAACTTAGACATGTAACTTCCGCTCTGAAAACGTCGTTCGGATGAGTAGACTTCTAGTGCCTTTAGCATTCCTTTCTGAGCGGCGAGTAAAGGTTTTGTTTATTTGGCTCGCGGGAATACTTTCAAACTTTACTCATTGGTATTATCTTTGTTGGACCCGGTGTGTTTGTCGGCTCAATTCAATTTTAGTTTTATTTAAATCGGGTTGAACGGATGTTCCATTTAACCAGCAAATTTTGATTTGTACTGCTCCGATCAAATCATTGGAACCCTAAAATTTGAACAGTATGAGTTCTACACAGTGAGTTTACTGAACTTTTTATTTGATTTGGTTCATTTATCGTTGTAAATTATTACATAAACATTGGGTGTATTTTTACTGCATCGATAGCGGACGCATCTCACGACTGGATAACTTTTTCAATTTTTTTCAATTTTTTCAATTTTTCATTTTTGGACTGTCACTCATTACCTGGATCAATCTTCAGTCAACCGCCTGGATATCTTTCCTCAATATGTGTTTAAATTGTATGACTTGGATGGATTGTATAGTTTTAACAAAAAAGTATGTTTTGGGGTTGATATATTTGATGTTATATACTTTTCTGTGTTTGTGTGTATATTTTTATATATTTTCACAGTGTAATTTAATTACATGCAGTAATGTCACTGCGGTAATGGTTCTCTGAGGAGAAGAATTATCTTTGAAAACTCATGAGTTAAGGACGTTAAGATACATTGCTTGAACTTTGAATTCGAATGGAATTTGATTGACATCTTATTTTTTTTATTTCATTTTATATTATGATATTAATGCTCTATCCAGTATATTGAGCTTCAGTTTTTATCCGAATGTTTCACTAATTATAAGATATTAGTTGACTCTTATATCTTTTGTTGGATTACTTTATATATATATATATATATATATATATATATATATATATATATATATATATATATATATATATATATGTATATTAGAGAAATAAATACTCCATGTTTCTACATTTGGTTATTGGTGAAGTGGTTATCTGATTACTACCACTGAAAAGCCATGAATTGTATAACTGCTCTGTGTTTAAATCTCCCAAGCAGTTACATTGTAAACAGCTGATGATCCTCGTTTAATGTTTCAAAATTTCCGTAAAGGACACTTGTTTTTGTTTCACTATTATATACGTAGATCTCATTTTGTATTTGTAGATTTTCCGGCGATGAGTCGGCTTATACAGGAGCTAAGTCTGCGAAATTTGGGATTTCGTTAGTATGCCTGGGAATTTAAACTGCATTTGCGTTTTTAGTTTAAAGTACTCAGAGCTTGGTCAGACTATATATATATATATATATATATATATATATATATATATATATATATATATATATATATATGTGTGTGTGGGGGTGTGTGTATATATATATGAGTATATATATACATTGTATATATATATATATATTATTATTAATGTTATACGTACATAAAAGTAATCAACATCTCTGTCTATCTCTGTCTATCTCTGTCTATCTCTATCCTTATATGTATATGTATATATATATATATATATATGTATATATATGTATATATATACATATATATATATATGTGTATATACATATATATATATATACATATCTATATATGTATATACATATATATATGTATATATATGTATATATATATATATATGTATATATATATATAGAGAGAGAGATAGATAGATAGATAGATAGATAGATAGATAGATAGATAGATAGATAGATAGATAGATGTGCAAAAACGTGTAAATTAGAGTTTAAAATATAACTCATGTTCTGGCGTTCGAGTTCGGTGACCGGGGTGAATAATAATGTGTCACTTTCAAACAAGGATTGCTCTGTCGCGAATAGTATTAATACGACCGTGAGCGTGGCTAGAGTGCAATGTTTCTTTACAAAAATATAACTGTACAACTGTTGCTATTTAATAGGAGTAATCACTCGCTTATTTAGCGAGTTGTTGACAACGACTGTGTTGGCAAGGACGTTTGAATTGGATTTTGAAGTATAGCGTATTTTTAGGGTTTCGAGTAAGGAGCCCAGTGTGAATAATTATTCGCTACAACTAGGATTCTCGTAAAGCATTAAACGTATACGTCTGTAGATAAAACAACAATTACTTGTGATGAGTTATGTGTCGCTCGTAATCTTGGCTCCGCTCCGTAGTGAGTAATATTAACATAGCCGTTATGGGGCTTCAATGCACTGTTCCTTTCAAAAGTTGAACTCTTTACGATCACTGATTTTTAATTAGATTAATCACTCGATGATTTCCCGATTTGTTGAAACGACCGTGTGGGCAAAGACGGTGGAATTAGAGTTTGGAATATAACAGGTGTACAAAAGTTCGAGTCCGCCCCTTGCTGTTAATAATTCTTCTCTAGATTGTTGATTCCCGTAAAGGATAAAACATATACGTAGATAAAAAAAACTGATATTTATAATTATATATATATATATATATATATATATATATATATATATATATATATATATATATTATATAAAGATAGAAGAACAAAGAGTGATAAATATGCGACGATTGTCCCAATTTATTTTAAATTTCAATTGTTCAATGCAAGGTGTATTCAGTGATAAACTAGTGTTTATTATTCTTTCCTTAAGCCAAGGCTTTTCAAAGATCGAGATCTTATCATCAGAGGAGAAATACAGATAGATATGTTGGCTTTCGAAAAAACCAAAGTTCAAATATTTGAAAAATATGAAAATTATTATTAAAAAAGTTATTATTAAAAAAACGCAGTGAATGAAAAGAAAAGAAAAGTTCCGTAAAAAAGATATGCAGTTTGTCCGGGTGGTAAATTTCCGTTAAAATTGAATTCAACCTAATTTAATTAAATAGTGATAGAATCCAGGTTGTTACTTCTTATTTTTCACTTAAAATTTCTTGAAATTCCCAATGCATTTCGTATAATATATCTATTACTCAGAATAATTGTGATTTATTATTTATTCGGTTATCTTTTTATATGTTACAAAATCCCCCCCTCTATTCTGCTGAAGAAGCATTTACTATAGTTGACTATTAATGGGTCTTATTCCGATAAAATATTCCTACCTTATCACCCCCAACCTAAGTCCTGAGCCTCCGCTAATAATCGAATCAAGTCATATATTAGCATAAGTACGTGTTACTAACTCTTAGCCTCTATATTATACACTAATTATTGGCTCAGATTTCCTCAGGAAGGGCCCATCCTGCCTATCTCTGCTGTAAGTTTATACTTCCCCCAACCCCCCCCTATCCATGTTTTAGGCTTGATAACAGGTAACAGTTTCTATGCAGACAGCAGTGTAGTATTTCCTGCCTAGCGTTTAGTAAATAATCTCTAGATGTCATGATGTGGTAGGACTCGAATGCACATAGGTTGCATCTCTTCCTTTTGTTCGGTTTATATTTGCTAGCCCTCCCCAAAATGGGCCATTTTAGTTAAAAAGGGTCTTACCTAGCAATGAGGTTTCTCACAAAACGGCCAACAGAATTGTTAAGCCTATCTATGTCTTCCCTTTGGCCTTCCCTGAATGAACTCATGTGATTTCTGAATCTATCTTTGAACTCAGCCTCGGTGGACCCGATATATGATCTCCTACTACTTTCTGTTATCACATCGCATTTGTAGACAATGTTTGAAACTCTACAGTCCCCCCCCCCCAGTGGACAGATGTTAGAAGCTCTGCAGTTACAGTTGTGTGCTGAGCCGTTGCTGGATGTTCTACTACTACGCATATTTACAACGGTGGTTCCCACTTAACTGGTGTTACTGGGATCAACACTAGAAGAGAACATGGCATCCCTTGTTTTAGTTATCTTAGAATTATTATATCCTATAATGGATGCGGTTATATTTCTACAGGTTGAATAAGACAGTTTTACAGTATTTTTGTTAACTATTGCAACGCCACATTGTGTATTGTCGGCAGTTGAAACTCTTATTCCAGACATTTAATTGCTCTGATGATCTTCCAAGTAAGTACATGCTTGGCAGTTAAACACGTGTAGGAAAACATTTAATTTGAATAAATAATATATGTAAGAAAAAATATATTTAATGGTGATCATTGGTGTCCTGAAAGGAATGCTTTGGTAAGCCTCATAAAATCACATATAAATGTTCTGTACTCTGTAATCGAGTATCATCGAGCTTGTTTTTATTTGAACAACCCCGGTCTTCACTGAATCATCTATTTTATAAGTGAAAAATCTAAATATATATATATATATATATATATATATATATATATATATATATATATATATATATATATATATATAATAAATTATTTAATTAAATGTCATGCAAAGATTGCCAGCGAGGGACTGGAATCCATTCCTGATAATCAAAATTCCTCCGATATTTGTAAAATGTTTACATTTGACATCAAATCGTAATTATTTAATGAACATTTCTAAACAATACAAAGAGTGTGTGCCTCTCCGCACTAGATCTGTCTCAATCTCTTCATTTTTATTTCCTTTTAAATGTTCATTTCTTTGTGTATGTGCATCTAATAATCACCTGTTCTATGCCCTAAACTCTTGTGTATATGAGAGTTTTCGAAAAATAAATAACATAACATAACGTTAGCAAACGTCATGTGTGTGTAATAATCACATTCTTGTATAAATACCGTTCCTTTTTTAAACTCTTTCTTTCATATAAAATATATTCTATATTTTGTGTGCGTGTACTAAAAGTAAATTATAAAACTCACACTTTTTATTTTGTTCTTATCTGTTTTCGTATTGCTCTTCTATTTGTATTTACTGTTGGGGTGTTCGAAAAAATAAATCTTCTACTCATAGGATATATTTGTACTCCCTATTGTCAACATATGTCCTAATTGTCTCATTCTTATGATTTGTTTATTCCCTCCATTGAGTGACTAAACTGTTTTTTAATTTTTTACCACCTTATGTTTTTTTTCTTAGTTTCACTTAACTAGTTTCTTAGTTTCACTTCCATTAAGTCTTTGTATATTTTCAGATGGGTCAACTACATTAGGATTTCATTTCCTTTCTTTAATGATAGTCAATCTTTTATCAAAATCTATTTCGTTGTCTATGTAGTCCTTTTGTTCTTCTTCTATTTAGCGGCAAAATTGTAAATTGTTTAGTTTCGATTACGCTGGACGCCTTCTATTTGTGATCATGTCATACGCAGGAGACATCGCCATCAAACAAGTTCGTTCATATGCCGATCAAGGGCCAAGTCGAGACAAACGTTGAAAACAAGAAAAGAGTTATTCGCCTTGATCACTTGTTTTAAATTACTGACAAGTGAGGCGGTGGAACAGAGAGAAGTTGATAATTATTTATTGACTATCTGTTACCAGGACATTGTAAAAACACATGTTCGTATCTCTAAGCTTTCGATCGAACTTCTCAAATCTCTCTTCCGTCTCATTTAACAATGTTACATCACATCCGTTTTCAGCACACGCAGGTCGAGGTGGCATCTAAGTGCACCATTTGCCCCTCTAAACCCAATTTTTGGTCCCTCTGACACTCTACGAAATTAAATACTCCAATACGTACTAGCAGGCGTGCCTTTTGCAATTTAACAATTCCTTTTCATCCTCAGCTGGCTGTTGGCCTTGATAAGTGGTAACTCAATTATAGAAAATAGAAGGCAGCGTTAAAAGATAGTGAACATCTGATAAAAAAGATAATAGACAAAAAAGTAATTGCCCATTTAATCATTTAGATGTGAGAACGAATTTCAAAACAAACGATACGAATTAAAACAAAAAATCAAATGAAAATAACAAAATAAATAAATTGGCATGGAATGAAAGACGGGCTGATTCTAATGGCGAATGAAGGCATCGAACAAACAAGAATGTACACTTTCAAGAAAACCATTAATAAAAACAGGTTGAACGAACAGAACGTTTCAATTTCCTGATTAAATTACTATTACCTCATGATTTTGTTTCAATCTATCTTGTAATCGAACGTGACGCTATTTGCTCTGAGACAAGCAGATGTTTATGAGTCAAACGCTTCGCAATAGTTTTTGACTTGAAGACAAATCAAGAGTCAACTATTAAGATGAGATGGCTCAATCTGTGAAAATGTAACGCTACACGTTAACGTACTGACGCTATAAGAAACACAGATGAACGAAAATGCTATTAAGAAGCATAAGCTTGACAAACTTACGAAAATAATTATCAAACTTAAGCGTTACACACCCACAACGCTTTACATTTAAAGAAAATAGCATTGTAAACCGAAGCATAACTAAACAAGCATTCTAAAACTATGGTGAGACAGATAGACACACATTATATGTCAAGCATTACCGTGACCGACCGACGAAAATGTGCTTTCAAACTTAATCTTGACCCCTCCCCCCTACAATGTTTGCTTTACAAAGTTAAGCTTTAAAGATGAATAAAATATCATAACAAATAAGGTATGATAAATCAACTATGTATTATTTGGAATTAAAGCGATACACAAATATTCTATCTTGAATTGACGTGTTACATAACGAGTACCGTTTTTTAATGGGGAAGTTTGGGTTACATTTTAAGGGTCAGAAGTGACCCAAGACGGAAGTTGTGAAATAAATTGATTTACGCACGGAGATTTTGGGTCTCTTTGTCTGGCGATCTATCAAGCAGGAAAGACGTGTCTCATGTCCCGGTCTCCAATGGGGAAAACTAGCATTGCGTGTCTGTGTGTAGCGAGACGATATATCCGTCTATTTATCTCATTTGGTGTAAACAAAAATGTGTGTAATTAAACATCGGCTTCAGGGTGATGCGTTTATCTAAAGACAAGCACTTACCTGCGTTCGACAACGACGCGTGTGTATATTTATATACACGCATCGCTAAGTCAACATATAGCATAAAAAAACGAAAAAAGAAACGAAAATTGTATTATAAACTGAGGCATATGAAGACACTTGTATGTTTATAAAATAAAATTCCTTTATTTTAGCTGCGCGTTTAGCGATGAAATTGATATCACTTGTATGTATAAAAGTGTTTGTTATTTTCGATCTCAACTTGATTAAAGTCAAGCATTGGATCTTTTCGGTGTTCTGAACAACTGAAAGTCGTTGGTTTCATGAGGGTGTAAAAAAACAATAACAACATCAGCAGCAACACCACCAATAACAACAACAACATCGGCGTTGAGTCGTGTTTTTATGTTCGCTCTTTACTTGATTAAATGCAAAGAAGCCGAACTATTCGTGTCTTAGAACAATTAAAAGTCGGTGGTTACATGGAGATTTTGAAAAGAAAATACAACAATAACTGCGTTTAGACGTTTTGGCAATTTTTGCTACGCTTTAAAGGAAGGAAGTAAATATGTACTGGCGACTTTTCAACTTTCAGTCTCGTTCATAAATGTTGGTGGTTTGGTTTCAGGCTAGCGACCCGTCCCTGTCTAATATTCTTGCTAAGCAAACTGTCAAAAGTATGCGTGATTCATTTTTTTATGAATGCCATTAATCACTTTGCCGGTCTCATGTGTCTCAGGGCATGGCAGTACCTACCTAGCTAACTATATATGTGACAGACAGACAGACCGAGAGCACTTTTTATAGAAACCCTTGCTTTCATCAAACAATACTATTTCACAATTAAACACTCATAGGGATGGATGCATCTAACATAATAGACGCCCATTCAATATAGGTGTTTAACGCTGACAATGCTATTGAAAAGTAAATTGTAACAGACACAATTATCGACGAACTTACCGATGTACGCATCTCATGAAGATGCTAGCTCGCATTTTCTGCGATGTCAATCATTAAAGATATATATATTTGCAAAGCGCAAGGAATCTTCACCATGTCATTATTTGGTCGATATACTGTCATTAAGCAAGGTTTAAGTCACTCTGCTACAAGAAAGCTGCGTAAGCTTTCTGAAGGAAGTCGAAGTAGTGCAGTCGTTACGAAATGAATGTCTGCCCAAATGTTTTTTAAAACCCAGTCACGTCAGTGATCGAGAAATAGGGTTAAACTACCATTGCCTTTGTGGAGCAATTCAGTTTCTATTTTAAAAAATGTAATTATTTAGCTCTACTAAAATATTAGTGAGCACTACGTAACACCGATTTGCATTGTATTAAATTATGTTGATTGGTTAGTGTATGCATCAATTTATCATATTTACTTGCTTCCACACGTGTGCAAATTTAAATACATGTGAGGGAAAACATGGCTGTAATAAGATTTTGAAAAGGTAAAAACGTCAAATCACGTTCGTCTTTATTTACTTTGATTCGCCCCAAACAAGGCATATTGCCGATGAAGCGTAAGGTGATACTGATGAATGAGAGTTTAGCAGCAATACATTTTGTGACATCACATTCAAATTTCTACTTGTTGATACGGTCCAGGAAACAGGAAGCCAGGAGGGGAGTCGAAAGCATTCGGTCCGAGGAAAGATTAGATTTAGAAGCCTTCTTTCATCAAAGTTTTTTCAGTGAATGGGTACAACTGACCTGCTAATCGATGGGTCTGAAGTATGTTCGCCGAAAGTGTGTTCTACTCTTTCAACACAGACAGAACAGATAGTGTAATTTGAGTCTAGTTCAAAGAGCGATGTGAATGAAACACTATCCCTGCTTCTATACTACTGGATGAATAGTAAGCTCTCTCAGACATTGGCTATGGAAATAGTCTGAAGTGAAAGTTAACGCAAAAATAACAACAATTAGCATAATTATAGAAGACAACAACACCTATCGGACCCCTTGTAAGAAATCCGATTTAAATCAACAGAATTGTCTAGTCAGACTAAGTTGGTGATCTTGTATAGTAAGGAGAGCCCTAAGAAGAAGCTCCTCTTAAAGTATTGTATTATATGGTTTATCAGAGTGTAATGACTCAATTAGTTGCATCCGCTATTAACAAAACATGAATAAGAGTTGTAAATTGTTTTTCGTCATTATCTCTTGAAGGCCTATTAGGATAATTAGTGTAATTATAGAGCAATCATTTTATTGTGAACAAGTCTCACTTTCCAATATATGAAGGGCACAGATGAAGTTTATTCTAAGCGTACAATGAGAGTGAACTTATGTTGAAGCAAAATGTGAATGTATGAAAATAATCATCAATAACTACGCAAGCGTGAAACTACTAATTAAAAAGATTTATTTTGACAGAAATGATTATATGTGTCTCTCAATATACGTGTGTTTTGTGTGCGTCTCTGCTGGATATATATATATATATATATATATATATATATATATATATATATATATATATATATATCGTGTCTGTTTCCGTGTTTTCTTAAAATTACTGTATATACGTATGCATGTGTATCCATGTGTGTATTCATTAATCTGGGTATGCTTTTGTCAATACGTGCATGTGTTTTGTTTTAACGTATGTGTTTGTGTGTATTTTTTGTAACCGTGCGTGAATCTGTAACTATCTTTATATAAATCAGTGTGCGTGTAAGAGAAAGGGGGTTATCTTTGTCTACGTCAGTCATTTTCTGCGTATGTGTACGCGTGTGTTTTTCGTTTGTCATAATATCTTCTTCTACCGGAAAATGATTGTTGGTATCTTCTTCATTTCAGATCGTATAGCGTTAGCTGGTACGCCTTGTCGAAACTATCCTCGTGAGAGAATGCTGGTCTGTTGTCGGTTATATGTACCCGCAAGTCTATTAAAAATGTTATCAATCTGAATGAGGTGTTGGATACAGCACACACTATTCTAGAATGGTGTTCAATCTACGTGCTGACCAGGCTAATGTTGCTTGACATAGTTTAGGAAGGAGAGTGAGCGTTCTTTATGTAAGCCCAAAAGGGTCGGTCATGAAAGTAAAAGTTATTGGATACAACATATGGTAGCAGTAGGAGAAAATAATTTAACTGTGAGAGGTGTGTGGGGCAAATATTGGTAGCGCTCGGAATTATTTGAACCATGAGCGAGGTGTTATGTAGGTTATATAGTTGGTTATTGAAGCAGGAGAAGGGGGGCGTTAAACATCAAGTTCGCATACGGAGATGAAGACGGCGGGGGTGGAGATGAAGAAAATAAAATATAGCGACGGGAAAGTAATCTATTAATATTTAATGTATATACATACAGAAATGAAAATATGGGAATAAATAAATAATGTCGTCCTCGGGATGCTTGTCTTGAAAAGTAGTTCTTTTTAAATAGTACAGAATGTTTTTGTTTACGAAAAATATTCATAAAATTAAATGAATGTTTTGATTTATTATATATATCATGTGTAAAGTATGTTTGAGGGGTGGTATAAATATGTAGCCAGGATCAAAATTCAAGTTTAGTTCGGATAGAATAAGTGTTCTAATGAAAGAGAAATTGTTAATTATGAGCACTGATTCAAGAAGTCTTAACCGAGATTCATTTACAATGAATTTAGCGAGTTTAGCCTGCGTAAAATTACAAGAATGATGGTGTTGTAATGCATGGTTAAATGTGCGTTCTGTCAATCGTTATTGTGTATATATTTTGTATGTTCTCCAAGCCTTTTCTTTAGTTTCGGTGGAGTTGCCCCTACGTATATCTGATGGCAATTACTTCATGAGATAGTGTGTATACCAAACTAGATGTGTGTTTCATGTTTTGTTGTTTTTCATGTGTGTTTCATGGTTTGTGATGTAGTTTGTATTGGTGGGATTCCTAGTTTATAATGAGTGTTGCAAATTATTGTATTACACGATTAGGCAGGTAAGAGAACATGTTAATTTATGAGGAAAGTGCCGGTGTATGAGATATTTGCTCATTGTGTTTTTTAAATATCTGTAGGGCTTGTTTATTTTGCATCTCATATGAAATATGCGTGTTATTGCAATGCTTTAAATGTATCTGTGATAAATTTGAATTCTTCGTCTAGATATTGTGGAGTACCGAATAAGACTATATTAACCAAATATATAAGACAATTCGCGTATGCTGATGTGTCCGCTTTCTTCCCAATTACGTTACATATTATGAGTGCACATTACATTTTAATATTTAAAAAAATATAGGTACAGACTGTAACTGAAATAAAAATTGTAAACTAGTTATTAAATGACGAGATTAAATCAACCAAAATTAAGTCCACTTTATTCGTAAGCAGGTAAGCCATTTTACTGCTGTGTTAATAGTTGAAAAAAGAAAATCATGTATTTTGTGGCGTTTATTGTCAGTGGTTTTCCAATGCTTTTAAAATGATAATGTTAATGTTCGTGTTCATCATAAATGTGTCTTAAAATAGTATCGAGTTATATTTTTCTGTACCCTTTAATCGAGTATCATGGAGCTTGTTTATAATGGAATAATCCCGGTCTTCACTGAATAATCTTTTTTCTAAGTGAATATATATATATATATATATATATATATATATATATATATATATATATATAGTCATCAACATACAGCCTGTATATATATATATATATATATATATATATATATTTTAACGTAAAATATATACGATTATATAGTAACGAAGCCTATTAGTGGTAAACACTCAAAAGAGCAAAAGTGTGAAGGAATAAAAAATTTATTTTCAGAGAGATGGAAAAGTTAGGTACAAGGGTTTAAATTACATCAAACGTTACACTAGTGAACTTGTTATATCTAACATTTAACTTAAACAAAGCAACGTACGATCCCTATAATAATGATATTACCCATCCGATGCATGTCTACCTACACTCCAATCCCCCTAAATCTATAATTAAAGACATTCCCAAATTAATTGAAAATAGATTAAACAACAATTCATGTAATGAGGTAGTTTTTAACGCATAAAATACTTTTTACCAGAAAGCACGAAAAGAGAGCGGATACAAAACACACACATAAAATATATTAAACCTAAAACGCCCAAAATAAACATTTAAAAAAGAAAGAGTAGCCCAATTATTAGATTTACTCCCCTATTTAATCACATAGTAAAAACTAAACTTTTCGAAAAATTGTTAGATTTAATAAACCTACACTTCTCTCCTAATAATATACTAAACAAAATCAATACTAAAAAACCCTTTAAATTGTGGTTTAAAACTTATACAAATATATTTTTAAAAAACAACAATAAAATGTTAATCGGCAATAAACATAGTTAATCAAATGACAAAAAATAACAAAACTTACTACTTGCAACTAAATACACAAAACAGAATGCCTCTGTAGAAAAATTGCTTCAAAACCGAAATAGTCTACCAGGCCATAATTTCAACTTAAGAATAAAACTAACCCAGAACATTACAATATTGTCATGGCTAGTAATACTTACCGGGTAAAACATACCTCCCATAAATGCTCATTCCACAATGCTTAATATTAAAAGAAAATCACGTTCTATACACCAACAATTACTGTGAACACTTATAGAAACAGCAGTATCTATAGTGCCCCAAATTCACCCCGGCACTTATGCCTAAGTGAAATAGTTCGGATTATCAAATTTGGTCATAGAGATTTTTTTGTTAAATAGTTCAGCTCAAACAAGGAAGTCCGCTATTGTAGACGTAATGGACTACTGAGAAAAATCCGCTATTGGAGTAGAAGTCATTCCGGCCTCTGGGGACCTCTACAGTGAATAGATGCGATTAACTGATTGTCGAGTTCGTGTAGTGAATTTACGTCAAGAAGGCACAAGAGTAGCCAGCCCATCAGAGTACAATTCATTGTAAAAAAAAGAAAACGGTTGAAACATTGCGGCGATGGGTTACGGGCTACAGCTTTGTTGATAGTGAGGTACCTATTAAGTTGACGACTCTGTGTTTGACCTCGTCTAGGAAGGAGAGACCAGTTGAGTGTGTGCCATCCCAGATGTGGCAACAATACAGCATGCATGTGCGGATGGTGGTTTTGTAGAGATACAGGATAATGTAAGGTGTGAGAAGTTTACTAGCATGGTAGAGGGAGTCCACCTTCTTTGCTGCAGTCTTGGCAATGTTTACAATGTATTTGATAACATTAATTTTACCTGTGAAGGTTAAGTCGAAGAAATAGGGTGCTATGTGCCACGAGAATCGGTGTTTGAAGAAGATTCTTGTAGTGATTGAAGGAAAGGTGCTTTGTCTTTGCGGCATTAAAAGTTAGCAACAATTTATAACCCTGATACACTACAGCCTGGAAGTCATTTTCAAAGGATTCAGCCATTGGCTCGGATATGATCTTATCCGTGTTGTCCACATGACAAGAGTAAAACGTGGAGTCGTCAGCAAATATACCAATCTCAGACTCAATGCCATCAGTGATCAGGAACAATAAAAGTACAAAGATAGACCCCTGGGCTACAAGAGCATTGATGTCATGTTGCTTAGATGAACGGCTATCGGGGGCTTCCTGGATCGTTGTTTTGGTTAGGAAATATCAAAATAAATTAAGTATTTTCCTAGTAATACCGTATGGGCGTATTTTTAGGAGAAGCCATTCATGGCATATCTTGTCAAAAGCCTTGGATATATCAAGCGCTTCTGCCCTAGCTTCACTTACCTTGTAGAGCGTACATCCCTTCGGAGATAGCCGTTAGAATGGCTGCAGTGCATGGGCTTGTCTAAATCCATACTGACGGTCAGAAAGAAGTTTCACCTAAACAAAGTGCTGGACCGTCACTAGATTGATTAATGATTCAAATAGTTTAGCAATGATCGGGAATAGACTGATTGAGCGGTAGCACTGATGATTAGTTGTATCCCCAGTATTCTTGAAGACTGGTACCCCAGAGGCAATTTTCTAGCTATCGGGGAAGCAAGATTCAGTTAGGCATTTGTTGTAGAGTTTAAAGATGGCAGAGGACAGTTCAGCAAAGCAATTCTTTAGAACTATTACAGGTATAAGATCAGAACTACAAGCTTTGGAAGTGTTAAGGTGTTTTAGTATGTATCTGACCTGGGAGGGGGTTATGACCAGGTTACTAAGTGAGGCTTTTGTCCAAAATTAGAATTAAAGGAGGGGTGGTTTGCTGAGTCTAAAGTGGAGTGTTAGTTGAGGCGAAACGCTGAGCAAGTAGTTCAATCTTATCAGTTGCTGTGCAAAATACATTATTGTGGTTAGATAGTGGGGGAATCGTTGATTGCCCATTGTTCACTACACTACTGAAGATTTTCCAGAAATGGCGAGTACCTAGTTTGTGTGACTGAATGTGTTTTTTTATTTACTCTGTATACCTTCTTTTTGCAAAATATATCACGCCCTTACGATTATATTTGACTCTATAAAGTTGTGTCTATTAGTAGCTGACATATGGGGATCGAATTTACGGAATGTCTTCTGCCTCTCAGCAATGGCAGATGCATATTCTGAGATGAACCATTGTGGAGAGTGGGGCTTGCTAAAGAATTTTCGCATGGGGTCATAGGATGTAATGCCTGCTTAAGGCCATTTACTTAACTCATTTGTACACTGATCAGCAGGGAGATAGAGGTGTCCCTCCCTGGAGCGACACTCATGTGATCTCATTTTACTCAAGATCAGCCTGCTCGTAGTGTCTCGTTATTTTTAGCAACGGGTCATCAGCTTTTGGACGACTTTTTGGGGTGATATGACTCATTAGCACAATGTGATCTGCATTCTCGAGTGGGCTATGAGCTTTCGTCAAACAAGCCATGACTGTTGAGGTCAAGAACATATCTAGAAGTGAGGCTTGCTGGTCTACTCGATCGGAGATGCCGGTCGGAAAATCGACAGTCTTAGAGAGGGGGTGAGCTAATGATAACGTATACGTAGAGTTGCAAGCTGCATCAGTAAGACTGGAGAATTCCAACCAGTCCCGGTGGTGTGCATTAAAATCCCCAAACACATGTATCTGAGCATTCGACTCAAGTGGGAGTTCTTTATCCATGCTTTCATAGACAGAGTTTAGCAGGGTACAGTCCTCGATCGAAGGGAAACGGTATATTAAATATAAGTAACTAACGCTGTGATGTAAAGTCAATTTAAAGCACATGTTGTCTTGATCATCTGATTATAACGTATGTTCTCTAGTCAAGGGGAGTATGTTCCCAGCATAAACTGATAGCCCGTACAAATGTTTGTCAGAGTCTCATCAATGGCAGAAGAATGACGACCAGGTCTGGGAGCTGTTTCCACAGACTTCCGATAATGTTTCAATTCACAATGCCTGCGTTTTACAAGGTCATATGATGAGGCACGATCACCATAAGTTTCTTTCATTTCATTAAAAGTCTCCTTTGGTGTGCGTCTTTTAAAATGCAAACACCGGATCCCTGCGGGACACTCAACTGGCTCCATTTCACACATGACTCAGTTCAAACACCTGTAAATCAGAAACCTTAATTAGTTCAGAGCTGTTTTTGCAGCATAACCCATACATACATAACTCATTACACATGCAAAAGTTCATCTAGATAAGCTTACGGGGAGTGGGCCAGCTATTTTAGTTTGTGTACTGATGACGAATTTATTATTGGAGGCTTCTTTTTTGATTAAATGTAGAGTAACCGTTAGTTCTCTTACTGCGTTGCACAATATAACATTTATGTCCCCCTCCGCTTGCAGTGAAACGATCACGGTTGTTCTAGTGGCTCTCTCTGTCTTGACACCAGTCTTGACAATCCATTCGCAAAATATATGTGTTTAATGGTAAACACATCTGTCTTCAAAGTATAGTTCAATAAAATAGTTTCATACCTCTGTAACTTATTCGCCGCAGGTGTTTTTTTGTGAACCAGAAATGGTGATTAATGATTTCTGGATGTCTGTAATGTGAACAATCTTCCGTGTATATAGCGGTAGCACTTAGTTATACAAAAATAATCCTTCCACACCATTCTAAATTTGGGAGTTCTGCTTCTCCGCCGGAAGCAGGGTCCTTGATGCATGCGCAATGGTTGTTTTTCCTTCTAATCCGGCATTAGATAAAAAAAAATACATGCTCCTAATCCATATGAACTAGCGTCGCTAGCCACTATTAAGTCTGGGTTCTAATGCGTCAAAAATAAAACCGATGTTAGCATTTCAATAATTTAGTCGAATGCCACTCCCAACCGTTATCCTTTTTCAATAGTTCATTTAGTGGAGCGGGTAGATTATGCATCTCTGGAATAAAATTTTGGTAGTTATTCGCCAATTCCAGTAAGCTATGTAGTGCTGAGACGTTTTCTGGCGTCAGCATGCTTTTAATGGCGGTAGCCTGTTTTGGTTCCGGCCTTTTGCTTCCATTTAATTTTGAGAAAACTTCCTCCGGGCTATGCGCTGAGTAATGATGATCCGTTAGTGCTGCATGTTATACCGTTGAAAAATCTGCACACACGCGAATATCGTTAAATTTATTTTTCATATAGTCCGTGGGTGCTGCCTACAAGCTGTATTCTACTTTGGATAAAATACCGGTCGTCACTAGTCGGCCCAATTTCTCATTTATTTTGTTACCGAGGCCAAAGACACATTCCTATTTTCTTGAATACGGGTTGAACGTTTTACTTTTTGTTGAAACTTAACCGCCATCTTTGTGCTTCGAATAAGGCCAACAGAAAACACTTCGGGAAAAGATTCTTTCAAACCCTGTTTTAGTTTATATTATTCCCTTGTCCGACTATCTATTTTTTGGCAAATGTATTTGTTGAAGACTCCCATAAATTAAACGCTTTCATCTTATCAGTGCCACAAAGGTTATTAGTGTATTTTAACACGATAATTTTAATCTGTTTTTAATATTTCCTATGAAAGTCACATTAGTAATTATCTTACCCTCAAATGTTATTTTTTCACGAGTCACTGTACTTGCGTTTCTGTTCGTTCGTAACAGGATGTGTCTATTCAACCTCTTCCGCGTATGAACATAAATGATTGACATGTCCGAGCCTGAATCCAATTGTAGTTTAATAATTTTATCTAGAATTGTTAGGTGCATATATGTTTTGATATTATGCATTCCTGATTGTTTATACTTGTGGCTTGTACCTGCATTTTATTTCCTTTATTCATTCTACAGAGCAAACGATTCTGTCCGAGTCTGTTACAAGCCAGGCAAGTCTTGAAACAAATCGGCATTCTGTTACCCAATGCAGGAATTCTGTACCGATAAAAAGTTTTTCATAATGCAGGTTTATTTTGGGGGCGTAAATATCATGTGTGTTGCTTTGAATAGTTTTTAGATGAGAGTTGAATTTTGATTTTGACGTGCTTCTTGTATGTGTGCAATGCCTTTCGAATCCTGCTTAACACAAATAAATAGGCGGTAGTCTTCAGCTAATTTCTGCGGTGTTAATTTCTGTTCATTTTCTAATTGTATTTAGAACTCAACGCCTTATTTCAGCGTCTTTTCCTGATGCCAATATTTGAACGAAAATTAAACATTTAAAATTATCAGCACAAAGTTCTGATAATCAAAATTCATCGCAGTTCACTGATGCAAACGTTGAATAATCTTCGTCGTATTTGTTTACCAGGTTAAAACACTCCCAGCGTTTGTGAAATAACTAAGTCTTTGGACTGAACATCTCTGTTAGAGAGTTGACGGCTTCCGCAAAAGTCAAATTGCTAATTTTTCGAGGCAAAATGAAATCCACGAACTTAGTATGTTTGGTTGTGCCTACTTTCCTAAGTAACAGGCTAATCTTTTCATAGTCTGCACAGTTTTTGAAATCAATTCATATAAGTATTCATATCTTCTAAAATACGAAACGAAAGTCTTCTCCTCATCAAGGCACTATGGGAAGTTTTCGATCGCACTCCACACGGCATTCTGCGAAAAAGCATAATCTGTCATGCTCTATAAGCTTTTCATGTTCTAGAAAGAATCTTTTGAAATCTTTCTTCAGTTTTCTGTAGTCTCTGCTCTACTTCCCTATCATGTTCGAGTTGCTGTCGCATCTTAAATGTGATTAATTCCGCAATCGTCGCTTTAAAGTATGCTATATTTTAAGCGTGTCACTGTTTTGTTAGAACGTTACTATTTCCTTCTTAGTACGGCTTATTAAAAAGTTATTTTCTTAAGAGTATGCTTTCTAGACGTAATCTTAGTTTTAAAAGCGTATAAAACCTTTGTTTTCCTTGATAAAGGCGAATCGCTTCTTTTCTTGTACGTTTTACGTAGCCGTAGAATTTACGATCGGCACTTTAATCAGAGAAAAAATAAAAATACGGGTTCAATATTTGTTTTATTTTGCAGAATTAACTTTCTCTTGTGGAGTGAGAAACAATTCCCTTATTAGAAAATATCATGCCAGTGTCAGAATATCAATTAAAATAAAATTCACTGACCTTCCTTCACTTAAGAGAATTAGTTGTTTTTTTTTAATTAGGACCTTATCTGCTGAATTTATATCCGATAGTTCCAAGTTATTTTTCTTTTTAAGCTCTTCCATAATGAATTTAGTCGCACGTTGTGTCATCCATTTTAAAGAGTTCTCCCGAATAACCGTAACCACACTGTCAGTCCAGTTTAGTGGTGTAAGCTTGAAATTTGAAATCCCAAGTTTCCAGCCGTTGTGGAGCTTCTTTTTTTAAGGTTCTCAAGAAAAATCCCTAATGTGTTTGTTTCCCGTGTAAATTAGAATATTTTGTAGTCATTTTTTTATTTGTGAGGTGCTTTTTAAGGGTGTTCAAATTGTTGCATTGTCTCGTGTTGATTCGAATATCTGGTCGACAGTTGTTGTTGTTGTTGTGATGGTGGTGGTTGTGGGGTACAGTGTAGGCTTGAATATTTCGTCGGCA
Organism: Sepiola atlantica; assembly: GCA_963556195.1. Classification (NCBI taxonomy): domain Eukaryota; kingdom Metazoa; phylum Mollusca; class Cephalopoda; order Sepiida; family Sepiolidae; genus Sepiola; species Sepiola atlantica. The sequence continues at coordinate 63,201,492 of OY744536.1, forward strand.
ATTTTTTATGGATCTTTTTACAAGCACGTATGAGAACGAAGTTTAGATCAAAGAAATATATTGGAGAAAAGTATATACAACAGAGGAACAAATACGGTAGTATGCCAGTACTGACTGTCAGTGTATACTGGGTAGACCTCAAACGCTGTGAAGCTTATGCTGCCGGCACCTATTTAGAAAGGACAACACCAAAATGTTCTTTATAGATAAAGCACAATAATATAAACAAAATATAAAAAAGTGAAAACCAAACCAAATAAAGAGACAAAAAATAACAAAATATACAATTAGATCTATATGACTTAACATCCCCGCACGCTATATAATCGAGGCGAGACTGAAACTTGCGTCTCCCTCCCAATTACCATATCGCACAATATATGTGGCACGCTAAAGCAACTTTGAATTAATATCCAGACATTAATTCGCCGTTAAAGTGACCTCTTTTCCCCGCTTAATCTTAAATCTTTAACAAAGGTGTATTATTATTAGTTTTCGACGGTTTAAACACTGACCACGTGACCTTCCCATCTTAAATTTTACATTTTCAATTTCGTGTTCTCTTCTTTTCTTCCCAGTTACATTCTTTATAAATATCACCTACGGGGAAGCCACGATTATGATGAGATCTCAGTTGTTGATCAATAACATCAAATTCGACTGTCGGAAGTTATACACATGTGTGTATAAATAAAAATAATCATTCATACACACACACACACACACACACACATATATATATATATGAATATATATATATATATATATATATATATATATATATATATATATATATATATATATATATATATGTAAATGATGAAAATGATCCAGGCTAGCTATTTAGCTATTATTACACTACATGTACATCAAAACTGTGTTACATCAATAATAACATAATAATTACATAACTATTCTATTTCATGAACGAATTACATATTTTAATTTCGACCGGTAATGCTTCGGTCGAAAATAAATTCTTGACACGGCATAATCGAAACAGATCTTTTTAATTGTAACGAAACTATGGATGCTTTGTTTTAAAAGAAACAAACACATGTTTCACGCCATTAATGCTTCAAATATTTTCAAATATAGTACTTTTATGCTATTTCTTTAAATGAAGCTGAAACGTTGATAAAAATACATATTTTGTGTTATTCTTTTTCATTTCTATATTTAAATCGTAAGACGAAAGGAATTAAAAAGTATTACATGTTAATGAAACGCGTTTAATTATTGAATATATTTTTGTTGACATGGTGTACAAAATCGCCGAGGAAATACTATGTAACAAATACGAAACTGAGAAAAAAGAAAACAATAGTTCAACCGATAATCATAGTTTTACTCTTATGATCATCGGCGTTAACTATTAAGAAACGTGTGGTTAAGTTAATGTTCGCAATCTACGTGAATTACTTATGCAGTACGTTAAATATTTCTATGAGAGAAGGGACCAATGTGGATTATTAGTATTAAGTATACAAAGAACAAGAAAAAACCTTCAAAGTTAATATTCAGCGTAGGCTGCTCATACAGTAAACCTAAAATAAAAAATACTCAGCCCTCGCGACCATCTATTTAATAGACAGCAGTTGACTGTTTGTGTGTGTGTGTTTCATTTTACTTCAGTCGTAGTTTTCAGATATCAAGGTGCTCTTTCCTGGGATAACACTTGATCTCCATATGAGATACATAGATATTCTAATATTCCATTAACATTCTACTTTACTTTGAGTAAGTAAAGAAATTCGGAATACTCATTTTCCCCCTACCTTGTCGATCACTTTACTATCGTTTAGTATATATTTATTGTGGTATCTTAGTCTTACCGGATTCCAGGAATACATTTTATTTATCGTGAAGAATACTTAGCTTAGAAATGTTACAGGAGGCACCACCAGTTGGTGAACTTGCACCATTGCTCGTAAAAATCAGTGTGAGTAGTCATACCGGAGGGGATCATATTTAGGATGCGTATACAATGTGTTATTGAATATTTGGTCGGAGCTTACTTGTAGGAAGAAGTATACCCATGCCAGGATGTCCTGACAAACCCCTCTACATATAGACGTGCGGCATTTGAAGACGGTGTCTAGTAGACATTCGAGTTCTCTGTTCTTAGAGTTAGACTGTCTCTTGCTTAAACTCAGAAACTATACAACACACACACAAAGCTGATATATCATTTTCCAGTGTTGCCACCGATTGTATATTTGTAATACTTTTTTTTTTATTTGGCGTCAACAAGTAAACAAATTAATCAGAGGAGTCAGCAGTTCGAGCGATTTTATCCATCGAACTTTGGTGTGGCATTCGAACTAAAATACACCTTCTATGCTTTCGCGTTGGGTCAAAGGTTATTACTAGCTCTGTTCTCTGCTGGAAGGGAAATAATTCTTTATTGAGAAAGGAAAAGAAGAGACTAGATAGATGGGGTGGCATAGATGATAGGGGCATAGAGAGGAGGGGATATAGACATAGTGCAAGAAGTTATGAATAAAAGTGTTAAACAATGTGTAGCCTATTTATTGTGTTTGTCGTTGCCCGGAACACACCTAGTATTCTAAATAGTTTTTAATGAAACAATCAGTTAATGTTATTCCTTTTTAGTCGATGAAAAGTACGTGTTAGTTCCTGGGTTCTGTCCCCATATTAGCCTTACCCGACATTTGGTATATGCATATACATTGTCCTTTGAAAATAAAATAGAAGACAAAAAGTAAAAATAAAAATATATAAATTTGAAATCATTGCAAGCAGTTTTGATTTTTTTTGTTGACCACGTGGTCTTTCGTATTCAACCCCTAGTAACCACTAAGAAAACTCAATGTGCATTTTATATATTTTTAAGTACGAAATCATAATAAAGAAAAAGAAAAAAGAGAAGTGAGAGCATAAAGAAAGAGGGGTGAACAAAAAGAAAGAGGGGGAAATGAGAGCTAAATAGAAACGAGTCAGGCTTTTATGAAAAAACAATGTCTTATCTACCAATACACGCAAAATGTTATTCAAATATATTTTCTGAAAACTGGTAGGAGTTAGTTAACGCCATCAAGACGAAAAACTCGATTAAATCGGAATATCTTTAACGGTGGTGGCTAGTATAGTAACGATTTTGTTATTATAAGACTAACCTATAAAGAATTTACCTCTTCCGTAAGAACTATATATTCTCCTGAAAAAATATAAATATACATAATTTGAAACAAATAAAGTTTTTGCTTAAAATGCAAACAAATGAAACTGGATTGTATGTTTAAATACTGATTTTTTTCATTTAACGTTTTCTCTCAATTCGTAATATATACGTTTATCAACATTTCTCGGCCCCTCAATAAATAAATAATGAATGGCGTTTTTTCTATTATATTTAGCTCAATAGGAGTTTCTCTTACTCAAGAGCATGTATAAATAATATGAAGTTAGATTTCAGTAACACTCTTTTTTTAAATTCACACACACACACACACACATATATATATATATATATATATATATATATATATATATATATATATATATATATATACCTACATACATGTACATATATATATATATATATATATATATATATATATATATATATATATTATATGTGTGTGCATGTGTGTGTGTGTAGAGAGATGAGTAAAGCTAAATGATTTGGTAGTATTCAAATAGAAGTAATAATAGCACCTTAAAGCTATATATAAAGAGAGAGAGAGACACACACAAAATGATATATTAAATTAGCATGGCACATCATCAAAACCAGTAAAATATAATTTTTAAAAATATATGTAAAAATATTTATGAGTCTTTTTTAAAACATATTTTAAACATAGTGTAAATACAAGATCAGTAGTCGGAATAAAAAGGAATACCTTCATAAAACCCCTGAGGGTGTACATTGAAAATATAGTTTTAGTTCAGTTCATGTGCATGGAATGCTATGGTAAATATGGATTAATAAAGTGTGTTTAGGTATAGATAAAAGACTTAGGTGTGTAAACACTATGGACTACCAACAAACTAATATAAACATGTATTTTTGATAAATTGTTACTCTTCACTTTATATGTCGATCATCATAACATATTAATAGTTTAAACATGAGTTATTATTGATAATGTGGGAAATAATATGATGTTCAAACCTGTTTAGGTGTAGACGATTAGGAAAAAGAGGGGGTACAACTCTATGTGCAGGTAATGCTAAGACTATGATTAATAATTACTTACATACTTCTACCGCGTCCAGGTTGGCAGACCGAGAACAATCTACTCCCGTGAATTAAACGAAGGGTTTTTTTTTCAAAATTCCGTACATATGTCCGAGTTTGAAATAATAATTATCGTGTTCGAAAAGACGTACATGGAGAAAGTCCGTTACATCGGCAAAAACGCAGTACGAATAACACCCAAGTTCAAAACAGGTATCAAAATTATCCAAATTCAACATGTGTTTTTATATTTCGTCCTAATTTCATTCAGAATGTTGTTATGATTTTTATTCACTACTTCGCGTGATCCATAATACGTTATAGAACATTCGATTTTCTGATTTTTCCATTGATTCCAAAAACAGATGTATTATTATTTTTCCTAATGCACATGTTAATAATGGGAGAAAAAAGTTTTCTCTCTAAATATGAACAGACCATCAAATATTTATCAACATTAAACACATATTTCCTATATGTGACATACGATACGAATTTTTTATCGACTTTTGGTACAAGAGATATTAATGCATATTAAATAACAGATCATTGTTTACTTCGTATATATATTCGTATTCCTCTTATATTGTACAGTTAATTTGAACAGAGAATACACCTGATTTTTGTGTGTTTACGTAATGCGTGGATTTTTGCCCATAATTTTGAATTTTTAGTTCTTAAATGTGTATTTGTAATTCTAAGACGCCAGAGATGAAGCGAAGGCGATCGGAGACCACATAACCTCAACTTAAATTTTCAGATCAATGGAAAACACTATTATTACTTGCTCACTAGGTAAATATGGGCATAATGTATGAGCGGGAATACCGAATTACCAAAAATAAAAAAATAAAAAATAAAAAATAAAAAAATAAAGCAGATTATTGAAATATAGTCAACACGTAAGAAAACGCACAAGCAGCCATATTCCTAAGATGTAGACATAACCAGAGACTAAAAAGACTCAAGTAATAAAAGAAAGTAAAGAAAATTATAAGTTACATTTGTTTAGGTTTGAAACCGACGGTACTGATGTTGTTCTGATAATTTAATAACATGAATACATAAATACTACACTTTTCTTAATGATTTTTCATAATAATTGCGCACTCTGTTAGGGCTCTCATCAACAAACCTTATACACACAAACATAAACGCTGTAAAACTAATTTAATATTATTTAATTGAAATTGATATTGTTTGAAGCCCCTTACATAAGATTGATGTTTAGCCCTGTTCGGGGAAGTTAAGAATAGACTGACACGTAGCTATAAGGCATATTCCAACAACGTTCGTTGAATACTCTAGTCAGTCTTTCTATATGTGCCTCCCTACGCATAAATAGAAATTATATTCCTTTCTTGACGTGCTAATGTCTCGTGGTCGTATGTATATGACGCTGGCTTGTTGAGCCTAGGTTGGTTCTGTCGCAGGGTTCGACCCTTGCGACCGTCTGAGATTAGCATTCCCTACACTAATGAAGACGAACGCTTACACGCTGGCGTATGTAGGTGTAAATAATTTAATATTATTTAGTTAAAATTAATATTGATTTATATATATATATATATATATATATATATATATATATATATATATATATATATATATATATATATATATATATATTAGTAAAGACTTTAAAATGTTAATAAATGTAAATAGAACTCTAAACATGCATGGCTATACCATTTCATCAGTTTTTATCTGACTTATAACGTTTTATATTATATATATATATATATATATATATATATATATATATATCGATAAATGAATATTTACACATCCATAAACACACACGCACAAACAAACACACACACATATATATATATATATATATATATATATATATATATATATATATGTATATATATGTGTATATATAATATATATGTGCGTGTATAATCATTTTGCTAACGTGACAATCACCCCTTGCAATGTATATATTGAATGCGCGCACACACATACACCCACATATATATATATATATATATATATATATGTATATATATATATGTATTTATATATATACATATATATAGATAGAAAGATAGATAGATAGATAGATAGATTGATAAGTGTATGTGTGTGTTCATGTACATATTGTTATAGATAGAATAGTAAATAAATATATAAGTAAATAATGCGTCTGTAATTCATTTTTTGTCATTATCTTACTAATACCATAAATCAATATAACCATCAAGTGGCACTGACCAGTGACTCCGCCTTGACGCTAATTACAAACATGCATCAACAGGGTCAGTCCTATATTTTCTCTATTGCCTTGAGTCGTTAGGTCAAATGTTCGTAAATCGATTCATTTGTCCATCCCAATCTCCCCTTTCTTTGCTGTAATGAACTCTACACTGTGAAATGTCACAGACCATCAATCATGCAGAAATTATCAACCCCGCGATCTGACAAAAAAGTAAATAATTAGTAATTGGCATCATAAATTAGAAGATAATGGCGTCAACGGTCCGACCATATATCGTATTACATATACATTCATATATACAGAAGGATCTATAAATTGTATAAATAATAATTGAAATAATTTAATATGTATATATATATAAATATATATGTTGTATATTCAGTTAGTTTTTATATTACATTGTACATAAAATAATGCTCGCTCTTATATATATATTTAAAAAACTAACCGATCATGAAGATCAAATGCTTGATATACGAGATAGGGTAATATATAAATAATGTGATCAGAATAAGAAGTTTTATAGAATATAATATCCTTTTATTTACTTATGCCATATATACTTATACTTGCTCTATCCTGGCATAAAAACGCGTTTTTATTTTGCTAATTCTTTCCTAATTATGTAACTAGTTCAATGGTTAATCCATAACGTTTCCTCCCTATAAACCACTTAGTTCATTCATTTAATTATAATAGGATTTCGCTGATATGAGCAAACTCTTATGAATTACTCTCCAATTTACATACACTTTACTTGATTAATACTTTTCTATTAAACACCATAATTTAATTTTACTTACATAGTGCACACCCTTAAATACGTACAACATATCACTTCACAATCTAGCGTGATCCAGTCCCTCACCATAATGCGATTGCCCATTTAAAATTCAATACAATAATACATTATTTCTGACTTTTCCTACACATCTTTTTGATTAAACAAATACATCTGGATTTAAACTGCTTTCCTCATTTTCCCCTACCATGCTAATTCCATCTGGATCCACTTCTCTTCCAAATCGCAAATTTGACTGCCCTATTGATAATTAAACATGTATGTAAGTTTAGTTTACTCCCGCTTTCCTCATTGTCACCGAACCCCAATCCAATACATTCCCTAACATAACACCGTTAAAATTCCTGCTACCCCCCGTCACGCTTTGCCATCGAAAATGCCTGGTCCCACATTACTGTATCCTCTTCTTTTCGTTACAAAAATACTAATCTTGGCTTCCCTCTTCAACTTCTGACAGGTTGATGCTTTTGATTCTTGTAATCATATTTACTTTCCACTTTTTACTAAGGTATTACTTTGTTTTCTCTTTAAGGAGAATGTTTAACGATGGTCATCGAATACACATTTTGCAAAAAAAACAAATCCAAATCGTCGCAATTTAAATTAGCACAAATGTTTCCGTGCCATGTTTTATGAGGCCTTCATTCGATTGTTGCAAACATGTATTTGTTCCCTATGATATTTGTTTTACCCTTACTTCTATAGAATCATATTTCCCCCCTTCTGGCTGCCTAAATTAATACTACATAGAGAACCTGGATGTTCCCATACACTAAATTTTCGAATGTGACTATTACGAACTCTTTACGTATCTTTAAGTGTGGGTTATTTATTGAAAACATTACCAAATTAATAAGTAATCGGCACCGGTTGACAAATACTTCGAGTAAACTGGTCTAGTTTTAAACATCATCAATACATTAATAAGTATCGTCGGCTCAAGTAACTTTATAAGTATGCCACTCTAAAACTATATCCATGTGTAGAGAAGGCAAATTATATAAGAAACTTTACATATAGATTAGAAAGTATGCCTTATTTATAATGTGAAACTTTTTAAAATCTTTGCTATCTTAAATATTATACAATAGGAAAATACGTTTTTTAGCCAAAAGTGAACACACAATATAGCATACTCCGCACTTAGTTTCGTATTCAAATAAAGTTATTGAACACTCAATACAGGTGAAGTAAACAATGTAATGACAATTAACTTTCGGTATTAAATTTTAATTTTGTTTTAAATTTCCTTATATTTTATAATTAAGTAATAAGCATGATTTACTTGAACATAATAAATCTATAATCGCTCGCTTTGGTGATTCTTTTTTTCTTGTAAACTTAACATTTTTAGTTTGAAATAGATTTATCCTGCGTTAAGTTTCGCATTCAAATTGACACTTACGACTTAAGTGAAATAATTGTAACAATTAAATCAATGCTTGAGTTAATTTAAATATTTTATAAATAAATATTAAACATCATTCACAAAAATACAATGTAAACCACCCTTAACATTGCTCGAATAGGTAGCTACATCTGTCTAATGTCCTATTGACTAGTGATTTTAAAATATATTAGTTTTTCATTTAGTTTCGTATTCAGATGAGATTAATAGTCATTTTCTTTTAAATGAAGTAATTTTAGACAATTAAATTTACCTTCGAGTGAATTCAAACTTTTTATAATAAATAATAACATTAATTTACTAAATTAACAGAATACCACTAAATTAAAATTTCTGAATGTCCGCGTTTTTAGTGTGCTTACTCTTTATATAAATATTCAAAATAATGTTTACTAAGTTTTCAACGTGTGAGAAATTATTTCTTTGTTTTATTCTTTGTTTTAGCCAACAATTATCTACTGCGTAGTGTAGTTTATTTCAAGACTTTTTAATTATAGAACAGTGTTCTTTGTGGGTTTTTTTCTGATGAACTTGTAATGGGCAGAACTGAATTGACATGGTAATGGTAGTTGACCAACTACGAGCGAAACGAGTCGTAAATATATACACATCACTGGAATATTATGTTTTTTTATGTGATTAAACAACATTGCTATTAGAATATGAAATGAACTTGACTTATTTATATATGGTCTATTGTTACTGGTTGACAAACATAGGGCTCAATTGTTTTGAAAAAAAATGCTAATTGAAAACTACTGACAGTATATGATAAAACATATATTCTCACCATTCATATATATATATATATATATATATATATATATATATATATATATATCACTTTAGATTAGCGTACATGTTTTTATATTTGTGTGTACAGAATTATTCGTAAAAATACCGATGATTATGAATTTGGCAACACTACTATAAGTGAACATCATTCGTTATCTGTGATATATACTAAGACTTATTTAATTTTATGTAAATAAACAAAATGGCAGGGCAGATCCTTCGTAAAAATAAAGATGTTTCCGAATTTTATGAAATTAAAAAAAAACCTAGGACGTCAATAAATGCGTACTTCTATTTTTTTAGTTCCTTCAGCAAGTTTAATAGAAGTTCTAGTGTCATTATATGGACACAACTTCTGAATAAATATTCATACATAATGTATTTAATTGTCATTTAAAACCAAAAAATTAAGATGCTATTGATTTAAATTTAATATATGTTAAACATTAACTAGAATCAAAATATCCAATGTGTATGAGGATGCAATCCGTCAGTACATATTGAGATTTGTATTTGTAATAGCAATGTATACTCTTTTGTTTGAGGAAGTTAGTTTACTCAACCATAGACGGGTATACTTCTAATTATATATATATATATATACATATATATATATATATATATATATATATATATATATATATATATATATATATATATATATATATATATATAGTGTGTGTTTTACAAAGAATATGTACTTTGAAAATAATTAATGTCCTCATGATATATAAAGTTAGCAACCTCCGGATACCCGAATAACTGAGGTCGAAAAACAATAGGCGTAACTCTAATTGGTCTAACCTTCGTATGGTAAGTATATCTGTACAAATATCCCTAGGGCGTTTTATTATATCCACCGATAAAAATACGCAGGTGTAGTTATATTAGTAAATTGTTAAATAAAAACAATACTGTAATGTTATCGTGTTCCACATTCTAAAAACATTGCTTCTTCGATTATTAGATAGAAAATCACCAAACTAAATGATGTAAAAATGTGACCAATGATAGCAATCGAACTAACAACAATGCTAGCCAGGGATTGGAACCCCCATGCAATGGTAGACGATGTTACGAGTGTATTGGTGGTTGCTGTTTGATTTCAAGTGTGGTGTATACATCTGATGTAAAGACCTTGAATAAGACTCGGAATTATATCGGTTCCACTGATATCACTTTCAAATAAAGGTATAGAAACACCATTCATTCAAGAAAAAACGTATTTCAAATTCGGATAAATAGCTTATATCGCTAGCACCTTTTCTTAGGGAGTTAATAAGTAAGACATTAATTTTGAGTTGAAATAGTCTATAGTATGTAGAGTTGACAAATATATAAACAGTAAAAAATCACAGTGTGAATTTTAGAATTATACCATATAATTAATTTTAAAGGAAACGTTGAGAAGGCAAGAGATTCTACAGCATTTCTGCACCGGAGCTAGTATATTAACATTTTTACTAGGAAAAATAAAAGGAAAAGTTTGATCGAAACTGCATTTTAGTTCTCCTTAGGAATATAAACACATACAATTATGCTACGAACAGATTTTAGTCCTAACCCACTAGGTGTATGAGTTTGTGACTAATAGAAAACTATGTTTATTATAAAAACTAAGCTTTGTATCTGAATCAGTAAACGATAGATTGTGACATAATTTTAAACATTGAGGGTCTCATGGAATTGAGTTATTAAGCATACTGGAGTAGGTATTGAGTTATTCAGTCTGTTGAAAAGTAAGGAAAGTCATTGATCATGTGACATCTTAATTCGTAATGATATTGAAGGGGGGAAATTCGATTGAGCTCAATGAATAACGGAGGGGTTGCTTCTATGCTCCATCGGAGATAATGATGACATTTGGGAGAGATAGGGTGGAAATTAAAGAATAAATTTCACTGTTGATTTTGCATTCTGATTTAGCAAGTCAATTTCATCAGTATCAGTAGCATTATAACTCATTTGATTACTTATAACAAGCACATTAAATTGTCAGCGAATAAGTTACTAAGTCCGACTATATCCTACTGAGATTGAATTAATTTTTCGAATAAAAAGGATGAACACTCCTTAGTTCTAATAATCAAAGTCACCGCCCTTTCTCCGTATGGCTAAAATATCTATGGAGTGATGGCCAATCTCGTAGTTTTTGATAGATATAAGCAACTCACGTTATCCATCCAATTAAATATAATTTTGTTTTTTATTAACTTCTAAACACAAATAACAAATAAATGATTAGAATATATTTGTTTTTTAGATATTAATTCCTCCATATTAATACTTTAATTTATTTGCACTCGATTTGTTTCGGTTCTGGTCATTTGCATAATCTAGCAGCAAAACAATAAATGTTTCACACTTCATCTATTTTTTCAAAATAGGTTTATTTGACTCTGTAGATGTTTTAGTAGTGTTAAGTAATAAATAACAGGTAAAATAATTTACTGATTGTCTCGGAGGGTTCGGGGGCATTTTCGTCTAATAGAAAAAGTAAGATCTACATAAAGGAATGATTAAAGTTAGTTTTCTTAGATATTAGCATACATTTTACAAATCTGACACGTGTGTTCTCTCACATGTGTAAATCTTATTGGCTGATTATTATTAGTGGTATTTTTAATGTTTTTTTTTCTAAAAATATTTTTTTTTCCACAGTCAGCATTTTATCTCTATCTACTTTAGTTTGCCGATTTTTTATCAGAAATCAACTTGGATTTTCACAGTTTTGACATTTTCTTTCGCTACTTATCGATATACCCCTGAACCCTCTGAAGATTGACAAAATTTAACTAAGAGGGGAAACATCATCCGAAACATGCCACGAAACGGGCGTAAGAGATATTACTGAATATAGCATTTGATTACATTTCTTTGGTTTGTAAAATAAGACATGTTAAAAAAAACTCATCGAAGTACAGATATACAGAAGTTAATACAATCAATGAACATTATAGATTGGATTAATTCCCCATGGTTTATGAAATGCAAGTATATATATATATATATATATATATATATATATATATATATATTAATGAAAAATATGTTTTAATTAAGCCATATATACATGTGTTCATGCCATACCTGCGATCAGCAATATAGGGGGAGCCAATACCTGTATGTAACAAGGGTTGAACTCCACTACGAAAGTCATTTTTGACTTAGGTGTCGGAGCGCATACTTTTATACCTATTACGCATTGCGCGGAAATAAACATCCAACTGGTAAATCTGGCAGCCACCTAGCTATTAGCGGCGCCTGGAATATCGCAGTATGTTACAAATAACGGTCTTTTTTAAATTACTTAAATTGCTCAATCTAGCGAGAGCTTTGAATAATGTTTTATAAATAATATATTCAAATTAACACATATACGCATGTGTGTTATGCAAACCCTACAAGCATACATATATATACTTTCCTGGCCTTTCATTATATATATATATATATATATATATATATATATATATATAGAGAGAGAGAGAGACATACAGACAGACAGATAGACAGACAGAGAAAGAAAGAGAGACATGAACAGCCATATATATATATATATATATATATTTATATATATATATATATATATATATATATATATATATATATATATATGTATACCTCATCAATATGACAAGATTTAGTAAGGGTATTGACGCCTTGATTCGAAAGATGAACAGACGGGTACATGCGATTGTGATCAGTAGTACGTTACTCTACCTACTGCTAATACTTACAGAAGAAGAAAGCCTCGTTATATGTATTATTTCTATTTAGATACATTTTATCATACTATTCGGTAACGTAAAACAACTTTCACGAGCGTATTTATTTACACTGCGGCATTATCTTATATATATATATATATATATATATATATATATATATATATATATATACAGAGAGAGAGAGAGAGAGAAAGAGAGAGAGAACACACTGAGAGAAAGAGTAAAAGCGAGAGACAAAGATAAAGATACAGGGGAATTATTTTCACTAAGCATAAGTGTTCATTATATCCATCTAAATACACTTATTCGAGATAATAAGTACATTTTCACTTGTATTGGCAGCGTTAGACTTAAAGTAATTAACAGAGATATAAGTGGCTGCCATTTAGTCATGCTTAATGAACACTTGGGTATATAATTGTCAGTTATAATATATTTCAACCATGAGCACGTATATTTACTGTTGCTGCCAGGCTTACTATCTACATGTCATCTTTACGAATAGAACTGCAATACCTCAAATTATCACGTAAATCTCACGTGTATTTTTCGCAAATTCTAAACTCATTGATTTGAAAGAATGTGCATATATGCCGCCAGAATGTTATGCATTCTTTTTAAATATTAAGAAAAATTGCAATAATGAATAGCTAATTCAGTAAGTACCTACATGTATTTACATTTGCTTCGGAAGTATTTAGGTTTTACTTTGGTGAATACACATACACGCATATGAATGAGTAAATGCGCGTTTTCAGCGCATTTAAACGAAATTTCCATAAAAACTAGTTATAAAATTGATACAACATAAGATTTCGAAATACCGTATCTATAATAATCTTGAAACACTCACTTACAGATTTACGTATTATTAATTAACGTCTATATTTAAAAACGATTATTAATAAATTAATATCATTCAAATACATTTACAATTTGCATTTTTATGTAGTTTATATATACTTAATCGTTTAGTCGATAGTAAAACATCTAATGTAACCAGGATGCAAAGAACAGATGCTACACTTTATTTTAGCCAACAAGTCAAAGAATCATGAAAATAATGTTTTCATAACTTGCCATTTTTTAAGGAAAAAAGAAAACTGATTGCATATATTATTGTATTACCTTTTAATGATACATTAGTTCTGTTGTCCTCCCAAACAATATGCTATTTTATTACCTTTGAATGTAGCATTAGTTATGTTGTCCTCTCAATAATATATTATGTTATTACCTTTGAATGTAGCATTAGTTGTGGTGTCCTCCCTAATAAATTACGTCCCCTTTTAAAGGATGAAGATAATCATCCCGACACTCAGACACACATATATATATGTATGTATATATATATATATATATATATATATATATATAATATTATTTTATTATGATTGTTATGAATCATTATTGTTATTATTACGATAATACTTATTATTAGCATTACTTTACTCTTACCTTTATTCTTTTTACTCTATCTAATGATTACTATTACAAGTATTACTTTCTTTCTCGCTACTTATTATCTCTTTCGTCTTATTATTATTATCATCATTTTTATTATTTTTTCTGTCATAATTACCATCCCTATGTCGGTTAAATGTTGTTAAATGTAAATTACGTTTAGTTAATCTTGGTGCATTTTCCTATTACTAGTATTATTATGTTACTTTATTGTCGGTAACGACCAGTTGTTCTTATCTTAAACAAATAACATTTAACAATTAAAAAATAAATACAAAATAAACAATAACAAATAAAAATAGCAAGTGAAATATCAACTCAATAAGGTTTTAATGTATTACCCCTCTCCTCTTCACATCGATTTTAGATAGACAGATTATAATTGTTCTTCATCCTCCATCTTACATTTAGTATAAGATCGACGTCGAACTAGCTCTTTATACCCATCAATTGCTTGCCGGATATCATCTACATATAAGAAACCGTGAAAATAAGCCATGTAAAATGTATGTTTGCATTTGTTTTCCACATGAGTTCACAAATGTGAATTCCCAGTTTTCCACTGTATAAAGTTTAACCATTTGACCTTCCAATCTTTAACTTTTTATTTCGGTTCGTTTTTTTCAATTTAATTCTTTACAAATATGATCCGAGGGACAGATCAAATGTCCCTCTTCCTCACGATATTTCAATTTCCAACACGTATTGATCGATAATATCGACATGCAAGAGTCGTGGATTATGCACATGTTCCTATAAATAAAATACCTATATATAAACGCTCTATTGAATATTGAGCATTCTTTATTAGACCGGTTGAAATTCTTCGGATGTTATCCTGTGGATGTTTAATTGACCTGTATTACTATATATATATATATATATATATATATATATATATATATATATATATATATACAAACATTGTTAAAAAATGGTTATTTGTATTAAAGTCAGAAAAAAAATCATAAATGTCCCATTAATATTACGAACGTTTTCGACTCTTCGTCGAATCATCAGCAAATGAACAACATTGCTGGAGAAAGAAGATAATTTGGAAAAGACGGCCGAGAAACGCGCAGAGAACGTTTTGGCATTGTTCGATGAAAGATGTTGACGATTTAAATTCAGCGACGCCGAAGTGGCATCACGAAATAAAATCGAATTACGTTAAGCAATTTCAATTGTTGCCATTGGTTTCATATGTGATGTTATTAAATGTAAGTTGTACTGCCTTTATGTATATAGGTCTGATCTTATACCAGCATTGTAATAAAGAAATGCTCTGCTGGGATGGCCCCTGGCTTGTCCAAACTCTACAACAAATGCTTTGCTGAATCATGTTTCCCTGATAGTGGGAACATTGCCTCTGTGGTACGAGTATTCAAGAATTCTGGAGAAAGAACTGATCCTCTAAACCGCCCAATCAGTCTACTTCCGATCCTTGCTAAAATCTTTGAATCATTGAGCAATCTAGCAATAGTCCGGCACCTAGTTAATGCTAGACTTCGTTTTGATCATCGATACAGATTTAGACAACAACGTCTATCACATATATACTAACGGTCATGTCTGAACGCATACATCATACACTGGACAAGACAGGTAAAGCTAAGGGGTGGCGCTTGATATATCCAAGACTTTTGACAAGGGCTGACATGAAGGGCTTCTCCTAAAACTGCACTAATATGGTATTACTGGACACATATTTAATATAATAAAATATTTATTAACAAAAGAAAAGATCCAGGTTGTCCTCGATAGCCGTTCATCTAAGTAATATGACATAAATGCTGGTTTACCCCAGAAATCCATGCTTGGACCTCTACTGTTGCTGATTTTCATAAATGACCTTCCTGATGTCATTGAGACTGAGATAGGACTATTTGCTGATGATACCACGCTCTACTCTCGTCATGTTGGCAAAACCGACACGCCCATATCTGAGGCAATGGCTGAATCCTTAGAAAATGACCTCCAGTCTGTAGTGCATTTGGGTGAAAAAAATAGATGATACTTTGTAATGCCGCAAAGACAAAGCTATACTCCTGCAATAACTACGAGAAACCTTTTCAATTACCGATTGTCATGGCGCATAACACCCTACCTGAGAGGTCATCATTCAAGGTCATCGGCCTAACTTTCACAGATAACAGGAATTGGAATAAATACATTGAAGACATTGCCAAGGCTTAATGAAGAAAGTGGGCTCCCTCTATAGTGCAAGTAAACTTCTCACACCTAGCATTATCCTGTATATCTACAAAGCCACCATCCGCCGATGCATGGAGTATTGTTGCCACATCTGGGCTGAGGCATCATCCACTAGTCTCTCCCTCTTAGACAAAGTCCAACAAAGAGTCGCCAACTTAATAGGTCCCTCACTATCGATCAAGCTGCAGTCTTTGCCCCATCGCAGTAATGTTGCTTCCTTGTGCATGTTTTACAAGTACTTCCATAGAGTGTGCTCTGATAGACTTGCTGCTCTGGTTCCCCGCACGACGCATATTCACTTGATCAACCCGACAATCTGCCAAATCCCATTCATTCACTGTAGAGGTCCCTAGATGCTGAAAAGCTTTCTACTCCAAAAGCGTATTTCCTTGCGCTGCTAGAGTCTGGAACTCCCTGACGGTTTCCTGTTTTCTGACGGTACGGACATGCAGAAATCTAAAACTAATGTAAACAGACACTTCGTTGCACAGCTCCCAATTTAGGATGCCTCCCCAAACTCTCACCGTTTTTCTCAGTAGCCCCTTACGTCTACAGTTGTGGCCTGCCTTGTTCGGGGTGAACTATGTTTTAAAAATATATATATATATATATATATAAATAGATTGTCATGCGATTAACGTCTTTACTCATTCATTGAAAACCACCGGTATGTAAGCTGATTTAGACCGTAGTGCACATAATATGATAAGCAATAATTGTTTGTCAAAATCACACGCAGTGGTGTTCAACTGCGCAATAAGCAGCTTTCGCTGAGCGATGGACATAGCATGCCATTTTGTAGGCATCAAATGGCATGTACTGCGAAAATCGAATCAATATTTTATCTAGGAGTAATAAAAACAAGCACATTAACTTCAGTAGATGACGAATTAACGGTAAACAATTATCTTGGAAGTTTAATAAGTACTGGTGTGGCTGTATGAAATGTTTTTTACCACGTAATTCTGTTTACATATAATAGGATTGACAGGTTATTTTATTCTAAAACAACGAGCATGCGTGAGTAAATGTACTTAATATTATTTATTCTTTTATTGAACAATCCAAATCACACTTATATACTAACGATCCTAGTTCACGTGCAGACGATAGTGAAGTCAATCCACTAGGGCGAAATAAACATTTCGTTGTAATTAGCCAAGAAAATAATTAGGAAAACTCAAATAGAAAATAAGACAACGAAGAAATTAAATACTTTTCACTGAACGTAATTAACATTCCGTTCAATAAAGTAAGTACAAATTCACTACACCGAATAAATAAACTATTATAATTTTATTGGACAGCCGGTTCAAAAAAAAATATTCGTAATTTTATCCATTATAGCCAGAAAATGAAATCGAGAAAATTAAACTAATATATATATATATACACATATATATATATATATATATATATATATATATATATATATATATATATATATAGAATTATAAAAAGAAAAACTATACACACATTAAGGTTGTACACATAATAACTTATTTCGACCCCTTTAATTAGGTCTCCTCAGATGTATAGACAACCACGTCAAAAAAACAAATAATGAGAGAAATTGATCGTCTTAAAAAGATAAATTCACTTTTGTGATTGGTCTATGTAAAAAGGAGGTAAATGTTAAAATAATCGAGGAGGGGTGACAGAAGTAAGATTAATTTTTTAATATATGCAGAAATATAAAAATATAAAAATATATATAAAAGAATTCTTTTTTGCTATTTAAACAAATAAATCATCTCATTTAAAATTTCGAATGTGAGCTTTATGGGTAAAAATATATGATGAAATATTCGAGCGTTCACGATTAAAAACTACGTTTAATTATTTACGATTAAAAATTAGAAGACGAAAATGTAGGACGAAGATTTCGGTTTAGATTAGAACATATTTAAAATTTAAGTTGTATAGCGTCAAGATTCGAGATGATTTACACTATGGAATTAAAGTTTAGCGACAATTTAAAAACGGTTTATTTACAAAATTGGTAAAGATTCGGGCGTTCACGATTAATTATTTATGATTAGAAATAAAAAGACGAAAATTCAGGACGAAGATTTCGATTTATATAGGAAATTATAAGAAAACTTAATTTGTTATAACTTCAATACGGAATTAAAGTTTGGCGACATTTAAGCACGATTAATTTACAAACTAGAGTTTTACTAAAAAAAAAAAAAAAAATTACTAATTTGTTAACATTTACCTTTACAGTTATAACTCTTATTGTAACTATACTTTAAAAGAATTGTTATTTTCAAAGAACTTTAAAACGTGCTGTTGATTTTAAACCTGTGCCTGTGTCTACATTTAGCCATCAGTTCGTCTCGTCTATTTAACATGTTCTTGTCTTCATATTTTAGTATTCTAATTTTTTCCTCCAGGCACAAATTGCATCTATGTCTAAATCCTTTAGGAGTGTTCGAATGACATAGTATGGACCACGAAATAGTTGGTGTTAATTTGTTATTTTTTAAAAACCACCAGTGTTTGGCTAATTCCGTCTTATTAGTGACGTTCGGGTTTAAAAAATGAGTGTTTGTGTACGTAGAATCGTTGTTTCCAACTCCCGGTGGATATTCCTATGTATACTTTCTTATTGTTAGTATTTTCTTTAGGATAAATCGTAGCCTTATATACAACGCTATCGACGTTACAGTTACCTTTAAGGGGGCAGTTATTTTTAATTTGACAATTACATTTTTTCCCCCTTTTTAGTTTTCTTACTCGGTGTGCTCAATATTTTTTTGTTATGTGTATTAATAATGTTCTCCATATTTTTGGTGCAAGAATAACTAATTTTCACCGTTTTCCTATTGAAAATTTTACTTAAAGGATTAGTCGTTTTATAATGTTTATCTATTAGGTTTAAAAATATTCTCCCGATATTAAGACTAGAAAGCTGGCAATATGGTGGGTTGAACCAAATAAGTGTGCGTACCCTGTTTTTGGGTTTATTTTTCTTTATATTTTCCGTATATATTAGTTTGTCGTTGTACCCACTATTACTTAATGCGTTATCGTATATGTGTTTGCTAGTCTCAAAGATATTTTTATTTGATGAGAGTTTGTTAATTCTGGTGTTAATAGTTGTAGGAATTTGTTTTATAATACATTTGGGGTGATTGGATTTAGTGTTAATGTATAATGGGGTATGATTATCTTTATGGAAAGGTTGAAAAGTTCCCTCGTTTAAGTTTCGCGTAATGTCTAGAAAATTTACCTCGTTGCAATTGGGGGTCACTTCAATCCTCAAACCTTAATATTTAAAAGCCTTATTTAGTTTTTTATGCATCCTAGATATTAGAGGACCGTTGCTATTAGGTACGATGATCAGTCCGTCATCTCTATATAGGCCAATTTGGTTGGGGGTAACAATTCGACTGATTATATATATTATATATATTCCCTCACATTCGAAATTTTAAATGAGATGATTTATTTGTTTAAATAGCAAAAAAGAATTCTTTTATATATATTTTTATATTTTTATATTTCTGCATATATTACAAAATTAATCTTACTTCTGTCACCCCTCCTCGATTATTTTAACATTTACCTCCTTTTTACATAGACCAATCACAAAAGTGAATTTATCTTTTTAAGACGATCAATTTCTCTCATTATTTGTTTTTTTTTGACGTGGTTGTCTATACATCTGAGGAGACCTAATTAAAGGGGTCGAAATAAGTTATTATGTGTACAACCTTAATGTGTGTATAGTTTTTCTTTTTATAATTCTGTTTTGCTCTGTTAAAATTACATTGAGCTCTGTTATTCAGATTCTCTACACAAAATTGAAATCTACACACTATATATATATATATATATATATATATATATATATATATATATTTATATATATAATTACATAAACAATATTATAGCCTGATGTCAATCAACTAAAGTTTCAATGCGTATTACCGTATATTTTCAAAGGCAGAGCTCTATTTTGAGAAGATGTGTAATACGCATTGAAACGTTGGTTGATAGACCTAGGGCTATAATATTGTTTATGTAATTTTATAAATCGTCCACTTGGTATTGAGCACTCTTGAAAATCTTGGTTTTATGTTCACTGTATTAACACATTTGAACTAGATCAATCAACACATATGTATATATATATATATATATATATATATATATATATATATATATATATATTGATGACAAGTAAGTTGCTTCTTGTACAGAGTTGCAATTTTGGAAAAACTTAAACAAAGAATATATATTTTAGCTTCGGGTGATGGTGTTACAATAAAATCCAGGTTTTTGGTCAGCCAATCAACTATTTAAAGGGTTCGTATTTCTGTCAGCCAGGCATGTAACCCCTCTCCTTTTCTATTGAGATTTTCTCCACCAGCACTCACTAAATTTGGGAATATTCTCAAGTGCCATGTTGTGATAGGATGCGTGCGTCCTTAAAATGCTTATGTTTTAGTTTTTTGTTAGATTATTATTCGGTTGTAATGTATTTACTGACCTAAAAGACTAACTTTTGTTTAAGTAATTGTACCCTTCTTATTCCTTTATTTCTGCTATATTTCGTTATTATAACCTTTTACATGTGAAGTGCTGTGATTCATTGTCAACAGCGACATCTATAAAAAAGGAACAAATGGCAATTTTCATTAAAATTCATGAAGAATTTAAATAAAATAGAATGAAGAAGCTAGCAAACCGTTTCGTACCTGATCTTGTTGTTGGCATTCGTCTGTTGTCCGGCTCATTTGTGTCCGTTACCGAATTCTTACCTGGCCTAATAGAGCTTAATCTTGTTTAAAGTAAGAGAAATAGTGTTGCATAAGTATTACAGGGAATGGGAAAAATTAATAAATATGAAATACATTAAGTCCGAGAAGTTTTGATTTCTGTCTACAAGGATAAGGTCGCCCTGACTTAATATATATGCTCTCTCAAATGTTAAGATCATAAGGAGAGTGTTACTTATTTAGAATCGAACTTAAATTAAGGCTTTTAATATGTATTTCTTCCATCCCCTACTATGTTTGTACTATTAAGATTATTTACTTTTTCTATCCATTTCCATGAATCAATATTTTCTAGTAATTCGTACCCTTTTTTATTTAACTATTATTAATTTTCTTAATTTTGTTACGTAATTTATTTATTTTATGAACTTTAGTTTTTTGTTTCCTGATTTTAAATCTGTATCATTTTAATTTAGCTTATGTGATTTAATTTAATTTAACTTTCTTTAATTTTAATTTAACTTCTACTTATATAGTTTTAATTTAATGTAATACCTCATCTACTCGGTGCTTGGCAAAAGTGGTGATACATACTTCATTGCTAGATAAATCACAGCGTGAGGATTGAATAATGTATTTCTGCAAAGACGACGAAGAACATATATTTGGTGTCAAGGTTATGATTATCAACACAACAGCGAGATCTGTATATCAGTCCTTAAGGATAGCGCATGCACGTACGGGTATATGACGATATTTCAGTTCATACATACGATTGGGATAGTGGCATTGCTTACATTTTATTAGCATGACCAAGTGCAATAATAGGTGACAAATGTCGATATGCCTTAGATAAACCCTTTCACGTATAAAGATATGCCCTCTTTCAACATTCAGCAACCACATAGCAATTAATATACTCAAATATTAATCCTCCATTAACATACTGTCAAAAATACAAGCCTCTAAATAAATAACCAAATAGAAAAGTTAAAATAGAATAAAACACTCAATAAGCCACAACAGACACTAACCAATAAATCGACGAACTAACAGCGCCACACAGTCACAGCTAAAAGTAAACACAACTTGTAAGCGGTAAAACAGACAACATCCATTATCAATAATTATAATATTTGAAATAAAACTTAATTACGAGTAAGACGCATATATAGACCCCATGACCTCTTAACTAGTCACTTTCCTAAAAACAGATGCTTGAGTAATGCACTGTTAAACGCTGAATTCAAACACCAGTGCTCACTGTACGCCTCTGAAATATGTAACGTATAGTTTTGAGAATAAATCATTTTTATTATGCTCTCACTTTTTTCCGATTGAGCAATTTATTGAGTTATGTTTAATATCACCTGACATACACAAACTATATATATATATATATATATATATATATATATATATATATATATATATATATATATATATATATATATCTGTCTGTATATATTAAAATAATTAATATTTATTTATAAATATTATTATTTGCTCCCTTCCCCAAAGGCCGGGCACTCTGAGTGACTTTAATAACAATCAGTACTAATAGCTTCATGCACGATCCGAATACGTTCGTTGATCACTCTAACTGATTGTGTAAATTTAGCCGCTTGACTACATATCAGTGGCGATTTGTGATCAGGGTTCGCGCCCGCCGACCGTTGAGAAGTAGCTTCCTGCACTGAAGATTGCGTTAGCATGAAACATCGATGACTGTAGGTATTAAAATAATTAACATTTATTTATAAATATTATATATATAGTATATATATATATATATGGTAGTTTGGTTTGGTAGTTTTGTTTTACGGCATATCAACCCTTTTTGGGTTATTTAATGCCGAATCTGGTCATTATAGTGAAAGTTTTTATGCTTCAAGTTCTTTATATTTTCAAATGTTTAATCATGGTTTTTGGTTTGGTAGTTTTGTTTTACGGCATATCAACCCTTTTTGGGTTATTTAATGCCGAATCTGGTCTTGTTTTCTTCTCTTTTTTTTCTTTCCCCTTTTAACATCTGTTTCTATTTAACCCATAGTTGGGACCCTAACAGATACTACCACTCCGGGTCAGGGTGGACCTGGGAGCAATGGTAATTAAGAGGAGGCTCCACATTCCCCAAAGTCCGTAAGCCGGATCTCACCATCGGATGTAGTTTAAGGTCATATCCAGGACAGGGAGTAGGGTAGGAAAAATAAAAATAAAAAAGGGGAGGGAGAGGGGCTGTTGTTTTTGTTTTTGGTTTTGTAGAACATAATTAAGTTTTACAAACAAAAACAAAAAAAAAAACAAAAACCTCAATGTAGGTGAATTTCGTCTCAGGGAGCCACAGGGCAGCCTGATCTGGTATCACCAGTATATATATATATATATATATATATATATATATATATATATATATATATATATATATATATATAAAGATTAATTAAGGTTTATATTTTATCCTAATCAAAATAAGTGTTTAATATACAATTATATTGAGATATAAATATATGGTAAACGACATATATCGTAATGAAACACTGATTGTGCATAAAGTACAAAGCAAATATTTATGATACAGAAAAACTCAACATATCAGATATTACATTTATTTCGGTCATTTTTAAATTTGAATAGGCTGTTTGTTCGTAAACATGTTGTAATTCTACAATAACAAATGAAATGTGGGTAGTAACAATCAAAGTGTGCGTTGTCAGTGTAAGTAGTTTTTAGTCAAACTTTTCGAATCTTCAGAGGATATTTTCTATATTACATATGTGTGAGTGTTTGTTAAAAAAGTAAGTATTATTTGTGAACATATAACAGCAGGACGAATGCTGAATCATTCTAAAACCATTGTTAAGAAAAGCTAAGTCTGAGTTTTCGTTTGTGTATTTTTAGTCTTTACATTATTAATCTATCAAGCGTTTTATTTTACACTCAGCATATCTGCATTTTGTTAATAGGGTTTTTCTTTTACAATTATCGACACTCAAAAGCTGTAGTACTTACAATCAGTTTCTTGCTGGCGTATCTTGAGACGGTCCAGATATTGCTCATGAGTAATAATTTAGTACCGATTGAATGAAAAGCAGTAGATGCGGTGGCTTGTCGAGTTACGTAGGATGTAAAACTCTCCAAGAAAAAAAGGAATATAATTGCATGCATCATGAATGGTAGGACGCAATCGCTATACGAGAATCACGTAATTGTGATTTATTTTTCTAAAAAATAGTTCGAATTACTTGTTTTTATGTGCTTTACTTTAATTTGATTTGGGTTGTCATAGTTTTGTTTCTCCCATTCGATCCGTTGAAGCAACGGTAAATACAGATATGGATTATTGCTTCATGAAGCAAGCCAAATGCCTTTCAGATACAGATTTTACATTCAGCATACATTTAGTAGACTACAACATACGTAGCATTCATGAGCATTCACGATTAAAATATGTAGTCTGGCTTCATCATATAATTATCGTGACACACCGGTTCTCGTTAGATCACCGAAGTTAAGCAACGTTGAGTCTAATCATAATTAGATGGGTGATCATCTTAGATAACTATGCGCTGTATTTTTGATGACGGCGATATCACCTTGTTTACGTCGTCAAAACTATTTTGTCTGAGTGAAAACACATGCGACTGGAAACCGCATGTGAATTTTATAAACAATAAATATTCCCTCTCACGGAGGAAGCTCATAGAACCCGGCTTATGTGCGTGCTGCATATAGACCAAACAAGAACGGTTTCTGGCGACGTTTTCGCAGCATTATCTAGAATATGATAATGTATACGTACTCCCAAAGACACTTGTCCTTCCAATACGTTGTTTACTTCAATTATATAAAACCCCACGCACACACGTCTTTATTACGGTTTACCTATTTCACTCCACTATTCTACTATTACTTCAATATATATGTTTGATAACAGTGAATCTATGGTTCTGTGTCTGAAAATAAAATATAACTATATTTGTAACTACACTCAATATCGATTGATTCAGTTAAGTATTCTTATATTCGCAACAATAATCAAGACATTTATAATTAGGATGGCCAACATAATTTCCGGTATTTCTCCATCTTTTCTGAAAACTAGCAGCGTCTCCTGATACTTAGGCAACAGTTAAAATGCGGGGATAGGCTGGAAAATATATAACTAGAATAGAGGTGTTAGTAAATTAGAAAAAAAAGGGGTGAATATCAATCAAAACCCCAGGTAAGCAGAAAACACGAATATAAAGTATTTTACTGCAAAGAAAACACACGCACACGCATTTACATATATATATATATATATATATATATATATATATATATATATATATATATACTTATGGAGATAATAATCCAACGTGATGAAAAAGGATAAAGGAAAAACAAAAGTGTTTATATATTCAGCAACGTTTCGTGTTTATCCCAAGACTTCTTAAAGATGACGGATTTGAATAAATACTATACGAATATAATGGTTGAATATATGTGGTGCGTTTTTGACGTGTTAGTCTTTTTCTTTGAAAGAAACATAACCTTTTTAATTAAAAAATATATTATGATTATGACGTCAAAATAATGATTATTGTACTTTTTTCGAACGAACCATTGCCGTTAGCATATAACATGTGTGGTGCGTTTATGAAAAAAAATTACTGCTTTTTTAATTATTTCTTCCTTCATCTTATATTGCTGTTGTGTTCAAAGTTTTATTTTGGGAATGTGAATTTAAAAAGTTAGCCTGGATTTAAATTCAAGTTCTGTTCGGTTATTATTTATTTTTGTATTAAAACATATAAATTGTAGAAGCCGGTTCGTTGTTTAAGTGTGTTACAGTTTGTAATGAGTGCTGATTCACTAATTATTCGCTGGGATTTAATTAAAATATACTAAATGAGTCTAGGTTGTTGAATGTTAAATTAATAATAGTGGTGTAACTAATGAGAGTTTCGCTAACGTATATCTGATGTCAATTATTTCATGGGGCAGTAAAATATATATATATATATATATATATATATATATATATATATATATATATATATATATATATATATATTTACATTATATGCTTTTAGAGGTTTTAGGGAAATGTTTTCAATGTTTTGTTTTTAAATATTGTATTATTGCCGTTGGTAAGAAAAGTAAGATATCTGTGTATAAGAGAAGTGTTCTGTGTAGCTGAGTTTTGCTTTTTGATTCGGAAAAAATCGTTTTCCTTTTTTTAATATAATTATATTTCTTATTAAATGTAAAAATAGTGGTTGATTGGCAGAATGAAATCTTTAAGCTCATAGTGTGGTTTCGTTTTCGCAGATTTAGCAACCTGTCAGGTTTAAAAAGCTGAGTATTACTTTTGCGGATTTTACACGTGTAGTAATATTTGAATAGTCTACTGAGGGTGTCGCGCCTGTTTGGTTGTTAGAGGTGTTTACAAGTTGATCTTTATTGTTTAATGCGTTCAGTCTTCGTTGTTTAAGTTGAATATTTTGTTAATATATTCTTGAGGATTTAAATCATTTTACAATTAAGTTTCAATAAATACTACACAACATGTTGTGAAAGTTGTTTAAAGTTGGTTCAATGTTTGATTTCAAGCCATACAATTAAACATGACATTTTAGAAACAACTTCAGAACAAAATTTCTAAAGTATTGTAAAAAGCAAAGCAACTAAAACATCCGAAAATTTCTAACAGAAAAATACTATATTTTAAGTGTACATTCATCGTAAAATACCTCGGCAGTTAATATAAATTCGCCGTACATTATTTTCTAACCTCAGGGAGAATATGTAGAGACAACAAATTCGGACATATTGTAATTCCGAACTCCTTCCTGTCATTAAATTCTAATCAACTATAAATCAATTTATATAGATGTCGATTATTTTTAATATGAACTTTTTTTCTTATGTGTCAATACATTTATAATTTCACTCAAAATACCTAATATGTGTACTTATTTTCATATTTTCATAAGTACCACACACTTCCATGTATGTGCCAGTATATGTGTTCCAATATATATATATATATATATATATATATATATATATATATATATATATATATGAGAAAAAAGAAACAATGTTTCTAGACAATATGTAAAAATAAAAATGGAATAAATGATAAGACATTCAACAACTAACAAAAATAAACTCAAAAACTCATGTTGTAAAGTTCTGCCGAGATATTTCGGTCGTTAAGATACGGCCATTTTCATTCGGTTGGTAAACTTTATTTTAAAACGGAAAAGTTTTCAAATTCATACAAAGAATGCGATTGGAATAAAATGTCACGCGCAGAGAACAACAAAAAGGGAGTAGGGACGCGAGAAATATCTCGGCAGAACTTTACAACATGAGTTTTTGAGTTTATTTTTGTAAGTTGTTGAATTGCTTATCATTTATTCCATTTTTATTTATACACACACACACACACACACATATATATATATATATATATATATATATATATATATATATATATGTATATATATATATATATAATATTTTTATAAATAAATATTAAATATTTAAGTACCTAGAGACATCGATGTTTCATGCTAACGCAATCTTGACTCTAGAAACTAATTCTCTACGGTCGTTGGGCGCGAACCCCGAACACAAATCGCCACTGATTCGCAGTCGAGGATCTGACCCATAGGCCATTGCCAACTAGTTAGTAAATAGAGAGGAACTTTAGCTTTAAATAGCGGAATTCGGCGACTACTCACCAAGCAGCTAGAGTGATCAACGAAACGTCGGACCATGCATATAGCTATTTGTACTGATTGTTATTAAATCTCCTCGAAAGTCCCCAGCCTCCGTGGGAGGGGGCTGATAAACAATAATATTTTTATAAATAAATATAAAATATTTAAGTACCTAGAGACATCGATGTTTCATGCTAACGCAATCTTCAGTCTAGGAACTAATTCTCAACGGTCGGTGGGCGCGAACCCCGAACACACATCGCCACTGATATATATATATATATATATATATATATATATATATATATATATATATATATATATATATATGTGTGTGTGTGTGTGTGTATGTGGGTGTGTGTGTGTATGTATAAATTATTTAAGTGTGCCCCTCCAAGTAAAATATCATTCATAGTACCCAAACTCTGTATATCAACACATACGTACACACCCACGCTAACACATATACTTACAAACACCCATAGAGTCTGTAGTACTTACAGGAGAGTTAGAATTGCCTACAAGATACTATATTCGAGTGTCTTCTATCCTGTTGTGCAATGGTGTCTCATGTGAATCTTACATAAATATACTTCCTACTACAAGTACACTCTGACCAAATATTCAAAATAAATTAGTATTCGAAGGCCAATTATGATTTCCTTGACACGGCTATACACTAACTTATGCGATTAATATTGAAACTCCTCTGAATAATGTTACCTCGAGTAACAATACTTAGCTGGGTACTGCACCACACTAGATAAATTATTGTATTGGAAGCAGGTAAGACAAGAGACCACACAAAGATTTATCATAACATAGGTAACTGTTCAATTGGTGAGAGCTAAATCAATGTTATAACTCATTTACATACTCACTGTTTCGGAGGTAAAAGAGAATTGTAATGCAATATTTGAATATCTATGTATGTCACCTATTAATACAGTATTAGCCCCAGGTTGTGGCTTATTAATTTCTGAGAACTTAAACTGGAGCAAAATGAAGCAAAAAAAGAATATATATATATATATATATATATATATATATATATATATATATATATATTTGGCGACTGGCTACTTGTTTTTACGTAATCGCTTTTACGATTTGCGTATCAATGTGAGACTATTGAAAAACCTTCTGGTGGAATACGCGGATATGAAATTTTACGACTGCTAGATTCTACAGACGATATCACAGATGTGCAGTTGTGTTAATTATCTGAATGGATGTCATAATTGAAGACCCTTCTTGCCTGTGTTTGATTGTTTGACATGCACTTGTTGATGATTCTCATAGCCGTCAAAAGCATTGGTTACCAAATTGCAAGCTTAGTATGTTTACTGTTGTTATCACCACTAATGTCCTAGTTCTGGAGGGGGTTCTGATGCAGCGAGCTTCAGTCATTGTTGATATTTACATCACGATCCTTAAAGTACTAACAAAGGAACACCATTAAAGTAACCAACGCTTGTGCGAAATGACGACCCTTCTCTGATTATCGGTAACTATGACCCAGCTGACATACAAACACTCCGTCAAGCAGTAACTTTACCGCATGTGTTATATTGACCTTGTGATTTTCGTAAAAGATGAAGAACGTAACACATAGTCCTTTCATTTCGCTCCTTATCAGTGTTAGACGTTCTTCATCTCGTTCTAACGAAGTTTATTTTATTTGTCTGATTTCACCACCAGACTAGATGAATGATCGCCCTTGAATGCGGTAAGACCAATATACCAACATTACTATATTCTATCACATAATCAATTGGTAATTTGTGGAGAAGAAAAATAATGTTCTTAACTTCTTTACTAACTCAACGCTTTAAATTACTTATGTATCTCATATAGAGATCAGGTGTTAGCCCCATGCAATGTTCCCTTGATTTCTGAGAACTTCAACTGAAGTAAAATGAAATAAAATAGATTAATATATTAACTCGTATACAGCTGTATCCCTTCATCACATTACTTTAGAGTTGAAAGAATATGACCTATGCACGAGAAACGTGATATATTATTAATGATTATAAATCAAACGGCTAGATTATATGATCAGTATGAATGTAGTAGTTATTCGTATTTCATGAAATATTACATACTTAGGTTTTTGTAGATTTATGTAATAACAACATAAATTTGAATATAAAAATTGAATGTCTCCATAACTTAAATTATGTTTCGATTCTAGATCTCATCAGGTTATTAGTTTATTCAGTTAAATGATGTTTGTACACGTGCATATTTGATATCTTCAAACCTACACATGAATGTCATTGTCAGTCATTACTGGTGTGCTTTGTTTGGTCAGCATTGAGTTTATCCTCTGACAATATTATTCTAGAAAGGCAGTTGCTATCAATATCACAAACGAAGGGAATATCTGGAACACAAGAAGGGCGTAAACCCTGAATGAAATGTGCGACTGGTTGTTTTAATCTGTATATTGCAATTGTTTTGTTTTAATTCATGCTTAAACGAAACACCACTCCGCCATTGCTTTAACACACAGCAGTCGTCGACGTATACACGATGGAAAATGCACATTTATTCGAGTAAGCTACATTACACGCCCAGATTTAGCACCCTTCAAACTGGTTGAGAAAATAAGGAAAATATATTCATTAGACGATTAAAGGAATTCAATAAAAATGGACTCGACCACACTCGTGTACACACACAAATAACACACATCAGCTAAACAACATGACCATGTAGTCGTAGACAAATTGACTCGTACTAGTACACCACTACGTGTGCGCGTGTCTTTTGACAAGGAACACAGTGTAGTATCTGTTCTGATGCTACACTTAGTCTAGTAAAAATTAGTCCTTCCAGACTGAGTCAATTTAATTGTTTGTTCAAAATCCAGAGTGTCCCTTTTGCGGTATCTGCTTTTGTTATCCACATTAAATAACTAAATGCTGTGTAACTTTGCATTTATCAGGAGATAATAAGTTAGGAAGTGCAGGAACGCATGCAGTGGGCAAAACTAGTCTGAACGGTGGAGGACAAAGTACAATTTAAACTCGAATGATGGTTTGAAATATTTTATTGAGGTTCTCTGATGAATTACACAACGCGAGAAAACAGTGTTCCAGTAATATTACACCCAATAAGAAATATACAATAATACGAAACGGTATGAATATTTATCAACTTACACACATATGTAATGAAATAGATCAGCAAAGTTGATGATTGTTGATTAATCTGATGTCGCTAAAGTAAACAATTCGGACTGTGAGTATTTTTAAATGAATAGATACCAAATCCAATTGAATCGGCTGATCGACTAACACAGTAAAATAGAAAATAAATACGTTTCAAATAGTGGCATTCGTTTTTATTGGTTTGAAAATATTAAGCTAACAATTAGGTTTACGGTGAGAAGACACACCTATTTATTTTTTTTTAAATAGAGTGTTGCAATTTTATATAAATAAATCAGACACCTATTTAGGTTTTTATTTAAATGATATTAAGCTGACAATGAACATTATTTTACGAAAGATGATAGAGTAATTTATTGAATAGTATTGATGCTGATAAACATATATGAATTCAACATGAGAAGTATCCTTGAAGGTAAATTATACAGATTCTTCTAGAAACCACCATCCATTTCTAAAGGGGTTTTCAAGTACATATTATAGTTGCATTAGTAGCCGTTTAACGTAATCGATCAATATAGATGACAAAACTAATTTAAATCCGAGTTTAAAGACGTACATTTAACTACGTATTGTAGCAGCCATCCTTAGCCGAAAGTTCTTCAATTTAAAAGAACATAATTTAAAATATGCGTTGTTTAATCTATGTCACAACATTATTCTCTATGAATCTCTTTACCTCTCTATTTATCTCTATATATCTAATATATACAATGACAATGGCAAGCATTATATACCATTTTAATAGACAGATAAACAGTTGACTCTGATTAGCCAATTTTAATATGTTATTGTTATACAATGTTATTGACAATTAACTAACATAAGTCACTGCAGTTCATGCTACACATATTAATCTTCTTGAGCTGGTTGTTAATATACATATATTTGTTTATTGAGTACCGCAGCCAAAGAGACTAAATCGTATTTATTCAGTAAGAGTTAGCGCTTTCATCTCTCTCTATATATATATATACACATACCCCCACATACATAGTTATGTATATATATATAAATATATATATATATATATATATATATTATATATAAATATATATATTATATCAAGTTAAATATTTGTATATATATATATATATATATATATATATATATATATATATATATATATATATATTCAGTCTTTGAAGGGATGTGAGAATATTTAATTTTATATTTGGTTGATTGGCGTAAACTATAATAGTGTTCATGTCACTTTATAAGAGCTCTACTTGTTATTGAGCCATTTGTTTACATATTGATTTTATTTTAATTTCATCAATATTTAAAAAATTCCTTAATTATACATATATATATATATATATATATATATATATATATATATATATATATATATATATATATATATAAATATGTGTGGGTTATCTACATACGCATATGTTCATCCTTGCCGGAATCGTCAGTGTAGAGAAGAATTATTAACACCGGTCGCCGGACTCGAACCCGTGAGCACAACTCATGTTTCAAACTCAAATTCCGACGTATAAACTCACACGATCGATGTCAACGATCGAATAATTAAGCGAGTGATTAATCTATATTGAAGGAAACCATCGTAAAGTGTTATACAATTGAAAATAATATGTACTGACACCACGATAACCGCTGTATACTACTCACTACAAAGCCCATCCAAGATTTCGGGGACGACAAATAATTCATTATAAGTATTATTTCATCTACATACGTATACTTTTCGTCTTCACAGGAATCGTCAGTGTGGAGAATTATTATACACAGCGTTTGCCGAACTCGAACCCTTGGACACGAGTCATAATATATATATATATATATATATATATATATATATATATATATATATATATATATATATATATATATATATATATAAATACAGAGTTTAATTAAATATGTGGACTGGCGGTTTCTGACAGGAAAAAGGTTGGATCCCCAATCCAAGCAGTTACATCACCAGAGAACAAAGCACGCCGGTCGACACCGGATGCTCATGCCAAAATAAAAATGATTGCCCCTTCGAGGGAAATTGTCAAGTTGAGTCAGTTGTATGCAAAGCTGAAGTCAAACTGATAATAGTATAGATGTATACTATGGCATGACACAAGGTTCCTTCAAACAAAGGTATTATTCACACCTATATTCCTTTAGAAACAAAGATCGCGCAAACACATCATTGGCTAAACGAATTTGGGAACTAAAGGAAGAACGAAACCCTTTTTCTCTAGGTTGGAAAATTATGGAGAGAAAGCCCATTTATTCACCTATATCTAAAGTTTGCTATTTGTGTTATGTTGAAGGGTTCCATATGTTTATGCCATCATGAAGCCAAGCACCAGATGTCTAAATGTGCGCGATGAGGTTTTTAAGTCTTGTGTAAATCGTAAGCAAGCCGTCTTATTAATTGGATGGACCAGGTGAGTTAGACCTACCCAGAGTCCCCCTTAAATGGATATCAGACACTTATATATTCTTACAGCAGACTTCTCTTCTACGAACCTGATCACAGTTCAATTTTCTTTTTTACTTTCCCTTTTCTCCTTCGGGTTCATTCTGCCATCCCCTTTCTCACCGCTTTCTTTGAGCGTTTAAATTTTCTGATTTTTAATTTTTCTAATGTTCCTGATTTTGGTATTTTAAGGTATTTTAAGTGAATTTTTAATTTTTTGAAATTTTGAAATTTTGAATTTTTGAGTTTGCAAATGTTTATGTTTTTGAATTTTACATTTTTAAATTTCTAAATTTTTAAATTTTAAATTTTTGAATTTTTGAAATTTTGGGAATTTTAAATTTTTTAATTGTTAATTTTTTAGATTTTGAATTTTTAAATTTTTATAGTTTAAGTTTTTTAATTTTTTAATTTTTTAATTTTTTAATTTTTTAATTTTTTAATTTTATTTTTATTTTAAATAATATTTTAAATATTTTAAATAATATTTTAAACAATATAATAATGTCAATCAAAAAGATTAACACATATATTTTTTAATTAACATTTATATTCCATGCGCGTGTGCATGTATACATACACCAGAGATCAATGCCCCTTGGATGGGAACTGCAAAGTAACATACATAGTATACGAGGCGAGGATTTCCAGACAACCAACGGACAAGAAGGAGATATACATTGGGATGACAAAGGGCATGTTTAAGCAAAGACTATATGCCCACAGGCATACCTTCAAATATAGAGATAGAGTAAATACAGCTTTAGAGGCCCGTGTATGGGAACTAAAGGATGAGGGAACACCTTTTACCATCAGTTGGAAATTAATAGAAAGACGAAAACCATATTCCCTAATATCAGGCCGCTGTGCACTTTGCGATGCTGAAAAATATAACATCTTGCGAACCATCAATGACCTAACATTATATGCCTAAACAAAAAAGGGGAGATATATAAGGACTCTATCCACAGGAGAAAGGCACTCCTGATAAATTGGGCAGAACAGAATACATAAGTCATAACCGCAGAGTACCCAGAATACGGACTTTTAGGATTTCGGATTTCACAATGATGAATTCGCCTTCCGAATTTCGGATTGAACTGTATGGTATCCCGACTGTGGCCCTAAACTCGATTTCTATTATTGCATGTTTTAATTATGGATGGTTTTCATATTTATGTATATAACTGTTTTTAAATTTTTAATTCGTAAATTTTTTAAATTTTTTTAAATTTTTAATTCTAATTTAAAATTTCAAATGTGGAGTACCCCATATCCCCATTTTTCCTTCTCTTGCCTTTTATCTTTTATTTTTATTTTTACAAATTTGTTATCATTTATTTTATCTAACAGTGTATTTATTTCATCTTTATTTATATTTATTTTTCTTCATTTTTTTTTATTTTTAATTATTTTTCTTTATTTTTCTTCATTTTTCATTTTTCTATTCTTTATTTTTTTTCTTTTTTATTTTCTTCTTTATTTTTCTTTATTTTTTTTCATTATTCTTTTTCATCTTGCTTTATCCCCCCCTTTTATTATTAGTACAAACATTTTTGTATGATTAGTACCATTACGACTTCATAAATTTATAAATGGTGTGACTCCAATTTATTTAATTATAAGTTTTATTTTTAATGATTTATTATTTAATATTTTTTTATATATTTTTTAACTAAATATAATTTTATTTTTATTTTAAACGTTATCTCCATTTACTTTCGATAAGATATATAGCGTCTCTATTAGTTAAATTTGAATACTTTCCATAACGGGCCACGTAATTCCACGCACGTGACAATTTAAACATGCTAGGTTCCCATCTGTCTAACTGTTAACGTTATTCCCATTTAATTTCTTGCTTTTTCGATGTACAGCGTTGCTGTTGTTTTAATCTGAAACTTTTCCATAACTGACTACGAATATTCCACGCACGTGACAATTTTAAATCTGAAAGTGTTCCATCTTTCCAACGGACAATATTTTGAAATTCCTGGCGGTTGTTCTCACTCATTAAGCTATACGACTCCGCTGATGAAGGTCCGATTTTCTCGGATCTAAAACCTTGGTCCGGATGTTGTTGTAACACTTTATTTAATATTAATAAATATGCTCTTATTTATTATTTAGTTAATTTTACTTTTGCATTAATAATTGAGCACTCTGCTGGGAAACTCTCCCAATTAAGAAATACGGTATATATATATATATATATATATATATATATATATATATATATAATGTATACGTACGTGTATATCTACAATCTTTAGCACATACATGCGGGTATGAACTGGACATTGTAATATAATATACTATAGTAAAGAACGTGATTACTTTTTTAAGTTAGTTTTCTTGAGTTATTAATAGAACCCATTGTAGAAATGTATATATATATATATATATATATATATATATATATATATAATAAGTTTACCTCCCTCTATAAGATAATTTACTTTAATGGGAGTTATGTACCCTTAACCATACGGCCTTTATATATAATTTTATATTTTATTTTTTATATGTTATTTTACTTTTTCTATTATTTCCTTCTTCTTCTTTTTCCCCTTCTTTTGCTCGTCCCTCACTTTTAAATATAGAAACTCTCACATAAAGGCTTTCACTTCAAAATTCCGCCTTATTAAGCGTCTCCCCGCCTTTTCATTGAGAATTCTCTGAGCATAGCGTTTCATAAGGGTAAATAGTGATCACATATGTTTTTGGAAGAAATTCCATTGTTTACCATTTCAGGCTGTGCTGACGAAGACGGGATTGGGGATCCAACCTTTTTCCTGTCAGAAACCGCGAGTCCACATGTCTGATTAAAATCTGTATTGATAAATAAAACATATTACGCTCTTAATTTAATTTAATTGAGCACTCTGCTGGTATTACCCTTTTATTCTTTTTTGAGTATACCCTTATACTTATATATATATATATATATATATATATATATATATATTGATATATATATATATATATATATATTGATATATCGTTTTGTGTAAAATAAACTCCGAACTTAATTAACTCAGCATTAGTATGTTGACCTGCGATGTGAACGGTTATTTTGAATAGCATAACTGTTGAATACTTAACTCTTCTGCAAAAGGCAATCAGGGTCTTGAAGTCCTTTATTAAAATGCAAATTGCTTCAATCTTGATGACATTTTAACTATTGTTATTATACATGAATTAATGTTCCGTAATGTTTAGTTTGTTCGGAGTATTTTGAAGGTTTGTTTAAGTGAAATTCAATAGCAACAGCATCTCATTTTAAAATTAAAATATGTTTGCATTGCATAATATTTGATGCGTAGTTATTATTTATTGAGTGAAACTCTCAAAATATGTTTCTACTCAAGACCCCTTTAGCTTACGCTCTGTTGTTCGATTTTAAAAAATAATTAGACTACTTCAATGAATGTAATAAAAATTAGAAAAATAATTATCGACGTTAGTTAGAGTAACATATATATATGACATCTATCATATGTAAATATCATTATTTTATTTTGGTAACGACTAATAAAAATTGTGCAATGACCTCATGTAATAATTAGCTATTACGTTACCCGTTTACGAACGGATATTTTTCTTGTATATATATATATATATATATATATATATAGAGAGAGAGAGAGAGAGAGAGAGAGAGAGAGAAGGAGAGATAGATAGATAGATAGATAGATAGATAGATAGATAGATAGATAGATAGATAGATAGATAGAATAGGGGAGAGAGATACAACCATATTTTGTATAGTTCAGATCGATTCTTATGATAATCAAATGTCAAAGAACCCTACCATAAACCTCAAAACTTGTATAATATCTATCAGCAAACAAAATAAGTGTGCAGAGTGTTATCATACTGTTATGTCATGTACAGTTGAAGCAAAGATAACTTACACGCGTTTCTAGAGAAAATTCAAATAATCTATGAACATATTCTGTATCTAGTCATCAGTTTGTTGCCGAATGGAAACCATACAATATCAAGCCAAATTTACACAGAAAATGTCTTTAGATATTTCAGGAGAGCACTAAAAGCGTAGCGTCGAAATGGGGGGTGACACATGTCAAATATATTTTCAAAACTCAGTGTCAAATGTCTCCAAAGTAAGATCCATACTAAAAGGCCCACTGAATAAACCTTCTCCAAATCAAGGCCAACTTAACCAGGATAACTGAGAAAATATAAAACAGAAATGCTTACATTCGGCAAGCCCAACCTATCTGTTTTATCCATTCGGTAGATTTTTAAAAATAAAATAATTCGAACAAATAAATAACTACATGAAATGTGATCAAATGGGCACAACCATGAACGGTTCAATCTCATTCAACAGATATTGCACTAAAAGCTTATTGTGTGGAATATGCTATTTTATTTATACAAACAATCAAATAAAATGGCATAACATAAGAATTGTAATGATTATTTTGATTGAACTACCAATTAACACAATCATTCTATCGTGAAAATGTCACTCATTAAGTCTATATATGTAAATAATTTATAAACATAATCTTAATAATATTCGATGATAATAAAGATAAGAATATAATAACCACGTATGCCGATTAATTTTCATGGGCAAATTAAAAGATGCCTAATAATAATAAGTAATGATAAAATTGACGGAAATATTTTCTTTCACTGTTAATAGACCCACAAAATATAATATTCTGTGACTACAATAAAAAATAATTAACGAGAACTCAAATGATTAATTCACAGATTCATGAGAGAAAGAGAAGAGTTGTTGGTTTGTTTTATTAAACTTATATCGCGTTTTCTTTTCTTTTCTTTTTGTAAACTTTGCTTGTATATTTATTCCTCAAGTCAGATTTTACTCGCGTATTTGTTTTAATTGGAAAGAATTGGCGTAATTTAACCTTGATTAGTTGCTTCACCCTTTACAGTATAATTAACCTTGCGTGTAACAAGACTTACTAGAGCTTCAGGCAACGCCGGGTAGCACTGCCAGTTTAAAAGTTAGAGTGTTTTCAATACAATATGTAAGATGCACCCATAATGTGCAGGTTTACCGGAGTAAATGCAATTGAAACGAAAACGTGACACACCCAGGAAATGTTTCTATACCGATTTTAAACAAAAACGTTGCAAAGTATATATAAATTATTCGACGCATTTAAAAATACTATGTGTACATTCAACCCATGAGTTCAGCTTAGATCATCTGAAGTAAAGCTTGCTGAAATGCTATTGAAAACTTAAGCTCTACGGAGCGATTAAAATTTTATTTACAAACTTTGGCGTGCAATACAAATTGTAATGTTACGTAGATCAAAATCGTGATAAACCTATGAAAATGATATATACAAATTTACTGCAACCGACCGACCGACCGTCGAAGAAACTCTATATACGTGTAAATCGTTAAACATGCTATTTAAACTGGCTGACAGAACCACATATAAAAAACAAAGACACGTCTAAATAGGGAGAAAGGCGAATTTTTATTCTATCCATCTGTTCGTTTCCCGTGTTAAAATCTATCGATTGCTTTAAGTTCGAATTGTGACTTTGTGACTTTGGTCCCAAGCGAAATAACCGGGCGGCGCTCGCAATAGAGAAAGTGAGCGAAATAGAGGAACAAGAGAAAGAGAAAGAAAGAGAGTAGGAATTAGACGGCGCGTAAAAGTATCGTCTGACTTTGAAAACGGATGCCAAACAACATAAAAAGTAAGATATACATCACATAAGAGGAACAGCTAAGGAAATGAGAAACTGAACTATGACTACGAAGAAATTTGTAATAGCTAACAAGTAAAACATTCGTAAAAAGATGATGAGTCATGTAAGCTAGTACGCAGATTAATACATATTGAAAGTACACACCACATATATGCATATATATATATATATATATATATATATATATATATATATATATATATATATATATACATATATAAACATAAATAAATAAATAACTTTTTTCTACCAAACCTTACTATAGTATATCGTTATTTAATTCTATGGCACACAATAACATTTTAAAATACCGTATATATAGTAATCTGAAAACACCTATAAACAATGTTAGGTATTTTTAATTTGCATATTTATTCACTTTTCTTAAACATTCTCATTAATTAATATATAACTTATTTGTAATATAGCGAGAAAAAACTCCAGCAGACTGCTCGATTAATTGATAATTAAAGTTAAAAATTAAAATTAAAAGCGTACTCCTTATTTATTTTGGTACAGAAAAATAAGTACAACATTTGTACCGTCGGTTTCAAGTACAGAAGGACTTAGCCACCCGGCTATCTTCAGCTTCTGTTGTCATCTGTTTCGGAAATGTGAATGCACATGCCCCTCTCGTGTTGACACGTTATTTGCTTAGAGTGTTATGTATGTGTGTTTACATTTAGTGTAAGCAAGGTTCAATTAAGTTTTTAAAAAGCGGAAGGGTGAAAAGTTACAATTGAGATTTAAACCGAATAAGATTTGCAGACATATGACAAATATGTTTTTTTTTAAAGATGTTTCTATATGACTCCTGTGAGTCAATATCATGAGTATTGTACATTTTGTCGTTACTGTTTTGGGGTATTATTATGTGTCCTCTAAAATAATTAGGGAGAGAAATTAGGAATTAAGGATTATACTTATGAAGAGATAAAACAAATTAAAGGAACAATATTTATTAAATTGAAGTTTAAATACTGGATCAAAGGAGTTTAAATCAATCCTAAAAGAATTTAAATGAAGATATTGTCCGGGCTGTTTAAAAGCAGGATTTTTCAATGTGTTATATTTGGGATTAAACATTATTAACTAAGGTATAGTGAATGCTTATGGAGGTAATAAAATTGGCATGATGATTAAAACTGCAAATCATTAGCATGGTAACACCCCCATTTCACATTCTTATTAATCCCATAAGTCCCCACCATTTCTCGGTCATAATGGTTATCTCCCATATCTCTCAAACAGATCCAATCTTGCCGACCCAATGCTCACTTTAATCTCTAAACAATTTTTAATCAGCATACCAATTTTATCACCTCCATAAGCATTCACTATACTTAAGTTAATAATGTTTAATCCCGAATACAACTCATCTAAAAACCTGCAACGTCACCGCCCGAATGACATCTTTATTTAAATTATTTTGGGATTGATTTAAAGTTCTTTAATTTATGATTTAAACTTTAATGTTGTTCATTTTAACCTTTTTATCTCATCATAAGAATATTCCTTAAACCCATTTTCTTTCCTCAATTCTTTTAGAAGACACATCATTAACCCTCAAAATAGTAACAGCATAATATACAATACTCATAATATTGCCTCACGGGATGTATATAGAAATATTTTTTAATGTTTTTATTTTTTATGTCTCTGTAAATCTTCTCCGTTTTAAAGCTCCATTGTTACTTTTCACCCTTCCCCTTTTTTAAACCTAATTAAACCTTATATACAATAAATTTAGACACACATACATAATACTCTACGCAAATAACGCATCTAAAAGAGAGTGACACGTGAATTTACATTTCCGAAACAGATGACAACAGAAGCTGAAGAAAGCCGGATGACTAAGTCCTTTAGTGCTTGGAACCGACGGTACAAATGTTGTACTAATTTTGCTTTATCAAAATAAATATATATATATATATATATATATGTATATATAAATATACGTATATATATATATATATATATATATATATATATATATATATATAAATATACATATGTATATATATATATATGTGTGTGTGTGGTAATATATATTATTTCATTTATCCACATCAACATTTATCAAGGGATATAATCTTTTCAGTATCAATTTTCAGTATTTGCTTGAACAATGAGTAGAGCTAAGAAGAAAGTTATGAAAATATATTTTTAAAATGAATCTACACAGAGGCTTCCGCGTTTTATGTTAGTAGTGAGCTGTCAGACTAAAATGCATGGAGTTTGTGTCGCCGAGTGTTTATATATATATATATATATATATATATATATATATATATATATATATATATATATATATATATACGTGGCATTTAGTCTTGCTAGTTAACCAATCAGATGTTTTGTTATTCGCCAATCGTTGGGGTTATCAGAAACAAAGGTTCTGTTGATTTTACTTCCGATTCTATTGTTCTCCTGTCTAAAGGGTTAGGCACTCTT
This sequence comes from Sepiola atlantica, assembly GCA_963556195.1. Taxonomy (NCBI): domain Eukaryota; kingdom Metazoa; phylum Mollusca; class Cephalopoda; order Sepiida; family Sepiolidae; genus Sepiola; species Sepiola atlantica. The sequence continues at coordinate 63,243,592 of OY744536.1, forward strand.
GCTTGTTTAGTGTGTCATAATAATGGGTGACCTTATTTTGACACGTTCTTGCCTGTATTTCTATTTTAGATTTTATTTTAGTTTAGTGTTTTATTAATTTATTTGTTCATTTCTGTATGTAGTATGGATTGTAAACTAAAGTAAATGTTATTCTGTGTAAGCAGTTGATTACTATTTCACTACTGCAGTTTAATAAGTGCTGGGGTATCTAAACATTAAGATTTGAAGTTTCTCATTTAAACATACTCTACATGGGTCGTCTAAATTTCTACTGCCCTGTCGTATGTTTCCATTCAATTATTAAGTGTCCGCTTTCTGTAAGCTGCCAGCAATGCTTCGCTAGTCATTTTTTTATTTGGCGGTTTTTTTAGTGTGATATTGCGGTCGTGGAATCTGGTTTTACAATCCAGAGAGGTGATACCCACGTAGTAATGCTTATTATTCGTTATTTACTTTGGCAAATATTGTAGCTTGGTAAACAATACTTTTGGTAAGACATTTATTTTGTAGTAGAAAAAGTGTACGATTTATTAAGTTACAGCTATTCTCTTCATTATTAACTTTTTCATTTCTACTTAGGTGATTGCTTTTAGGGTTTAATTTATTACTATTTATAGTGTTTATATTTTGGTTCTTCTCCGCGTTATCTTTGTAATATGGGTCACTTTTTTTACGCACATTATCATTATAATTTTCTCTACTGTTCACCTTTAGTATACATACACATATATGTGTATAGATATATATACACACACACACACACACACATATATATATATATATATATATACATATATATATATATATATATATATGATGTAGTTAAAAAGCTTACATCTAATTATTCAGTGTGAGCAAAGTACATATCACTATTCGTAATTATCTGTGCGTTAGTATATAAATAACAGTCTGAAACTAAAAACATTTAGTTGAATACATTGTATCAAATTATTTAGTATGACCCCGAGCAAGTAATTGTAATAATATACTGTGATTTCTAAAATGGAACTTATTCGTCTTGTAATGGAAGAGCGTAAAAGTAAGATGATTCTATTGTTACTATTAATTGTCTCAAACACAATCGTGAGATTAGGTGAAGAACACAATCAGCTTTCTTATGGTGTACTTATTTCCGTCTTATTTTTTATTATTATATCAAACCAACTGCACAAGAGAGAATGGAGCAAGTGACCTACAATTAGCAAAAAGCTAGAGAGAGAATGAGACAGTGATAGAGAAAAAAGGGTTAGAGAGAAAAAGGTAGCACATCACTTACCCCATCTTTTTAAAAATATTATATTTTAATATACATGCAAACGAGCAAAGTCGGCCTATTAGCGCGACTTTGTTTATCAACTTGTTGTTACTTATTTCAAATATTATTTACATTAGCATATTACCAATTAAAAGTGTTGATTTGATCGTCTATAATATACTCACAACCCTCTCTTTCATTCAATCGATCATCTAAAATTTTCTAAATCATGTTCACTACTAGGTGGATGCATTATTCTTAGTAGGTAACACAATACACGAACTAAAATACATCATAATGGTTCAATTGTATGTGTGTATGAAAATAGCGATATCGTTTTATATCGAGATGATGTCTAATCTTTCATAGGTATTCCAAATCAGGTCAAATCTGAACACTTAAGAAACGTAATGTACAATGGAATAGAAATGTAAATGAAGTGTAATTATTGGAGAATATAAAGTCAACACACCTCCTATATATAATCTATAGTTTAGAAAATGTATATTTACAGTATACGTTATAGGCAATGGCAATCAAATATGCATACACTTCTACACAGCACTTCATCGATTATAAAACATACGGTTAGTTCCACAGAGTGTATAGTTAGTAACAAGTCAACAAATGAAAATTATTTACTTAAGCAATTGAAGTATATAACATAACTCTGAAAAGGCTGAACAAAGTAAAACTGAAATCAAATATACAAATTGGACCGAAAAATAACAGAGGGAATTAATAGATTAGTGTAATTACTGCGCCATATGATCAGATGTTCAACAGGACAGAAGTTTTAAAATGGTTGAAGTACATTAATAAAACCATAACAAAAATTAAAAAAAATCAGTTATTGCTGCTTCAGAAAATGTTGAAATATAAAAACAGGTAAGAATAAAATAATTGATAAACAGAGAAAGCTAAAATGAAATTAGAAGGAACATAACAATAATTACAATTACCTCCAAACATGGATAATTACATGCTTAAATATGTACAACACATCTTAAAAATTATATAGAGTAAACAATAGAGACATAGTGACTGAAAGTGGCAGCCAGTATTTGACACACGAGAGAGATAAAAATACAAAGAAGCAGTGTCCAGATTGACTCTATTTCCACAATATGCTATTAGGATTGGCAATGATGGCAATCCCTTACATAATCACGCGGGGAGATGCTTTATATAAATTCACGAACAAATAGTTTAAAATAAACCACATGATTTTAGTAATTTAGCAAAATCACTAACGAATAGAAACATTTATTAGTAAAACCAAAAGCGTTAGCCAAGACATTTGAATTCACTTAAACATTAAAAGTAATAAGTATTATTTATATTGAATATATTCTTATTTGATAATAGTATGCTGATTTTGTTTCATATATTGGGGATGATGGAATGAATTATAGACTCATCGACTATTATTGATCTCAATGTATCTAATAGAATCATTAGAGTATACTCAAAGAATAATTGAAAATACTAAATAGTACGCGTTAGTGAATTCCGGATATTGGGATTAATTAAATCTGTAGTAAAGAAAAATTATCCTAATAAGAACCGAGTATATTCTGATACCATGGGCATAAACAATGAAAAACGATAACCATGAAAATTATGATCGGTATAAAAAAACTAATCATAACAAGGCACATGATAAACATAGGAAATGAAACGCACAAACCAAGAATTCTAAAACATACTACCGAACATAAGATAATTTTGAATAGAATATGAAAATGTAATAAAATAGAAAAACACTTCCTAACTTAGTTACACTCAATCTTTTCTGCATCAACATTGATATCCCTAAAGAATTCTACAACATTGTCTATGAGACATAATATTTAAAATAAAAATGCATTATATTCATTCAATTCTACGGTTTTAAACTCAGAATAAAATATAATTGCATCCAATTTCAATAAAATTTATTGACGCAAACCTAACAATAGTTCTAACATATCTGAACCGACTTGTAACTCTAGACTTAAAAATAAATGCCCACTTAATAATAATGCTTTAATGTATAATAATGTTACATAGAAGTGTGTCGCAGAACCTGCTGAATAACATTGATCTTAATTTAGAAATACTACTACCAATTATATTCATGACAGCAACTACCAAAACAATGATAATTATTATTATAATTATTAATATTATTATCATTTAAAATGAAGCAATGTGAATAATGATAGTAACTATTGAAAGAATTATGTTAGAAATATTGATGGGAATAACCGCACATACATTGGGCCAACCGTAACACGGATTAACTATGGAATAGTAAGTAATAAAATACTTAGTTATTAAGAATCTTACAATCGTATTTTACGTATTTAAACATATTTGGACCGTAACTGAAAGCAAACTGAGTATCACAGATTTGAAAGATCACCCTCTTGCCATCTGTTTAATAAATATACTAAATTTAGCAAACACTGGCAATTATGAAGAAAAATTGAGACCTATTTAAAAAAATGTTCTAAACTATTTCCATTAAATGCACAAAAATGAATTAAAATAAGATCAATACAAAGTAGCCTGATTAAATAAAACCATCATATTTAATGGTAACCCCATACTTGATCCCAACAATTGCATAAAAATGAAGACACTATTGTTAGAATTGATATTCATATACCACACTACTGAAAAAACGTACGAACATACAGTAAGGAAGTAAACACATATAATATAAGTAATATTACATTAGGAATTGTTTATGCATGTTTTTATTTAAATTATTATAACTGCACAATGATGCAGAACAAAGATAGGTTCCGCATATTATAGTTATTTCTTGAAATGTCTTTTAATATGATAAATCATTTTCAGAATGCTTTCGTATGAAAGTTTTTTTTGATATAAGAAATAGAATGAATAGAAAATTAAGAAATTAGAAATATATACCAACTCATGAGTAAATCTAACTTAAATTTACGACACTGATAAGAACAAATATAGCGTGATGAGTCGAAGTGTATTCAAACCAAAACGTGTATTATAGATGAACTTTTAAATGAATAGTAACCAATATTATTATGTTTAATGGTTATACATTTTACATAAACCCAATAGAAGCTGACACTATTTAGTGACCCCTTTAGTTAATTAATATATTGAACTGTAAATTATAGGTTCAACTCTCTTATGTAACTTAAATGAGTACAATATCGAACTTATTTGAAAAGTTTCAATCAATTATAATCCAATCCCATTTTCAACGAGACCTAAATGCTGGTAAAATGATAATTATTTTATTTGATTAATTGATAAAACAATTTAAACAACTAATCGAATTATATCCCGTGATAGATAAATCGTTACTTTTCGTAAATAAAAAAGTTGTAGAATGAATAAATAATTCCCAGTCATCTTATGTTCTTTTTTCAATATTGAATATCTGAGTGAAAGAGTCATCCTCTCCCTGAACACTGACAATTACTGGTGGCTTCAAACACTGCTATTTTAACAGTTATTTACTTATTATTTATACAGTTGAAGATAACAAATGTATTATGTAAGAATTTAATTTTCAATTTAATCGGTAAAAGGTTATTTTCGAAACCTTTGAAATTTAATCTCCAAATGGCCGATGTATCAACTAATATTGGAATAAATGTATCCGTTTGTCTATATTTTTTATCTATATAAACTAGTATAATACATACGTTTATTCGGTTTGCATTTTAAAAAGCTTTAAAGACTAAAACATAATTTAAAAGTTCTGGTGAGTAGTATGAATATCCAACTATCAACTTTACAGTTATGTATTTGCAAAACTTGATTTAAATATGTTTTAAATAGGTATTATCACATAACAGCCCTACAACAGTGAACTGATTAATTATTGAGTTTACTTTTATTTGCATATTCGGATTTGTTCGCGCAAGAAACATTAACAATTCTTTTACTTAAACGATATTTCATTGTATATATATATATATATATATATATATATATATATATATATATATATATATGGTTGGTATATTCGTGTGTGTGCGTATGCTAGCCGATATACTCAACGCTCGTGTTCATTAATTTTCACATACAAGATTTGTTATCATATTAAAATGCATGATGTTTAAAAAGAAAAACTTATGTTTGTTGCAGGGTAACACATTTTCTGTATATAAATGATTTTAAATGGATAACATTTTTGACATGGCCCTTATGGCTATATTTGTCGAGTAAAATAATAATGTGTCACGTAAAAATCAAAATGTCGATATAGATGGGAAGGCGGCCTGCTAAAGGATTAATGGCCGTCTTTGCTTTTTTGTTCATGTTTTCTTTTTTCCAAAGGAACCTATACAAATCGAATCTAAAATCAATCAAATATCTGAAGGATTTTAAATTGCACATTTATTCAAAATATATAACTCAGCGGGAAAATTTAGTAACCTAAATAATAATTAATAGTATTACTATAGCAGATAATGTTATTTGTGTATGTTTTTATTCGATTCAATGTAAATTGTACTAATGGTGGATTTGTATATTTGTATATGCATCTGTGTCTCTGACAAAATGAAAACCTATGAAGGTTTTGCAAAAGCGACTAAATTTAGGCGAATAATACTATGCATTTCTTAAACTAGTTACATTAATTAACAACCCTGTACTACACATACATTTCAAAATTATCTCGTTACAATTCCACACGATATCTTTAACTATTAGTCCCCAACTTAGCAAGGCCAATAGCCAATCGAGGATAACATAAATGAGAAAAATAATTATTAGAGAGGGTACATTATTGTTGTGATATAATTGATCAATAGCATGAACTGCCTTTGATTACTTATAACACGGTTTAGGATAATACTTTGTGAACATTGGATTTGAAAACGACCAAATTGTAATCAACATGGCAGAAGACACTCAGTTACGTGGGCTACACACTGCAAGCCGATGCAAAATAACGTATGTTGATGAAAAGGCAATTCACTATTCGTTGTAGTAGCAATACTAGTTGTTAATGGGAATGCCTTATAAGAAAAAACCAAAAATCAGAGCTTACTCAAGCAGATTATATGGTAATAACGATAGAGTAGATAGAGACTAACACATGTATTTTTTGTGAGAAACGAATTGTAGGGAGTAGATTCGGATTAGTTTTCACAGGAAAAATTAACGTGTATTTTTTACTTCAGCGATATCTTATGATAATAATATGTATGTATATATATATATATATATATATATATATATATATATATGTATATATATATATATATACTTTGGATTTTCTATTTTCGCCGCATCTGAAGTTGTGGCTTCTTGGAATTTAACTTTGATTCCTCTCTCACAACCTTTCGGGCCTTTTAACGACCTACCTATCTACATCTCATTCTCTCCGCTGGACTTTTCAACACGGGACTTTTTAGCAATCGGACATTTGCTTGCATTCGGGCAGAATTTTGCCCTGTGTTTCTTCCCCCTACAACTTTTATTTTATTTTTTCAAATTTTAAATCTTTGCCTTTGCCAACTTATCTATCCCAGCGACTTCCTCTGATGATAAGATTTTGATCTTTGAAAAGCCTGGCTTAAGGAAAATTTAACTTGAATAAATTGCTTTTTTTGCGGAATATACCTTGCTCTGAGCAATTGAATTGAATTATGATTTGGCTTTTGCTTCTCTAATTCCTTTCCATTCTTCTTCATTCTACCTGCTCTATCCTGGATATTGAGCTATATACTCTTCACAATAGGTTTCACTTTTCCTAAAAGTTCGCTTTTAGTACACCACTTTATATACATATATATATATATATATATATATATATATATATATATATATATGTGTGTGTGTGTGTGAGTGTGTGTGTGTGGTTGGGGTGCTCGTTTGTGTATGTATGCTAGCAGATGTAATCAACGTCTGTGTTTATTAATGTTCTACATTAAAGAGAATATATACCCCCATTGGAGTGTGTACTCTGTCCAGGCAGGAGTAATGCTTTGTCCAGCAGCTCGCCATATCTGGGAACTATACCATTTTAGGAGTTATCTAGTTCTTATAGAGGTAGAGGATTGCATCTTGAGTCAGAATATAAAAATAATAAACAGCGACTACAAGTTTTTCGGGCCATTCATATGAAAACTACAGATCTACTATGAATTGAATTATTTTTTAACCCAAGACAAACCTATTAAACAAGCTTTTAGTGCGATATCAATATTGAAAGAAAAGGACGTTCGACTTATCCGATCCTATTGCCTTGTTCGCTAAAATACGATGTGACAAGCTGAATATGCTGTCGTCCTCTTCATTGGGAAAGACGCAATTGGTGTAAAAGCCATAAATAAATGAAAACGTCTGCGGGAGATATCACCGACACTCGGCACTTCGAAAGGAGACAATATGGCGCTAATGTTATGAGCAGTTATTCTACCATCGCGCACTAAAAGAATGCACACACCTGACAATACGAGATTGAGCTTTTTTTCTAGAAAGTGGTTGTAGCTTTAGCAAAAGTATTAATTGTTGTATGAAGGCAAGTCGATCTGAGAAATCCCCTACCCTCTGATTGGTTGAGTTAACTTAACTACCAATGCCTATTAAACAGCCATTAACTATAAATTGATTATGATGAGCAAATAAAGTACAAGAATAGGGAAATATGGCATGTTAAAGGGAAACTAGCGTACTAGCACTGGAACTTTGTTGCAATGTATACATTTCTCCTGTGACAACGTATTCAATGTCACAATTTGTTTGACACTGGATTGTTATCACTTAGTAAACCTTTTCGAAAAATAACGTATATATGGCATCGGTTCTTTATTGCGTAGACTTTTATCAACAAAACCGTATCTAATGTAACAACGGATCTGCTACTTGCAATTAATCGCGTAGTAGACATTTATCCACTCAAACTGTTTCGAATACTAACATTTATCACTTAATGATCTTATCTATTCGAGTGATAAAACTACTTCTGTAACTTTCTATAACGACCATCTTTTATGGATCGCAAAGCACGCCGGTAATATGTCGGCGATACGTACGAATTGGCAAGTTCCAGTAAAACCAAGATGAGTTATTATATGGCGACAATTAAGTAAGTGAATACTCGATCCAGTTAACGTCTAGCTGATAACGCTACCAAATAGAATACTTTTATTTGGCAAGGTTCGCTACTCACATGAGCGACTACGTTATAATCGTAAGCCTCTCTAATGCACGTATGACTATAGCCCCAACATAACACTAATGAGAACATTTTACGACTGCTTCATTCCGTTGAGATAGGTCGTGTGTTAAAAAGAAAGTGCTTGTCTGAAAAAGAAATGGAAACATAAATTTGTTCCAGCCTGGGGTTTTGTACAGATGGACCCATGCATCTTTCTTCGATCATTCTAACAATAGAGTTTAATAGAGTAGTTATCATGAGTTCATCGTGAACCCCTTGTTTACTTGTGGAAAACTTGGCTGATTCTTTTTTTTAAATATGATCACAGGAATATCTCAAGGAATTTTCCTTTAGGTATCTAAAAAAACATAAAAATACCATATATATATATATATATATATATATATATATATATATAGAGAGAGAGAGAGAGAGAAGGCTGGGTGTATGTGTGTGGATGTATGTGTGTGTAGCGTGTCTTCTTTGATTGTCTGAGATATAGGCCGACACACGCTTACATCAAACATTGTGTAAATACATGAATGCTGAATAAATGCAACACGTTATTTATAGCGGAAAATACATTGTATTTCCTATATAAGTTTGGTGCCGAAATTATATAGACTATTCAACATTTGCATTCCTGACCAATCTGTGACTTTTTCGATCATCCATATGGAAACACACACACACGATACGAATTGAAGCTTCAAGTATATCAACATGGCAATTTTACAAAGCGACGACAATCCGACACCTTCTGGTAGTATCCTGGAATACTGCTGGGGGACTATGGGCGAGTGGTTATGATTGTTCGGCTTTCAAACCTGTCTTAACCCAGATTTATCATCTTTTTGAAGGCTTACTTAAAAGCAATGATATTATACAAACAACAGCTATTGTGTGTATTAATTGACAATTGATTAAAACTTATTGCCTGAGAATTAATTATTCGGTAAAAATATTGAATGCTTAGAGTGAGCAAAAGTACGAGTTAGAAATGTATGTGCCAATATGTTTGTTTTCTGTCAGTGAGTATATATAAGTGACAGTGTGAGTAAGCATAAGTGCTGCCTTTGTCAGTGAATGTGTGCGTGTGACAGAATGTGGGGGTGAGTTGAAAATAGTCGAATGGCAGCGGAAGCTTTATGGGGTGTATATCGTGCATTCGCTTGCTTTGTTAATGCCGTGCACTGCGGAATGTTGAAATTCCCACCCTAAAGTGATTTCTACTATTTTCGCTCGGTTCATCGGTTGGCACAAACATGTAATTGCTAGATTTTGTAGAATATGTTGTGGTCGATGGTCTATTAATAGATCGGATTAGTATACCATGCGATGTCATTATACATTTTCTCTCTCTTCCCTTTTATCTATCTCCATCTCTTTCCTTCTCCCTATGTTCATCTATGTAAATATACATATATTTTTGGTTTTACAATTTTAGTCGTTACACTGTTGTAACATAATAATTATATCTTACTATTAAATTGCATATATATATAGAGAGAGAGATTCGAATTAACAAAAAGTGTGAAAGAATAAAAAATATCATCCTTTGAGATATGAAAAGGTTAACTCCTGAGGTGGAAATAACATCAAATATTAAATAGTCAACTGTTTGATCTAACACTTAGCCTAAATAAAATAAACGTACGAACATAATCTTTAGATAATGCTTGTCCAGTTATGTCTATCAACTCAATAACCATCCAACAACTATAATTAAACACATCTCCAAATATCTTGAAAATAGAATCAGCAACAACATATCCAATGAAGCACACTTTTACACACTTAAACTCTTTTATAATTAAGCTCTAAAAGAAGGCGGATACAAAACCCCCAAATTAAATATATCAAACCTACAACGCCATACACCAAACATAAAAATGGAAGAAGATGACGATTATTAGATTTACACCCCCATTTAATCATATGGTTATAACTAAACTTGGTAAAAGATTCTTAGATTTTATTAATATACACTTTCCTTCTAATTACATACTATATGAAATATTTCATAAACACACCCTTATATTAAGCTAGAGTTTCTGTGAAAATTTAGACAAAATAATTAAAACATATTCAAACAAAATTTGAACGGCAACAAAAATACTGGATTGAATGATAAAAAACAACAAAAATTCGAACTTTTAACTGCATAAATAAAACACTATGCCCCCTCCAACAACATATCCTAATAACCCGAATAATTACCAGGCCACAATTTCAACCAAAGAAAATCAAACGCACAAAAATAATAATCAAGCACGGCTGATAACACTTTCAAAGAACGATATACCGGCCATAAGTGCTCATTCAATAATTATGACTACAAAAAAGGACCTCACTCTCTATATACCACTGGGAAGTAACCGACAATAAGCAACACCTAACAGTTATTTGGAAAATGATTAATTCTTTAAATTCATGTCGTTTCTTGTGCTTGAGTAAAAAATAGATATAGTTAGATTTAGTGATCGAGGTGAAAAACAAAACACAAGAAACCTCAATTAACTATAGTCATGATAGGTCACATCTAAAGATATAGACTATTTATCCAATGTTACTATTTGACAGTAGAGTAAAAACAACATAACAAAACTCTTTTAATCCTAAATATACCCATCATTCTATAGTATCTACTAACTCCCCTAGAATAAAGTACCCCTAAAACACAGCAATGCTAGGGTGTTTATTAGGAACAAGAACTTATCTATCGACTAACCAAACGCATGTGACATAGTTATCCATGAATATATAATATATTATACTATGCTCGGTATGATTATTATATTTTGTATTCCATTATTATTAGATTAAAATTACAATACATGATAAATGTAGACCCTAATACTATTAATATTATTACAATTAGCATTATTACAAATTACGAATTATTACTGTTATTATCAACCTAATTATTATTATTAGTAGTAGTATTATTATAATTATTACCATTATTTATATTATTATTATTAGTAGTAGTATTACTATTGTTATCATTATTATTATCATTATTATTATTATTATTATTATTATTATTATTATTATTATTACTTCAATTATTTTATTATTTTATTCATGGCGATACTTACTATTATTATTATTAATAATATTATTATTAGCATTATTATACCGATCATTACTATTATTATCACTTGCATCGTCACCATCATTTTTGCTATTTTTATTATTACTATTGTATTGTATTGTATTATTACTATTATTATCATTATCATTGTCATTAATATTATTATTATCACTATTATTATTATTGTTAACATAATCAGTATTCATAGAAGTCGGTGTGGTAGTGCCATTACTATTATTATTATTAATAGGTGTAGTATTTTTAGTTATTATGACTAGTATTATATATTTAACTAGTTTTTTTTTTAATTTGTCAGTACAATGTATTTGTTTCGTTTAACAAAAAAGTTTTTTAAATTACCCCATCCTTTATTTTAATAAAAAAACACTGAATTATAAAAACATAGTTTGTAAAAGAAAATCCTAAACAAAATATTTTTTCCAAAAAATTAGTAATTTTTCAATCAATGATTATTAAAATTAATCAATTACATTAAATAAAGTTGTGCTTTAAAACACCATTTCTAACAAGATTAAAAAAACACACTAAACGTTTTACCAAAACATCAAAGTAAATACATCATTTTTGAGCGACTCATACGATAAATTACTGAGCATGTGTTGTTTACATGTTATTAATCAAATAACGCGTCCCTATCTTGGGTGATTATCTCTGTCTTCTCTTTTCCCCTCTCCTTCGGTCTCTCTATCTTTCTTTCTCTGTCTTTTTGTTTATCTTTTCTCTCTCTCTTTCTGTAAATATAACTTTCTGTGCGTTCGCAATAGAACGGTATACTTTATAATCCGATGACAGGAAAGCCATATACTACATCCACCCTAAAAAAGAGTAGGTATTGCCTGGGAGGATGTTAATAATGCAACAGAAAATATACTACACTATATCCCCCCTAAAAAGTAAAGGAGAAGTTAATCCATGGGAGAGTAGAATTATGACCACATACCAAATACTACATGCCTACCACCCAAAAGAGGAGGTAATGCATGGGAGGATGATATAATGACAACAGAACAGATACTACACTACTCCCACACATATTAAAAAGAAGAAGTAATGTCTGGGAGGATAGTATCATGGCCATAGAATAGATACTACACTACCTCTACACCTTTAAAAAGAAGGGGGACTTCCTGGGAGGATAGTATCATGGCAATAGAACAGATACTACACTACCTCCACCACTTAAAAAAATGAAGGTGCAAAGCGTGGGAGGATGCTATCATGGAAACAGAAAAGATACTACACTACCTTTACACTTCTCAAAATAGGAACATGTAATTCATGGGAGGAGTGTATCACGACAAAAGAACATCTACTACATTACCTCCACCTATCTCAAAAAAGGAGTAGGAAATGCCTGGGAGTATAGTTTCGGCTTCAGAGATACAATATCTCCATTATTATCCGTAATATTAGTAGAAGTAGAGTTTTGGAAAAGAAGTTGGATTAGAGTTCCGGCTTCAGACAGACAGATACATAATCTCCATTATTAATAGACTTGCATATATATGCTCCCTTCAGTCGCATATTTTGCTATTGTTTTATTTAATTGCTCTCTCTCTCTCTTTCTTTCTCACTCTCTCTTACTCTATCTTTATCTCTCTCTTTTTCTCTCCCTCTCTCTATTTCACTCTCTGTCACTTTCTTGAAATAGAACTTACTGTGCGTCTGAATAATCAGATGGCGGGTAATCAAATGCTATAATGGTTGCCTGCTGTTCCATCATATTCCATTACCATATAATTTAATTAAGTAACTCAGTTATATAGATAGAAAACAGAATGGTTTTCATTAATTTCTTTTATAAACGATCGGGCAGGTCTCAAAAGTGCCCGAGGACTGACAAATATTAAGCAATAAGGTTGCATAATTTATTTGTTAAGCAGCCTATAGCAAGCAGTCGAGAATATTTGGTAGAACACAACAATTATATATTATAAGTGTTGTGAAGTTGTCCAACAGTAAATAATAAATAAAGGAAGTCAAGTCGAGGGTTGGTTTAACAAGTATATTAACAAAGTAAGAAAGTGACTAGCACTTGGCTAGACAGTTACAAGACTGTGCTTTGTCTTCTCTGTGTCAGATTCTCCTCTGTAAGAACGGCCGGTGTAACAATAAGATGTATAAAGTCGTCGAATTTTCAGAAGGACTAATTGTAAAACATAACATTTTCATATATTTATTTTTATGTTTAAAAAAACATTGACTAAGTTTTACCCGCTTCCCTCCAAAAAATACATTATTTTCACAAACAAATCAAAACATTTACATCGACACACTTGATTAACAATGGTTTATTAGGCCTACCTAAAAATTACAAATCTCTTCATTTAGTGGTTTTAAGCAACTGTTTTTTAGGTGTTTTTTCCTTTTTATCTATATATTTTTCTTTAAATTCTTCTATTAAGCGTTTTATTTTCAAACTTATACAGTTCATACAAGTCATGAAATGTAAAACAATTGTAAGAAAGATGTCAAAGAAGTCGACTAAAAAACAATCCAGGTGGTGAATTGTAATCCAAAAACGAAAAAGTTATCCAGGCGTGAAATTTGCTGGCTATCGATGCAGTATATGACAGTAGAGACTGTATGCAAATTAATAATAAAACGATAGAACTGGATGAACTGTATAAGTTTTTAAAAAGTGTGTTTTGGGCCAATATATTTGATGTTTCATATTTTTTTAATGTATTTTTTCATATATTTTTATATATTTTCAAAGCTTAATTCTATTACATGCAGTAATGTCATTCCAGTAATGACCCTCTATGGAGAATATTTTCTTTCAAAACTCATAAGTTAAGGGCGCCGTGTAACTCCTTGTCTTTGAATTTTAATAAAATAAAATTAATTTCTGATTTTATTATGTCAATCAATTCATATTATTGCAGTATACACTATATTGATCTTTGTTTTTTTTTTCTTGATAGGCTATTAGTTAAATATATTATTTATATCTTTAAAGTATTATCTTACTCTCTCTCTCTATATATATATATATATATATATGTATATATATATATATATATATAGAGAGAGAGAGAGAGAGAGATCAATGTACATATAAAATAAATGAAGAAATATATACTAACGAAAATATATTTTTACTAAGTTAAAGGTGACTAATAATGCAATTTCAGCATCTTACTCACTTATGAAGTGAAATAATCGAAATAGAAGTAAGAAAAACAACAAACGCTGCAATCACGAATAAAAGCAACTACATAAATAACATGAGATATTTTGGTATAAAAATCGTACATATATCGTTTAAGGGCGCCGTAGTCCAATGGTAAGACGCTGGACTATAGCTATCAATTTCGTAAGTTCGATCCTTGTCTAAGTTAGCAATGCTGATGACAGTTGTGAGCCAGAACCACATAACCATGGATTTATTTTATGTACATATGAAGTGAATAATAAGATATATTAACGAAAACACGTCCTATAAAGTTATATGCGCTTAATAATGTATTTTTTGTGCATTTTAATCACTTAAGAAGTTCGATAATCGAAGAAGTAGTTAGCAAATACAAAACAAGTTGCAGTTACCAATAAAACAATTGCCTAAAATACATTAAATATTCAGGTGATAAAAATTGTAAGTATTTCTACACAGCGCGTCATAGTCCAATAATACAACACTGGACTATAAACATACATATCGAAGGATCGGTCCTTAGTTAGTTATGCTGATGATAGCTATGAGTAAGAAACACGTGTCCATGGATTACGTCCTATAAAGGTAACATCACTGTTCTACATCTTAATCACTTAGAAAGTAACACAATCGAAATAGTAGTAAGCATAAAAACAACCAACGATGCAATCACCATTACAACTATTATATATAAAAATACATTTATTATTTGATTGTGAATGAAATTGTATATATTTCCAGACAGGGAGATGTAGTCTAATAGTATTGACTTACTCCCCTCCAGGAGTTAGGCACAAGTCCAGTTTTTATCTTACTCCCACAAGTAAGATGTGACCAAAGGTCGGGTCGGGAAAGTGGGGTTTAAAAATTGCCTGAGCAGCCCCGACGGCAAACTCACTCCTCCCCAAAGAGGGGAAGCAAAACCTGGGAAGGTGGACCTCCCAGAACTGCACAGGACATACCGATTGACCGGCGTAAGTCAGGAGCCGAAGGCCAAGACAACACCAGTATGGGGTGCAGTATCCATCGGAACAGATAGTAGACCACTAAACTAAAGACATCGATATTGAAGGTTCGATCGTTTTCTAAGTCAGCTATGATGATGACGGTTGTGAGCCAGAAACAGGTATCCATCGATTTATGTTATATACATATAAAATGAATATATATATATATATATATATATATATATGTATATATATATATATGCATACATATATATATATATATATATATACATATATATATATATATATATATATATATATATATATATATATATATATATATATATTTAAACAGACAAAATACTTCCTATAAAGTTAAAGGCGCCTAATAATGCAGTTTTCTGCATTTAATAAATTAGGAAATAAAAGAATCGATATAAGAGTAAGCAAACACAACGAACGCTTCAATCACAAATAAAAACAATTACATAAAAATACATTACTATATATATATATATATATATATATATATATATATATATATATATATATATATATATATGTAAGTAAATTACGTGTACAACAAAATGGTAGGATTAATTTTAGAGGAAGCATTATTAAAATCAATGAAACAGACGAGTGAGGAAAAAAAAAAAAAGGAAAATTGTTAAAATTACCTTAAGGCCTTGTCGTCTGACCCTCTGAGAGGAAACGTCAGAATGGTAAATTAAAAACTAAAAGTCGAATGAGAAATGAAGGGGGGAGAAAAAAAAATGCTTCCTCTAAAATATATATATATATATATATATATATATATATATATATATATATATATATATATATATATATATAACAAATACAGATCGGGCCATTGTATGATTTACTGTATTTTATGAGTTATATGAATAAGAATTTCAGGGGTGTATGCCGAAACTGTACGCTAGTTATTAAATTATTAGTATAGCCCATTATCTTGGGAATTATCGAATTATGAGGTTCAGCGGTGTTGTATGTCATACAGCTAGCATCCATTACGTGGGATAAGTACACGTTCCACAAATGTACTTTATTATAACAACGACTCGGTTTTCATCCAGCACCTCTTAAAAACAGACATTCTGGGCAGGTAAGAAAATAGCCTGACTGTTGTATTTTCTTTACTGAGTGGGCATCGGTGGTAAAAGCAATATCCGTGAACGTTATTCCTTCGAGGATCCCATCATGATACTGAAGAGTGCAAGTTTTTATCCAAAGCAAACCGGATGTTGGTATAAGCATTATAGTGTTTTTCTAGACGACGAATCTTATGGATGTCTTACTTTTATACAATACTCTGCCCAATTTTCATTGCATTTCATTTGTTCATTTTTGTTTGTAGAACTAGTGCACCAACTACTAATCTCACACTCTTTGGTAGAGTGCAAAAAGTTATGTGTAACCGAATAAGTCCTGCTCTGTCTGTTTAGCTCCAGATCTAATCACATCGTCGCATTTTAGTACTTCTCCGAAATGTGCTCTGATGAATGTATTGCGACTGTACCCACCTTCAACGTAAATACGCCCGACTAACTTGACTATCGACAAATCCTCTTCTCTGTAGAGATTCCTAGATGCCGAAAGATTTTCTTTCTTTAATAGCTTGTTTTCGTCGTAGTGCTTGCACTCTGCGTCTAGCTTCCCCGACCGAACCAATATGTATTAATCTATATGGAATGTGAATAAATATGTCGCTGCCCAACTCCGTCCCCAGGTTGCTGCCTTATAAACCTTCACTCTGAAACCCCTTATCCTTCAGTGGTAATATGCATTTTTAAGTTGAACAAATGTACACACAAATGAATAGATAAATATGGAGTGAAGTGTCCATAAAAAAACAAAGGCAGATAACACCCGATGTTTTTCTTAAAAATAATTTTTACCATATTCGGCACTGAAATCAGCCCAAATCCTTTCGAATAGCTAACCTTCTGATCATTAATTTTTCATTTTATGTTAAAAAAGATGATTATCTGTAAATATGTATTATTTCAAAATGTTGTTTGTCTTAACTCATTCAAAGATTTCTTAACAGCACATGTCATGTAAAATAAACTAGAATAATTGATCGATATGTTTACGTATTCTGTAAATAGTGTTGATGATCGATCATTTAGTTCTGACGTTTCAGTCGTTTCGTCACGAAATGAAAATTTATAAAAAGTCTCACTAGAATTTGCTTTCGTTTACACACCATCACAGTTTTGATAAATATACATAATTTAACAGGTTTTTAACGGACGCATTTCAAACGACACGGCATCTCTATTAAGTTAAAGTAAAACATTCATTTATCTCGATTATTTAGATCAAGCAACATCGACAATCGTAGACATTAAACACTTTCTAACATACATATATTTCCCCACATATACATACACATTTATCTCTTTCAAGTTCTAGTGCTGGGAAGCTGACGTCAATACAAGAAGTTGTATTTTTTGTATTTTGAAACGTCTCTTATGCTTCCTTTAAAGGGCCGACTTAAATCTGCCGATCTCATATATTGGTAGGTATACTAGGCGATATCAGGGCAAAGAACACAAAATAGGCCTTAAGCGTAGCGCAACGCGGAAGAACTTCATTAATGAATCTATAACACTGGACAACGTTTCAAAACTTGGTTTAAAAAGGGCAATGGTTTTCCAACTGGTTTAGGATAATTTGTACATGCTGAATTCAAAAATACAGTTTATTCTTCTGGGTGATGTTTGGTTTCTAAGTCTATTTCTTTTGCGAGCACATTTTTCTACAATATTATAATCCAAACATTTATGGACTTTGTTTTTGCAACAGGTGGTCGTGAGTAACTTTCAATACTTTTTAGTCCTCTATTAAGATCTATAAAAATGTATCAAAAGAGTAAAAACACCTCTAATAGGTTCTGTTACATTTTCGAAAATGTAGATATCCAGACTGTCAAGAAAAAACAAACGGGTTTTGTGAAGAAGCATGTATCACCCATACTTTGGAGTAAAACTAGAGGCCAGGATGAATATTTGCTGCAAAATATGTGAAGAGAACCTACGGGATTGGAGGACCAAGAATAGGAAAAGTATGTATTTTGCACACACACGTACACACGTATATATATATATATGTATATATATATATATATATATATATATACAGATAGATAGATAGATAGATTTATAGATAGATAGATAGATAGATATAATGTATTGTGGCAGCAAATAATAACTTTTGCAGCGTTGTTAAATGACACGGACTTAACGAATTGTTGATTTATTTCAGTGATATTCTCGATGCGCTGAGCAGCTTTCTGGTATCCAGAGTGATTTCTTGATTCAGCCATCACTTCACAGAACAAAACTGTACAGTACGTCGATATACGAACTATACTAATAGGTGACACCAACATCATACATAAAACTAATTACATTCATTGACTAACAATTCTAAAGGCAATATTTATTAATAAGAAAACACATTTAATAAATAAACATACAAATATAAATTAATAAAATAACATAAAGTTAAAAATTAAAAAATATAGCTAAACAGAAGTAATACATACACAAATACAAAAAATATAATCTACTCAACCACACCACATTTCTGTGTTTCTCTCTCTTATAAAAAACAAAATAACTCAATTCTCCTTAAAAATAAAAACTTACTCCTGATATTGACCACGAAGTTTTAAAGCGCTCGAGTGATGGGCATATCATAAACACTCGGAACCATATTTTACCGGTTACTACCGAAGACAACAACCTTGCACTACACTTTAAAAACATCACTAACATTCAACAATCGTGAAAAATCCGTCATTCAACAGCACTTGTTTATATATATCATATATATATATATATATATATATATATATATATATATATATATATATATATATATATATATAGGCAAATATATATATATATGTATAGAGAGAGAGAGAGAGAGATAAATGAAAGAAGAGATAAATATGTACGAATGACAAATCTATTTCAACTTCGATTGTTTAATGCAAAGTGTACTCGGTAAAAGAATGTTTATTTGTCTTTCCTTAAGCCAAGGCTTTTCAAATATTGCAATCTTATCATCAGAGAGATTCCATAGATAGATAAGTTGAGAGTGGAAAAGCCAAAATTCAAAATGTTATAATATATAATGTAAATGAGAGTAAGAGGGGGCGTGTAAAAATAAATGTATTAACCATACTAATAGGTTTCAATCCTAACTGGTGAAGGAATTACATATATAAAAAAATAAACAAACGTTGGGTCAAGGCTGATAAGCCTGCAAACATATATGAAATGTAGCATATTAGAGTATAAAAACGTATTTTAGATAACATTTCTACTACGAAACGGAATCTACGATTAAAAAAGGCACCATGGAATTCGCATGTAAATTTAAGAAACAAGGAAAGCGCTTGCATCATATCTTAACGACCCAAACTAAGAAGCCAAAAAGAAACAAAAACATAGAGAATTAAAAGCCAAAGTACAAACAACTACACGAGACATTAAAAACAACTGGTGGACGAACAAATCTAAAGAGATACAATATTATGTTGATAAAAACGACATGAAGAATTTCTTTAGTGCAACCAAAATTCTCTACGGTCCCAGCACTCAAGGTTTAACACCTCTGCGAAGCATGGACGGCTCTTGAATTCTCCAGAATAGTGGAGAAATCTTGGCCCGGTTGAAATAACACTTTGAAGATCTTTTAAACCGACACCCAATCGTTTACGACAATGCGATACATCAAATACCGCAACGACCCGTGGACCATTCACTGAACAGAACCCCTCGCTTGAAGAAGCCAATATTGCCGTCCTTGCTTTGAAAAATAATAAGGCTGTCGGTATGGAAAACATCCCTGCCGAAATCTATAAATATGGTGGACAACTCCTACATTCACAACTGCATCAACTTATTGTCAAAATATGGGTACAGGAGGAAATACCAACTGACTTAAGGGATGACCTAATTACAACAATCTTCAAGAAGAAAGGTGAAAGAACTGAATGTGGAAATTATAGAGGTATCACACTACAATCAATAGCTGGAAAAATCCTCGCTCATATCTTAACCAAGAGACAAACACCTCTTGCTGAGTCTGTCTTACCCGAGTCACAATGTGGTTTTCGACCGGCTCGTGGCACCAGTGACATGATATTCAGTCTGAGGCAGCTTCAGGAAAAATTCCAAGAGCAACAACAACCTCTATATATGGCTTTCATCGATTTAACAAAAGCCTTCGATAGTGTAAGACGTGAGCCTCTCTGGAAAATTCTATCAAGAGCTTGTTGTCCAGAGAGGTTCATCAGAATGATGAAACTTCTTGACGACGATATATCTGCGACGGTAATCGCAAATGGCTACTCTACGAATCGATTCAACGTAAAATCTGGGGTCAAACAGGGATGTTTAGACTTTGTTCTCAATCTTTATTGCGGCTATACTGCACCTGTTAGATGGTCAACTTCCACCTGGTATATACATAAACTACAGAATGGATAATAGAGTTTACAACATAAGACGTCTGAAGGCCAGAACTAAAACACATGTTGATTCTCTTATTGCATTTCAATATGCAGATGATAATGCACTGTGTGCTCTGACTGAAGAGGACCTACAAGCCACGATTAATGCCTTTGCCAATGCATACTCAAAATTAGGATTAAACATCAACATTAAATAAACTGAGATGTTATTCCAGCCCTCACCTTAAGATAACTTCAGAAACCCTCCTAATATCCAGCTGGGCGGATAATCGCTGCAAAACGTAGATCGCTTTGCATATTTGGGCAGTCACCTTGCCTTTAATGCAACCATTGACGATGAAATCGAGTATCGCATTAGGTGTGCAAGTGCTGCTTTCGGTAGACTTGATTCTAGAGTCTTTGATGATAAAGATTTATGGCTGGATAACAAAATCTGAGTATATCGGGCCATTGTCCTACCCACTCTCTTATATGCGTCGGAGACCTGGATGACATACCATCGACATATCAAAGCACTCGAAAAACTGCATCGAAAAATGTTAAGAATCATCTGGCAAGATCGTCGGGCCAACACCAGTGTCCTGGAAGAGTCTGGTTGTTTTAGTGTAGAGGCTTTGATTGTTAGGAGTCGTTTGAGATTGGCTGGTCACGTTGTAAGGATGAGTGGCCAGTACTATCCAAAGAAAATATTCTACTCTGAGCTAAATGTGGGAGCTAGGAGGGTTGGAGGACAGAATAAACGGTACAGGGGCTGTTTGAAGGAGGACATAAGGAGATGCGGGATTGATCCCACAACATGGTAAGCGAGAACACTCGAAAGAACAGAGTGGAGGAATGTAGTGGGAGGTGGTGTGGATAGGTTTGAGGGTGAACGGCGTCGTCATGCCGAAGACATGAGAACAGCAAGAATAGTACGCCGCGAAACCCAACCACGTGCACAATTACCAAACACTAACGCATGCCCAAAATGTGACAGAATATGTGGATCGCGCATTGGACTGTTTTCTCACATGAGAACCCACAATTGAAGCCCTGGAAACCTGCATACTCGATTCGCGTGACGGCCATGATGATGACTATAAAGAGCAGACTCCCAATGTTCTATTCTCATCAAGACACACAGAACCAACACAACGACACAGATTAAGGCTATACTATGTATATTTACTAAATCTCATGGCTCCCATCCCAACTAATTAAACCCCTACCACCTACATTTCCCGGGCACGTCAATAGTACGGATTATGTCATCCGCCGTGTATACACACTTCAATCACAACTAAGACAAAACCGATACGCCTTCAGACTTGATGTCGTCGCTCTTTACTCCTCAGTACCTAGCCACCAAGTAGTTGACTAACTTACTGGCCGCATCTCTTTTATCGACTTATGTTTGGGCCTCACGTCCACTGACATTCACGAACTCTTTCACATGATAGTTGACAATGCATACTTCACTTTTAACCAACATACATAATGACAGGGTGCATTATTAAGAATGGTATTTAACCTCTCAGAATTACTCGCTATCTGTTGCATGGATAGATTAGAACATTACGCCGTTAACTCATCTATATGCTTGTTGAGATACGTCGACAACATTTTGGTCCTAACATTGTCACATGAACGAGCTGAGAATATATTCACCCTATTTACTTAAACAATTAAATGTATACATATCACAATTCAGCACACTGATGTCTCTGGAACCTACCAACTTTAAGATGTTTACCGTAAGATTTCTGATTAGGGAATTCTTATAAGCAAAGTTTATAGAAAAAACCGCTAGCAGAAATATATTTATATATTACAAGACGGCCCTCTCTCTCTAAGAGCCAACATAAGTAATGCGGTCAATAAAATAGCTCGCATCCAGGACACGTGTAGTGTATTAACAAATAAAACCGGCTGCACTAGTTCAAGTGCTGAATTTGAATGGATACCCCAATACCAGCACCAGACACCTCGACAACCCTGATAAAACGGATGAGATGCTTTTCATCTCACATCTGCTTCTTAAAACTGCCTCATCTCAGTGATAAAATCACAACTGCAGTCCACAAGGCTATTAGAAAACAGAGCTTTGATATGCAGCCGGCCTATTCAGGTACATAACCAATGCAGCAGCTAGGTACACGCATACATCAGAATAGCCACACACCGTGTACCCTGGTTAACTTCTAACGTATGTCACGGATATTTGTAACCACATATATACAGTTTACAGATTGCAATGCGCTACTTGCAAGACATTTTACGCAAGCTGTACCATGATACCCCTACACATAAGGAGTAAGGCACATATACAGACATAAGCATCATCATTTGTCAGACACCTTAACACTTGCAAAAACACTATCAGATCTATAAAAGTTAGCATCTTAGTTACAGAGAGGAACATTGGAAATCTTCGTATTAAGAAAGCTTTATTTATCAATAGTTTACGCTCTGGACTTGATACCCTGCTTACCTTGGTTTATCATTTATGATATATTATATTTCATATTTCATTTCAACCCACGCACATTGCATTAATACATTTTAAAATTTGAATCAGTTTAAATATATATATATATATATATATATATATATATATATATATATATATATATATGAATAAATAAAAGTAAATAAATAACTTCAATCAGTAGAACAGTACACTTATTTGATAGATTTACCCCACAACACTCACCCAAAATATTAAAGAATATAAAAAAGTAAAAGTAAAAATAGTAACTATTAATATACACACTGCAAGCATCACTGCAATTGACTGCTGCATGCAATAATCTTGCATCACGGCATACATAGATAGAATAATATCAAAATAAATAACGAAGTTAAATAATGATAAAATAAATAAATAAAATATTATAAATATTAATAAAATAACGCACTTAGTATATAAATCTACATTCAACCTACTACCCTATGAAGTAATATAAGTAGTAACCCCCTAAATAAATTCTGCAAAATAATTTAAAAAGTAATAAATAAACAAAGAAAGAAAGAAATACAATAAGTTCGAAAATTATATATAATAGTAATAAAATATAGTAGATTTAAAGATATAGTATATTGATTCAGAATTACCTTCCAACAATTGAATAGATACATGTATACACAAGTATTGGTATGTGTATGTATGTCTCTGTGTAGTTATATATATATATATATATATATATATATATATATATATATATATATATATATATATATATATATATATATATATATGCGTGTGTGTGGGTGCGTGTGTGTGTGTGATGTATTTATACAGTTAAACACTTTCATAAGGTAGCCAACTCAAAACTATTTAATGGTGGCTATTTCTCTTTATTAAGATTTTAAAGAATGGTTAACAAATTAAATTTACTCCATGCTTTATACAAACACAATTAGAAACATTCACTGAATTGTATATATTTATTACGGCCGAGTTCGCTCATGCACCACACCTTAAATATATTGGGCGAATGTATTTTGATCAAAGGTTTAATCAGGATTCAAAACCTAAGTATTAGTTGCAGAGACACTCTGATTATAATTTTCGTAAACGGAGCATAACATTAGTTACATTTTTATTTCCTATTTTTATTAGTCAAATAGTAAGACACACTAGACTGTTTAGACTTGGTAGAGAAACTTGTATAGAAAATTACCATTTGACACGTGACTCATCATATCCTTTATCGATGACTTTTTAATGAAATGTGTATCTTTATTTAATTGCCTTTCCACGAAGTCGCAGTTAGACACAATAGCGTTCTTTTTAGATTAGAGAGATTCCAGCTCCTCGCAATCAGGCACTCTGGAGTGCGACAACAATAAAAAATGAAATGTCTCAGTCTAGAAAGATGTCCTATTGACTGATATAAAAGAATATATGTTTTATGAGACCAGACACTACACTTTTCTTCCTGTGTCTCGTGCTCGTCGTTATGATATTAATTTAAATAACTCATGAATGTGGCCAATGTTATAATTGCCAGTTAAGCATATAATCTCATATAAATACATTTTGCTATTTCACGCTAAGAATGATACACAGAAAGAAGCTCCGATAGAGATTCGCAAACATCTGACATCGTTATTTCGAACTTAATCGTTACATTCTGAGAGACGGACAGATAGTATCTTTTGTTGATATGTGCTGCTGAATCTAAACATGCCGGTTCAAGTTTAGCGTGACAGACTGACGAAAATAATTAATTTTGAAAATGTGATATCACTTAGGGCATCTCAGAAACTTTTACAGATATATAAAAGCAAGTTTAATGTGTGGGATTAGCTAATGATCCCAAAATACTTAACATCGCCCCCACTCCCCATAAAGTTCATATTTACGAAATCACCTATGTCGGGAATAAATTATATTGCAAATACAGATAAGACCATCTATCCCTTTATCTTAAACAGCCGATGATTTGGGCAGGAGGGTCTTACTTTGCGCAATGCTTCTTCTCTTTTCGTACTTCGCATACGCACATGAACGTTAATATGCGCCGTACATAAACACACTTTAGTCTGATTGGCATTTCAGTAAAAATACTCAATTATGTTGTTGTTTCTTTCAAATAAGAAACAATTTCTAGTTAAAATGTATTTAGTATTACACATATTACGGAACAAAAAATCAAAACTGTAAACATTTCCTACGGATACGATACATTTTTCCAACTACAAATAAAAAAGAAAAACTATATTTCTAAACATACTCATCTGTTTCAATTTTGATTCAAATACTATAGAAATACACTGTATGTGTATTTACATTTTTGCAACCACGTACACGTTTATTTTGCTTTATAGATTTAACAGAACTTGAATATACATACGGCTTCTTAACTCGGTTCTATATTCACAATAATTATTTGGCTTTGAAATGAAATAAAAAATGATTTACGACTATTCTTAAACATTCCTTCACTTAATCGTCTTTAAATTATAACACAATATATAAGCTGTCAATGTCTGACAATTATATTCTGCTTAAATCCAACTACTACAATAACAAGTACCTATAACTTTTCGTATCGAAAACCACACTATTTCAAACGAGTGCATAACTTGCATAGATAAGGACGCATTGGGGTTGGGTCCGTTGTTTTTGAAATAAACAACATTTAAAAATACAGTTTCATCGTGTTCGGTTCATTAGTCAAACACTCTCTCCCCAAAACTTTACGTAACTAAAAAAAAATTATAAAGATTTACGACGTGTGAGTGAAAATAAGGTTTTATGTTGTTGATTTTTCGAAAATATTAGTGAGAGACCATTTCCTGTTAAAATTAATTCAATATTGTAATCGTATTGTAATAACGGAGAAAGAAATCCTTAGAAGGATTGTATTATGACAATAGAACGGATATTTTATTACACCACCAAAAAGCAGGTGGAAATCCATAATAGAGTGGTATTATGATCACAAGACAGATACTACCACTACTTCCTAAAAAGGAGGAGGTATGCCCAGGATGATTGTCCCATGAAAATAGAACATATATTACATTTTCGAAATAAAGTTGACAATAATAATAATTATAACTTTGATTGACACGGTAATTTTGGAAGTTCTGTGAAGGCCTCCATACTAACATTACAGTATATATTTATTAAATGACAGCGGTTACATACGCGTTTGTTTCACATGGCGTTGCACGGGTGCAAATAAATTGTCATTATCAATTCCTCGTCATACTATCATTTTAACCGTACTATCAACAGTGCTGTCTAGGCATCGTTACTAAAATTACAGTATTATATTTGGTAAGTGTGGCTGAGGGATAACATAATATTTTGTTCTACTCGGCATTGGCCAGGAGCAATAAAATTGTCATTATTAATGTTACTCTATTATATTTAGGAAAACGAAGGGCGAAACACAATAATTTGTTCTACTTAATGTTGTCTGGGAGCAATTACAGTAGTGCATTTAAATGTATTTGGACGATTTCATTATCAAAATCATTTCTTATTATCATTGTGAAAGCAGGTGGAGGGAACGTAATTAACCAGCATCAAGAATGTCATTGTTTTTTTTTGTGTTCTACTCGAACTTGTCAAGGAGCAATAAATGTAATATTACTGTCTTACATTTAAAAAGGGATAGCTTCAGTAAATAAAACACATTCAATACATGTCACCATTCGTGGGGAAATGTAATGGTCCTCCAGTATTTTGCATACTGTTTGTTTTTGAATGATTATCTAAACTGTAATTTCAGCCATTTTTGTTTCATTCTAACAGAACTAGTTGATACCAGGTGTGTTTTAAACAAAAAAAAAATGCTTCGTAACATTTATTTGTTTCCTAATTGTTTTTGACCCGTTTTTCGTTATGTTAGATGTCGTGGGCAGCACTTTTGATACCCGCCGGAAGCGATAGAAACGGCGGAGGCGCCAATGACGTGACACAAATGAACAAGTCAATGCAATCATTTTAAATAGATATTTCACTTTCATTATTTAAAATTAACACCGAATTTTCATTTTATTGACCACCCCCACGAATACAATATTTTTCTTTTCGGTGTATTCTTATTTTGTTACTTTTCACAGTGTAATTAGCGTTCATGGATTCCCTTCACATTACTAAGTCTGCTCTCGAATTAAGTAATTGAAATCAAGGAAAGTTATATTAAAATAAAAACATAGGCAACAAATAAATATTACCAAAGATTTAATAAATTATTTTTCTACCTAACTAGTTATTTTGGTTTATTTTTTCATTATTTTTTTATAAATGAAATTTGTATTTATTTATAACACTAAAATAAAGAACAAAATATAAACCTAACAATTTAAAAATTAAAACCTAAAATAGATGTACAAGAAATTATGTGTTAAAATAAATTCACCCATTATATTGACACAACAAAGGAAACAGAGTATAGGCCAATCTATAGAAAACAGAACAATAGAATAGGATATAGGAAGTAACACTAACCACACCTTTGTTCGTGGGAAGCCCAACGATTGGCTTAGAGAACAACAAAGAATCTGATTGGTTAACTAGCTAGCCGTGTATATAAAAACACCCGGCAAAAATAACTCCATGCATTTTAGCCTGAAGATTCTCCCCCGGGGATGAAACACGGGAGTCTCTGTGTAGCTTAATTGCCATAAATATATTTTCATAGCTTACTATATATATATATATATATATATATATATATATATATATATGTATCTATATATATATATATATAAGTAAAAAATATGTAATATATATATATATGAACCTCCTTATGAATTAAATATGAAGTAAAGTGTAAAAATGTAGAATTACAGATAAGAAAGATCGGGAAAAATACTCAAGGTTAGACACGAAACGAGTTTAAACTGCAAACATTTCAAGGAACACATACTAAGCAGACTTTAGATTACGAATAACTACTATCACTTTGACTTTTACTTCGTTGTTTGTATAAGGCAGACTCAATTGTTATCATGTTTTCTTTTTTTCTTTAATTAAATTTTTTCTTTTATATGTAATTAAACTTTTATTTTTTATGGTTGATTTAATTTTTTACTTTTATTATTATCTTTTTTAATTTTAAATTCTGAAGTCTTGTTTTTTAACTTAAGTAATCTATATTATCCTAAAGCACTACACTTCACCTCTATACTTATAAGATTGGGGAACTTCCTCATAGTTATGACTTGTCTATATATAGAAACAACTATTATAATTACATACGCTATATTTAATTTGTTAGATTTTCTTCATGGTGCTTATCTAGTAATACTAGAGTAAGTATAAATGTAAGCAAATTGAACTCAGGTAGACAGGAGCAATAATGAATGATATCAACATTTTAGTTTTTACTATAGAAATATCGATGTGTGTGAGCAATTGTATGTGTTTGTGTCCATGCATACACATGTATACATACACAGTTTTTGTGTGTATGTAGTCTACGTGCATATATAATGATTTTATGTATATTTCTGTTATATGTATGTGTACATGTGCATGTATCTATAATGGTGTATATGTATATACATATATGTATGGTTTATGTATGTTATATATGTATATATAACGGTATATATATATATATATATATATATATATATATATATATATATATATATATACATACATATACAGTATGTATATGTGTGTATGTGGTAATGTATTGGCATGGGTGTGTTTATATGTGTATATGTATATATATATATGTGTGTGTGTGTATGTGTGTGTGTATAAGTGTAGGTGTATATATGCATGCATTCGTGTATGTGTATAATTGGATCCAGATATATGCGTACATATGTATATGGATACTCGGACTTATATCTTATATGTGTTGGTATGTTTTTACAGGTGTAAAAATTGTATATTTTTATTCTATTTTATATTTGTTTTATGTGTACGAATGCGTATGTTAATGGGAATATTTATACTCTACTGTGTCTATTTATATATGTGCTGTACGGTCATCGTAATGTATATGTGTGGGTAGTTATTTTATATAGACATACATATATGGTATATACTTGAATATATGTGTATACCTGTGTATAGATATATGCGTATATATTTGTGTCTGTCATTTTTTATATATGCATATATATGTATGTTTGTATATGAATATTAATTTGTATGCAGGTGTGTATTTTATATTAAGACCATATGTTTATGATTGAAAATGTATTTTTGTGTATATCTGTGTATGTATGTGTATGAATGTATGCGTATATGTATACGTGTTCATATATGTATATATACATATATATATATATATACATATATATATGTATATATATATATATATATATATATATATATATATAAATATATGTACATGCGTATCTATTACCCAGATAGGTATGCTTGAACATGAGTATATGTGTGCATGGATATGTTCGTATATATTTGTGTCTGTAATTATTTTACTTTCATATATTTTTATTTTTTTATTTTATATATGTATATCTCTCTCTGTTGGAAATGAATGCTTGAAAAGGAAAGCAATACTCAAGTTGTTTGGGAACTCAAATATTTTCGTAAGATGCTGGGAGTTTCCAGTTTATCTTGTCTGTGTATTTGTTAGGTAGTTGAATTGTTCGTTTCGTAGGGTTCAGATTGATTTTTGTCTGTTAGAGTTCGGTATATATAAAATTGAGCATTTTGAAACAACCTCTTGCTTCCTAGTTGAACAGAAAATCGCCAGGTTATAGGCGTCTATTCAGATCTGAAAGTTTTCAAGATAGAGTCGAAAATATGTTTGATGGGGAACAAACTTTGCTCTTGTTGGAATAGGTGTGAATATTAGCAGTTTGTAGTGGTTGAAGGAGGGAAATGAGTTCAATTGGGGTGTAGGGTAGCTAGGGAAGGGTTGAATAATAAGCGTAGATATCCACATTCTCAAACACACGCACATCAGATATATTTACACACACACACACACACATATATATATATATATATATATATATATATATAAGATTGATTCGTACATTCTAAGACACATGGACATATACTCACACGCACACATAAAACATATATGGTCGCACATACTACCGTGTAAATATATCTTTTTTCATTTTCTTTTTTTCTTTATGTGTCAGAATAAGTATCAGGTTACATTTGGCTTTTAGGACGTATTATATTTATGGTAGGGGGAGATTTATTTCTATTTCGTCCAGTTGAATTCGTTAATCTAAGGGTGAGGCTAGCTCAAGAAAAGGGATTTGAAGTAGCAGACTGCTAGTCTTGGCGTTTAAAAGGTCAAAGGCTTAAGTTATTTGTTTAAAGTTGTTTATTTATTCAGAAAAGTCTATTATAAAGCTATATTAGGGAATTGATTATCTTGAATATTTTCTACTTTAGGGAATTTATTTTCCAATCTTAAAAAAAAAAAATCTTTAAAAAATGTTTTTATTAAAAAACTTATCATAAATTTATAATGAAAAATAGTATTTGGGGGTGTATGGGTCTGAGAATTCGTATTAGTTTCAGCAGGTTTACCAAATATCCTCTGTTGGGTATCAAGTATGATTATGGTCGCCATATTTTTAATTCAAGTAACAAATAACATTTAACGTAACAAATGCATAAGATAGCTATATGCTTATAGGGAGGTAGATACGTGAGCATCGATGTACACGTACCATACGGATGCATGTGGGTGCATATACAAAAAAACAATGGGGTTTTCGTGCGGAATACTTCTGGCATAAGGTAGGTAAGCATATATACACACTCGTATATAGATATATGCATATGCATAGCTAATATGTATATCTAACATATAAAAGACAAAAATAACGCCCATACGCAGACACATACACACGCATACATACACACATACACATAAAGAACACATATACATACTCATACAAATATATAATCATACAGTCATACATCCGAGTTGTAAACTCTACTAATCTCGATGTTATTCTTACATGGGTGTAGAATTTACAGATTCAATACATACACTATAACCAAACATACACATACATACACATATATAAATACAAATTCATACATACATATATACAAGTGAAAACGCATACGCATCAAGACACATGCATCATATATACAGGCACATCGTCCATATCCCTCCCGTGCACAAACCGCCTATGTTCACATACATAAACACACACACACACACATATATAACATACATATACTCACAAGTACAGGACTACTTGCGCACATATAGGTATACATACGTGCATACCGATTCAAATGGACAAAAGTGATATATATATATATATATATATATATATATATATATACATGACAGATTGGAATTATAGGTTCTGTGGTGGGGGGTCTATTGGTGTTATAAGTTGGGCGTATTTACATTTTCTTTTATGGTGACAGTATTAAAGTATCTCATTTCTCGAGTTTACGATATTTTTCTCCCTTGCAGTGGTGATTAGTGCCTTAGAAGTACAAAGGTGGCAATGATTTGCGGCCGAGGTGTAGGGCCTAGATCTTTTTAGGATTTACCATTTTAGAGAGAATGGGATATTATTTGATTTTAAGTTTTTGACTATGTTTGTTAGGGTTGTTTTATTATTGGTGTTGTTGTTGAATGAATACATGTGTGAGGAAAGGCGGCTCTTGATTAATTGGGACGTCGAGCCTATGTATGTGTATATAGTATGTGTAGTTGTTCTGGTGTTAATCGGATTATCCCTGTTCTTTGAGATTGTGGTGTTATTGGTGTTGATTGGGTGCGTATTTCTGGTGTTAGGTAGTGGTAATTGCTGGAATGATGGAGATTCATTAGTATTATTGAAATTAGAGGATTGCTTGGAGTAATTTGATTACAGTGCAAGCATAGACCACGCCTGTATGTATGCAGATATTATTGAGTGGGCATTGATGCGGGGTATGGCAATTACAGTTATTAGTAGGGGTTGAAGGAGTAGTGATTGATTGGGATTGCCTGATGTTCTTGCTGTTAGTTGTTATTATAGTTTGGGACATGTTCGGCATTGTGGAGTATGAGATCTTAATGGTGTTTTTGTTTAGGATAGTGCTATATCTGGGTGGGTGTTTAAATGAGTTTTCAATTATTTTGAAGAATTCCTTAGGGATGTTGGTTTTGCCATTATTATTGTATGGAGGATTCGACTAAATTCTTTTCTTCCTCCTTAGAGACTCGTGTTGATTGTTAATTTGAGGTTTAGAATGCATGTCCGCTTCACTAGAGGTATTGGATATGTTATCTTGGATGGTATTTGTTATTGTGTTTGATATGTTATTATTCATATTAATGAGATTAGTAGTAGATCTATAATTGGGATTTCTGCGTTTTTGTGTCATATTGTGTGTAATGATATTAGGGGGGTCGCTTTTGGTGTGTGTGCTGTTCTTGTGTGTGCGTTATCTTATCAGAGTAGTCTGAGTTCAATAGCGCATTATTATGGAAATTAGAATGTTGGTCAAATGTTAATTTGTTTGCTGATAGTCTTAAGATTCTAGTTGAGATGGATGTGATTATTGAATTTATGATAAATTTAGGGTGGTTGCACATATAATAAAGTCAGGTTGGGTTTGTGGTAGGGAGAGAAGGATCCAGAGTATAGGTTTAGTGTAATGTCGAGGAAGTGAGAGGTTTTCTTCTCTGGGTCGATAGTTATTGACATATTGAAATTATGAAGAAACTGTGCAGTTGTCTTATAGTTTTGTTGTAAATTATGGGCCTTTCTTGGGAAACAAAAAGGACATCATCTCTGTACACGCCTCCCTGGAGATGTATGATTTATGCTTTGCTTCGCGCAGAAGAAAGATGCCGACTAAGTCAGTAGCTTGGGCAGAGTCAGATGCTCCCATAACTATATCGTAGTTGTTAGGGGTGTCTTTCCTGGTCCAATATTTATTGTCGAAGCTAAGTATAGATCTTCGAGCTAGTAGTATTAATTTTATGTCTGTATCAGTGAAATCAGAGTTATTTTAAAGCTAGAATTGGTGCTTTATTAAGGAGGATTGGAGATATTGATTGGTAGTAGTTGTTAACATCGAACGTTATGAAATGTATTCTAGATTTATCTTTAAGGTCATGATGAGAATATTTTAATCTTTGAAAATCCATGGATTAAGGATATGAAGCTCCTTGGTCTGAACTTTTTGATGTTTTAATAAATATTGTATCTTTACAATTCTTTATTCTCATTTTTCACCTCTAATATATATATATATATATATATATATATATAAGATCAAATAGAAACCAAAAGTAACACTTTTAGTAGACGGAACCTATAGTGAAGAGATTTGAAATAAATTTGGACAATCGTCCTATATTTATCATTTTTTTTTCTTTTTTCTCTCTCTCTCTCTCTCTCTCTCTCTCTCTCTCTCTATATATATATATATATATATATATATATATATATATATACATATATATATATATATATATATATATATATATATATATATATATATAGGACTCTACGGAGCCCTTCAGAAAGGTGCGCGCTCCAAGAGCACGCTCTGTTTTGCTGAAGCGAAAAAGAAGAGGGTTTGTTTTATATTCAGTGGGAGTAGAGTGATAGCAATTCAATTTGGGACTAAAGAGCAGTGGTTTTATCGCTCCGCGCTCCTCGCTCCAAAATTATTATTTTTAAAACATTATTTTTGTTTATTCAGTAATAAAAAAAATAAAGAAGTCTCAGCTAAACTCTTTGAATTATTATTTAAATGATATATCTGGTAAATGTGTATGCTATATATAGAGAGAGGGAAGGGGGAGAGGAAGGTTGAGAGAGAGAGAAAGTACGAGAGAGTTACACATGGAAACAGCACTAAACTTCTCCGGGGTTTTTTCATATCTACATGTTACATTTTTGATAGGACAGTTTTCTTAAGGAAGAATACAATTTGGCAACACATGTCTTTAAGTGCGCCAGTGAGTCTATAGATATATTTGAAGTGAATTTCTTAAAGATTTACACTTTATTGGTATGTATGACAAGGAATGTATTGCTGATTGAATAAATAAGCCAATTTTTCTTTTCATTTTAATTGCACTTTTATGCCACATTTTTACTGTCGTCTTTTTGGCGACATTTTGTTATTCTTTAATTCACAGCTAGTATTGTGTAACCTTTTCATGTTTGATGTTAAAATCGTTTAATTCCGTTAAAACTTGCTTTTGTAAATAGAATGTTAAAAGTTTGTTTCTTGTGTGTAACAAAATGTTAAAGCAGTAAAAATATATTTAGCCCATTGAAAACATATGTTTATTCCAATGAAAACATATGTTTAGTCCAAGGAAAAAATGTCTTTAGTCCAAGAAAAATATAAACAATAAAAAGCAACAGGGCCGCCAGCGATTGAAGCCTGGAATTAAAGTTAGATTCTCAACACTTTAAAAAGTAAATGAAAATGTTATTTCAGAACCAAAAATACAATCACAACAAACCTGATTGTTGGTCTTAATTGTATTTTTTTCATCAAAAATCTGGGCGAATACCAAGCGAAATCAGCGAAAAAAAAACAGCGGCCCCCATTCTACAATAAAACCTATGTTTAAACTGAATTTTAAAAAGGCAAATAATTAGAGTTTCTGACTAATTTGTTGTTTATTTTTAGAACCGAAAGTAGATTAGATATATTTCTTTATCTTAAAAAAATTGTTTTTATTATAGATTTAAAGTATTTAAAGTTTTCACCTGTTTTATTCAATTTTTTTAATTTTAATAAATGTGTTTGCCTAACCTAGGAACACTTGCTCCAGTTAATTTTTCTGGGGAGGAAAATTTGACCTAATATTGTTTAAACTCCCAATGTCTAGGCCAGATACTTTGTATTGAATTAAAAAACATTAAATGGACATGTGAATTGTTTATTGACAATTTATGTATATTTTTTACCAACTTATGATATTTTTTTTTATTCAATCTTTAAAAAATAAACTTCATTGTTTTTTTTCGGCCCAAATTGTATTATTGAAAAAATGGATAAATCGATCTGTTTGAAGTACTTGCGCGTTTCTCTGTGATAAATAATGATATACATTATACGATATTGTTACGTTCTTAAAACAAACAAATATTAAGCAACCACACGATGAGTAATGTTGCCTTGGCTGCATTTCCTATCACAGAGAAATGTGTTCTTTAAAAAGAGTATAATCACTAATGATGAGAAAAGTACACTATCTTTACAAATCTAAATTCACATAAAAAATAAATAGAAAATAAATATCGTCTCAGACTTTCCTCCCCTGAAAAAAAAATAGGTTTTTAATGTAATGAAAATTAAAATTGTTTTCAAATACTTTAGATATATTTCCATTTCTATTTCTTAATTCAGGAAACAAAAATGTACGTATGCTTCGTCCGACATGTTCCCCTATAACCCTTAGCACATCTCAAAATATTAGCAAGATTTTGTCAAATATTATCTTACGGTCTTACACTTTATCTGACATCCAAACCCATATTGTCGAGATCCTTTAACGCCCACGCCTATCCTTCGACCACTAATTGGCAGTATAGAACGTTAATGAAAGTAAGTACATTTTAATTATGGATCGCTAAAAAGAGCCGCTCTTTTTTTATAGGAGTTTGAGATGAAGCGTCTTCTTCTTGGAAATGGGGAGCGTGAGAGGAGCCAGCTTCAATTTTGAGCGTTGGAGCAGGGGCGGGTGTAGCTCCAAAAGTAGTGGAGCGCGTAACGCCATATATATATATATATATATATATATATATATATATATATATATATATATATATATATATATATACATATATATATGTATATATATATATATATATATATTTATATAAACTGTGTTTCTCGCTTCATTGCAGATCATAATATTGTTAATTACTTCAATAATATAACTCGCAAAAGTTTGAAAGTGTGCACACTGAAAGAGTGATTCTAAGTAGGTAAGATACCAAAATATTTTACAAATCTATACTAGATTTCTAAAGTTATAAACATTTATGTATGTATTAGCTATTTTTTTT
Source organism: Sepiola atlantica (assembly GCA_963556195.1). Lineage (NCBI taxonomy): Eukaryota > Metazoa > Mollusca > Cephalopoda > Sepiida > Sepiolidae > Sepiola > Sepiola atlantica. The sequence goes on from OY744536.1 coordinate 63,280,184, forward strand.
ACTGTTTCTCGCTTTATTGCAGGTCTGTTAAAATACAGTCTATGGGTGATAAAAAAATTGACTTAGCAGGGTTAATTATTTTAATCATTTAAATCATAAGTTACAATATAGATGAAATGTAAGGAAGAAATCACCAGATTTGCACCAACAAATTGGACCATTTATCAACAAATCTTCCATTTCCTGAAATGACTCTCTGCAGTCTCCCATCATCAGATGAAGTCAATCTGTTGATTTGAGAAGGTGTTATGCTACTAGCAACATCAGAAATTTTATTCCAGATGCCATCTTTTGATGTAAATTGTTGTCCTCCTTCATAAACCTTCCTCTTTAAAATTGACCAGAGCTGCTCAATCGGGTTTAAGTCAGTGGAAAAAGGCGGCGAAGTCATGAGATTCTCTCCCTTGATGCCCAGAGATGCGAGAAAGGTATTCGTCGTATATTTTGGTATCTTACCTACTTAGGAGCACTCTTTTAGTGTGCATAATTTCAAACTTGTGCGATTTATATTATTGAAGTTATAAACAATATTATGATCTGCAATAAAGCGACGAAACACAGTTCATATATATATATATATATATATATATATATATATATATATATATATGTATGTATACATACATAGAAGCAATTATCTAGCGTAATGGAAAATGAAAAAGGGAAATCCAACAAGTGTTTCAATATTTATCTAGGTTTAATCTTTGTTTTTAAACATTCTCACGATGGCTGATTTGGAGAAAACATAGAAGTCAATCTTTGAAAATACGTGGGACGTCTGTGACGTGAAAATCATTTTGTCCTCGTATTTTCGAACAAAACATAGGTCTAGAGAATTTAAAACATGTGTGCGACTATGAATGTGGAATGAGGTTGTATTTGCTTTTCTTTATTAATATTGACATAATGTACAATGTTTTGTTTGCAATGTGGCGTAAAATAGCTAGGCTGGAATAAAAGAAATGAAAATACTTGTCTATATTTTCCTTTTCTGATTCACTCTCTCTATCTCGTTTTTACTTTCATATATATATTTTTGTTGACACAAAAGTTGTAGTTCAATTATATAGAACTAGCGGCCTATTTAAATTCTATATCATATACATCTAATTAAATGCAGATAAAACATTTCTACATTTTTCAAAAACATTTTAATTAGCCTACAATGTTTTTGGCTTTTCTTTATCATACCCATTTTAATGATATTCAGAATAGACAAACTATCAATGTTTAAGGGGGCTTCGTCACTGCCTATATAAAATGCAGTATACCTGTATTGTTTATTTTTGTTTTTGATGTTCATATATGAGGTTATTTCTAGTATTTATATTTTAGTTTTCCTATATTTATATTTTCTGATTATATAATTCATAGGAGTATATCTGGGTAGGCCTGTTTTATCTGAATGTCTACATTGTGGTATGTCCGTACTATGTGCGTATAACATTTCTCGGCGTGTTTATACTTCATCGTTCAACATCGATGAAAGTTACATGAACATTGTCACAAACAAGTGAAACACGTTCACTAAACGTCGTTGTTAAGGATGAAACGTGTGTCTTTATTCAAATCTTTTATTCTTCCCTAACACTCGGTTTTTCATACTTTTGTTCAAAGTGCATCCCGAGTTCTTTGCTACATCGTCTTCCTATCTTTCTGATACCAACCCAACTTCAGATTAGAATTGTAAACACCCACTCAATATAAAACAAGACACACATGAAAAGTATTATTTTTTTTCTTCTTAAATATGAATTTTAAATTCGTCTTTCTCCAGTAGTTTTCTAAGATTATTTTCTTTGGTTTTATAAATTATATCTTATTTATGTCCTAATATCTACTTAAATCGGTACTGCATTCCATTGTATCCCTGCTTTTACTTCAATTATTATTTTCGCATATGAACATATTTTTTCATAGAAATCGGTCCACGCAAAGCATAACTCAATATAATGAAGGAGTTAAAGATTACTTCTGTAAGGTAAATAACTAGCCAACGATAAATGTTAGAATTGTAGATTCCGACCCAGAAAACAGGCATTATAACTCCTTTGTAAGAAACATTGCTCACCGAAAGACAACATACTAATTTAAAAATCATAATGAAATGCGAAATCCCCGTTTAAATTATTTCGATACTTTTCTCCTATGGAGCTGAGTTTCCTCTATTTACCTTATTATTCAAGGCTTTGCAATTCTTACCCCTATATTTCTATGAAATACTTTCCCATTTACTTAATGGACTACTTATTCCATGTTATTGATCACCTTCCGATTTATATATTCAGAATAATAATGTTTATTTCAGAAACTTCTACCTACCTTTTTCACCTTTAATTGTGTCTTTCTAATATCAGTTGTTAGTGGTTCTATACTTATTAGACATAAGATATGTTTTACTAAATCTAATTATTTAGTGTTAACCATATTTGCTGTCTAGTAATGTGGATCTATTCTTTATTTTTATACTAGACATTTCCATAACCTCTTGTTCTGATATATATATATATATATATATATATATATATATATATATATATATATATATATATATTAAATGTACTTATTCTTATTTTCATTCTTATAGTTATAATTATTTATTGTCTTATCATGAGTATATGATTTAAAAATATTTTTATCCATAGTATGTATATGTGTTAAGAATATTTATTCTTCATTCATAATCTATTTTGATTTCATAGGCAATTTATGTTATTATATAATTATTACTTTGATAAATTATAAAGATTTAACATTAAATCATTCTTTATATAGTTTCTAATAAATTTACAGTTCCTCTTTTAGTATTTATTTCACCATTAGTTATATTTATTTAAATTAGTATACTACTACTCAGTGTTAGACGTTTCATATGTCGACTACACGGTTGCAAAATGCTTTTAAGAATTCTACTTGTAGATATTCGGTACACTAGTCAAACCCCGCTCATTTTATTTCCTGGTTTCTATATAATTCCTTATAATATAGCACTTAAGAATTACCTATATAGAGAGATTAATATCATTGTATGCTAACTTATTCATATTTATTTTATTTTATTTTATTATTATTATTATTATTATTATTATTATTATTATTATTATTATTATTATTATTATTATCATATTAATGCTCTATTAATATTACATATAAATTTATTTATGTTTAAATTATTATTATTATTATTATAATTATTATTATTATTATTATTATCATCATATGTGGTTGAAGAAGGCCGAAACAATGAATGCATACCCATTTGTTTACTGCATTTGTCATACTATAATTGCAATATGACAAAAATATAACACTGTAGGGCACCGTGGTGCGTAGATTGGTGTTTCCGTGCTGTGGAGACGACTCTAGGTTAAATCTAAGCGCCTTAGACACGTTTAGACCAAGGCCTGAAGGCCATGAACGGCACATGCATGTTTGGATCGGCGATTGACCATTGTATCTTATTGTTCGAGGCTACGTTGCAAAGATCCTCAAACGCAGTTTTATGTTTCTAACCGAACTGGTAATACCACAGTCGGCGTATAGCGTCATTAATATTCTCCATCTAGTTAATTATCTAGATGTATCGAGAAAAAAAGCAATCGTCGCTGAAAATTCAACATTTTGTAGGACAAGTAAACAAGGATTTTATGTAAAATAAATATAATTCATATGTTTATTTCGAAAAACATGAAACTTGCTTCGACGACGCTATGCACACGTCTACTTGGTTCGACAAAATCTCCTAAACTGGCAGTTTCTCCTTCGTTGCGACAAAACCAAAACTATTCGCGGACAATGGGTGAAAAATACATCAAGCATAAAGAAGAAGAAATAATGACAGAACAAAAGTCCCTTGTTGGTATCCTCAATCAACCGGTGGAAGGTAGCAGTTGTTTTGTTTCTTTTCGTTCTTTTCCCGCCTTGGTATTAGTCTCAATTAGTTATTGGATTACCTTTTTTACACGAGGAGGAGGAGGAGGAGGAGGAGGAGGAGGAGGAGGAGGAGGAGGAGGAAAAAGGACTAAAAAGTATAGAAGCATGCTTAACCCTACGTCATAATAACACAATTATTCAAAGACCAGCATTCTATAACATTCCTACATCTTCTGCTAGATCGATTCTAATTGCAATGAACGTAAATAAATATCATAACGGATAACTTCTTCACTTTTTAGTCCTTTTTCCTCATCCTTTTCTTTTGTTGTTTAATTCCTTGTCGTCATTAATTTTAAATTACTACTTGCCCACTGTATTAACTTACAGCGTTTCTAATCGGCGTTCATTCACCAACTGCCGATTTTCTTTCCTTCTTTTTCTTCCTCTTCTTCTTCTTCTTCTTCTTCTTCTTCTTCTTCTTCTTCTTCTTCTTCTTCTTCTTCTTCTTCTTCTTCTTTAACATTTCTCCCTTTCTACTGTTTATTAAACGTGACTATTTTTTTCCAAATTGCGTTCTTTTTATAAATTTGAAAACTGTTCTGTTTTTAATTAAAGTTCTGCTACCGATCGATGATGATGGTATGTCGACAATCGAAATATTTCATTAGAACTATTCAATATGTGTTTTTGAGTTTATTTTTGCTAGTGTTTATTTGCTTATCCTTTATGCTTCATATATATATATATATATATATATATATATATATATATATATATATATATATATATATATATATATATATATATATATATAAATAAATATATATATATATATATATATATATATATATATATATATATATATAGCTTCCAACTGATGAAGTGAAATATATCAGCTCTGCCTTTTGTGTCATATGTAAATAATCTAAATAGACATTTGGAAGTAAAAAATAACCCTCAAGTGAATTCAATTTTTCATGCATAAATGATTGAATTTATAAACTATTTTAAGGAATATTACTGAATAAAAAATTATAATTGCCCGCACAAGTTTTAGGATGTGCTTGCTGTGAACTGAAAAATTAAATATAGCGTACTAGTGAGTTTACTCTTTTCTTTCATTTTTTGTTTTAGCTAAAAAAGAATCCACTGTATAGTGTAAGATTTTAAGACATTTTAATTCAATAACTTTTTTTATTCTTTGGCGATATTTGCATAAAAATGTTGTTTGGACTACGGCAAAATAAACGGACCGTAAATTACATCTCACAGAAAGTGTATGTTATGGAAATGTAAAAATATAAAAATAAAAATAAAATGCAAAAATAAAAAAACATAGTTACTGAAATATAAAATTAACCTGACTTATATATACATATATATATATATATATATATATATATATATATATATATAGCACTAGATGAAGTTAAAAAATAAAATAAGGTGCGAATCAAATGTTATTATAATTCAATGTTCAAGCAAAGTTCTTTAAAGTCCTAAACTCATGAGTTTTCAAAGAAAATCTACTCCTCAGAAGACCATTACCGGAATGACATCACTGCAGGTAATAAGATTAAACTTTGAAAATATATAAAAGAATATATATATAAAGTATATTAAACATCAAATATATCGCCCCAAAACACACTTATACAGTTCACTCAAGTCATAAAGTTTAAAACAGCTTCAAGAAAGATATCAAAGAGGTTGATTAAAAACAGTACAGGTGGTGAATGGTAGTCCAACAATGAAAAAGTTATCCAGGCCGGAAATTTGTTTGCTATCGATGCAGTGAAAAGTGTATTCAAGGTGTATGCAAATTAATAACACGATAGAAAACAATAAATTATATGAAAAGTTCAGAAAACTGTCCAAATTAAGGGTTCTTATGAGCGGATGTTTACTAGTTAAAGATATTAGTTGCCTCTTATATTTTTGTTGTATTAACCTTATATATATACATATATATATATATATATATATATATATATATATAAATACGCACATACTAACATGAAAACTATATATATATATATATATATATATATATATATATATATATATATATATATATATATATATATATGTTTATTTGTGTGTTAGATTTATTATTATATGCACACTTATATATATGTACCCGAATATATCTTTTTCTTTTTATTGCACTTCAATCTAAAGTCTCAGAAATACCGGGACCTATTCCTGGGGCTAACATTTGATCTCTATATGAGATACATAGATATTTGAGTGTTTAAGTAATGCACTCTTTTGCCCTTCACACGCTCAGTAAGTAACGCAGTTAGGAACCATAATTTTCCTCTATTCAATGTACCAGTTAAATATGTAATAGTATAGCTTCCTTGTAGTCAAGAATGTATGTACTCTTGTTTAGTAGTATCCAGCAAAATACTATTACTTGATGGTATATAACTAGAAGTTGCACCAATCCTCGTATAGATGTGTCGATGGGTTCTTATTTTTGCTCTGGATATAATGTTATTGTGAATATTAAGTCATGGTTTACTTGTAGGATGAGTATTCTCATGTTACATTGTCCTGAAAAACTAGTGTACAAAGAGAGCGAAAACACTCGAGGATAGTGACTATTATGTGATACAACTCTCAAGTAGGTGATTAAAACTATTCGTATGTGTGCTTGAGAACAGTATATCTGTGTAAATATCGATATAAAAACGCACTTGTTATGTTTACGCGCGAGATATCGATAAATAGATAGGTATATATATATATATATACACATATATATATATATATATATATATATAGAGAGAGAGAGAGAGAGAGAGAGATAGAGAGAGAGAGATTAGAGAAAGAGAGGGTGTGTGTGTGTTTGAATGTGTATGTTGAGAGAGATAAAAGAGGTAAAAATAAATACATTCGCTGGCATGAAGTCAAAAGCGTAGTAAAATAATGGATTTTAAATACGACACGACATACATCCTTAGTGTAAAGATGATGTTGTTAACTCATGCACGTTTTTGTATTTGAAAATTAGGTATTCTTATCAACGGACTTGTGCATAGAAATATCTGCTTGAATATGAATAATACTTTGATAAGATGGGAACGTGTGACCAATAAGCGGAATGTTTTTCGGCCAGCGATGACATATTACTTTGCGGATTCGATAAGTCGCTTGACACTTCTTAATGTTTTTTTAAGTAATTGGGGCGTTCTTAATATACTCACGCTTTTGAAATTAATGTACTGATTTATCTTCGAACAAATAATTACAAGTGGGGAATTAACTTGAACAGTAAATTGCTTACATTGGCGATTAATTTATTTCTGACTGGGGAAAAAATAAGTTCACCGAAAATGTTCTATCTGAATAAAAATAAATAATATTCAGTCTAGCGTTTAAATATTCATCCAAAGACAAATAAAAATATTTATACGAAGACAGTGAATAAAAAGCTTCTATCTGAATAAAATTAAATAATATTATGTATATCGTTTAAATATTCATCCGAAAACAGTGAATGACAGATTTCCTTATCTTTAGGTCGATTCTACACACAGACACAAACGCACCAATACATACTGTTTCACTGTATCACAACTCCTCAGTGCGGATAGCTAAGTAAATGCCTCAAGGTGGGATCGAACCCCGACTGTGAAGCTGACAGTAGGCAACCCTAAACCCTGCACAATTATCTATCATTTTTGAATGTAAGCGAACTCTCAATATAAACTGTATGTAAAAATCCTCACGGCCAGAGAGCTCGACATGTTTTTACTCAATGAGCAATGCCTTAAAATCTAGTTACAGATGACGATTTCCTTACAACAGCTCTATCCAAGAGGATAAGCATAAATTCATCTACATAATACTGTTTCGCTGTATCAAATGGCTGACGTATCATTAGACAAGCAAGTGTCTGAAGCCGGGATCGAAATTATTTTGCTATACTTAGACACCTGCTGAATGTGAGCGAAATCTAAATGTAAAATTCATAAAAACATTGTCAAACGTCGGGGAGCTCGTATTATTTTACCAAATGAGCAATGCCTTAAAACCTAGTGGCAGTTGGCGTTATAACTTACGAGAGCTCTACCGAAGAAGAGGTGAATATACACCAAAAGTAGGTTTACAGTTTATATATGAAAACAGTTTAATAACTGTAAACCTACT